>CM075488.1:5015000-5740000 GCA_037950665.1 Hypophthalmichthys nobilis | reverse complement strand
TGTGATTCTGACTTTATATCAAGCAATGCTGACTTTATAACTCGCAATTCTGACTTTATAACTTGCAATTCTGACTTTATAACTGGCAATTGTGACTTTATATCTCGCAATTCTGAGAAAAAAGTCAGAATTGTGAGATATAAACTTGCAGTTGCGAGAAAAAAAAGTCAGAATTGTGAGATAAAAAGTTGCAATTACCTTTTTTTTATTTTTTATTTCATGGCGGAAAGCTTCCATAAAAATCACATACACATTACCTCATAATTACTACTATGGGAAAATATATAGTTTTTACTCAGAAATACTCTGCTATTTGGGGTAATACTTGAATAAATTACATTTTAAAATATATTAAAATAAAAAAAGTTATTTTAAATTGTAATAATATTTCACAATATTACTGCTTTATTGTATTTTTAATTAATAAATGCAGCCTTGGTGAGCATAAGAGACTTCTTTCAAAAACATTAAAAAATCTTACAGACCCCAAACTTTTCAACGGTAGTGTACATCACATTATGGAAGTTAAATCTGTTTCAGTCATTGTAAGGATGTTTCATATAGTGTTTTTATGCTTGTCACTGCGTTATGAGGGCAGCTCGCAGCTTAATGATTAGAGCAGACTGTGGATGGCCTTCTTTCAGATGATATAATTAGAACAGGTATCACATGACCAGGCATCTAAAACACACTTATGCGGACACACACACACAAATGCATACACACACATACTCATCCAGAAACACATCACAAATAAGTATCTATGCTCTCAACAAGGTGTATTTGCATATCATGCAAATCATTTGCCTGAATATAGTCAAATATGCTGTCCCTTCCCAGCAGCCCTCACATCCAACAAGACAGGGGTGAAGTTGAGATCAACCAGTAGTAGAGAGGACCAGCACTCCCCCTTAACGCTTATCTCTCCATTTTGGCATGAGTTGCGCAATTATGTGATGTACCAGAGGGCTCTTACCATTTTTAATGGTGCTGTTTGCTGGTAACGAACACTCCTTTGACCTCGTTCAGTCAGACAGAACAAATCTGAATGCCAAACAGGATGTTCAAAGCCGATGAAAAATAGACGATATTTGAACACCTGCAACCGCACATCAATTAAATTTGGTTTTGTACGTTTAGTTTATACGGATTACGTTTAGTCTAAAGAACTGAATTACTTAGTGGCATATTTAGTTATTTTGATAATTAGAAACTTGGTGACTTATTTTGCAGCAGGTCTGCAGATAAGACATTTTCATTATAATTTCAGCTATTTAAATGAACATTAACCATTATATATCAGCATTATACAATGCAGCTTTTTAAAATCCAGAGTCTATGGTTTTAGAGAATTTCTAGGTGTCATTTTGTGTACCAGAAGAAGTCGTGTATAACTACTGCGAGTTTTAAGGGTGAAGTGTGTAAGTTTGTTCCACTGGCATCACAAAACTTGCTAAAATAATGATTGTTTTCAAACAGGTTTCCTGTACACTCCCCCCATCTGCCATTGGTTGAACAAACAGAATAGCCCCGCCCCAAACTCACAACATTAGTTGAGCTCATGTTGCTGTGTGGGGCTGCAAAAACATGACACACTTCAGCTTTAAATCTGAACTGATTTAACTGTAAGGACCTTTCAGGTTTACCTTGGAATTAATCCATCAATCATGAACCTGCCCTGCCCTTACATACTTTCCAAAGAAAGCAAGGCATAGCATGAGAACATCAGAAGAATGAATTTACAGCGGCTAGATGCTGAGAAAATACATTGTTAATGGGATTTGTTTTCAATGGTGAGGTGTGGAAGCCTGAATCTCCGACGAATGTTGCATAACATTACCAAGGATGCTTGATCAATGTGACTCTATGACATTACAGACATTTTTTGACATGATCCTGATGTTAATTGCCTTTTAAGAGCTTTGCATTGTTGTGTATGACATTACCAGCTTCAAAACTGACGTCTGCAAATCCATTAGCAAAGACTTCTTACAGCTAATGGACTCAGCCTTGGCAGCAAATGATATAATCTGGATTTTTCTTGACTAGAGATGCCAAATGGCAACTAATTCAGAGTTTATTTGTTTTTTGTTTTTTTCTTAGATGGTTTTACACTTTTTTTCTTTAAAGGAAGGAAGCTGATTGTATATCAGCAACACATGGCTAAATCTTCCTGTTTGCCCTCTTTTCAGATCTACCCAATGCCTATTATTATTTTAGTATTGGTTCGATATGTTCTCTAACACAAGCTTGATACTCTTAGGGAAGACAAAATACAAACAGCACGCCTTTAATATCTTAATTATTTTTCCTAGACAACAATGGGAACCTTTTATTCCTGAAGAAAATGTGAGTTGTCCTAGCCTTTGCAAAATTTGCCCACAAAATGGTTGCCAGGCCATTGCTTTGCAGTTCCTTGGGTGTTTTGAGTGGTTGCTATATAGTTTACTTGCTTAAAGTATTGTTAGCTAAAACTAAAATGGTTATTGTTAGCTATTGTAAAATGGTTATTGTTAGCTATGGTTATTGTTAGCTAAAACTAAAAAAACACTATTAAAAAAAATGTTTTCTGTAATTGAAATAAAGCTGAAATAAAATAAAATATAAATAATAGATTAAAAATGTAAAAACTTTTTAAACAAAAATTATAAATGCCTTGGCAACCAACTGAAATAAGTTGAAGTACTAAAATGACTAAAAGTAAAACTGAAATAAAAATAAAATTAAAGCTATATAGAAATATTTTTCAAAAAAAAATTGCATGAAAATTACTAAAACTTAAACTAAAATTAAATTGAAAACTTACATTTAAATACTTAAATACTATAATATTATATAAATAATATTAAAATAACACTGGGCATCATTTATTCACAAATTATCTGAGCTATGCTTTCAAATTTCTCTACATTCATTTCAAATCGTTGTTCTGAATTATTTGTTAACTTTAGGAAAATTATCTGAGGCGTTGATACTGAAACATATTTCAGATACCCTGAGCTCCTGAGTTAAGAACGAGCAACCTCAGAGCGATAAAAGATTTCTTCTAGGCTTTCTTGCAGAACAACATTCAATAATAGATTGTTGTTCTTGTCTTGTTTAGTTAGCATGCAAGTTTCTTCAGGGAGTTTGTAGCCTGGGATCCAAATACCATCAGCCTCCTGTTTATAGGAGCTGATCTTCTGAAGACCTCAGCGCTTTGGAATACGGCCTTCAGTGCTCGGCCAAGCTCAGCCAGCTTCTACAGAAGTCATCACGGTGGCTGGGTCAATCTCATGTTGCACACACTTAAAGCTTTTAAAGCTCACGTCATCTCTGACCCCGTATCAACTCTAGCATGTGTGTGTGTGTGTGTGCACTCACTCACTCTCTCTGTATATGGCTGTTTTTGACACCAAGCTTACATTCCAAAGTCTGAGACTGAAGGGAGAGAGTCTTTTTAGTTGTGTGTTTCGTTTGGATTTCGTTAAGTAATGGCAAACACAGTACACTCTTGTCAGGGTTTTCCTACACTAAACACCTATTAAAAATCAAAGCTAAACATTATTCTGCTACTGAACTCTAAAGTCAGTTTAGTTCTCTGAGACACTAATATAGGGCTCCATCTGTTAGATTACTCAGTAATAAAGTTAATGAGAGCTCTTTAATATCTGAATTTTTTCTCCCAGACAGCAAGCAGATTTAATGCAGCCTTTTTCTTTTTTTTTTTTGTAGTTTTTTGTTTTTGTTTGAGCTTGTGTTTGAGAAGAGAATGTAATAATGTCTCAAATGTGTTGCTCCAAAGATACCAAAGGTACAAAGATAAGTCAGAGATTTCAACTCTGTTGATAGACAGATAGATATTTTTATGCAAACCTGTAATAATTAACTATATTAAATTACACAAATATACTTTATGTATTTAATCTCACTTTATTAACCAATGTATTTGCTGCTGACTTTCAGTGATCCAATTCAACCATACTGAGCAAAAATTACTTTAGATTAGATTTAGAAATGCATCCTATTCTTCTTTAATCCAGAATGGCAGCACAGCTGAAAGGTTTGTTTGAGCTGCGCCCTCTACTGTACAGGTGTAAATATGCATTTCCTTCAGCCTGAGGCTTATTCATTTCACTTTTGGCCTATACATTTAAAATAGAACTTTTTTTTTGTTATTTTTAAAAAACAAACAAGCAAGCCCAGGTGAGAAAAAATAACGCAAAAGTAATGTAACGCAATACTTTAACGCAATTAGTTACTTTTTTAGGAAGTTATGCAATATTGTAATGATTACTTTTAAAAGTAACTTTCCCCAACACTGATAGATAGATTGATTGATTGATTGATTGATTGATTGATTGATTGATCGATAGATAGATAGATCTTTTGCTCAGTGGTAATGTGTGATTACAGAAACATTCAGCAAATGCAGTCCATCTCAACACACTCAACAGCCACTAGAGAAGGAGACTGAACTAGTCTCACCATGTATGGAGACAGAACACCGAATGCCCTACTGCGGCCGGACCACTGTTAGTAGCACACTCATGGAATGTACACTCACAGAAAACACAGACACACTGGGCATTCATTAGAGAATAAATGACTGTTTGAAAGCATAAACACGAGCGCAGTAAATCCACAGAGGACGTTTTCATTCCTGGATCACGCCATAGTAACAAACCAGCACTGAGATATTACACACACACACACACACACAGAGAGAGCATGAACGCAGCCAGTAGACATACTGTCCTAATGTGTCATAACAAAATCATCTAATCCCCCCCGCCTGCTTTTCATTTTTTAATATTTAAATATTTACGCTAAAAAAAAAAAAAAAGTACCATAGCACTATCATGGTTTTTATGGATATCTACCAGTGCATTATTTTTTTGGTTTTTTGGACATGTACCATGGTAGTACCGTAGTATTCTTTAAATCTTACTTAACTTAAGCCCTCCCGTGCTCTTGAGCACATTGGGCAATGAGTTCCCTCCATCGCTGTCAGTCCGCAGCTATCGCCTCTGCTTCGTCCCAACGAGTATCAGTGATCTTAAAGGGATAGTTCACCCAAAAATGAAGAAAGTTTGTAGCCAGGCTGTTTTGGAGCACCATTGACTTCCATAGTACAAAAAAAAAAAAAAATACTATGGAAGTCAATGGTGCCCCAGAACAGTTCAGTTTCGTACATTCTTTAAAATATCTTCCTTTGTGTTCAACCGAACAAAAAAATTGAGTAAATGATTGAGTAAATGATGATAGAATTTTAATTTTTGGGTGAACTAACCCTTTAAGGTCATTCAGGAAAGTTCCGCACCAGGAATGCTAGGGTCGGCAAAAAGACGTTTAGCTGCCGGTGACAACCATATCATAGTCACTTTCAGCTTGCGATCCAGGTTCATCCGTAGAACATGTCCGGCGAAACGTAGGCGGCATTGCGCAACAATAGTGTGCAGGCATGTGGTGTTACATCGTCGTAGAATCTCGATGTTTCTAACATGATTAGCATATCTGACTTGAAGGATACAACGGAGGCACCATTGTTGGAAGACATTGATCTTATGCGATCTTATTCTTTGAATCACCTGGAGTATAATGTAAATAACATGCTACCTGAACATGTTAATCATTCAGTACTATGGTAGATATCAAAAGAAGCATGGTATTACCAAGTATAAAATGATAAGGGTCTATACAGTGGGCCCCCCTTTGTCATAGGGCCTGATTGTCCAATATCAAGGACTATGATCCTTGGTATTCATTGTTTTCAGTCACATAACTGTCGTGGAGACCTGGAGGGCAGAACATCCATAGACCTGCAGCACAGGCCTGCCAATTTTCAAAATTTCAAGCCAGGAGTATTCAGATCACCTCTCTAAAGAAAAAAAAAACAAAGATATGTGAACATACTGTAAGTACTGGGCATTTGCGATCCACATACTGTTGCTGCCACAGTATTTCAGTCACTAAAACACTTAACGTGAAAAACATTTAACGTGCCCTAAAGTACTAAGACAGTGATATTAACAGATCAAATTAAATATAAACCTTATTGATGATGCATACTATATATAGAGGAAAGCAGATGAGCCCAGAATATAAATGCAGTGTGCTATGGCACATTAAGCAGTTTCTTTATAATGGTTTTGTAAGGAAAAATACTTAATGTGAAACTTTGTATGTTGTGTTCTTATTCTGGGCACATCTGTTGGCTTGCACTGAAAAAAAATGGTGTAGAAACAAATTTAACTCAGAAATTAAACTACATTTTGGAGAAGAAAAACTAAAATTGCATGCACACACAAGTATTACAGGCTTTATTTTCACAGAGATAAGCTTTATGCTCAGACCAATGAGGCTCAGATCAGTCAGTTTCAATACAAAATCTTAATTGAAAAAAAAAAAAACAAGTTGACAAAAAGATTGAATCCAATATTTGGTGATAATATAGCATAACAAGAGATTTATAAGATATTTTTTGTAGGCCGGTCATTTTTGACTGGGAACACCGCAAGTGTGACTTTGTTCCATTTTGTACAAAATAAAAGCATTTCCATTTTTTGTTGAATATTGACAAAATTATCCACAAATAATGCTTTTTTCATTAAAAAACTGAGCTAGATAAGTTCATATCAATGAGACCTACTATCAATCAGTTCCAAAAAGAAATGCAAAACCTGTCCTAATTGAAAGAAAACAAGTTGACAAAAAGATAATATAGCTTAAGCGATTTACAAGCAATTTTTAAAAGGCCGGTTATTTTTTTACCGGGAACACTGCACAAGGGTTAATATCATTGTATTAGTACATTCATTATTTCTTAGTGGCGGGAAATGGAGGAAGCTCGAATGTGTGACTACGAATTGCCATCTGATATGATGGTATAGTACTGTTTGTAAGGTAAAAATACTGTATTGATTATTGAAGATTTTTTTTTTAAAATCACACACTGCAATTTCCTGTCCCACTGGAAAAAATAAAGTTTGCTCAACTTCAAAACACTGTGGCAGTCATGTGTGTACTGAAGGACGTGCACATTAGTTTTAAAAACTTTAAACCTAAATTGGCCCCTGAAAGAGTTAGATAGACAGCTTATCAGGAACACCCTGACCCTGACCTACTTCAGTGTGTGTGTGTGTGTGTGTGTGTGTGTGTGTGTGTGTGTGTGTGTTGGTCGTCCAGCCCTATGTGTCGCTGTGAGAGAAAGATTTCATCGCTGCGTGACTCAGCTTCTAGTGAACTCTGGGAGTGGACCCTGCACTTCCTGTAGAGCTAAACGGGCTGAGTCATCAAAGCTCCGACTGACAGGAAATGCATCATCAACCCTCATGCATCAATCATTAAGAGGGAGGGGTCAGCGAACTGCATTATTCATTAGCGCAATGACTGTAACGTACAGACAGTACACGTGATGCACTCCATTTTTGGGGATAAAATTCTTCTCATATAACATAAACAAACAGAATTGTCTTTGTAGAGCCTTAATAAGCAAATCCTGTGCATTGTGTTTGTGAAGCATCAAATTATAGGTGAAATGCATATAATTACAGACATTTTTGAGGTTGTGCATGTGGGTTTCTTTAAAAACACACACACATACACACAAACAAGTGATGGTACAGATGTGACTAGCCCTCCACAGACTGTTTGCTCAAACCTCGTGTCTGTCGTGGTCATGGTATCCTAGCAACAGAGCCCTCCATCTAAGCCCAGCTCATTCTGATGTGTATTTATGAAAAAGGATCGAAAACACTGAATTCAATTATCGAAGCTCTTGAATAATGAAGAAAGAGAGAGGAAAGGAGTCAGTTTTTAATGCTTTTATCTTTGTAAATTAATCTGTTGTTTATTTACATTCACAAACTCTGATAATATATGCATATTACAGAGTATATACTGTAGTTATTGATTCTACTCTGATTTTGATTGGTCAATTGTTGCATTCTTCAGTAAATTTTTATTTGTATGGTATCTGTTAAACTTAACATTTGAGGAACTGTGCTCTCGTTTCACAGGACTGTATAAAATAATTTTAAATTGCTATTTCATATCTATTTATTTCGTTATTTGCTAAGAAGACGCCAGTTAATATACAGACAGCTGGACATTATCCCAAAATAAATTCCTTCAGGGTGAAACAAGATCCCTATGCTCCCTGATCAACCTGTGATTGTTTATTTTGCAGTAATGATGACTGACGGTTTGTACATTGTCTCATAGGAGCTATGTTTGAAATGCCATATTAGCGTAGTGCTTACTGTATACTTAGCAATTTATTCTGCCTACAATTTTTTAAATAGTATGTGAAATTATACACAGTATGCAACAGTAAACATTACACGCATTAATATTATTCTCACAAGACCTCAATACGTTGCATATTTTAACCATGCATTGAATTATCATCTTGCACTGTTTGTTTTTAGGATGACAAAAAAGTTTTAAAAGTTATATTTTTAGGCTGGTCTGCCTCAGTGGTGTAACAGCGCTCATCGCTGTCAGAATGAGTGAGCTGGCCAATCAAATCAAAGAAGGCGGGGCCAGGGCTTACTGTTCACAGATGATTGCAAATTCCATGTTTCAAATATTCAGCGACCGACATATCCAGTGATGCAAACTACTCAACATTTTTATGAAATTTCGCCATTTTGAATTGAAAACTTGCTATTATTTGAATAATGTGATACGATTAATGTAATTCATAACTGAATGTGACGAGACAAGAAAGGTTTTGCATTTTTGACATATTACACATACAAATAAGAGTGATTTTTTTTAAATATTATTTGCAAGTAGTTTAAATTGATTGTTAACTACAATAGACCTGAAACTTTTACCAGTCCTGTTTCTTTCTTTCTCGTTATTCCCTTAAATCCCTTTTAATCTTTTTTAATTATTTAATTCCTTGTAATAAAAAAATACCCAATAATGCCCCCCAATATTGCGTCACTTCCTTAAAAAAGTAACTAATTGCGTTACTTAGTTACTTTTTATGAAAAGTAATGTGTTGCATTACTTTTGCGTTACTTTTTTCTCGCCTGGGCTGGGCTTTTTTTGCTTGTTTTTTAATAACAACAACAAAAAAAAATTATTTTTGGCAAATGTATAGGCCAAAAGTGAAATGAATAAGCCTCAAGCTGAAGGAAATGCATATTTACGCCTGTACAGTAGAGGGCGCAGCTCAAACAAACCTTTCAGCTGTGCTGCCATTCTGGATTAAAGAAGAATACTGTAGGATACAGGAGAATATAGTTCAACACTCTTATATCTAAACCTAATCTAAAGTAATTTTTGCTTATTAGTATGGTTGAATTAGATCAGGGGTGGCGAACTCCGATCCTGGAGAGCCACAGTCCTGCAGAGTTTTGCTTCAACTCTAATCAAACACACCTGAACAAGCTAATGAAGGTCAGGCAGGTGAGTTTTTTATCAGGGTTGAAGCTGAACTCTGCAGGACTGTGGCTTTCCAGGCCCGGAGTTCGCCACCCCTCAATTAGATAATTGAAGGTCAGCAGCAAAGACATTGGTTACTAAAGTGAGATTAAATACATAAAGTATATTTGTGTAATTTAATATAGTTAGTTATTACAGGTTTGCGTAAAATTCTGAGATTGCATTTCACTGTTTTTATTCATTTTGAGGAATACTGAATGTTTTCGTGCAAGTGAGATTAATAAATGCATGCTCACATTTAGTCTAGAACTACAATAACCATCATGTCTACACAGCGCACACAACACCTCGGCACTTTACTTCTCTCCACATGAGGATAGGAGAGATGTCAGTCAATAAATGTGAAAATAAAGTAACTTGCGTTACTTATTTGAAGAAGTAACTTAGATATTTTGTTGTAAATTGAAAAAAAAAATGCATTACTTTACTAGTTACTTGAAAAAGTTATCTGATTATGTAACTCAAGTTACTTGTAATGCGTTACCCCAACACTGATAATAATAATAACTATAGAAAGTATTTAGAACAGACCAAAGCTGCATTTGAGAAGCCCTGCACAGGACCTGAAAGAGATCACCCCGACTTTAAGGGTAAAGGGGGGAGGAACGGATAATCCCGTGGAGACTATACGGATAATCCCGGGATTATAATCCTAATCCTATGTCACACTGGACAGCTCACATTGCTGCTAATCGGCTGTAGCGCCCTAAAGCCACTGTGAACACTGTTAATCCTGTTACTGAGATCCACGTAATCTCACACTGATAAGGTAATCATATAGAGAGTTAAATGTGTATGTGCATGCCAGTGATGTTGCCTACATGAGGGACCAGCCAATGATCCTTATGTCTTACTGAAAATATAAACATTCTTTTGTGTGAAACCCATGGGATAGAAATTTTTTGGGATAGAAAGATTTATGGGATAGAAAAGATCATTATCTCAATAGAAAAGTCCCCAACATGATATAGACAAACAAACATCTGTGTGTGGAAGTACACACGAATGACATTAATTACTGCAAACAGCTCTGTGACATTTGACCCCACCCTTTCGCTCCAGATGAGCCAGGCGTGTGGTCGCGTGAGAAATGTGTAAGTAAATCTTGACAGGCGTGAGACAATGACAACAAACACGCACCGTGAGAACTCTTGGCAGTGTCTTGTACAGCGAGGAAAAAATAAAGAAGCAAAGAAACTGTTAACGAGAAAGGAGTTGGCACAGCCAACATGACAGCTGACCAAGATCTGACTCTCTCTCTCTCTTCCCCCGGCAGCTACAAAACTGTAGCCATAGATGGAGCGAGAGTTGACAGTGCTCAAAAAAAGATATATACAATTTTCTAAACAAAATGATGTAAAACTACCATGATGCTACACTGTTGTGTGTGGTTGTCATGGTGTTGCGAAGGGTTTGTTAAAATGCAAAAACAGATCTGGACCTGCCGATTGCTTAGAAAAGCAATAACAAATTTCTCTTCAAAAGCCGCATGATTTGAGGTATCATTCATATACTTGGCGCAAAGTTATTTAATTTAGTTACACACCAAGGTATAACACTTAAGGTTAGGGGTATGTTTAAATCACTGATGCATTCATGGAATGAGCAATAGTAATACCACTAATAAAAATTAATGTCTGGAAGCCCTTTTCTGCCACATAAGGGAAAAAAACATGCTTTGGTAAAACACAATTATGACATAAAAACTTTTATGAGATAAAAAGTTGATGACACAAGTTAAAATTATGAGATACTAAGTCAATCATGAGATAAGAAGTCAAAATTAAGGTATTAAGCCATAATTTTTCATCTCATAATTTTGACTTTTGTAATAATTTTGATTTCTCATAATTGATTTTGACTATATACATATCATTATGACTTGTGTCGTAATTGGCTTAGTATCTCAATTTTAACTTGTCATATTTGTATCTCATAATTATGAGTTTTAATCTCTTACTTTTGACTTTTGTCAATTTTGACTTTTGTCCTTATTGTTTTGTCATTTTCGATTTTATATCATGATTTATGTTGACGTGTCGTAATTGTTTCCTGTCAATTTTGACTTTACATGACTTATGTTGAAAATTATAACTTAGTATCTCATAATTTTATCTTTTTATGTCATATTTGTATCTCATAATTATGACTTTTTGTCTCTTAATTTTGACTTTTTCATATTTGTATCATAATTATGACTTTTAATCTCTTAATTTCGACTTTTTGTCAATTTTGACTTTTGTCCTTATTGTTTTCTGTCAATTTCGACTTTTTCTTGACTTGTGTCGTAATTATGACTTGGTATCTCACAATTTTGTCAGTTTCAACTTTATATTTCATAACTTATGTCACAATTATGACTTAGTTCCACTGGTTTCACAGGAAAAGATTAAGCCTAGTCCCAGACTAAAATGCTTGTTTGAGCCGTTTTAACTAAAAGCAACTTGCACTGACACATCTTAAAATATGTCAGTGCCATTGTTTTGTCTCAAGATGCACACCGGAATTGTTATTTTCTAAGGCACTTTTATAAAAGTTACTTAAACACCCTAATTGAACTAAAGCCTAATCCTGGTTTAATCTAAGCCCTGTCTGTGAAACCAGGCCAGTGTCTCATAATTTTGACTTTTTATGTGATCATAATTATGATTTACCAAAGCATGTTTTTTTTCTTATGTAATGGAAAACAATTTCCATAAGATTGAATTCACTTCATTAGTGAAAATGAACAGCAGGACTTATTTCAGTAATATACACACAGAATGAGGGGATAATAGATCACTATTGAGCTCTGACACGCACACGTTGTAAAAGACGTCCGACAGTAAAATGTAAGTCAACGCAAGTACAAAGGGACTCTGTTTCTGAGGGACAGCAGCGGCTGACACTATACACAAGGATGAAACCTTCCTCTATCCCCTTAAAATCACACACACACACCATTATTTAATCTGTGCTAATAATTTTATCCACATACCAGTTACTCTATATCTATACATTTGCCTGAAACTAGCTGTAAAATAGCTGTTTATCATGTTTACCCTGCAAGTGAGCAATGCAACGCAACATAACTAGATTTTTTTCTGTCAGAAACTTTAAGCAAAATTAATTTTATATCATGGTATAGACTATGGGTAGATGATATAAGTCAGATAGAATGCCTTTAGACTTCTAGATTTCTATCTTATCCTTGTACAGTCAGCTAAACTTTCTGAAACTTGAGATGGGCTGAGTTGAGATTTTTTTCTGGAATTTAAATCCAGCTGTAAAGGGAACATCAGCAAGTTAACAAGGATGAGAGGACACTTCTTGTTTCTTGTTTAATTTAAAGGGTCAGAGAGAGGGTGGAAAATGTCATGCAAAACTAAATCACTAAGAACTAAATCATTTTTGATGCAAGAATACTTTATTGACACTGACACTTTTGAAAAATAATATACAGTGAAAAAAAATTGATTTTTCCTTTTTGTTTTACAGTAAAACTACCTTAAAACATGAATGTGCATCAGAAGCAAAATTGATATTAAAAGAATAGTTCACCCAAAAATGAAAAAAAAAAAGTCATCATGTACTCACCCTCATGTCGTTCCAAACATGTAAGACTTTTGTTCATCTTCGAAACACAAATGAAGATATTTTTAATGAAATCTGAGAGATTTCTTTCCCTCCATTGACAGTGTATGCAACTACCACTTTGACGTTTCAAAAAGTTCATAAAGAGATCGTAAAACTAATCCATATGAATAAAGTGGTTTAGTCCAAACTTTCTGAACAGACACCATTGCTTTACATGATGAACAGATTGAATTTAGTCTTTTATCCACATATAAACATTGACCAGTGAACATAAACAGAAGCTCAACTGTACCTGCTTGACATGACGAATAAACCTCATTGGTTTTTTAGAAGCTGAAACGTGTTGCATAACACGTGAATGAACCTCATTGGTTCTCGCACGTCAAGCAAGCATGATTGAGCTTCTGTTTACCACAACTGATGTGCGCGTTGATGAATCTTTATATATATATATATATATATATATATATATATATATATATATATAAAATAAAAGCCTTAATTCAAACTGTTCATCATATAACGTGATCTTGTCTCTTCAGAAAATTTGGTCTAAACCGCTTAATTCATATGGATTATTTTTATGATTTCTTTATCCTCAACTGAGGTGATGCACGTACCCTCTATTTTTTGGAACAGTGCTATGTTGCAATATGCAAGCAGTGACCTAAACGACCTGCCATACCAGTGCTGGAAAGAGTGCATCCTCTCTCTCTCTATCTCTCTCTCACTTTCTCTCTCTCTCTCTCTCTCAGCTGTTGGGAGGCCGAATGACGGTCAGGAATGACTTTCTCTGTATCCTCTCTGATTTCACTGACAGCGCTCTCTATAATGCACTCTGTTTGAGGATCCTGTTTCAAAAGCATTTCCTGCCCTGCGCAACTGAAGGTTTTTCACTTCTGTGAAAAAAACTACCAACAACATATACAAAAAACACTTTACAATAAGGTCTCTTTTGTTAACATTAGTTAATGCATTAGTTAACATGAACTAACTATGAACAATATATTTTTACAGCATTTATTAACCTTTGTTCATAAAAAATACAGTTGTTTATTGTTCATATTAGTTCACGGTGCATTAACTAATGTTAACAAATAACTTGATTTTTTCATAATGTATTAGTAAAGGTAGAAATTAACATTTACTAAGATTAATAAATGCTGTAGAAGGATTGTGTATTGTTAATTCATGTTAACCGATATAGTTAACTAATATTAACAAATGAACCTTATTGTGAAGTGTTAATTTGCATATATGCAAACAATGCCATAATAATTGCACAATATTTATTTAAAAAGAAAACAAAAACAAAAAAAACAGGTTGGGTCTTCAAAAAAATATTTGTCAGGATGATTTTGCATATTTCAGTATATAAATTATCTTCATTCTCTATAAATGTCATATTAAGTGTCAGAATACTTTTGGGGTGCACTGTATGTTTTATTTCTAACATGGGCACTTTTAATGTTCAACTTCATAAAGTTTTGTGAACATAAAAAGAATACTTTCTTTTCTTTTCAGTGTTTGCAATTACAAAAGAAAGAGTTATTTTGGAGAAAACAAATTCTAGGTTGACTTAAGGCTTGGTTAAGAACTCAAAACACAACTCACTTTCTCCCACTGTATGACTTTTCAGTTATATGAATCATTTTAAAACAACACAATATGTAAGAAAATCAATGAATGTGCAGCATGTCCTTACATGTGCCTGTTATGTGACCTGAGCCCCTATGCTGCTGTAGCTGTACTGCAGAGGGTTACAGGTAGGGGTGAGTGGGGTTAGCTGGGGTGAATGAAACTCGACTCCGTCAGCCCTGACATGCACGGCTCGCCCCATTTCACCCACCTCCCATAAACACTTTTTTCTTTTATTCTTCAACCTCATTCTCTCGCCATTCTTTCCCTTCCACCATTCTGTCTTCTTTTTTCCTCTTCTTCTCGGCAGGTCAGTGAGAGTACAGTACATTTCTCGCACATGCTCAGTAAGGCCATGTCACACCTTTTACAGAATGTTCTCACTCCACATGCACACCCTTCTACATGCACAAACCCGCTTAAAACGCATACAAACACACACATACACATTGAGATCCAGTAACCACTTTCATTGGTTACATTCACAGTTGAATTTGACTTTCCTCCAATTTTTGATTAAGTGACTCCATGTCTGGGAATAATAATGTCCATGCATGCATATTTTACATAAAAAAAAAAGATTGTTATAACATTTTTAATAGGTTGGAGATGTTTGTTAGAGGATCATTGTCTGAATATGTGGCAAATAAATTAGAATAATTGAATAAATAATATAATAAAAACATTTATTGAGTAAAATAATATAATAAAATATTTTATAATTATTATATTAAATTATTGTAATTATAATAATATAACTATATATATAATATATAATTTTTTTTAAATTATTTAAAATAAAAAAACTTGGGCTGAAATAAAGTATATGACATTACGAAGTATTTTAATCTGCCATTTTCCTTTGAAAAGTGTAAAATGTTGTACATTTTATTATACCCCTTTTCACAAGATGTAATATAAGTCGCTGGTGTCCCCCGAGTGTGTCTTTGAAGTTTCAGCTCAAAATACCCCACAGATCATTTATTATAGCTTGTCAAATTTGCCTCTATTTGGGTTTGAGCAAAAACATGCCATTTATGTGTGTGCCCTTTAAATGCAAATGAGCTGCTGCTCCCGGCCGCTTTCCAAAAGTGGGCGGAGCTTTAACAGCTCGTGCTTCGGTTGCTCAACAACAACAAAGCTGGAGAATCTCACATAGCCAAAATTACGATTGTCAGTAACGGCGTTCAGCCTTACATTGTTCAAACCGGAGTCGGACACTGATGGAGAGACTCAGGAAGAAGTTACATTGTTTAGAATGCAACTGGATGTTTCTGAATGGTTAGTAGATAAAATTATGTAGTTGCTGTGGATTTGATTCAACTCATTGACTAGCATGTGCCGTCTTTTGTGCAAAACCTTTATGGACACCCACTATACATAGCGTACCTGTTTGCCAAACAGAGCCATACACACCAGGCTAATGTTTATGATTGCTATCAAATGCTGTGAATGGTCTAATATTTTTCGCTCGGACAGAAACGCTCCTTTTTTAGCAATCGAGCTTGCCAGGGTCAACTTGTAGGCTATCCAAGCTAACAAGACTCTAAATAGTGTTCTGTACTCGTCTGTGCAGCCAACAACAGAACAGTTAACATGCTTTGCTCAAACATTTGCCATGGCCTTAGAACAAAATGGCAGCGCCGTGGGTGGAAATGTGCCGATGAAGGAGCGGTAATATTATAATAATTATAATAATATTATAATAAGAGCCCCTTCATTCCTAGTAACATTTCAAGGTAGGGTTTAGTAAGGGTCAATTGAATTATGAAACTAATTTTTGAGTATGAGACACTTTGTCACTCTCATTTCAGTTGCATAAATCAAATTAGCAGAAATGCAGTAGGAAATAAAGTCTGAGAGTTTTGAGAAAGATAGATTTGAGTATTCAACCTCTCATAACTCAGTGTCGTTTCACAGAGGCCAGTTTCCTTAATGTCTTAAACAGATGGTAGAAACTTCAGCTCACAGAATTCCAGCCAGACACTCTTTGATTGGCCAGCTCACAGCCGAGGACGTGTGTGTTTTATTTATTTTTTACGTACTGCATAGATAGGAGAGGAAACTTACTTCAGAGTATTAGAATGTTCTGATATCCACTTTAGCATCTAATTCTGGTATATTGCTGACCAGTTCTAGAAAGTGAATTCAATCTGAATTATTTCCAATTAGACATAAAAGGCTAATGGTCTTAGCCTATTCTTAATCCTCTAACATTGTTTTTGGAGTTTATATGTTACAAAACTGCTGTTGTGTAGATGTGATTATTATTATTACAGGTGTTTAGTCAAATCATGTTCCTAGTTTATTTGTGTTTGGAAAACCTCATTTATAGTATTTGCAGCCTGTGGAGATCTTCAGTTGTGACATAATCAGTGACCAGAATGAATTGTTCATGCCTGTCAGCGTATGATAGTGAAGGAAGACAAACCCAGATAGGGCTTAACATTTAGGGGTGTGTTTGTGTGTGTGATACTGTGGGGAAACTGCTTGGGGGACATCTGACTCTCTGCTATTTTCCCCTCGAATTAACTGACCTGACCTCTCGTACACAATGTTTGTCTAACATGTCTACCGCATACTATGGACTTGATCTAGTTCAAGGCTGTCCAATCCTGCTCCTGAAGGGACAACGTCCAGCAGAGTTTAGCTCCAACACACTTGCCTGGAAGTTTCTACTTAATGAGTCTGAAGATCTTGATTAGCTGGTTTAGGTGTGTTTAATTAGGGTTGGAGCTCAATTCTGCTGGACTGTGGCTTTTAAATAATAGTTAAATAATATTCATCAGTTATAATGTTATTAATTTAATAGAAAAACTACTCTGTAGGGCTGTGTGATTAATCATAATCAATTTTTCGATTTTGGCTTCCAACGATTATGAAAACAATATAATCAATGTAAAATGATTATTGCGCCACTGCCGCATTCCGTCCATCTTTTTCTTCACAGCGGTGCACTTTCGTTCCTTCCTAAGCCAAACTTAACATCCAAATCAGCCAAATAAGTGAGTGTTGTCTACTGTTGCTAAACTGCGGGACATGCTTGATATTAAACAGTGCTATTAAAAGCGCATTAAGCCGCGACAGAGATACTGTTCCCTTGGCGGCTTTCTGTTCACGCATAAGCAAAGTAGCCTATACTGTGGGCTTTGGATACGCGCCTAAATGGTCAAATAGTCTACAAACAAAAATGTCGAAATGCCGTTTTGGCGAGTATTCATGTAAACATATTTGGTTATGTCTTAAATGGATGTAAACAGTTGAGAAAAAAAAGCATGTGTAACAGTATATTGGATCTGTGCATCTCTTAAAGTGACAGCAGCCTAATAAATCTGCTGTAGTCATTAATGTTAATCAAACAACAAAAGACAAAGATGAAATCAGTCACTGCTCTTGAATTAATAACTTTTATAGTTTTAAAAAAAGATTAGTCTATATTTAATTTAAACAGCAGTGTCTGCATAAATTATCTGAATACCCCTGTTAGTACATGTTCCTGAAAACCTAAAGCACTGTTTATTTCATTTGTATTTTTGTTCTGTTGTATTTATTTGTCGGTTTTGTTTGTAATTAGTTTCTTTGTTTTTACTGTATTGCTGACTGTTTACCTGTCTTCTATAATTGTTTTGAGGACTTTTTTCTTACATTAGTTAACCTATTATTAGTTTTTGCTGAAGTATCGATATAATTGTGAAATTTCACTGATATTTAAAATTACTTGTATCATGATGAAATAAGACTTTGATCATATCACCCACCAATAATCGTGTTAAAGTATTAGTCCACTTTCAAATCAAAATTTCCTGATAATTTACTCACCCCCATGTCATCCAAGATGTCCATGTCCTTCTTTCTTCAGTCGAAAAGAAATTAAGGTTTTTGATGAAAACATTCCAGGATTATTCTCCTTATAGTGGACTTCAATGGTCTCTCCAAATGGTTGAAGGTCAAAATTACAGTTTCAGTGCAGCTTCAAAGGGCTTTAAACGACACTTGGCAGCGTCTACACTGCCGGAATTCTAACAGAGAAGAAGAAGAGAGCTAGTTCAACATGAGCGTCTATGGTTAAAAAGTATATAATTTTTTATTTTTTTTTAGAAAATTACCGATCGTTTCGCTAGATAAGACTCTTATTCCTCGTCTGGTATCGTTTAAAGCCCTTTGAAGCTGCACTGAAACTGTAATTTTGACCTTCAACCGTTTGGAGCCAATTGGAGTCCACTATAAGGAGAATAATCCTGGAATGTTTTCATCAAAAACCTTAATTTCTTTTCGACTTAAGAAAGAAGGACATGGACATCTTGGATGACATGGGGGTGAGTAAATTATCAGGAAATTTTGATTTGAAAGTGGACTAATCCTTTAAATAATCATGATTTCAATATTGACCAAAATAATCATGATTAGGATTTTTGCCATAATCAAGCAACCCTACTGCTCTGTATTTTACACTAATTTTACAAGAATTAACAGTATTTTTATATAAAAATTATTATTAAAAAAAACTTTAGTGTAAAATCAAAGCAGGCTAGGTTGTTTTTGCTTTAACACAAAAAAATAAATTTGCTGTAAAATAAATAAATAAAATAAACCAGATTGTGCAGTTACACGATGCCACAAATAAATAATAATAAAATAATTTTAGAATGTAATTTTACATTATGAAATGAACTGAAGTTGTTTGAAATGTTGTTTTGTGTTTTTATTTTGGTTTATGTAAACCTTGTTCCAGTTCACTTGTGAGCTTATAGTAGAAGTAAATTCCATTTCCAGAAAAATTTTAGCCCTGTGTTGTCATCCAGATAGGGTCCAACCACTGATCTGCACAGTACACAACTGCATAGCACTCTCCTAAAGTGCTGGTTGCTGAGATAATTGAACATTTACCACAAAAAATGGCAAAAAGGCTTTATTTTGGTCACAGCTGACAGACATGATGACAGCGTCAGATGAGAGCAGGTTAATGAGCATCTGTACTGGACAAACTCTCGCCAACGCAACCCAGATAAAGACACTTATCATCTCAGTGTATGAGGACGGGGGAGGGGGGGGTCACACAGGGTTACTGTACATCCATAAACTCATCAGATGAATTTCTCTCGCACTGATGTGGCTAGTTAATCAATACTCTGCTAATCAATTGAGTGACAGTTTGTCAGGGCTGATTCCACAAGGGCTGAAAGCAGCTGCGAGGTTGCATTCAGTTGCATTAGAGCAGAGGGTTTCCCATGCACTCAATACTGTCAGCTGGAATGGGAACAGGGTGTTCCTTTTATCTACTAACCCTAACAGAGAGAATGAACCAGAACAGGAGATGCCAGTTGCATTCTATTTACTGTCTATAGTGTTAATGCAATTCATTTTCAGATGCAAACACTAAATCGCTATACACCCTTGATTACTCACAGCATGATTTGAATTGTGTGGGTTGGAATGAAACATGGGTAATTTGGGTAATATTGTTTTATTAATATAATATATTAATATAATAAATTACCATTAATTATATAGTATTAATTTATTTTATTTATAGCCTTACTAATTGCTTATTTTGATCTGTATACTGTATTTTTCTGCAGTTTGATTTGCTAGACTTTTCACATTTGTCTACTTTGCTGTAAAGAGGCATAAAGCTTGAATAATATCTGCTCAGTGGGTCAGAAGAACATATTTGAGGAAGCTGGGGGGAAATAAGATGTTAAATGGTTATTTCACCCACAAAATGAATATTATGTCATCGTTTACTCACACTCATTTTGTTCATCCTCATGTTAGTCATCATTCTGCCTTATAACTCCTAAAAAAATTAAAATAATAATAAACAAATTATAATATAAAAAGTCATATGGATTTGGAAAAACTGGTCTTCTCTTTCTCTCAGGGTCGTTGTTCCAGAGAGAACTGTAAGTACCTTCACCCTCCTCCTCACCTGAAGACGCAGCTGGAGATAAACGGCCGTAACAATCTGATCCAGCAGAAGAACATGGCAATGCTCGCCCAGCAGATGCAGCTAGCCAATGCCATCATGCCTGGAAGTCAGCTTCAGCCAATGGTGAGGCTCGATTCTTATAACCTGCCCCCTTAAAAAAGCCAGAGAGATCACCCACAGGCCATTTCTATACAAAAGCATATTTTTGTAAATAAGGATAAGCATGATTTGTATTAAGATATATATACAATGGCCCCAAAAAGTAGAGACCTTTGGCTTTTAGACACTTGTAATGTGTTGTAGAGTATAAAGGCCGTTCACACCAAGAACAATTACTATAACGATAAATATATAAGCGCCCACACCAGTGGACAATATCATTCTGTTTATTCTATCTGCGCACTGTGGTTTGTCGTCTGCCACTTTAAATGCTCGCGCTTTTTAAAGTAGGATGAATTTGATTGGCTGTCAATGTTTTTATCATTCATCAGCTGGAACTATGTAATTCCAACTATAGTTTCTCTTTGCCATTATCATTATAGTTTTGGATTTTTAGAACTATATCTTTATCATCATCGTTATAGTTATCATCCTTGTTGTGAAGGGCCTTAAGAAAGGTGCATTACATATAAAATATTTTATTATTATTATTACTTGTCAAAATATTTTATATTTTATATAATTCATTATATTTTGTTGTATTAATTTATTACATTTATAAAATGCCATAAGGTGGGTTGGTATAAAATACGGGTAATATGTTTTTTTTTTTATTAATATAATGTATTGATATAATAAATTGCAATGAATTATATTGTATTAAGTTAATTTATCATGTGAAATGTGTTTTTTAAACATTCTTAATATAATTTATTATATTATATTATATTAATATGAGTTTGCCTGAAAAACAGGCTTTATTAAAGACTGTTTTTGTTCTCTACTCCTTTCGTCGTGCGTGTTACAACAACAACCATTCCTGACAATATTGTAGTATAATATATGGGTAATATGTTTTTTTAATATTATTATTAATATAATGTATTATAATTTATTAATGTAATAAATTATAATCATTTTGTTATATTATATCAAATGTTTTATATTAATGTGTACATGTCATAAATGATTAATAAAAAACAAAATGATGGCATGCTTTTTTGGACAATGTCATGATGATAATATGAATGTGGTAATAAATGTTTTGTAAGCATGGATAATAGTCAAATAACCATTATTTTTTGACTATTTTTTACATAAGTCACAGAAACAGAAAGTTAATTTGTTATTTATTGTCTGTTTCAGCCTATGTTTTCGGTCACGCCAAGCCTTGCAACCAACGCCAGTGCGGCTGCCGCAGCAGCTGCCGCAGCTGCGTTTAATCCGTACCTGGGCCCAGTGTCACCTGGGCTGATGTCCGCAGAGATCCTGCCCAGTGCACCTGTGCTGATGGCGGGCAACCCTGCAGTGGCATCCATGCCGTCCGCTGCCAACGCTGCAGCTGCTGCTTCAGCAGTGGCTGCCCAGAAACTCCTTAGAACAGACCGCCTGGAGGTATGAGGTCATCAGAGAGCGACTACGTCACAACACACTAAGACAGCAAATCAATATCTTTTTCTTTCACATGTATACACCAGTGGCCGGTTGCATAAACTTCTAAGACTAGTCTTACAATTTAGTCATCATTTTTTTTCAAGTGTATTACATAAAAATGTAGATTGGTCTAATTTGGTTCCAAAAAGTAAGACTGATTACCCCTAACTAACTGCTAGTTGGTCATGCTAGTTCTTAAGACACAACTGGCCCCAGGGGTGTCCAATCCTTCCAGCAGAGTTTATTTCTAGCCCTATTAACCCCACCTGAATCAGCTAATCAAGCTCTTTAGGATCACTACAAACTTCCAGGCAGGTGTATTGGAGCTAAACTCTGCAGGAAAGTGGTCCTCCAGGAGCAGGATTGGACACCCCTGGTATACATGTTAAAACTCTGTATGTATGCAGGTACGTTACAGTAACAGTGGGTAGTTTGTAAGAAATAAAGGGGCTGCTGCCCCCTTCTGACCACTGAATGGAAAAACATTTCCCCATTTGAGATTCATTGGTTTATAATCCAGCAGAGCTTACTGGCGTAGACGCTTGGGGCATGAGCATGCGCATTCCTTTATGTACGACTTTATGAATGATCTACGCTGTTTGACTGTACTACGTAAATATTAAGTGCTAACCATGGCGATTTCAGTTACGATCACTTGGCTAATGTTTTGATGAACTTAAGATGTTAGATGAAGTTACTGTACACTTGGTACGGCACCTCCGGGTTCTTCATGCAGAAAAGCGGCGTGTAGTAGGCTGTACTGCTAAATCTGTGGAACAAATTCTTAATTCGTGGCCAAGATATATATAGAGCCAGGAATACATCAAGTGAAGTAATGTCAAAATTATTAAAACGCTCAATACACATCGTTTCAAAGCAGCTTTACAAAAAAGTTATTGTCTATAAGCTTTAAAATTTAGCAGTTTTAGGGCTGGGCGATATCACAAAATATGTTTTTGATATAAATTATACACTGTTTGAGATTTAGCAATATTGTATTTATCCAGCAGATAAGTCAGTGCCCCTTTTAGGACTGCATGGAATTATGGCATTGCAAAGGAGAGATATTTTCTATAGGGTGATATATTTTCTAGACTATATTTTCTGCATGTCATGCAGGGCTCTGTATTTTTACATCATCCATTTAGGCTTTTTCATATTTCTAGTAGGATCAGTGGATAAGTACAAACTCTGGATTTTTTACACAAATGATAATTCACTGTATTTCAGTAAAACATCGGATAAACCCGAAAGTGTTTGATTTTACATTTTTAAGCAAAACCGCGGTGACAAATAAGACAATAATAGGCAATAGCCCACACGCCCTGGCCATATTTTTTGTGCGTACAATAAAAACCTTGCCATGCTGAAAAAATACATATTTGCATTTATTGTGTATGCAAGATGTTTTTTTTTTTATTTTTTACTAAAACAGATGTTATTATGTCGATCTATTATTTATGTGCTCAAGTATTTAAGCAATGAATGTTCACTTCTCTGCTTGGTATTTTTCAAGTCCTCGCGTTATATTGCACAAATTTACAGATGCATGTGATGTTTTTTATATAGTTATGCAGCTATGTGGCTATACAGTGAGTGTTAATTTGAATCTATTTTCACTCGTACATACGCAGATTAACACAGTGCAGGGGTTGATAAATAAATAACTGGATTTTTAATACCCGTTGACACTTATTTGGGCCTATACTATAAAATATGAACCTTTAAAAACTATATACAGACCCAATATATAAGCCCACATATTTTATTAACAGGTAAACAAGGAAACATGAGTTTGCCATTAAACATTTTATTAGCACGTGTCGCTCTGCCCCAATGTGTCGCCAGACACGTCCAGACTGCACTCTGGGGTACTACTCTGAGACAGCGCTATAATATTGGCTATGTTCTGTATTAAATAATGACATACTGCACACTACATACTAGTATCTACTTTATACTGCCTACTGTTTTGTTAAAATATATATATATATATATATATATATATTATTTTTATTTTTTTTTTAAAAGTCAAGAAGAGGGTTGCAGTACAAATTAAGGCTGATATTACTTCTATCATAACTCTGGAAATAGAAGGGTGTATGTTTTAATATCATTAATAATATTAAATTAATATAATAAATTAAAATTACTTATATTGTATATTATCATGTATTCATAAAAAAGTTGTTTGTCTATAATACAATAAGTTAGGTTCAGGTTGGTATAACATATGGGTTAAATGTTTTTAATATTATTCATATATTATGTCATATTGTATTATATTATAAACAGTGTTAGGAAGAGTTACTTTTAAAAGTAATGCATTACAATATAGCGTTACTCCCTAAAAAAGTAACTTATTGCGTTACCTTGTTACTTTTTATGGAAAATAATGTATGTTACTTTTGCGTTACTTTTTCTCATCTGGGCTGTATGTTTTTTTTTTTTTATAACAACAAAAAAGTTCTATTTTTGGCAAATGTTAAGGTCCTTTCACACCAAAAGTGAAACGTATAAGCCTCAGGCTGAAGGAAATGAATTTTATGCCTGTACAGTAGAGGGCGCAGTTCAAACAAACAAGCTTTTCAGCTGTGCTGCCATTCTGGATTGCAGAAGAATATGACACAGGAGAATAAATATATATCGAGTAAATGTATGCTCACATATGATTACATAACTTGCGTTACTTGTAATGCATTACCCCCAACACTGATTATAAAATGACATGAGGTGGATTAGTTGAGTGCATTGTCTTATTGGCAAATGATAAGAGAAGGAAGAGATATAAAAAATCTGTAATATTTCATTGTGAGATACAATATTCTGCACAATGCCATCCAAGTATTCCATGCATACAAAAAGTTCACATATTATGCACACACTTTACATACTGCATACTATTTTGTTTCAGTAGTAGCATGCCATTTTGAATATAATTACAATGAATGTAAGATTACAGAGTTTCTTAAATAATGAAACTATTAGTGCACATTTTAGCAAACCTTTTTTTTACAGGTTTTTTTCTCAATATGCAAACGGTGAATGTGATGCATCACGTTTGTGTGTATTCTCAGGTGTGTCGTGAATACCAGCGTGGCAACTGCTCTCGCGGGGAGACGGACTGCAGGTTTGCCCACCCTGCCGACAGCACAATGATCGACCCCAGTGACAACACAGTGACGGTGTGTATGGATTACATAAAGGGCCGCTGCTCCAGAGACAAGTGCAAATACTTCCACCCTCCTGCACATCTGCAGGCCAAGATCAAAGCAGCCCAGCACCAGGTCAATCAGGCCACGGCCGCCGCTGCCATGGTGAGCACGTCCTCTACTGCACACCACACACATGCACACACATAGTTATATAGTACCATTCATCATATGTATATAGAATGAACACTTTCTTAGATGGCATATATTTGATCTTGGGTTAACATTGACATTTCTGTGGCATTTGTAAAGTCTATTATTTTAAAGGAGTCTTTAAAATAAGGATTTATGAGCATTTTAGGAATGTTTCTTATGCATTATATTTCTGATAGAGCTCTGTATAAGATATTATATACTTCAAGTCATTGCCATTCCCATTTAAACTGCATAAATACGTAATTTCATCATCCTGTCGAGCAGAGAGCAGTGTCATACTTATTTTTATGTAACATTTGATCATTTCTGCACATTAAATGTATGTTTGCAATCCAGCGCAATCAATGTTATCCACTGTTGACGTATTACACAACTGTTTATTGTCAATGAAACCCTGTAAATGTTACGATAATTGATGTACTTGTTAATCTTAATCTCAGTACAGAGTTTCCTAAAACAGAATGGACTGTATTTCTGCATGCCTTAGTCCTGATATCCCCCTGTATACTGCATTCCAATGATTTGTTTTTATTTGTTTTTTTCTCACCTACCCAAAATGCACTGCTGCCCCCATGATGCACCTCTGCTTGCTGTTTATGTTAATGCGCTTGAACCCCATTGGCCCATTGCCATCATGTGCTCGCTGCCTGCTAATTAAGACTCAGTCGGCTGTCAAATCACTGAAGCGACCCCTCGAAGCCACCTTTGACCTGGTACTATGACCTTTCACCTTTTTGCTTGGCATGTTGCTTTATTGTAGTGTCTTAACAAAAAAAAAAAAGGAAAGATAATTTGCAAGCATAGTCCTTTTGTTATGTGTTTATTTAATGCCTCTGTTGTGTTCTATGTTACCATGTCGTGTGATCAACTGACTGTGGCGAGCATATGCTCGGCTTTAATCAGAAACAAGATATGCGAGTCTGCCGCAATCAGATCATCACACGTGTGTTATTCCAGGGCGTGAGGACAGGGCCAGATGTTCCAAACTCTAGTGACATGGCTTCTATATGTCTATACAGCATTTAAGTTCAGTGTCTTGATAGGGTGCATGTTTAGTATCTCTGTATAGTGCATGTGTCTATGGGAGGGGTAGCAGCAGAAGAATACTAAAGCTCCACCACCAAAGCAACAGAAAAGATCTAGTCTCTTTCTCACACTTATCATGGAGTGAGCAGTGCAGTTTTTTTTTTTCCTTTTTCTTTTTCTTTTATTTTAATGAGTTGTTTTCGTCACTCTTGTCTGCAAAACATTTGAGTAGTGCTACGCTTGCTTCATTTGCATTGAGTTAGCAGTATGGATGTTGTAGTGTTAATGAATTAATATTCTCCTGATGTAAAACTAATAATGTAAATCACAGGTGCTAATTTTAGTAATAGCGAGAGAAAATGGCTCTTTGGCTTTTGCTTGTGCCGTAGAAATGTATTAGCTGCCGCTTGCTTGCTTGTTTGTCAGAATCAAGCCCTGTGATGTTTTGCCCTCTGATGATAATTCTGTCTTTTTCTTGTTCCTTTCCTGTTTTTACTCTCTTCTACACATCTCAACCCGTTCCCCATTTCCTCCACCCCCCTTCCCTGTGGTCTTATCGGAGCAGGGAATTCCTCACAGTGTCATGCCACCTTTACCAAAGCGGCCTGCGCTTGAGAAAGCCAACGGTGCCACGAGCATGTTCAGTACTGGCATGCTCCAGTACCAGCAGGCTTTGGCCAACATGCAGTTTCAGCAGCAAGCTGCCTTTATTCCGTCAGGTAGGACTTCATGTCACCCCTGACCACCCCTTGATCTCATCTTTGACCTTACTAAACCACGAGGGATGCACAAAGACATGGGATATTTTTTTTTTTTTACAGAGACAGGGTTCCCACAGCCATAAAACTGTGTGAATATCAGGAAAATTTCTTGCACCCTGATGTAAATACAATAAGTATTTGTAATTTATTTAGTAACATACTATGGTAAAATATAATCAATATTTGATCATTAATAAATAAATGTATAACATTTTATTGTCATATATATGTCATATATTTATGATAATACTTTAATGTAAAATAATATTATATTTATTATAATAATATAAAATAATATAGTATATAACAGTATATATAGTATAATTATAGTATAATTTCATTAAATATAGCATATCATAGTATAGTATGATATAATTTGCTTAGTGCTGTCAAATCAATTAATTGCGATTAATCGCATCTAACATAAAGGTTTGTGTTTACATATAAAATGTGTGTGTATATATTATTATATTTATATATTATATGTGCGTGTGTGTGTGTATATGTATATATACACACACACACATATACAGTATATATATATATGTGTGTGTATACACAGAGACATAAATATATATATATATATAATATGGAAATGTAATAATATATATACACACATAATATGTAAACAAACTTTTATGTTAGATACGATTAATCGTAATTAATTGATTTGACAGCACTAAATAATATAAATAGTATAAATATTTCTTTAATATATATATATATATATATATAAAACATATATTATTAATTATATATATATATATATATATACACTACCAGTCAAATGTTTGGACACGGTAAGATGTTTATGTTAATGTTTTTAAAAGAAGTTTCGTCTGCTCACCAAGGCTGCATTTATTTAGTTAAAAATACAGTAAAAACAGTAATATTGTGAAATATTATTACAATTTAAAATAACTGATTTCTGTTTGAATGTATTTTATAAAGTAATTTATTCCTGTGATCAAAGCTGAATTTTCAGCATCATTACTCCAGTCTTCAGTGTCACATGATCCTTCAGAAATCATTCTAATATGCTGATCTGCTGCTCAAGAAACATTTATTGTGTACAATTGTACAAAATATTTGTGTACAATATTTTTTTTTCAGGATTCTTTGATGAATAGAAAGTTCAAAAGAACAGCATTTATTTGAAATATAATCTTTTGTAACATTATAAATGTCTTTACTGTCACTTTGGATCGATTTAATGCATCCTTGCTGAATAAAAGTATTAATTTCTTTTCAAAAAAATAAAAATTCTTACTGACCCCAAACTTTTGAACAGTAGTGTATAATGTTACAAAAGCTTTGTATTTCAGATAAATGCCGTTCTTTTGAACTTTCTATTCATCAAGGAATCCTGAAAAAAAAAAAAAAGTACACAACTGTTTTCAACATTGATAATAATCATAAATGTTTCTTGAGCAGCAAATCAGGATATAAGAATGATTTCTGAAGGATCATGTGACACTGAAGACTGGAGTAATGATGCTGAAAATTCAGCTTTGATCACAGGAATAAATTACTTTATAAAATATATTCAAGCAGAAAACAGTTATTTTAAATTGTAATAATATTTCACAATATTACTGTTTTTACTGTATTTTTAATTAAATAAATGCAGCCTTGGTGAGCAGACAAAACGTCTTTTAAAAACATTAAAAATCTTACCGTGTCCAAACTTTTGATTGTATGTATATATATATAATAAATATTTTTATGTATTTGTAATATTTATAATAGTAATAATTCTAGTAATAATATAACATTATAATAATATAAATATTGTAATATATATGGTAAACTTATATTATAAGTTTATAAATATAGTATAACATTATAGTATGGTATAATTTATTCTAATAATGCAAATATAATAAAGTATGAATATTACTTTACAATTACAATTATTACTTTACAATATTATTTATATTTATTGTATATATTGATATTGTATACATTACTTTTATTGTTTTATATATTAAATTAATATATATATATATATATATATATATATATATATACAGTCAAACCAAAAATTATTTAGATATACTTTTTTAGATTTTTTTACTAGTGGGTGCAGGACACTATAGTTCATTTATGTAAGTGAGGATAGCAAAATAAAGTAAACTATGACATATTATACTCAAAAATTATTCATACAGTGGACCACCAGTAAAATTTATAAAAAATTTGGGACCAAACATTATTCAGACACTTTGACCTGACCATGCTTTGCTTAAGTGTTATCTGACATAATTAAGATTAATTGTTTCTGACACAGTTTAACTCTGAGATCTTGTCATATTTTATTACCATTTTTTTAAATTATAGTGAATAAACTGTATTAATGAATGAAATGTTCAAGGTGTCTGAATAAATTTTGGTTTGACTGTATATACACACACACACAGACACACACACGCAATTTTTAACAACATGCAGCATTTTTTGTTCCATCAAACTGCTGGAATGCAATGCTGTTTATACACGGTGCAAGTAGTCTCTCCTTTAAAATTAATTCTAAAAATCCTTATCCAGTAATCTCAAACTCCTGGAAAAGTTATGGAAAACCATTTGGTCAGAAGGTGTGGGAACCTTGCATTATGCACCCAGTAAACTGAGCAATAAGAAATGGGGCTGTCTGTCAGTTTCTCTGTATCACCTCATCATTTTATCACATTACTACTCTGGTACATACTTATAGTTGGGCTCATGGCTTTCACTGCGAAATACAGTTGCCAATAACCCTGGGATGCCCCTCAGTCACACTAATGTCTGCTATGATGACTGTCACATATACACATGTTTCTGTGAGCTTACAAATACACATTCTCCCTTCCTGAGTTCATGGTTTTGTCAACTAATCGGTCTCTTATGGACATCATGCTGTATCACTGTAATGATTATTGTCTTCCTTTAATTATGATTTCTTCACTCTAACCAACCTTGTGATGGGCTGTTGTGATTCTTCTCCCTTTCCAATCCACTTCCTGTTGCAATGCATGATGGGCAGGCTCAATATTGTGCATGACCCCTGCAGCAAGCGTGGGTAGGTTTCTAGACTTCGTCCTCTTAGTTGTTGTAACGCCCTCAAAATCCACATGGCCGACAAACTGGCATTGATAACTGGGCATCTTTGTTAGCGCTTCACATATGAAGCATTTATATATCTGATTTGAAGTTAAAGTCAACATGAAACGGCATTTGAAACACATTTTACCTCCATAATATGACATAATTCCAAGTGAAACAGAATATTCAAGAAGATATATAGGGGCAGAACTTGATTTTATCCATCAGCAATTGCGTTCATTTACGAAAAGTGGCTTCTAAACACTCAAATAGTGAATTGGAAGGGGTGGCTGAAAAATAATGCATTAATGTGCACCAATGCATCATGTATATTAAGAAAGTAAATACGAAGCATTTTGACTTCATGTTGACTTTAAATATACACAAAAAAAAAAAAAAAAAATTCTTTTACTGTGAGCAATTCTAGCATTTTGTGTATCGTTTTGTGGGTTTTGGTGGCTTTTTAAAGAGATAATTTACCTAAAACTGAAATTTCTGTCATTATTAATTCACCCTCATGGAAGACAAAAGATTTTGAATAATCTTTCCATGCATGTTCAAATATGCGGAATGAAGAATGAAATTTGAGTGATTTTTAAAATGCCCCTATTATGCTTTTTCGAATATGACCTTTCATGCAGTATGTTATATAGCTGTTTGTAAATGCAAAAGTCTGAAAAGTTTTAAAGATCAAAGTGCACGACAAATTGTCTCCTACAATAAAGAATTGATTCTGAACTGCCAAAAGAATCATCAGCAATTCCAGTCTAGGATTGTAACAAATTTGCTTAATGCCAGCCTACGGTCTTCATTGGCTGCCCCTGAACAACGTCTACTTAATACTTTGACCCACCTTCAGACACTGTAGTTGTAGCCGAGAAGCAACATGTAGCAATATGTCGTTTTAGCAAAGTTAAAGGCACAATATGTAAGATTTTTGGATTAAAATATCCAAAAACCACTAGAAGAATGTTATATATTTTGTTAACTTGTGTACTTACATTATTCCAAATGTTTCCAAGAATGTTTTAAATCTAGAGAAATAAGCAATTTTAACCGGACCATATCAATGACATCATACCCGCGTTACCCTCGATTTCCGGTTTTATTTTGTACAAACCATGGAAACACCAAAGATGCTTTAATATGTGTTTTTATTATACAGGTGAGCAACTGTTTGGATACATTAATCAACAGAAAACTAATCATGGTTATATAGCTCAACACAGTAAGTCTTATTGTTTAAATCTTGTTTTCTTGATTTACTGTGAGTACCATGTTTTACCATGCCTAATATCGATCTAGCTTACCGCAGTGTGCAACAAGTGTCTCATAGTAGCCGCCTAGCGAACGCACAGAGTAGCATTATAACAACTTTCAACACACAAATGTATATAATATGATGAAACAGCACTGCGTTACCCCACATACGCATGACCGGAAGAAGCGTAAGTGGTCGTCTGCGGCATAATAAAAGCTCCACTGCTCTCGAGCCGTGTGTCGCGCTTGTCTCTCATTAGCAATCGTTCAGCTCCAACGGCTTTCAGCCACACCGTCTTTCATACTACAGTAATGTTAATAAATCTTTAATACATTAGCTCATCGGATACTTTCCACCGGCTGTAGACATGAAGACAACACCTCCCATGATTCTGCGAAATCAAGGCGTCATCAAGCTACTCCTTTGTTTTGAATAAGCGACCTCTAGTGGCGAAAATTACAAATTGTGCCTTTAAAGGCTCAGGGAAGAAGGAGGCAGCAAATAACGTAAATTTAATCGAAAAATAAACAAACAACAAAACAAAAGTAAAGTGGCAGCCCTTTACGGACGACTGTCGCATAAAAACACAGCATAAATAGTCCAGGCTTGGTCCTCTCCCATCCTTTACTCTTGTCACTCTTCCTTTTATCCTTCACTGTAAACCCGAATAAGTTGGCAAGTTAAGAAATTCAAAGTTTAAGTTAAACATTTTTATTAGTGTAAAATTAGCTAGCTATAACAAGCTAATTCAAAAAAATGCTAACTTGCTAATTTGTTTAGATGTTAACAATAGCATGGTATAGCACTTGCTGAATGAGTACAGCAATATAAAGCATTTAACATTGCTCTCAAACCAAGCCGCATGCAAGTTCATAAAACTCAAAACAATGTAACAGTTCAGTTTACTTAAAATATATCAGTTCTGTGAACTTGAAAGAAAAAGAAAGTTCTAAATACTCATAAAAGTTAATTCGACTTAACTAATTTGTTTAATTTAAGTTTGTTCGACTCAATTAATTATTTTGAGTGTTAGAGTTTACAGTGTTCCGAAGATCCTCCGTGAGCAGGGTTGCCAGGTTTTCACAACAAAACCCGCCCAATTGCTAATCAAAACTAGCCCAATGGTGTTTCAGGCGGGTCAGCCAATAAAAATCAAGTTCCAGGAGGTAAAGTCCGCGTTTTTGGCGGGGTTCCCCTGGTAAAATTCGCAATTCAGAGGCTAAATATCATGTTATTTGCCCAATTCCCGCGGACTTGGCAACACTGTTTGTGAGACCCGAGGCCGGTGGGGCGCAGGTGATGCTCATTAGCACTCGCATCCATTCCCATGGCTCTTGGCCCCACCCTGCTTGCCACAGTCGTGTTGTTGACATGTCGAGAAGTTGCTGTATTCTGTGCTGCGAATCCACTTTGCATGCACTTCCAATGAGGACTCACGCTCAAACTGATATGGTAAAACTGACACCATTGTTACTATTTGTGTATACAAGCGCTGAGGAAGCCTCCAGAGTTAAAATTCAGATATGGTAATGAACGTTACGCTTCTGACACGTGCTGTATGTGGTAGACCGATCACAACAGACTGGGCCATCTGACCAATCAGAGCAGAGTAGGCTCTCGGAAAGGAGGAGTTTAGAGATACCGAATCCTTTATCGAGCCGTTTCAGACACTGTATCTGCGTCTCATTTCGGAGGCTGCATCCTCCGGAGGTCACATTTGTCGGCCGCATACATCATCGAGGCGGTCTCATTTAAGAAAAGTAACCATTAGATTGCAAAGTAAGAAAGAAATTACAGTATTTTACACCTCACGAGGAATAACAGTCAATTTTATTACGGTTAATTTTCTTAAATAAGACATCCTTGATGACGTATGCAGTCTTCAAATGCGACTTCCGGAGGACGCAGCCTCCGAAATGAGACACAGCTTGTGAGTAAAGAGGTCATATGCAGTGTATATTATGAGAAACCTATTGTAGGAGACCTCCAAAACTAAATTAGAATCCTTTAAAATAGCATAATTGGGGCACTTTAAAGAAAAACAACCCAAAATTCCACTGGATGGCAAATTTTCTCTTTATGTATACCATGTAAAAAAACATATGGGTTTGAAATTAACTGGGGGGGGGGATAAATATGCCAGAAGTTTTATTTTTGGGTAAACTATCCTTTTAAAACTTTGTAGTTGATACTATTTTTCACTGCATTTGTTTGTAATCAGTGTTGAGCATGATGTTCAAGTAACAGAAAATATGACAAGGGTTAAATGTTAACATACTACAGTAGATGGAAGCTGAAACCTAAATGCAAAGTTTATGAGATGCCATGCCTTTGTTTCCTTCTTCTTGTAGCTCTTGATGTGTTGGCTCATATGACACTTTACCTGCCCTTATGTCTTCTTTAGAACAATCTCTCTTGCCACCACTTTTGGTTTGCTGTTTGCTGAAATCACCTTCAATGCTCACTTTTCTTTCCATTCCCCTCTGTGTCCACTCACTCATCATGTTTGTGCACCTGTTGGCCACACTCCCTGTATGTGTGCTTATACCATTTTCCCTCTGAAAAGTTCCCATGATGCACGGCGCTTCCCCGGCCGCTGTGTCCGCAGCAACCACATCTGCCACAAGTGTTCCCTTCGCATCTGCATCAGCCAATCAGGTTTGCTCTTTTATGGCTTTTTCTCTCTATCTCTCACACACACATATACACACTCTCTTGATCTTTCTCTTTCTGTCTGAGGGATGTTTCTAAATGCTGGGGGTCCTTTCAAAGTAATCTCTCCCCCTTGTTGGCCTACACAGGTTTTTTTAAAAGGCGTAAAATTTTTATGGTGCTTCAAACAACAGATTCACATGGAAAAAATGTTTATTTTGACCTGTAATTTTTTCACTGCAGACACTGACTGAAGGATTGTACTAAAAAACATTTGTGTACAAGTATATTGAGTTGTTTGAAGTACCTTCTGTACAGAGTTTACACACAAACTACAATAAAAATTAGTCTGAAATTGCCTGAGCGCTGTTAAAATGGTGTAAAATATAATTAAAGCTCCAATAAGAATTGAAATTTCTGTTAAAGCATCATTACAGTACCATTTCATGTTGTATTTGACGGTTATAAATAGCATTTTAATATTGTTTTTTTTGTCCTTTTTTATTTTGAGGACTCTTCTCTATCAAAGCTGACTACCAACGAATACATGCAATTGGTATGTATGAGGTAGTTTTTCTTAGTGTTTTGCTTCGGGTACATCTTTGCCGGCTGTGAAGGATAAAATATTTCTTTCTTTTTTTTTTTCTGCTTCATTTTGTTGTTTTGCTGATCAAGATACAGAAAAGAGTTTCTAACAGCTTAAATTCATATGATCAATACAAATCAGCGTTGCAGGCCGCCATGACATAAGTCTGTTAAAAATATGACCATTTTGCCAAGGTTCTTCAGATATTGAAACATTAGTAGAGACTATTTCAAATACCTTCAATTACTGAAATAAAAGTGAAGGTCAACAAGTTGGAAAAATGGAATGTGCATGGGAAATCACTGACTTCTCCCTGCCTCACGTGAGAAAGATTTATACTAATAAGCAATGGTTCGTCGTTTTCTTTAATGGCATTTCTTAATTTGTGTTGTGTTTGACTTATTCTCTTCTTAACTGTCATGGGGAGGGAGTGAGGGTGAGGGAGAATATTTTAGTCTTTGAAATGATTTTTTGTAAAAATAACGGTCACAATGAATCTTTTTTTCATGCATTTCTCTCTGTTCATCTTCAGATTCCAATAATATCTGCAGAGCATCTGACTAGTCACAAGTACTTGACGCAGATGTAGTTCCAGCCCACAACAGTGAGTGGTTACACATTTCTGTTCTATTTTTCATTGTTTCCAGAAACTGCTGGATTTGTGCCCTACCTGCCTGAGAAATTTAAAGGGATAGTTCACCCAAAAATGAAAAATTCTGTCATCATTTACTCACCGTAAAGTTGTTCCAAACCTGTATGAATTTCTTTCTTCTGCTGAACACAAAATAAGGTATTTTAAAGAATGTTGGAACCAGACAGTTCTTTTTTTTTTTTTTTTCTACTATGGAAGTCAATGGCTACCATCAACTGTTTGATTACCAGTATTCTTCAAAATATATTCTTATGTGTTCAGCAGAAGAAAAAAAACAACTTGTTTTGGAACAACTTGAGGGTGAGTAAATTATCACAAACGTTTAATTTTTGGGTGAACTATCCCTTTAAACTTAAATGTTTGATTTGAAGCAAAAGATCACCCAATTTTGGTTATTGTTTTCTCTCATTTATCCTGATGTAATTTCATATCCGTACATGTTTGTTTTTTCCATTGAACATAAAAGGAAAATTCTGAAGAAATAAGAACTACAGTTCCTAGTAATCATGTGACCAAATATGACCAAAAAATGTTACCTGTGACACAGTTTCAGTAATATAAACCACTTTTATAGTGCTTTTTTTTTCTTCTTTTTTTTGGCAATATGACATTAACTGTCATTGTACGGAAAAGAATGTTCAAACTTTCCAACAAAATTCTAAACATGAATGAAAGAATTGTTGTATTTGGTTAAAACACAGAAGGGCAATTCTGAAGAAGTTCCTTTCCATACAACTACAGTTTCTAGTGACCACATGATGTGTTAAGCTCCAAAAATAAAATATATGGCACCTATTGTGCACATTTCAGGCTGTTCATCACACAAAGCTTCAAAACACTTGGAATTCAATGATCAAGTCACGCAAATTACTTTTATGGTGCTTTTTTAAAGAGGACCTATTATTATTTTTTTATTTTTTTACATTTTCAACTTTCTTTAGTGTGTAATGTTGCTGTTTGAGAATGAAAAAGGTCTGAAAAGTTACAAAGTTCAAAGGGAGTTATTCTCTATATCAGCAACACTGTTTCTGAGCTCCCTGAAATGCCTCAACTGTAGTCTTGAGTTTTCCTCTGGTAATGCACACATCACAATATTCCTCATTTAAAGGGGTGGTTGACTTTAATTTAACTTTTTTAACTTTAGTCAGTGTGTAATGTTGCTGTTTGAGCATAAACAACGTCTGCAAAGTTACGACGCTCAAAGTTCAATGCAAAGGGAGATGACAAAAGGGGTGAGGCCATGTTGGGCTGCTTTAGAGAAGAGGAAGAGTTGTTGTAGTAGAGTGTTGTTGCCATGCCGTCATTTTATGCAGGACTTCTTCACACACGAGTCAGTTCAATGCTGGATTTGCACAAAAGATTAACATGATGGCACATGCTAGTCGATGAGTTGAATCAACTCCACAGCAACTACATAAATTTATCCACTAACTATTCAGAAACGTCCAGTTGCATTCTAAAAGTTATAACTTCATCCTGAGTCTCTCCATCAGTGTCCGACTCCGGTTTGAACATTGTAAGGCTGAACACCGTTTCGGACTATCGTCATTTTGGCTGCGTGAGATTCTCCAGCTTTGTTTTTGTTGAGCAACCGAAGCGTGAGCTGTTAAAGCTCCGCCCTCTTCTGGAAAGCGGCCGGGAGCAGCACCTCATTTGCATTTAAAGGGACACACACATAAATGGCGTGTTTTTGCTCACACCCAAATAGGGGCAAATTTGACAAGCTATAATAAATGATCTGTGGGGTATTTTGAGCTGAAATTTCACAGACACAATATGGTGACACCAGAGACTTATATTACATCTTGTGAAGGGAGCATAATAGGTCCCCTTTAAATAATTCCTGCCCAAGGCATACACAAAAAGGGACGAGGCCTGGATGAGTTGTTAGTAGTGTGTTGAAACTTGCAGTAATGGTAAGGGGCGTACCATCGGTTGACCAATCACAACACACTGGTCCAGCCGACCAATCAGAGCACATTGCGATTTTTCGAAGGAGGAACTTCATAGAGACAGGAACAAAACAGAGCGTTACTGACAGACTGGGAAGAGAGGTGCTGCAATAATGTAAAATATGTGAAAAATAATGTTATTTGAACATTCAAGTATGAAAACCTATTCTAGTAGACCCTAAAAACAAAATCAAGACTTTGTAAAAGGGAATAATATGGCCTGTTTAACTGTCATTGTATGGAAAAGAACTTCTTCAAAATTCTAAATAATTTAAATAATGACAGAATTATATATGTCAAAAATTCATGTGTTCTAAATTTATACTCTTTCTGCTTTTCCTCAGATCAAAGGAATGTGCTGTTGTCCTGGACAAAAGGCAAACAAACAAAATTCAAAATTTTAACATCAAGATCATCGGCGGATAGAATATACTATGAAGATTAGAATTTTGGTCATACATGATGGTAAAGTTTTACTGGGGTGAAACTGAGCGTCCTTCCACATGATATGTAGAATTTGAGTGAACTACATCATTATGTCAGCCAGGACGGCATTTTTACTCTCAAGCCGGATTAGTAGAAAAAGTTATTTTCATGTCTGACCTAACACCGTTTTGGCATGTTAGTAGACCAAGAGATATTTTTTGTGATTCACACCTTGATTATCTTTCCTCAAAATTTGTATGATGGTTTACAAAGTTATAAAAGGTGCACCTTGAATTGAAAAGCGAATCAAAAGTCAATATGGCACAAAAACATCCAGCGAAATAATTAAATGTATGTAGTTTTCTGTATCTTTAGTTCTGGCTTCTAGTCAAACTAGATTGTAAGCGCAGAGACGAGATTGACAGATGAATGTTTTGGGTAGAAACTGATCACCTGAGACCTTTCAAAAGCACATTCTTGCAAGCTTTATGTACCATAACCACCGGCTGAATACCAGACACCGATCTAGAGTGTTATATCAACAGTGTTATTATGTTTACCAGAGATTAATGTTTTTTACAGCGCTTGTTTTTATACATAATTTCACAAGTGTGTGGGTTTTTATGAAACGTGCCATTTTTATTTGTCGATCATCCATTAGGCCTTGTAGAACTATGAAGCCTTTTTGACTCCTATGAGAACAGGGTTGCCTTGTTCCTAATGCCCTGTTTCTTTAAATTGCCTTGCTCGAGAGAATGTCGCGATGGAAAGTAGAAGCTGATGAAAGTGTCTTTAGGAGGTTGTCGTCAAGGTAACAAGAGCGTAGTAGAGTCGCCAGTCGCGCTTGGAAAAGAGCGATTGCGTTCCAGTCTTCGCGAAAATGATGCGAGGACTCTAAAATTCATGCTGGAAAAGCACTGCTTGAGTATTTCGTTACAGATTGTGAGTTCGAGACTAGGTACACGGAAAGATGAGGTTAGTGTTGGGTCAGGGTTCGTCTTCAGTTCTCGTTTGTGTTGATTTTCGAATATTTCATGACTTGTAAACAACATAGTTTTGAAAAGAGGAACGGAGAATATAGTGAGACGTTTTTAAGTTGTGCCAAAGTCTTTTTTCCTCTTTTTGTATTTTATTTAAATGTGTTTTGACTGGGTATACTGATGACGGAAGATGAATAATTTGTATAGCTTCATTTTACGTACAAGGCTGCTTGTAAACCAGGAAACAGACGTTCACGTTACTCGCAAGGGTTTTAGCGCCAAAACCAGACTCAAGATTAAACGAATGAACTCGAGCTTCTCGGCTCATCTGGCTGGAAATTCGCGTTCGCTTGAGTCTGGATTTCAGCCTGGTTTAGGTGCACAGACTTGAAAGGATGCACGCCATTGCCGTTTCCTCACTAAAGCCTTATATTTCAGTGTTTGAACCCACACAAACATTCTCTCAATCACAAATGAAAAATTACAACAGATGAGATTTTGTTCTTCACTCTTATTTTACGCGTTTATTAATCATGTTACACTTAACGTTCACTCTGTTTCAAAGCCTTTGTTAGAAATATATTGTGTTATTGTTGACATATAAAGATTTTTGTTTTTTTGTATTTGACAATATTGTCATAGAACTGTTTTAGAATGTAGGAAATGAAATATTGTTTTTCTTACTGTCACTTTCTTTTACATCATGTTAAGTTCATAATGTTTAGCTAGTAGTGTTGTATTCTTAATTCTTCATGTTATTTTTCATTGGTAGAATGTTTGAAATTTCAGCTCTAAGGATTTTGGTTTTGAATTTGTTGAACAAAATGTTTTATCTTGTCTTAAAAAAAAGAGTGAAAATGACTAAGAAAGAGTTTATTTGTAGCTTTGGTAAAGTTGATATTTTAACCCTTTATTTTGTGTCGAAACGAGACCACGTCTACAATTAGCTGGTTAAAGTATCAATTGTACGTACTAGAGTAAAAGAAGTTATTTTCTACTGTATGCATTTCAGAATTGAAAAATCGTCTTGTAATATTTCAAAAAAACATCCCTCAATGTCAGGCCAAAATGAGCAGCATCAGAGATTTCTGAATATTTAAAGATGAAAAACAAAGGAGGGAGGTCACAGGGTCGGGCCTCGAGCTGCAAACGAGAGAGAGAGCCATAACTTAAGGGACGAAGGTTGACTTTTTGCACTTCTGTACATAGTCAATATAAAGAAAAGAAAAGGAACATGTATAATATTGAGATCTTATTTTGAATAATAAAAGATTCTATAACTATGAGAAATTTTCTTAGGATAATTTAAGAACTAGAATAATAGTCCAGCTAACAAATGATGCTTGCAGAAATATGGCACAGCTCTTTTATTATCATTTCCGGCCATCACGTTCAGAAAAAAATAAAAAAAATAAAGCTCCGCGTTGCCTGCACAGTACCGACACGTACCGAGAGTCCGAATTGGCAGTACACTCCGCCTCGTCATGATTTCCACTGTGGGAAATTTGGGTTTTTTACAAATAGATACACCTTCAAAAACACAGTATTTGTCATATGATGGACATAAATAACTGCATGAAGAATAAAAATTAACAGTAAAATTCTCATAATAGATAAGTACGTAGATAAGTTAATTTCTCACAGTACCGTAACTATCATCGCCACAGCATAGTGTAAATCAAGTATCTCGATCAATATCTGAGGCGCGTTCACCGGTAATCCATCCGAATATAACCGTAAGAACAGTACAATTATAAAAAAAAAGGCCTTCAAACCGACTCTAGATGCTAGCAAAAGACGTCCACTTAACACACGACAACAGAAGAGTTGCTTTGTTTCTTGTAACGTGCCTTCAGCAGGGTAAGGACACCAACCACACACACGAAAAAACAAACAAAATGAATGTAACTGTTAAATCCTCCGCTGAGGTCAGCGTTTTACTCATTCGAGGTTGCTGCACAAGAGCTATTAAACCAAAGCATCACTTTCCTTCACTAAACGCAATGCCTAAAAGCTGGTCGGCCGCTCCAAACGGCCAAACCACAGGTGGTCCTGCCTGCTGAAAGCACTTGCTTGGATGCTTAACGCCCTCCATGGAATCTTACACCTGCCCTTCGCTTATAGTTGCTGTAAGATATTGTGCTGCATTCTAAAAGACTTGTTTTATGCACATTTATTATTGTTAGAATTGACTCTTACTGTTATGAATAAAAAAAAAACCTTAATAAAACAAAATGGATTTGCTCAAGAGGTGTCTGTGTGATTTTTATTAATTTTCCTTCTTTATACTGTATCTATTACATTTATTTTTTATACCTTAAACTGTTATACTGTAAAGTTTGTTTTTATGTAGTGTAATGTGCTTTCTAGTCACAAAATTGCCTTATTTTTTTTGAAAACTGATCTTCATGTGTCTTTTTGTTGTTTAAAATCACATTTATCATTTAGTTTCTATGGTCCTCAAAGCTTGATCATAGGTGTGTCTCTTGTTAATTGATCATGTTAACCCATTTGTCTTGTGTGTATATAGTCCTCTTGTTTTGTTTGGTAAGATTTGCTTCTCATATTTAATTTGCTTTGGATGATTGACAAAACAAAGTTTAAGGGAAATATGGGGAAAAGCATATTCAAAAACCCTTCCACAATTGTAACTCCAACATTAAAACTCTTAAAAATAAAGGTTCCGAAAGGAGGTTTTCACAGTGATGTCATAGAAAAACCATTTTAGGTCTTCAAAAGAACCTTTCAGGGAACAGTTTTTAAAAGAACCTTTTTTTTTTTCTTGGTGTGAAGAACATTTTTAACTTTTTTTCTGAACCTTTATTTTTAAGAGTTTATATATGTTGGAGTTACAGTTGTGGAAGGGTTTTTGAATATGCTTTTCCCCATTTCCATATTTTGTTTTGTTTTAAAAAGAACCTTTTGTGCAATGGAAATGTTTCATAGATGGTAAAGGTTCTCCATGGAATCATTAATGCCAATAAAGAACCTTTATTTTCAAGAGTGTAGGGCAAAACATGCATGAAGTATAGTGCTAAAAAAATACTCAATATTTTTCTTTCTTAAATGAGGATTAATGAGAGTAGTAATCAATTTTGTCAAATATTAAATATTTGTTTTTTAACATATGACGGTAGTAAATTCTTAAAACAAGCATATTACCTAAACATTCCACTCAATCCAAAGCCATTTCACACTTTTAAAGTGTTTATCCAAAAATTGTCATCAGTTTCTCATCCTCATGTCGTTCCAAATCTGTAAGACATTCGTTCATCTTGGAAACACAAATGAAGATATTTTAAGTGAATTCTAAATGATTTCTGTCCCTCCATAGACAGCTATGCAACTACCACTTTGACTCTTCAAAAAGTTCATAAAGAGATCCTAAAACTAATCCATATGAATTAAGCGGTTTAGTCCAAATTTTCTGAAGAGACTTGATCGCTTTATATGAACAGATTTAATGTAGGATTTTATTTACATATAAACATTGATCAGTGAACATAAACAGAAGCTCAACCAGAGAACCAAGAGTCTTATTTTTGGGAGGGTCCATGGCTCTACCATTGGAGAAAGCATTACAGCTAACTTGTGTGCCTTGACAATCAATCACATTACAGCCTTGACGTCATTGGACCTTATCATACACAGTTTTTTCAGTGTAAATGATTTAATTTGATTAGTAACAGCCCTATAGTCTTATTCTAATTGATGTAGCTATTGATCAAATTTAAGAATTTAAAGGTAACACTTTACAATAAGGTTCATTAGTTAAACATTAATGTATTAACTAACATGAACTAACCATGAGCAATACATTTGTACTTACCTACTAATCTTCGTTAAGGTTAATTCATGAAAATACAGTTGTTCATTGTTTGTTCATGTTAGTTCACAGTGCATTAACTAATGTTTTAATATTGGAGGGGAACGTTTTCGGCGACAGGTGAAATAATTCTTTGACATGGTTAAAAATAATGAATGGTTTGTTTTTGTTTGTTTGTTTAGCATATGTTGTCGCCGATTACGTTATTTCTTATAGTAATATGACCCGTTGCGCTCTGTCTCACTGCCTGTATCCACTTTTGTGTCCTTAAACATTCGTTTTTTGGGGTCGACAGCTTATAAAAACTTAGTTCTGGGTTTTTTAGCTTGTTTTCTGTACACCATGTCACACAGCAGCTTTTAGATATTGTTCTGTTTTTTGTTATAAGCCGGAAACCACAAGAAGGCAGCCTCGCGCTATATAAAGTCAATAGGGACTGTTCGATTGTTTCCCCGGTGGGCGTGGCTTTCAGATTATGACGCGTGTCGCTCTGTCTCTGTACGCTGAATCAGGAAACTCTTCGGTTCGAGTAAAAAGAAACCTGAAATCTATACATCTGTCTGTTTGCATCTCTCTCTCTCTCTCTCTGGTTATAAGCTTGTCTTAGGTACAACGTTCCAAATTCTAGATTTTCAAATAAGGATCAAAGTTGATGAACTTTTTTAAGGTAAGTAATGGTCTCTCTGTGCGAAGAAGCTGTCACTGGAGTTTTAATTCTACAGTTGAGTCACACCTTTTACACCTTTCTCAAGCTCAAGTGCCGATTAGCTGTATGTTTCTCTCCGTTTGTGTGTTCGTGCAGTAAAATGGCAGAAGCTAGTATTTTGTGGGCTAAGGATCAATTCAGCTGTTCAATCTGTCTGGATCTACTGAAGGATCCAGTGACCATCCCCTGTGGACACAGTTACTGTATGAGCTGCATTACATACTGCTGGAATCAAGATGATCAGAAGAGAGTTTACAGCTGCCCTCAGTGCAGACAGATCTTCACTCCAAGACCTGCTTTAAACAAAAATGTGGTGTTTGCTGAGATGGTGGAGAAACTGAAGAAGACAAAAATCCAAACTGCTCGTCCTGATCTCAGTTACGCTGGACCTGGAGATGTGGAGTGTGATGTTTGTACTGGGAGAAAATATAAAGCTGTAAAGTCCTGTCTGATGTGTCTGGAATCATACTGTAATACTCACTATGAGCGTCATGAGGAATTTCACTTAGGTAGACGACACAAAGTGACTGATGCCACTAGACGACTGCAGCAAATGATCTGCTCTCATCATGACAGACTGCTGGAGGTTTTTTGTCGTACGGACCAGCATTGTATTTGTTTGCTATGTACGATGGACAAACACACAAATCATGATACTGTTTCGGCTGAAGCAGAGAGATCTGAGAAACAGGTAATAAAAAGCAAATCTTAGTTACATATGTTTATGATGCAATACAGTTAGAGCTACATGTTATCTGTTACTGTTACAGAAACAGTTGTGGGACATACAAAGAAAGTACCAGCAGAGAATCCAGGAGGGAGAGAATGAGCTTCAGGAGCTGAAAGAGACTGTGAAGACTCGTAAGGTGAGTTTAAGAGAAGTCAGAAATGTTTTAGGTTCTTTAAGGACTCCAGTCATTGAGGAGTCCAGTTCCACTGAAGCTCACTGAGTGAACGATTTGATTGTCTGTGTCCTAACAGCGCTCTGCACAGGCGGCAGTGGAGGACAGTGAGAGGATCTTTACTGAACTGATCCGCTCCATTGAGAGAAGCCGATCTGAGGTGACACAGATGATCAGAGATCAGGAAAAGGCTGCAGTGAGTCGAGTTGAAGAACGACTGGAGCGACTGAAGCAGGAGATTGATGATCTGAAGAGGAGAGATGCTGAGCTGGAGCAGCTTTCACACACAGACAATCATATCCATTTCCTACAGGTAACAGATCTCAGAAGCAGGACATTTAAGATGATCTTATTATTACAGTGAATAGTTTCTAAAAATCAGAGCTAAAAGTCACTTTTCAATCTTTTTGAGTCTTTTTTTTTCAATCTTTTTGACCACAGCCCCCCTCACCATTGTCCAAAACCATTTTAAAGGGTTAGTTCACCGAAAAATGACATTTCTGTCATTAATTACTCACCCTCGTGTTGTTCCACAGCTGTAAGACCTTCGTTCATCTTCGGACCACAGATGAAGATATTTTTGATAAAATCCAAGAGGTTTTTTATCCTCCATTGAAAGCAACAAAATTACCACATTCAATGTCCAGAAAAGTAGTAAAAACATACTTACTCGACGTGAAAATACTCGACGTGACTGACTACAGTGGTTCAACCTTAATGTTATGAAGCGACGGGAATAATTTTTGTGCGCAAAAACAAAACAAAAATAATGACTTCATTCAACATATTAGTCTCTCCTCTATCATTCTACTATGCTATTTTCGTTGCAACGCTTCCAGGTTCTACGTCCAAATGGCGGCTCAGTATTGGCCGACACTGTTCACGCGAGCAACACGAGGCATGCATGTGATGCTGATGCAGGAGCCGCCAATAATGAGTCGGCGTTCGGACGTAAACACTGAAACGCAGCACTGTGCCAACTGCCTAACAGACTGACAGGGAAGAGGAAAAATTGTTGAATAAAGTCATTATTTTTGTTTTGTTTTTGCGCACAAAAAGTATTCTCGTCGTTACATAACATTAAGGTTGAACCACTGTAGTCATGTTGACTATTTTAACGTTGTTTTTACTACTTTTCTGGGCATTGAATGTGGTAATTTCATTTCTTTCAATGGAGGATAAAAAAACCTCTCGGATTTCATCAAAAATATCTTAATTTGTGTTCCAAAGATGACATGAGGGTGAGTAATTAATTGCTTAAGATATTTCCTCTGGTATTTTTGCTATAATCATACAATATATGTAAGTATTATATCAAGTTTTTATATTAGTTAACCTCAATTCATTTTGTTTCAAAAACTGTATCCTCCTCTATAAAAACAATAGATAGTGAGGGTGGGAAAAAAAATATTTTATGTGTTTTTAGCTCTGCAATTGACCCTTCGCCGGGAGTTTGATTGACAAGCGATCTAACCAGTCATGACGCCAAATCCGCCATTTTGTCCGACAAAGCAGTCAGGAGTTAAAAGATTAACCTCGGTGGACTTGAACTTGAAAAATTGTGTGTACTGACGTCTTTCCGTTTGAAACAACATTCCTTCTCATGTTCATTCATGTTTATTTGATGCTATAAATTAACTAGAAGGAAGAGATGATCGGTTCACGAGCCTCTTGAACCGAGGAGCTACAGCAGTTAAGGATTACAACACATTAAGGAGCCACAAAACGATTTTTATTGTTCGAATTTCTTAAAAAATTACACAGTTTTAAAGCTGGGACTTTGTTTAATATCATAAGTAACCTGCTCTGTCTTGTCTGTCGACGTGTTGTCAGTGTCCTCTTTGCTCCACGATGCATTTTTCACTCTATGTGGGTGACAGCGCCATGGCTTGTCGGACAAAGCAACAGTAACTAAGGGGGGGTGGGTCTTTGCGAAGGGTCAATTAAGTTTGAATTAAATTTCTCACCCCCTTGGTGAGAACCATTGCTTTAAGTGCTTTAACAGATGTGTAACGAGCAGTTGTTATTCTGACAGTAATGGTGCCATGAATCAGGTCATGCTGAGTCATGTGTATGTATGTAATGATCAATATTTAATGACCGCAGTGAGGCAAGCAGACAGACTCTCATCTCTGTTAGTTCATTGGTCATGTCAATCACAGTGCTGATTGATTGCACAACTCTGAAAAACCTCTAACCTTCAATGAAAACACACGGACACAGATTTTACACACAAATACACGTGTACGCACGGTTAGTGAATGAGAGCCACTGATTATTAAAATCTGTTCTTTTGTTTGTCTTTGTAGAGTTTTCAGTCTCTCTCTGTTCCTCCTGCTTCTAGAGACAGCATCAGTTCTCTGCTCTCTTATGATGATTTGTCTCTATCTGTCTCTATGCTAAGAGGGACACTTGAATACGTCTGCAAAGAAGCAACAGAAAACATATTTGGTAAAGGTAAAGTACTGGATATCCATTTACTTAAAAAAAAATCAAATCATGCACATAATATGCAATTAAGAAAACAGCTTTTTAATTACACTGTATATGTCTGTTGGTTTCAGTTGTGGCATACATTGAAATTGTTCCTGCCACTGAACTCAGGACCAGAGATGACTTCTTGCAATGTAAGAGTTACTATTAATTCAAACTCAGAATTATATGAATCTTCAAGAAAAATAAATCAGTGATGACCTAAATTCTAACTTGTTATTAGTTATCTGTCTACTGGCATCTATTTTCCTGCTTGACAGCATTTATGGTCAGTATTATGTCCAGTTTATTCACACTGCTTTTACGGTTCTCTATTATTCCTGATTTGTTTTCTTTAGTTTTTGTCGGGGTGATAGGGTGGATGGGGGATTCTGTGGACCCTTAAAGGATTAGTTCAATTTAAAATAAAAATTACCCCAAGATTTACTCACCATCAAGCTATCCAAGGTGTTTATGACTTTCTGATGAACACAATCAGAGATATTTTAATTAATATCCTGACGCATCCAGGCTTTATAATGGCAGGAACAGGACCAATGAGTTTGAAGCTCAAGAAAGTGCATCCATCCACATCCATCCATCATAAACATACATTCCACACGGCTCCGGGGGTTAATAAAGGCCTTCTGAAGCAAAGCGATATGTTTGTGTAAGAAAAATATCCATATTTAACAAGTTCTAAAGTAAAATATGTAGCTTCCGCCAGACCACCCTCCGTATTCAACTTACGAAAAAAGTGTGACTGACATTGCGTCAGTTATAACTATATGGATATTTCTCTTGCACAAATGCATCGCTTCACTTCAGAAGGCCTTTATTAACCCCCCGGAGCCGTGTGGAGTACACATTTATGATGGCTGGATGTTGGTGGATGCACTTTCTTGAGCTTCAAACTCGTTGGTCCCGTTCACTGCCATTATAAAGCCTGGATGCGTCAGGATATTTATTAATATAACACCGATTGTATTCATCAGAAAGAAGAAAATCATATACACCAAGTATGGCTTGAGGGTGAGTAAATCTTTGGGTAATTTTCATTTTAAAGTGAACTAATCCTTTAAATTTGTGGTTTTAAAATCATCCTTACATGTTTTGTTTCACAGATTTAGGTGACTATAATAAAATGACAGAAATATAAAAGTTATGTTATATAATTTTTCAATCAGATTCCTGTCAGCTCACCCTGGATTCAAACACTGCACATAAATACCTCCGTCTGTCTGAAGGCAACAGTGTGGCTTCTTTTATTGTGGCTGACCAGCAGTACCCTGATCATCCGGACAGATTTCATGATTTTTCTCAGGTGTTGTGTAGAGAGAGTGTGTGTGGACGCTGTTACTGGGAGGTGGAGTGGAGTGGGAAGGCTGGGGTGGGAATATCATTGTCATACAAGAGCATCAGTAGGACAGGAGATGATGAGGATTGTGTCTTTGGATTTAATGATCAGTCCTGGAGATTGTCCTGCTCTGACTCCAGTTATGCATTCAGACACAATCAGAAAGTGGTTAAACTCCCTATATTCCCCAGCTCCTCTAGAATAGGAGTGTATGTGGATCACAGTGCAGGAATTCTGTCCTTCTACAGCGTCTCTGACACAATGACCCTCATCCACAGAGTCCAGACCACATTCACTCAACCGCTCTATCCGGGGTTTGGCATCAATTTAGGATCAACAGTAAAACTTGTCTTCAGAGGTTCTATGAATAATAGTATTATATTATAGGTTTAAGCATCCTGATAAAAATGAATGAGTGGTATAAGTGGTTAGCAGCTGCCATCTTTCCGGTTAAAATCCCAAGTACAGTTTAATCCAAACTGGAAACTGGATTCCTTAAATGTCTCATTACAACACAAACTGTCGGTGACTGTGTGCAAAGCCAATACAAGGGAAACCTGCTAGATTTTTTTGTGTGTGTAATTGTGTAATGTTCTGTAATATTGTGCAATGAAAGATTGTGATTGATTAGGGATCAAAAAGATTTGCTTTGCTAGCATTAACAACTAAGAAATAGCCTACTCACATTGCAGTTATACAACATGACACGTATAATTCATGTGACTGAAGTCCGTTTTTAGGCTAGTTGTCATGTCTCTTTAAAATGTAAACCATACAGAGAGTCTGAATTGGCAGTACACTCCACCTCGTCACTGTGGGAAATTGTTTTTTTTTTTTTTTTTACAAATAGATACACCTTCAAAAACACAGTATTTGTCATATGATGGACATAAATAACTGCATGAAGAATAAAAATTAACAGTAAAATTCTCAGACAAGATAATTTCTCACAGTACCATATCATCGCCACATGATCTCAAGTATCTCTCAAGACTGAATTTAGACACGTCCATCCGTATAACCGTAAGAACAGTACAATTATAAAAAAAGGCCTTCAAACCGACTCTAGATGCTAGCAAAAGACGTCCACTTAACACACGACAACAGAAGAGTTGCTTTGTTTCTTGTAACGTGCCTTCAGCAGGGTAAGGACACCAACCACACACACGAAAAAACAAACAAAATGAATGTAACTGTTAAATCCTCCGCTGAGGTCAGCGTTTTACTCATTCGAGGTTGCTGCACAAGAGCTATTAAACCAAAGCATCACTTTCCTTCACTAAACGCAATGCCTAAAAGCTGGTCGGCCGCTCCAAACGGCCAAACCACAGGTGGTCCTGCCTGCTGAAAGCACTTGCTTGGATGCTTAACGCCCTCCATGGAATCTTACACCTGCCCTTCGCTTATAGTTGCTGTAAGATATTGTGCTGCATTCTAACAGACTTGTTTTATGCACATTTATTATTGTTAGAATTGACTCTTACTGTTATGAATAAAAAAAAACCTTAATAAAACAAAATGGATTTGCTCAAGAGGTGTCTGTGTGATTTTTATTAATTTTCCTTCTTTATACTGTATCTATTACATTTATTTTTTATACCTTAAAATGTTATACTGTAAAGTTTGTTTTTATGTAGTGTAATGTGCTTTCTAGTCACAAAATTGCCTTATTTTTTTTGAAAACTGATCTTCATGTGTCTTTTTGTTGTTTAAAATCACATTTATCATTTAGTTTCTATGGTCCTCAAAGCTTGATCATAGGTGTCTCTTGTTAATTGATCATGGTAACCCATTTGTCTTGTGTGTATATAGTCTTGTTTTGTTTGGTAAGGTTTGTTTCTTATATTTAATTTACTTTGGATGCTTGACTTTGAAAAACAAAACAAAATTTGGGGTCAGTATGGGGAAAAGCATAACGTTCCACAATTATAACTTCATCATAAACTCTTAAAAATAAAGGTTCTGAAAGGAAGTTTTCACAGTGATGTCATAGAAGAAACCATTTTAAGAACCTTTCAGGGAACAGTTTTTAAAAGAACCTTTTTTTTTTCTTGGTGTGAAGAACATTTTCAACTTTTTTTTCCACTGTAAAGAACCTTTTGTGCAATGGAAATGTTTCATAGATGGTAAAGGTTCTCCATGGAATCATTAATGCCAATAAAGAACCTTTATTTTCAAGAGTGTAGGGCAAAACATGCATAAAGTATAGTGCTAAAAAAATACTCAATATTTTTCTTTCTTAAATGAGGATTAATGAGAGTAGTAATCAATTTTGTCAAATATTATTAAATGTTATTTCTTTTAACATGTGATGGTAGTAAATCGAGCAGTAAGTCGACTTGCATAGGCCATCTGCCAGAAGCTAGTTATTTTTATAAAGATTTAAATATGTATATTTTTCTTACAAAAACCCATTGCTTCTCTTCAGATGGCCTTTATTAACCCACTGGAGCTGTGTGGATATCTTTTATGATGGATGGATGCATTTTTTTGGATTTCAAAATTAGGAGCACTATTTACTACCATTATAAAGCTTGGCAGAGCCAGGATATTTTATAATATAACTCCGATTGTGTTCGTCTGAAAGAAGATAGTCATATACACGGCTTGAGGGTGAGTAAATCATCACGTCAGGCATTGCTTTTTCGGCTTGCCTTCAAGTGGCTTTGGCCAAAAACTATTAGCTCAACCAATAAAGCCTGACGTGTGAGAACAAACCTCATTGGTTTTTGCAGAAGTTCAAACATACTGCCCATAAACACGAAAATGAAATCAAGCAAGCATGATTGAGCTTCCGTTTTCTACAAATGATTTGTGAGTTGATGAATGTTAAGCTTATATGTTAATAAAAGCCTAAATTAAATCTGTTCATCATATAAAGCGATCATGTCTCTTCAGAAAATTTGGACTAAATCACTCGATTCATATGGATTAGTTTTACGATCTCTTTATGAACTTTTTGAAGCGTCAAAGTAGAAGTGGACCATTGCGTGGACTGTCAATGGAGGGACAGAAATTGAAATATTCTCTTTGCAGCCAGTAGATGTAATTCCAAAACCTACCAGCAGGGGTCATGATAGCATAAAACACCTTGGGTGTGATGGGTATGAGTCTGACTCCACTCTGTATTCAGATCACATTTGCTATTGAAATGTCCCCTTGATATCACACTGGCCCTACAGTTTAATAAAGAAATGTCACATTTTGCCACAAACACAGTCTCTTGTTAACAGGATATCATCATAATCCAAGAAAGGATTTTTTATTTTATTTTCAGTCTTCTTCCCCATAGCAGCCTATTATAAATGAAAACACATAACCAGAAAAATACTGAAATTCTGAATTCAGACATTTTGATTCTTGTCACACAATAGGCCACGCCATCCCTCCTTACACATGCACTGCCAGGGTTGACTGCAGGTGCCATGTACGCACCCTGGGTAGGGTATGCACTCATTACAGAGGGGGCCCTGCCAACCAGACAGGCACTTGCACTGACCGGGGACCTCACAAAATCCGTGTTCCTCACTACAGCCGGATGAGCAGATAGCTGTTAAAAACGAGAGGGAGAGGAATGAGGAAATTAGAATGACTGTGCATCATATTCAGCAATATTTATATTTGATGTTATTCATTGTTATTGCATAATTATAATCATGTACATCATTTTTCTATGTGACTAAAATACAAGCTCTGGTGAACGCCATGCCCAAGAGGGTTAAGGCAGTGCTGGAAAATAATGGTAGCCACTCAAAATATTGACACGAGTTATTTTGAGGGGACAGCAAATTTACACTGTTATACAAGCTGTACACTCACTACTTTACATTGTAGCAAAGTCTCATTTCTTCAGTGTTGTCACATGAAAAGATATAATAAAATATTTACAAAAATGTGAGGGGAGTACTCACTTCTGTGAGATACTGTACATACACACACACGCGCGCGCACACACACAATCAGAGATATATTTAAAAATATCCTGGCTCTTCCAAGCTTTATAATGGTAGTGAATGGTGCTCTTGATTTTAGAGTCCAAAAAAGTGTTAGTATTAAAGGTTAAAGATAAATAAAGGCCTTCTGAAGTAAAGCGATGGGTTTTATTTCAAAATCCTCTGACATTTCTCTTTTAAAAAATCTCGTTTTAGACTTCTAATTCGTGACTGGTGTTTTGTTTTGCTCTATGCTCTGCGTTTCCGCGTTCTTCAATATGTCATGTCAGAGATTATGCTTCGCCGTTAGTCGATTTGAAGTATTTTTCCTACAAAAATTCATCATTTCACTTCAGAAGGCCTTTATTAACCCCCTGGAGCCGTAGATATCCTGTGGATATCGTTTATAATGGATGGATGCACAAACAAAAAGCACTTACGTTCTGCACAATATTCGCCTTTCCATTCAGGCAAGCAAATTCTATTGCCAGCGGCGTCACAGTTAAAGTGACCGAACGGGTCATCCCGTGGACGGCAGAAATAAGAGCAGTCATCGCCATAGTAGAATTCATCGCACACTACGCGGTAGGAAAAGCGTAGTTTACTTTGCTCTCCAAGATGCACATCCTGGGACCATTTCTCACCAATAGTAAGATTTGTTTTGGTGGTGAAGCGGATAATCATACTGTGTAGATTCTCTGAAAAACAGCAAGTCCATTATTAAACACTGGTCTATGAAATAAATAAACTGTAATAAATAAATAATAATTAAGGGGCATACCTGTTGATGGATCATTGGAGGACTCTGTATTCCATGCTTCAATTATCACTGAGACAGTTCCCTGTAATGACAGTAGTAATTTTGTAACACCGTGCTACACTGCACTCAAAGAAAACGTTCCAGATCATTTGTACAGTTGTCAGAATGTAGCGCAAGCGTGTGGAGTTAATCAGAAATAGAATGCTCCATCAGTCGTGTTGAGTGACAGTTGAGCAAAAATGCATGACCGATCGTTTCGCTAGATAAGACTCTTATTCATCAGCTGGGATCATGTAGAGCCATTTGAAGCTGCACTGAATCTGTTGTACAACACTGAAGTCTACTATATGGAGAAAAATCCTGGAATGTTTTCCTCAAAAACCTTAATTTCTTTTCGACTGAAGAGAGAAAGACATGAACATCTTGACGTGGGGGTGAGTAAATTATCAGGAAATTTTCATTCTTAAGTGAATTAATCATTTAAAAGCTTCACGAAGCTTTATTTCAATCCAACCGTCTCCATTGACTTTGCGTTGCGTGAGGCTGCCTCCTTGTCATTTCTGACTTATTACAAAAAACAGAACAATGCCTAAAAGTTGCTGTGTGACAAGGTGTACAGCTAACAAGCTAAAAAACCCAGAAATAAGTTTTTATAAGCTGTCGACCCCAAAAAACGAATGTTTAAGGCAGGGCCGTAACCACCATAGACATTGAGGGGGACAAGTCCCCCCCAATAATTAGAAATGGCCAGATCGTCACCCCCAATATTTGAAATTCTTGCACTGTTCAGCTGCACTTCATTACAGCACTCTGCATGGGATGGGTTAGGATGACAAAAAGGTTTGAAAGTTACATTTTTAGTCTGGTCTGCCTCAGCGATCTAAGAATGCTCGTCAATGTCAAAATGATTGAGATGGCCAATCAAAGTAAAAAGTAGGCGGGGTTTAAGTTCTCCTTTTTGCTCGTGCACACAGCAAAGACGGGCGTCAATCGATCGCTTAACGCCGTTGCGGAGGTTCTATTCTTTCCAGTAAAATCTCAAAACAAATGCACACAAACGTGTCCCTGCTCTTGATATACAACCATTGATGGACATCTTTGATTTTAATGAGGGGGGAAAAAAACTATGCGAAGGCGGATTAGAACATGCAACCTTTCATACCGTTAACAAACATTCTACTTCTAGACCACTAGGGAATTCGCATGTGTGCTGCGGATCTATATATTTATTCAGTAAATTGAAGAATCTTGGAACTAACAATAAATTGAATTATGAAAGTATCACATTAAACATGAGTTCTCAATGTATTCAAATTGATTTCTGGACATCGTAATGTTTTTTTTTGTTTCTACAATTGTTATTGTACATATCTGATATAGCGTTGTATTAGCAGCAATTTCGTTCACTTTTTTTCTTTATGCTTTATAAAAAAAAAAAAAAAAAAAAAAGCCCCCAATGTTCAAGACATGGCTACGGCTTTGGTTTAAGGACACAAAAGTGGATACAGGCAGTGAGACAGATCGCAACGGGTCATACGTGACAATCTGACAACTTTTTTTCCCCAGCTTCCTGATTCCCATATATGGGCTGCCTTGAGAACCCGCAAAATGATTTACCGGCAGAATGCGGCTCAGAGTCTTCTGACTGGATAAACAAAGACGTTCACATTTCTTTTTTTAAGCGTTACTGAGAAAGACATGATTATTTTAGGATTTATATTAATGATATCTATTGGTTAATAATGACATTTGTTGTGTATGCCTATGCAAATATGTTATATTCATATTTTTTAGTGTTCAGTCATTTTGAGCTACTCACCAGCCACTTTAAGTTAAAGGGCAAAGTTATTGGTGCACTAGTGGAAATGGAGCTCTGGTCTGTGAACGTTCCTGTCAGTCCAGTGCCATCTGAACATGCCAACCTATATGATATGACATCCTCTGTGTAGTTCAGGCAAACACGGAAAGAAATCTGACAGTCTCTGGACTGTTTACACACACTGCTGCTGGTTGTGAAAGAGTGAACCTTCAACTCAAACATACCAGATGATCTGACCTATAAGAAAAATAATATGATGTGTATGAGCACACTACACATGTAGTTACAAGACTTATAAAACAATAGATCACATTAATATAGGCCTAAGTATGAGAAATACTCACCAGTTGCGCTGATATCAACACTAAGAAGTAGGTTGATAAAAACTGAGCCATTGTGCGTCTTCTTGTCTGACTGAAAGCTTTCTGGGACAATAATCTGATATGACACTTTTTAAATGTCAAAGAGTGTCAAAAAGTCAAAAAGTGTATAATCAAAGTAAAATTTCTTAATTTTGGATTGAAGGTCTAATAAAGAAAAACTGTTCCTAGCTCCAGAGTGTATGTGTTTGTGGTTTAAATAGGGACTTCAGAGTGGGAGTACACTATGCAAATAAAGATGACAAACATCTCTGAACACTGAACATCAAACATCATGGTTTACATGGTACATATACATAATATACATAGCCTTTTAGATTTTTCTGTGAAGGTCTAGGAAAAGTAGGGATGGCCTAAATGAATCAGTGAAACTTTTTTGAAACTGAGCAAACTGTCCACATTAAAATGTGTTTTTCATGTGGCTTCCATTGATTAATGTTATTGATTTAAAAAGCTTTAAAAACACATACAAGATAGTCCAGAACAACTGTTAACTATTACTACTGCTGTGACAGTAAATTAACACCATTCAAAGTGGAAATTTAAACCCGCGCCATCTTTCAATAGGCTATTTCAAACTGAAGGTAAATATTTGCCCAGAGTCAATATTTTCTATTAACTCTATTTGTTTAATCATGCTGACTTGATTATTTTCGATGAGGGCAAAAACAGTGTTTGGAAGCTCACATTTATTAATATTTCACACTGCATGTAATAAAAAGCAAATTCATAAAGCAAAAGCAGTGAATGATACTGCAATATCTGAATAACACAAATATAGTAAAAAAAACAAAACAATATAAAACAACTATTATTTGTTGTTATTGTGAATAATATTTTTTTCAGATTTTTACTCAGATTTATTTTTTGTGTAAATACAGATGGTACAGAAAAATCAGCAGTAATTTGAAATACAAATTTAAACTGGAATTTAGGATTTACATAAACACACGGTGTACTGATATGATTTGTGATTACTGCAAACAGTAATTTCCTGAAGTCATTGTTCTCTCACTCTTACATTACATACATTTTTATATTAGTTGATATTTTATTTTAGTAGAATATTATAATTACAAAGCCTGGGATAAGTTCTAATAATATGTGACATGCCTTTACAGGAGTTAAAAATTTAAGGGGCTATATGTGTAAGAATTTGCATGTACAGTTGCATGAAAAAGTATGGGAACCCCTTGCAGAATCTGTGAAAATGTGAATAATTTTATTCTGCAAGGGGTTCCCATACTTTTTCATGCAACTGTATACAATGAACAGCTCTTTCTCGCTCTCTCATCTTTCTGACAACAAGTTGACACACAAACCCGCCTCCCCTCACTCCTTTCATTTGCTTCATATGAATATTGTTGATGTCACAGGGCTTGAATTTCAGTGTGGGATTCTGCATATTGACATATTGACTGTGTTTGAATTTGAATTTGTTACGACTGTGAAGTTGCTTTGAAACACAGTCCGTATCGTATGAAGTAATGGTGAATTGACGTATGCATATTCAGTATAAATTTACAAAATAAACAGAAATGCAAGGGATTAAAATAATTCATTTCTTTTTTATTACAAAACATTGAGTTTTTATTTCCTAAGTGAACAAATTAATTGTTTTCACATATGGTCATTGGGTGTAGTTTCTTGGTTTGAAGGTTAGATGTATAAGTGATGTATTCACTTATACATGTATTCACTTATGCATATATATCATCTTCAAATACCACTTTTAGAGTGTAAGCAATAAAAAAAAAGACTATAAACATAAATACAGTTCAGTTATATATATATATATATATATATATATATATATATATTACAAATTTTACAAAATGTGACATTAAAAAAGTGTAAAAGTCAATCATTTTTCTAAAGTAAACCTGTCCAACAGCGACACCTGCTGGTAAAGTTACAGCGGGAGGCTTGCCTCCCCTGAGCTTATTGCCTTTTAACAGACCCCCCAAAGTGTGCAAAGAGTTTGATGGGGGGTAATTGAGAATGAATGGGGGAAAGTCATGTGAGAGGAGACAATGCCACCATCGAGCTATGATTGGATATGACCGGTTATGATTGGACATGATTTGTTCATACGATAAATCCTGCCTCTTGATTTCATGTGCGTTCTCACATCAGCCTAAATAAAGACAATGACGGCTTTAATGGGAAGACTAATTTAAAAAGTAAGTAAACAAGTCAGCCACTTAGATATCACCGCTTAATGTGATGTCAAAATCAAACTTGAAATGGCCTAAAACATGACTGTGGGGGTTTTTAGTGAGCAATCAGCTTGGGAAAATTAAAGGTACATCTTCGTGTCAGTGTCTGTGACCAGTGTGAACAAGCTTGATGACTGCTGAAAATAAGTTGTACAGGAAAACAGGTCAGTTTAGCTCAAAGGGAATTATTAATTCATTTATAGGGAATTTTGAATGAATCATTTATTTTATGGCCGAACAAATGAGTCGTCCAGTGTTCCTTTGAACAGGCCGTAACTATCCACTCTGTAGCGGATATTAATATCCAAACTATATTGAAAACACTATTTATTAGCAAGGTAACCAGATCAGCAGTTTAAGACTTTAAATTCATAAGCACATAACAGAAAACACTTCTCTTTAAATACCAACGAGACTTTATTGATGATTCTAACAAATAAAACGAATGTCTCGTCGTGTCTGGATTGATGTCTTAGGTGGCCAATCACGTTGGTGTGTTGGCGGATGACTGGAAAGTCTCGTGGATGAATTTAAGTTTGAAGTTTGATGTGGGCTTTACAGCAAAACTTCACTTAGAACACAAGACTCAACAGAAAGAAAAGAACTAAGTAAAGGAAAGAAAAGTAGATGAGACTAGAGTAGTTAGATGGCTTGAATTAAACTTTTAACCAATTTTCTGCTGTTTTGATCTGTCGTCTTTTCGAGTGTCTACTCGTCTGATGCTTTTAACCTGAGGTGTCTGTCCAGCCTCTTTGAAGAGTTCTGACCAATTAGATACCGTCTTTGGTTCATTGGTGGCTGTTTCTCCTCTCACATAAATTGCATGTTGTCTGATGGTCTCCTAGCCTTACCGCTCTTAGCAGAGAGTACAGATTTGTTGTGATTTCTATAATAAGAATACAATACATTTTACACAGATTTTACTCAAGGAATAATTAAAGTCAGATGACATTTACGCTGATATCAAACACTCCATGCTTCCATTAAACCATTCAATAGTTATAACAATTGCATGAATTATGTGTGATCTAAGCATAATAGTCACACATATAGGTTGTAGACATGATATAGAGTTATGCAGTTAAACAATGTTTGATTATAAGTCCATCTAGCATTGTTTTGGAATGGTCTGATGCATTTTTATATGTAAAAACAGTCTCTGTGGTTTTTCTGTAGATTTCAAACTGTAGAAATCAAACCTGTAGATTTCAAACCTGTGTTTGGAGTTCATTCAATGGTCTTTAAGAAGAAGAAGGTCTGTTCTGTATCTATGTTTCGGGGATCAAACAACCTCTGGTGTTATCTTTGTGGTTTTCTTCATGCAAGTCACGATGTCTTGTCCTTTTGACCATTAGTCTTGGGTTAACCGCCTATCGTTGACAATGATCTTCCTTTAGCTAGGATCATCTCTTTCAAGCTTGCATGGCCATAAAGTATTTAGCTGGGGTTTTCTAGACTGAATGGTGTCCCAAATGGCAGATCCTCTGATTTAGGGTCCTGAGAGTTGATTCGGAATTCGGCTCTTTTTTCACAGTATGAAAGAATCACTGGTCTGATTCGTCGTCAGATAGACAGATGACTATTAAAAAGAAAAGCAGAACATTAGTTCACAAATAAAAATATATTGTGTAAATTGAGTTATTTGAGTTATATATATATATATACACACATCACCACAAAATTTAATTTAGATGCAGGTCACATATAGAGGAACATCACCAAAAAAGAATTATCCCCCTACCTTATTGCCTTTATGAGATATTGCATGTCAGATTAGAAAGGGAAATTTTACATATCTTTCTAATTTGACATGCAATATCTCATGAAGGCATTAGGGGGATAATTCTTTTTTTATAATTTGGTGATTTTCCTCTCTATGTGAGCTGCATCTGATTCAAATTTTGTGGTGATAGCATGACGTAATCATAAGTTACAGCATTTGGAACAAAGGTAGGCATGTAAAAAAAAAAAAAAAAAAAAAAATTGTTTTCTGAATGACATGCATAAAAATAATGACTCATAACTCCAAATCTGTAGCAAGGAGAGTCAAAAGGTTGGTATCGTTTGATAGAAAACTTTTTAAATGTTTAAATTAAAAAAAAAAAAAAAAACTTGGACATCCTCATGCTGAGAAACTGCTAATAAAAGGCAAAAAAAAAAAAAAAGTGTGTTCAAGGGAAATTTTACATATTTCTATTTTACATATTTCTAATTTGACATGCAATATCTCATGAAGGAAATAAGGTAGGGGGATAATTCTTTTTTGGTGATGTTCCTCTATATGTGTGCTGCATCTGATTCAATTTTGTGGTGATTGCATAAAGAAATAAGTTACAGCACTTGTAGCACTTGTACCAATGTAGCATTTTTGTTTAGTCCTTGGCGCCCCCTGATGGGCATTTTTTGTTAGGCGTTTGGTTGGGGTTAGAGGATAGAAAATTTGATTAGCTCAGCACAATTATGCTTATTGAGAGTCCTGTGAAACATATATGCAAGTGTGTGTGTGTGTATGTTCATAGTGTCTTACACTGTAACGCCTCCATAGCCCTGGGTTCATTACTGGAAATGATGTTGATGTTTGTTACTAAGAAAATAAACACATATACGTAGTTAGTATAGATATAAAACTCACTACTTAAGACTTATGTGCCCCCCAGAAGCTTGCGTTCTGCAAGTGAACGTGGGTGGTGAACGATCTTCTCATGGCTGTTGATTCAGGCTCTGTCTGCATCTTAATTCTCCTTGACATTTCCTCTGCATTTGACACCATTTCTCAAACCATTCTCATCACACGACTCTGCTCTTGGCTGGTTGTGTTTTTGTGTTAGCTACACTCAATCTATATGTATGCCTATCCTTATTTCTGCTGTCATGTTTATGGATAAATGATTGTAAAGTGTCCTTGAGTCTGCAGAAAGGCGCTATATAACTTATTATTATTATTATTATTATTGCATGGACCTTTACCTTTACATTTTCAAGAAACAATCAAAAACACTTGACCCATTAATACTATTATTCTATTCTATTCCATTCCATTTCTATTCTATCTATTTTTTCTATTTATTTAAAAAAAACTTGCCATGTGTACTGTGCTAGACTAACATTTATTTTTAACATGCTCAAGCATCTCGCTCCTTGTTACATAATGTAACTCACTTCTGAAGTAACTGTTATTGTCACTTTACCTTGAACAGATATTTTTTTCATCTCTTCTTTACAGCACTTCTCCAGTTTTTCTTTCAGTTGAAAGACGGGTTGTGTCACATTTTCATAAGAGAGGACAGAACTAACAGTAAAGCTGGATACATCTGTGGATTCCAGAGGTTCAGAGAGAGACTGGAAGCTCTAGAGAGAATAAATATACAGAAATATTAATAGATAAAAAGACACAAAAACTTCATTAACAGTGTCCTCCCTCCCCTAGATATTTATTGCACTTACTTTTTCCAAATTAATCTGTATTTTTTGTAATGGCTACTCACTACCACTGTCAAATAATATTATGATATGTTACATAAAACAAAAAAACACCTAAACACAGGAAAATACTATACACACCTTCACAAATAAATGAATTATATACTCCCCTACCCACCTAATAAATATAATGCAATATAAATGACTGTAACATAGTATTCAATATAATTATTCCAAATCATGGTAAATTACTACAGTGCATTGATGGTAAATGTTTGTAAGGGTGGTGATTTTGGGATTTAAAAGTCTTCTAACTTAATTCATGGCACAATGTTTCTCCTGTTTTCCTCATCAGTCTTGTTGGGAATGTTGAGGCTGTCATTGAGTGTCATTGAGTGATTTGAGTTACTATGGCATTCATTTAATAAATTATGCATTTGTATTTTTTTGACATGTCTTATTTCACCTAGATCACCAAATACGCCACAACTGTTACTGCACAGAGGTATGCAAATACATAGGTTGACAGGTGCAATGGACAAACATTTTATGGTCCTCAGACTTTCACAGAACATATATATTTAGACCACTTTAGTTATTGATTTCTATAAAGTCTATAAAGTATGGAAGCTTGTTTCTGCCACGGATTAAAACAATTTGAAAGATAATTTGGAATTACAAGATGTAAACTTGCAATTTACAAGAAAAAAAAGTCAGAATTATGAGATAAAAAGTCGCAATTACCTTTTCATTTTCTATTCTGTGGCAAAAACAAGCTTTCATAGTAAAGAAACTTTCAACCAGCAATATTTATGAAAAACATTGCCTACTTTAATTATAATCATGTTCTCATGGGGGCTCTTTATTCCCATGCTATTTGAGTAATTTACACTTACATGATATACACACTTTCCAGCCACTAGGTAAGAAAGAATCTTTAAATGTAAATTTGAAAAAGAATTGCAATTTAAAAGACATGCAACTGTTAATTAAAAAAAAGTTTAAAAAAGTTTTTTTAAAACTTCAGTCTGACAGAAAAATTAATAATTCTGAACAGTGAGATAAAAAAGAACATAATACTCAACAAACGTATGAGGTAACGCAGCACTGTTTATCATATTAGATACATTTGAGAGTGTTGAAAATGATGTTATAACGTTACTCTGTGCGTTCGCTCATTGGCTGTTGTGAGACACTTTTTGCACACTGCAGTAAGATAGATCGATTTTAGAATATCATATTAATAAATGCTGGATGGCTTTTGTTGATAAATGGCATTAAATTAATTTTAAAAGGAACTGTATGATGGAGAAAATTCTGTATTACTGTTACTAAAAATAACGCTGCATCTGATTATGCTATGTTAGCTACTTGACAAAATAGTGTTTTTCTCTGAGGCATGGTAAAGCATGGTACTCACAAAAAATCAAGAAAATTAGATTTAAACAATAAGACTAAACGTGTTGAGCTATATAACAACAATTAGTTTTCTGTCTATAAATATATCAAAACAGTTGTTCTCTTGTCTAATAAAACATGTAATATATTAAAGCGTCTTTAGTGTTTCCATGGTTTCTACAAAATAAAACCGGAAACCGAGGGTAACGCTGGTATGATTTAATTTATAGGTGATGCACGGCCCGTGTCCTGGTTAAAAATTGCTTATTTCTCTGGATTTAAACATTTTTGGAAACATTTGGGATAATGTAAGTACACAAGTCAACAAAATATATAACACTGTTCTAGTGGTTTTTGGATACTTTAATCCTACATATTGTGCCTTTAAAAGCAACCTGTGTGCATGTGATGTTGTGAAGCAGTAAATCTCCATTGCCTTTGTGTTGGTATAATAATAAATAGTGTTAACTGGTATCAGACAAAACTTGAACTGGTTTTTATTTTGAATACCAGACAAAACAGTTATCTTCTGACAGGATCTGGTAAAGCAAATGGATCTAACAGATATATGTATTATTATTTTAGTGGCTTAGATAATAGTTATCACAGTAAAATTAGGAGAGATGTTTATGACAACAGTATTGTTATTCAGATCTGTTACCTGCAGGAAATGGATGTGATCATCTGTGTGTGAAAGCTGCTCCAGCTCAGCATGTGTCATCATCAGATCATCAATCTTCTGCTCCAGTTGCTCCAGTCGTTCTTTAGCTCGACTCACTGCAGCCTTTTCCTGATCTCTGATCATCTGTGTCACCTCAGATCGGCTTCTCTTAATGGAGCGGATCAGTTTACTAAAGATCCTCTCATTGACTTTCACTGCTGCCTGTGCAGAGCGCTGTTAGGACACAATAACATTCAGACCATTCAGTGGGATGGGAAAGTGGGCCACCACTGCTCTCCTCAGTGATTAATCATCTCACCTCGTGAGTCTCCACAGCCTCTCTGAGCTCCTGAAGCTCATTCTGTCTCTCTTGGACTCTCTGCTGGAATTTTCCTTGTATCTCTCCAACCTGTTTCTAGAGGAGAAAATTTTTTTTATTTGAATTGTTTCTGGATATTGCAACTTAATATCAACATTAATATTATTGCATGATAATGTCATCATTAACTGCATAATATCTGGCATAATGACATTTATTCTGATTCTGATGACTGCAAGAATCAGCATTATTTATATGTGCTTTCAGTTCATACCTGTTTCTCTGTCCTCTCTGCTTCAGCTGAAACAATATCGTGATTTTTGTGTTCGTCCATCATACACATCAAACAAATACATCTCTGGTCAGTGCGACAAAAAACTTCCAGCAGTCTGTTGTGTTGAGGGCAGATCATCTCCTGCATTCGTCCAGTGGCATCAGTCACTTTGTGTCGTTTCTTTAAAGGAGATTCTTCATGACACTTAAAGTGACTTTGACAGTAAGACTCCAGACACATCAGACAGGACTTTACAGCTTTGCGTTTCCTTCCAGTACAGAAGTCACACCCCACATCTCCAGGTCCAGCGTAACTAAGAGCAGGACGAGACTGTTTAGTCTGCTTCAGTTTCTCCACCACTTCAGCCAGCATAGTATTTTTACCTAAAGCAGGTCTTGGAGTGAAGGTCTGTCTGCACTGAGGGCAGCTGTAAACTCTCGTCTGATCATCTTGATTCCAGCAGTCTGTAATACAGCTCATACAGTAACTGTGTCCACAGGGGATGGTCACTGGATCCTTCAGTAGATCCAGACAGATTGAACAGCTGAACTGATCTTCGGCAACTGAAATACGGGATTCTGCCATTTCACTGCACGAACACACAGATACAGCTATAGACAACTGCTGAACTACACTTAAGTTTCAATTTCTCTCAAATGAGAAGTGTTTCCTGTTTCGAGACGTGTGCAATACAGGTGCGTTTGTAGGTGTGACCAAAGTCCCTTTCAAGGATCCATTTAACTATTGTATGGTAAAAATATGTAACTAAGACAAAACATGTTATTTTGTGGCTTACCTCATTAGATTAAATAGATGCAGACTGAACAGCTGAATTGATCCCAAGCGACTGAAATTTTAGCATTTCCCTGCATGTATGCACAGATAGAAAGAAATATACATCCGCTTATCTACACTATGCGAAGGAAACCAGGAAACTTTCATTACAGAGAAAAGGGTTTCGTTTTCTCATATAATTAAACTGTTTGCTATTGTTTAAGCGACATGAACAAAACTGGTGTGACTCATCTGTATTTTACTGCAGATGAAAAAGAACATCCACTCTGTGTCAGTCTCACAATGAAAAAAGGGCTGGATGATGGACTGTAGTGATGTTACATGTGACACTGAAGCTTCAAAGCTCGCATCGAGTAGCTACGCAGCGCATATTGTTTTCAGAGAAACACGTGTTTAACGAAAAACGAATATTCACTTTTTGTCCAGTCAAGTCATGTGAATGCTCACTTTGCGTGTCTGCATATTTAAATCCAGACCATTCTACTGGTTTATAGAAGCTCAGGTCCATGTTCTATTTAGCTATATATTATTTTATCATATATTCTGCCATATAAACAGTAAAAACCATAGGCTACAATAATTAAAGCACCATTCAGTTGCCTCAAACAACTCTGTTGGTATTATTATTAGGCCTACTACATTGAATTTATTGCCACACTTTTATATTATCAGAAAATTTAACAAATTTAGCGTTGTCAGGATTTTATTTGTGATTAATGGATAAAACATCAGAGCTGCGCAGTCGTGTTTATGACTGCTATAAATTTTACCTGCCACAAGATGGTACTGTTTTCGACACTCTTAATGCGTCGAATCTTTTCCCTTAAAGATTCATAGATTTAAAGGGTTATTCACCCAAAAATGAAAATAATGTCATTTATTACTCACCCTCATGTCGTTCTACACCCGTAAGACCTTCGTTCATCTTCAGAACACAAATTAAGATATTGTTGATGAAATCCGATGGCTCAGTGAGGCCTCTTTTGAAAAAAAAAAAAAACCTCCCAAGGTCCATAAAGGTACTAAAAACATATTTGAAACAGTTCATGTGAGTTCAGTGGTTCTATCTTAATATTATAAAGCGACAAGAAAAACAAAATAACAACTTTTCAACAATATATGGGCCGATCAGTGAATCGGAGCGCCAAGTCACGTGATTTCAGAAATTTAGCCGTTTGTTAGGAGATCCGAATCACTAATTCGAAACAAAAGATTCATAAAGCTCAGAAGCTTCATGAAGCAGTGTTTTGAAATCGGTCCATATCAGATATTGTTGAAATTTTTTTTTTTTTTTTTTTCACAAAAAGTATTCTTACCACTTTATAATATTAAGATAGAACCACTGAACTCACATGAACTGGCATGAGAATATTTCAAATTAAAATGTAATATTTGCCCGGAGTCGCAAGTATTTTCTATTAACTCTCTTTGTTTAATCATGCTGACTTAATTTGCTTCGATGAGAACAAAAACAGTGTTTGGATATTCACATTTATTAATATTTCACATTGCATGTAATTAGGCAAAAGCAGAGAATGATACTGCAATATCTGAATAACCCAAATATATTAAAAAACAATATGAGACAAAAACATAAATGTAATTACATAAAGTGAACTGATATTATTTGTTGTTACTGTGAAAAAATATTTTTCTCAGATTTTCACTCAGATTTAGTTATTGTGTAAATACAGATGAAAAATCAGCATTAATTTGAAATACAAATTTAAACTGGAATTTGATATTAATATGACTTATATAAACACACAGTGTACTGATATGATTTGTGATTACTGCAAACAATAATTTCCCAAAGTTACATTACATACATTTTTATATATTAGTTGATTTTATTTTAGTAGAATATTATGATTACGAAGCCTGGGATAAGTTCTAATAATATGTGACATGCCTTTACAGGAGTTCAAAATGAAAAAAATTTAAGGGGCTATATATGTAAGAATTTGCATGTATAAATCAATTTTTTATTCCCAAAACGTCCTAGATTGTCTATGAAAGCCTGTAGACTGATTTTTATGTGAAGGACTTGGGACATTTTTGCCAGAAAAAATAAAAGTATATGACATTTACGCACACTCTCTTCCGTTCTATGACACATGAAATAAACTCTTACACAATGTTCAGGATAATGCTGAGATACTCTGTAATGTCAATGTGTCATGCAAAGAAAAGGGATTAATTTAAACTATAGTCTCACATAGCCAGATCTATATAGTCTATAGTCTCAGTTATACTTAAACTCTCATAACAGTGTAATTTTAATTACTTCATCTTCTGTCAACATGATGCCGGTAAATTTCAGACCTGGTACAAACATATCCACATCGCTACGATCAAATGCTTTCTTTGCTGTTTTCTCAGCACTGTCATTTTTTTGTGCATTTATTTTGTTGTTGAGATGAAAACGCACAGCACATATTTGCATATTCATCTAAATGCAATCAGCATTTAGCAATCACTCAGCAGCATGAAAGGCATCGGGGTGTTCGTTAACAGTACATCGCTGCAAAGGCATTTCAAACATCTTTTTACCACTAAGCAAAAACAAATCTTCGCCGTGAGCATCGGGGCCTTGAATCATGTTCAGCCTCTTGTACGTTACATGTGCACAAGTGCAAACACTTAACGGCCACTGGTGTCGCTAATAACAAGGGTTTCTACATATAGCCCCTGTAAATACTTGATTAGCAAATAAAATACTCCATATTATCTCACTGCTATGATTTGACAATATTATTTATAGAGATCTATTTTATAAGATGATAAAGTTTCACTGACAAGGCCTGATCTAACCAAACCCCGGACAGAGCGGTTGAGTGAATGTGGTCTGGACTCTGTGGATGAGGGTCATTGTGTCAGAGACGCTGTAGAAGGACAGAATTCCTGATCTATTGATCAGTTTGTGCGCATGTTGTATGAGTCTCTGAGTTTGAGGGAAGAAGGAGCTTTATGCCCTTAACTAATATAACATTAACATAGTAGCATTTAGTATATGAAAATGAAACTATATGAAAATAAATATACATTTAGTATATGAAAATGAATCATATGAAAATATATTTTTCTCCTTCATTTGTTGCTAAACATTTCCTTGCCTCTTTATAAAGGTATATAGTTTAGTTCAGGCGTGGGGAACCTGGAGGGCCATTGTCCTGCAGAAAAAAACATTGAGAAAAAAAACACTCACCTGCCTGTAACTTTAGTAATCCTAAAGACCTTGATTAGGTTCAGGTGTGTTTAATTAGAGTTGGAGCTAAACTCTGCAGGACAGTGGCCCTCTAGGATCAACGTTCCCCACCCCTGGTTTAGTTACTCAAAAATATGTGTAAAATTAAAGTTTTTGATAATTGCTTATACTATTTCTGAATTTATACAGTAGCTCCTTTTCATTAAACTTTCTCAGAACACACACAACATGTAAAAGCAAACAGAAACATTAATTTCTTTCTCGAAACATTGTATTGTCATTTGTGTATTTTACTGACTATGATTTCTAAGTGAAAATGAAGTGTTTTCACACGTGACCACTGGCTTGGTATTTAGTACATAGGTGTGGCATTTTAATTTCTAATTTAGAGAACTGTGTTTTGCAAAATGTTTGTTTTACAGTTGCAAAATCAAGCATTCTGCATTAGTTCAGGCAGGCCTCGTAGTCAAGCTATCAGCTGATTCGCAAATTCCAACCCCACCCATATCAGCTGATCTGATTTCTATGGACTCAATTGGCAACTCTCAAATAAGGCACATTACTTAAACGCAGCTTCCGTCTCTCTCCTTCCACTGCACGCTGCTTGCAACCCGCCTCCTCCCCCAGCTCCTCCTTAAACTTGTGTTTAACTTAATCAGTGTCATTCTGTTGTCATTGATGCATGCTCTGTTCTCAATAGGGGGATTTTGTGCTGCTCTCCCAGTTAAAAAATGGGAGATTGTCCCCAGAAGCTGCTGCTGTTCCCAGTCTTTTTTATCCTTAAGAAACTTTTAGTTATTTTATACAAAGTTCTGGCATGAAACTCTAATGGGCAGGCTAATAGGTCCTTTAACTCAACCTGCTCATAATCACATCATTATCTATAGGACACAGATGATTTGTTCCTGCTGTATTAGTAGCCAATGACCTTGCATGCTCAATCTTTAAATACATGAGTTAGCATTTGCTTAGCAGTGCAACGTGCTTCAGAAACCCTCCACCTTCCCCAGCTCCACCTGTATAGATCTGCTACGGGTTATTCATGTACGCTATATTGTACAGCAGCAGCATGTCTTACTTGCTCACAGCAGCATGTCTTGTATGTATTGGCAGTAGCAAGTCCCGTACTTGCTCTGCAGCAGCAGCAATAAAGCAGCAGCAGCGTAACAGATCTATTCCGCCAAGACCAAACACATCTACATTGTCATACCCACCATGCCAAACACTCCGAGAGTTGTTATGACAGAAATTTTTTTAAAGACGGAGACACAATTTGTTCAGTAAACCACTGTTTAATAAAAAAAAAGAAGCAATTTTATGTTTAGTTGTAAAATGGGTTTAGCTGTACCAAACCCATACCAAACAGTGACATGCATAAATCATATTGTTTACATATTTCATATTCAGCTTGAGCGCTTTCATTGTCACTATACTGGCTGGGTCAATAACAATGTACAACAAAATCAAATGTACATCTTTCAAACTATAATCAAATGTGCATATATATATATATATATATATATATGAAACAATTATATTGGCAGTGTACTGGAGGGTGGGCACCCACCAGCAAGCAGAAACATAAATCTACATCACATGCTTACACCACTTGCTTAAATGCTATTTCAGTGACATAAATTCAGCTAGTATTTAAGCCCAAAACAAAGCTCTTACTGTAAGTGATTCATTTAGCTCAAGCATGAGATATGAAAATATTTGTAGGATTTCTATTAGCCTACCTATTCTCTTATATGACACAGTTTTGCTGTTGATTATAAAGCCAAAACCCAAGATAGAGCGGTTGAGTGAATGTGGTCTGGACTCTGTGGATGAGGGTCATTGTGTCAGAGACGCTGTAGAAGGACAGAATTCCTGCTCTGTGATCCACATACACTCCTATTCTAGAGGAGCTGGAGACCACAGGGAGTTTAACTGTTTTGCTATTGTGCAAGAATGAGTAACTGGAGGCAGAGCAGGACAATCTCCAGGACTGATCATTAAGTCCAAAGATACATTCTTTAGTCTTTCCCTTCCTTCTGATGCTCTTATATGACACTGATATCCCCATACCCTCACTCGACTCCACCTCCCAGTAACAGCGTCCACACACACTCTCTCTACACAACACTTGAGGCCAAACATCAAATCTGTCTGGATGATCAGGATAAGCCTGGACTGTGTCAGTGTAAGTAGCCACTGTGTTATCCTCAGACAGATGAACGTGTTTATTCACTGTGTTTAGATCCAGAGTGAGCTGATGGGAATCTGATGGAGACAAAAACACAATAATTTAACTCATCATTAACAACATAATTTAATGCATTAACATGCATTTTGTATGAGTCTGTTTATTTTCAGAGGAGGTGGAGCTAAAGCATTAAACATAAACATATATTACAGTTTTTAAATTTGCTTGCACACAATTTATGAAACTATGGCTCCTTTTCTCGAAACTCTACACACAAAAGCTCAAAACATGCACACAACATCCAAAAGCAAACATTTAATTTAAAACTATTTTAACTCATCTAAAAATTGTGTTTTTGAATAGAATCCATCCGGTTGTTATTGTATACTGCATTTAACATTTGCATATGTCGTGATTTATTCCCATTTAAAAACCACATTTAAATAGATTTCCTTGAAATAGTTTTAAGTTACTTGCCACTGCACAACCTACATATCCCAACATAAACACTGCTGATAAATTATTTGTTAATAAAACGTCTACGTTCACAAACCACTATTAATTTTAACAGATTACGTACGCGGGATTTGGCAGAAAGCGCGCAAAGGGCACTCCCTAAATCTCATTCATTTAGTTCATCGCGATCTCGGATAATGTGTTATTTAAAATTATCGTTGTAGATAGTGTTCCTGTGAGATAAATGCTGCTGAAGACATTTCGTTATGGAATACGTGAATGGCCAAATCCACAGAAATAAGGTTTTTGCTCTCAATCGTAAATTTGCTGAACGACCATAAGATTAGTAGGTCACGTTGTGTCATTTGGGGGGCACTGCCCCCTAATGCCCCCCTTGGCGACGTGCCTGGGCACCTCTCAGCCTATCGTGTCGCCGTTCAAAACTCCTCCCTGCGTACCGCCAATTTGTACCGCCTGTACCGCCATTTAGCATTAGCCGTTACGCTTTTTTGGCTAAAGGTTGCAGGCTTGTCTTCCAGTGGCTTTGGTTGAACACCCTGTTCTGATGACGCAAGAGTTGCAACTATGGCAGCTGAGAAGGCCATTCTTTGTATTCTTTTTGAAGAATTTTCGGAGCCCGATGAAGCTGGTATAAATACATGTTTAATACTGCAAAATACGCTCGATATTACAATCACTGCCCTTGCCGTCCAGAATAAAAGAGAACACATTTGTAAAAGCTGTCTCTTTAATACCGTGTGGTTTATATACATGTTGATGCTGATTGGGCTGACATTTTTGACACACCCACCAAACAAGAGAAAACGTATGCACACCGTTTCCAGGAAACATGTCGTTCAACCCGGAAACCGTAGCAAAACGTTCTGCACCGGTTTGAGCTTGAACGTGCCCCAGACAAACTAATGATACTAAACGATAGTGACATAATGAATAGTGTGCAGCTGAACATAATCAGTGTCTATGACAACAAATGACTAACTTAGACAGAAGGTGGAGAAACACAAAAAGTCCAAACTAACATAGGCCATGACAGATGCATCTTTAGTATATATTTACAAAATAAACAGAAATGCAATGGGGGTAAAATAATTTATTTCTTTTTCAAAACATTGAGTTTTGATTTCCTAAATGAACAAATTAGGTATGTGTTTTCACACTTGTTCCCAGTCATTTCAATGGCAAAAACTGTTCCATTTGTTTGATTTTGTAAAATCTGATACACACAATACTCAAATATAGCCTATATCTCAAACTGGCTGCAAAATAGCTACAAATGTAACACCAGAGCAAGAACAAAATGTATGCAACTTAAATTAAATGGATTTAAATAAAAAATGCAGGTTAACTCACACTGTCCAACAGCGACACCCGCAGGTAAAGTTACAGTGGGAGGATTGCCTCCCCTGAGCCCATTGACTTTTAACAGACCACCCCAAAGAATGTGATGGGTTTAGTGGGGGGTAATTGAGAATGAATGGGGGAAAGTCACATGAGAGGAGGCAATGCCTCCTTCGCGCTATGATTGGATATGATCAGTTATGATTGAATATGATTGGTTCACATTCTCGAATTGGCTTGAATGAAGACAATGATGGCGTTAATGGGAAGCCTAACTTAAGTAAACAACTCAGCCATTTCAATATCTTCGCTTAATGTGATGTCAAAATCAAACTACAAATTGCCTGAAAACATGACTGTGGGGGTTTTTAGTGAGCAGTCAGCGTTGGGAAATTAAAGGTACATCTTCGTGCCAGTGTCTGTGACCAGTGTGTACAAGCTTGATGACTGCTGAAAATAAGTTCACTATTAAAAATAAAAACTGAACATTAGTTCACAAATAAAAATATATTGTTTAAATTGTTACTGCCTTTAGTTATTATTTTGGAATAAATGTAAAAATGCGTAAAAACACTAACTTGATTAAATTTATACTTGGTTTTAATGCATAAAACATTACATAATGTAAAAATACCAAATAGAATTGTATTTGGTCTCTCTTTTTTATGTAATGTTTATTTAACCATGAAAATTAAGTGTAACAGGGACATAAACCACTCGTTCGTTCATTCATTCATTCGTTCGTTCATTCAGTACCTTGCCATATAACCTTATGTGGTCTTCTCAACTTAATACTGTTCTGAACTTTCAATAAGCAAAATATTGAACATTGTTCCAAATATTAAGATGTATGACACCCCATGAGAGACAGCACTGAATATTTGTCTCTTGTGTTTCGAATTTTGAAAAGACTAACAATAGTCAGCATTTTCTTTGTCTAGGCTGAAATAAGGTGGAATATTTATTTGTTAGACATTTGGTTGGGGTTATGGAATAGAAACTTTGATTAGCTCAGCACAATTATGCTTATTGAGAATCTTGTGAAACAGTGTCTGTGTGTTTTCATAGTGACTTACACTGTAGGAACTCCTCCATAGTCTTGGGTTCATTACTGGAAATGATGCTGATGTTTGTTACTAAGAAAACAAACACATATACGTAATTAGAATAGTTATAAAAACCTTGTGGTGCCATCCTAAAGAGGCACAAATTCACTTTCGTGGGCCTGTTCCCTGCTAGTGGAATGACCTGCCTATCTCAACCCAATCAACTAAGTCTGTAGCCATTTTCAAGAAGAAACGACAAAGGCTCTCATCTTTTTCGTCAACACTTGACCCATTAATACTAACATTTAATATTCTATTCTATCTATATATATCTATATATATATATATATATATATATTTTTTTTTCTATTTATTTTTTTTTTTAAAAACTTGCTATGTGTACTGTGCTAGAATACTGGGACTTGGATAAAATCGTCTGCTAAATTATTAAATGTAAACAAATAATTCTAATTCTTGACTGTAATAATTATTCAAAAATGTATATATGCACTTTCATTTTTATTTTTAACATGCTCAAGCTTCTTGTACCTTGTTAAATAATGTAACTAATTTCTCAAGTAACTGTTACTGTCACTTTACCTCGACTAGATATTTTTTTCATGTCTTCTTTACAGAACTTCTCCAGTTTTTCTTTCAATTGAGAGACAGGTTTTCTCACATCTTTATAAGAGAGGACAGAACTGACAGTAACGCTGGATACATCTGTGGATTTCAGATGTTCAGAGAGAGACTGGAAGTTCTAGAGAGAATGAATAAACAGAATTATTAAAGACACAAAACACAAAAACATCATTAGCAGCGTCCTCCCCAAGACATTCATTGCACTTACTTTTCCAAATTAATCTGTATTAATTTTTTAACACATACAACACCAGGGTTGTCAACCAGGGGTATATGAACCCTTGGGGTCACTTTTAAAGATTTTTAACTAATAAACTAGTAATTTTCTAACTTTTTAATTTCTAACTTTTCTGCTCATCACTAATGATCCGTTAAGCATTATAGATAATGCAGTACTGTTAAAGTTCTTCTTAATAAAAGTTATTACATAAGTTATTTATATTGATTCTTTTTCATATTATTTCTAATTTAATAAATATTATTTAAAATAAATATAAATTTAATTGCAGCATCTGTTATTTACTATCTTCAAATTGCACTGTATCTTCAAAACAGTGTGATATCATATCAGCCATCAGCCACCCTGCTCCATATCGTTTGACCACTAATTTGTGCTTTATTAAAGTTGGATTATAGTTGGAGTATAGCCGTTTCTGCACTACTAGTGTCACCTAGCAGAACTACAAAAATAAAGCATGTTGTCAAACAACCTTTGCAAACGCCCCTTTCGAGCATCACACAGCTGGTCTATAAATGTGAAGGCATGTGTCAACAGGTAAAAGTAGGCTTCATTCAATAAAAGGTGCAACATATTAGGAATACTTTTAAAGGGCACAATATGTAAGATTTTTGGATTAAAATATCCAAAAACCACTAGAGCAATGTTATTTGTTGACTTGTACTGTGTACTTACATTATCCCAAATGTTTCCAAGAATGTTTATCCAGAGAAACAAGCAATTTTAGCCGCCTATCAATGATTGGTTTTATTTTGTTGAAACCATGGAAACACCAAAGACGCTTTAATATATCGTGTTTTATTAGACAGGTGAGCAACTGTTTGGATGGATACATTCATTCATCGACAGAATACTAATCATGTTATATAGCTCAACACAGTAAGTCTTATTGTTTAAATCTCATTTTCTTGATTTACAGCGAGTACCATGTATTGATCCAGCTTACTGCAGTGTGCAACAAGTGTCTCATAGTAGCCGCCGAGTGAAAGCAAAGTCAACTTTCAACACACAAATGTATCTAATATGATGAAACAACGCTACGTTACCCCACATATGCTTGACCGGAAGAAGCGGAACCGGTGACTGCGGTAAAATAAATGTTTCACTGCTCTCGAGACGTGTGTCGTGCTTGTCTCTCATTAGCAAACACTCTAGCGGCCTTGTTTCTGCTCGCACAGCACTCGGCCCTGCTCTCCTTCATACTACAGTAACGTTAATAATCTCATCCATGAACATGATCCCATTCCAATTATTTTCCACTGGCTGTAGACATTAAGACAACACCTCCCATCATTCCGTGAAATCAAAGCGTCATCAAGCTACACCCTTGTTTTAAATAAGCGACCTCTAGAGGTGAAAATTTACATAGTGTGCCTTTAAGTTACCTTACCTGTCAAGGTAAACTGATTGTTACTAATTAGAATTGCATTCTTACTAGTAAAAATGTAATTGTAGAGCTCTCTATTCAGCTCTATCTCACTATGATAATCGTGCATCATGTAAATGGGCGACTGCACTTCCGGGTTGTTCAGTCAAGCCGTTTTTTAAAGATAAATAGCAGCTCTGAGGCTCTAATCTGTTAAGCATTAGTAATATTATTTGTTAGTGTTGATTAAAATCATTATAAATTGATTAAGCTTTATAGAGAACAAATATAGGTAAGATTCAAAATTTTCAGGTACAGAAAAAATAACGCATAGTATTCATTGTATAAATTAAACATAGATTAATCCTTATTAAAGTTAAAAAAGTTATTCAGTCAAGGGCAGTGAGGGATTTTTCTTTGTATTCTGTTGTTTGATCAGGGCCGGTGCCAGTTACTGTGCCCTCCCTATCTCCCTCCCTCATGACATCCTGCATTCAGTCCGAATGCAATGATTGGATGAACATTTTAAGGCCCTGAGACTTTCAAAGAAGTTATTTAGACCACGTCAATTACCGACTGCTATCAGGCTGTAAAGAGACTTTCAACCAGTATAGCAAAAAATGTTTATGAAAAACATTAACATTCTAATTAAGCCATCTGTGTGCATGTGATGTTGTGAAGCAGTAAATCTACAGAAACTCTCTATTGCCTTGTTGGTATAATAATATATAGTGTTAACTGGTATCAGACAAAACGTGAACTGGTTTTGATTTTGAATACCAGACAAAACACTTATCTTCTGACAAGTTCTGGGAAAGCAAATTGATCTGACAGGTATGGATTATTATTTTAGTGGCTTAGATAATAGTTTTTACACTAAAATTAGAAGAGACGTTGCTCATGACAACAGTCCTGTTATTCAGATCTGTTACCTGTAGGAAATGGATGTGATTGTCTGTGTGTGAAAGCTGCTCTAGCTCTACTTCTTTCCTCCTCAGATCATCAATCTCCTGCTCCAGTCGCTTCAAGAATCCTTCAGCTCGACTCACTTCAGCCTTTTCCTGATCTCTGATCATCTGTGTCACCTCAGATCGGCTTCTCTCGATGGAGCGGATCAGTTCAGTAAAGATCCTCTCACTGACCTCCACTGCCGCCTGTGCAGAACGCTGTTAGGAGACAAAGACATTCAGACCGTTCATGCGGGTCAGCATGTTAAACACTGCGGGTTTCAGTGGGATGGGAAAGCGGGTCAGCACTGTGCTCAGTGATTAAACATCTCACCTTGTGAGTCTCCACAGCCTCTCTGAGCTCCTGAAGCTCTTTCTGTCTCTCTTGGACTCTATGCTGGAATTTTCCTTGTATCTCTCCAACCTTTTTCTAGAGGAGTTTAAAAATCGCTTTGTTTGAATGGTTTCTGGATATTGTAACTATCTTAATATTAATATCAACATTAATATTATTGTGTGATAATGTCATCATTAATAACTGGCATAACGATTGCAAGAATCAGCATTATTTATATGTGCTTTCAGTTCACACCTGTTTCTCTGTCCTCTCTGCTTCAGCTGGAACAGTATCATGATTTTTGTGTTCATCCATCACACACATCAAACAAATACATCTCTGGTCAGTGCGACAAAAAACCTCCAGCAGTCTGTTGTGTTGAGGGCAGATCATCTCCTGCATTCGTCCAGTGGCATCAGTCACTTTGTGTCGTTTCTTTAAAGGAGATTCTTCATGACACTTAAAGTGACTTTGACAGTAAGACTCCAGACACATCAGACAGGACTTTACAGCTTTGCGTTTCCTTCCGGTACAGAAGTCACACCCCACATCTCCAGGTCCAGCGTAACTAAGAGCAGGACGAGACTGTTTAGTCTGCTTCAGTTTCTCCACCACTTCAGCCAGCATAGTATTTTTACCTAAAGCAGGTCTTGGAGTGAAGGCCTGTCTGCACTCAGGGCAGCTGTAAACTCTCGTCTGATCATCTTTATTCCAGCAGTCTGTAATGCAGTTCATACAGTAACTGTGTCCACAGGGGATGGTCACTGGATCCTTCAGTAGATCCAGACAGATTGAACAGCTGAACTGATCCCGATCCACTGAAATTTTAGCTTCTGCCATTTCACTGTAGAGGCAGACAGAAAGAAATACACAGCGCCTTATCTACACTAAGGTTTCGTTTTCTCTGAAATGAAGAGGTGAAACAGTTTCCTGTCTGCACACAACACAAGCAAAACAAATGTGTCACGTGACACACCTTTATTTTACTGCAGATAGAAAATAACATCTACTAGGTGTCAGTCTCAAAATGAGCAGGGCTGGATGATGGACTGGTAATCATTATTCAACAAGCACACAAATTACCTAAGGCAATTTTATGTACAATAAACATTTACATTTTTTGCAGTTGGCAGATACTTCTAATGTAATATAATTTATATGTCATATAAATTTTATATATTTTACATGTATTTCTTAAATACATACATTTGTGTGTGTATTTATATATACATATTATACATATGAATATACTAAATACACATTATGTACACACACAAACACTTTAAATTTGGATGTGACTGATTGCGATGAATCTATTTAACAGCCCAATATACATACACTATCAAAATCTTACTGCTCTTATTTACCTTGATACACTGTAAGGTCTGCACAGCAGTCAAAGGCTTTCCTACTTTTTAGCACTGATCACATTAACCTGATTCGGATTGCGTGTCAAACCGCCAAACTGCTGAAATCACGTGACTTTGGCGCTCCGATCCGCTGATTCGACACGCTGATTCATAACACTCCGAAGCTTCCTGAAGCAGTGTTTTGAAATCGGCCATCACTATATAAGTCGTTATGTTGTTTTTTGGCGCACCAAAAATATTCTTGTCGCTTTATAATATTAATATTGAACCACTGTACTCACATGAACTGATTTAAATATGTTTTTAGTACATTAATGGATCTTGAGAGAGGAAATGTCATTGCTTCCTATGCAGGCCTCACTGAGCCATCGGATTTCAACAAAAATATCTCAATTTGCGTTCCAAAGATTAACGAAGGTCTTACGGGTGTGGAACGGCATGAGGGTGAGTAATAAATGACAGAATTTTCATTTTTGGGGTGAACTAACCCTTTAAATGAGACCGCCTTGATGACATATGCAGACTTGAAAAATGCAACCACCGGAAGACACAGCCTTCAAAATGAGACACAGCTAACATAATTTTCCTCATTATCTTCACCTGGGATATTCCCATGACAACACAGCAAGGTGTCCATTAGCTGATTGCTGTTCTTATGACAGAAATTACTTATTATTGCTGTTAACATACTAAGTGTTGCAAATAAATATACATTTTATAATGTGTGTGTGAGTGTAATTCTCTGCTCTCAACTTTAAAACCTGCCGTCTTTTCTTGTTTGGACCCTGCATTACCTAGCCACATTTCTTACATATCAGTGGCGGCTGCTAAGGGGGGCTTAACAAGGGGGTGCTAAGGAAAAAATAAGTCAGTAACTTCAATGCCCTGCATTTATTGTATTTTACTTTTTTAATTTTCCATTTTACTTTAAAAAATAAATTTACAAGGTCTCATTGAAAAGTCAAGTAGCTATACACAGTTACTAAGCACAGTAGCCTATCGATTTTGCTTAACACCTTTATTATTATCTTATCAGCTCTTTGAATCCACATCGGTTTATTGAAACTTGTCGACTAGAGTCCCATAGACATATACGTACGTCTATACTGCAGTGAGTTAAATGAAGGAACGCGATTGTGATTTTAAAACGCAAACAACATGGAAAAGAGCGCAGGGTGTCGAGACGTCTTCAGAAGTTGAACTTTTAACTTGACACGCAGGGCCGGAGTGGGACTCCTTTTTTAGCCCTGTAGTTTCATGTCTTAGACTGGCCCACTTTAATTCACGACTGTACTGTTCTCTACAACAACAACAAAAACATTACAGTACAAAAAATGCTAAAATTTGATATAGAGTCATTTTGTATTGTTATAATAATGATTTCATAATGTGAACCATTGATTAATTCTCTAGCCATCTAGTGACTGTAGTAAAAAAATTCATGTTATTATTTTTTTTTTAAGTGTTTGCTTTCCAGTAGATGGCAGCAATCATCCACTAAACCCAGGCACATTTTTCATGTCTATCACTATGAATGAAATTGTGAAATGTAGATCTTTTTTAAAGTGTATTTATCAAAAATTTGTATATTAATTATTCCATTATTACAAATTGAAGCAAAAAAAATAACAAAAAATACCTTAAATCCCCCAAAACTGCTCAACTTTACAATATTACGTTTGTTTAAAAAAAAACTTGTTACAAAATCACATTTTATTGTCGTCTGGTTATGTAAGCTAGTCCAATGTCCAATGTGTAATAGCATAGCAAGCAACATAGCATAACATAAGTGATAGGCCCTTTATTTTATTATTTGCCTACTATTATTACGATATGAGTACTAGCTGCATACATGCCTTTATTTTTTGCATGTTTCCCCTCTTCCTTTTTATTTATTTAACTAAATCGGCCTCCGGTGGCTTAGACCTTTTGTCTTACCATAATTTAGTGTTGATTTAGAACTTGTCCCGCTCCCCTCCAGACGTCACCTCATCCCTTCTTCTCGTATACTTTTTAGTGAGAGTTCTTCTCCGGGCGCACACTCCGAGTCCCTCCCGATCAGGTTAATTTACACGTTAATTTACACGTTTTTGGGGGTCGACATCTTATAAAAACTTAATTCTAGGTTTGCATGCCATTGCGAAGTGTACAGCTAACAAGCTAAAAAACCCAGAACTAAGTTTTTATAAGCTGTCGACCCCAAAAAACGAACGTTTAAGGACACAAAAGTGGATACAGGCAGTGAGACAGAGCGCAACATATTACTATAAGAACTACACTGGAGGGGAACGTATTCGGCGACAGGTGAAATAATTCTTTGACATGGTTAAAAATAATTAATGGTTTGTTTTTGTTTGTTTGTTTAGCATATGTTGTCGCCGATTACGTTATTTCTTATAGTAATATGACCCGTTGCGCTCTGTCTCACTGCCTGTATCCACTTTTGTGTCCTTAAACATTTTTACTATTTACTTAAACATTTAACTTTTTTTAGCTTGTTAGCTGTACACCTTGTCACACAGCAGCTTTTAGGCATTGTTCTGTTTTTTTGTAATAAGTCAGAAATGACAAGGAGGCAGCCTCACGCAATGTCAATGGAGACGGTTGGATTGTTTTCCCCCCCGGTGGGCGTGGCTTTCAGATTATAATAAATGCGCTCTGTCTCTATGTTCTGCAGCGAGGACCGTCTCGCTCTTTTTCTTTATATTTCCAATATGATGGCTGTTGACTACTGCGCGCGCCGTAAAACCATTGTTTATAGGCACATTTACAACATTTATTAATCTTTTTTTTTTTTTTTTTAGGTTTTTAATGACTTTAAAACCTAGCGCCGCCACTGTTACCAATGAAACTTGTTTAAGCTTTTAGCTTTAAAATGAATAACGAGTATTTGCTGGGTCACATGACCATAAATAATAAAAATGACTTCCTAGAAGTGACTGTCTGTTTTGCACACGTCTCAGAACAGGAAACACTTTTCAGTTGAAAGAAATTGAAACTTAAGTGTTGTCCAGCCATTGTTCTTATCTCTTTGTGTAGCACAGAAAATGGCAGAAGCCTGTATTTCAGTGGCTCAGGATAATTTCAGCTGTCCGATCTGTCTGGATCTACTGAAGGATCCAGTGACCATCCCCTGTGGACACAGTTACTGTATGAGCTGTATTACAGACTGCTGGAATCAAGATGATCAGACGAGAGTTTACAGCTGCCCTCAGTGCAGACAGACCTTCAATCCAAGACCTCCTTTAAACAAAAATGTGGTGTTTGCTGAAATGGTGGAGAAACTGAAGACTGCTTGTCCTGCTCTCAGTTATGCTGGACCTGGAGATGTGGAGTGTGACGTCTGTACTGGAAGGAAACGCAAAGCTGTAAAGTCCTGTCTTATGTGTCTGAACTCTTACTGTCAAAGTCACCTTGAACAACATGACAGTCTCTTTAAAGATAAGAGACATAATTTGATTAATGCCACTGGACAACTGCAGGAGATGATCTGCCCTCAACATGACAGACTACTGGAGGTTTACTGTCGTACTGACCAGCGATGTATTTGTTTGATGTGTGTGATGGATGAACACAACAATCATCAGACTATTTCAACTAAAGCAGAGATGGCTGAGAAACAGGTACGAGAAGCACATATATGTGGTGTATAAACTGGAGATGCACCGATAAAGGCAAATTTTCACACTATCAGCCGATAGTTTTAAAAGAGCCTATAGTCAGAACCAATATATCCTGTCAATCAAAAGAGGGCAGGAAAATGCAGTGAATTTGTGCTTTATGTAAAGAAAATGCTAAGAAACCATTTTGATGTTCAATATTAATAGTAATTATATGAATTAATAACATTCAGAAAGTTAAGAAATATTAATTTAATCTTCAGAATTTAGTGTTAATATTAATTTGAGTAATGTGTTTGTTTATAACTGATACCAGTTACTCTGAAACAAGTTGATGAAATGGAGAGAATAAAGTTTTTATTTGCACTTCTTTCAAAATATAATAATTAAAAATATAATGATTAATTGTTAATTATAATGAAATTATCATTAATTTAAAAGAAGGTATAAAAGGCAGAACCCCCAAACTATCGGTATCGTTTTCGATGGATCAGCGACACAGGGTTTCACATTGCATGACTTCACAAGAAGAATCGGCGACAACTCTGTCTGGTCCGCAAACTACGTTTTACAACCAAACCGTGATAAGGAAATAACATAAGGTCACACGTGAGAATGGAATTGTTATTAAAAATGTTAGCCCACAAGAAGCTTGCGATCCAGTTTGTCTGTGCGCAAATTTGCAGATCATGGAAGAGGAAATGTTTGGGGAGACTTTGGCTGCATCCGAAAACTTAGGCAGCTGACTTTGCAAGCAGTGTTTGTGCACGAAGGCACCTCATGAAACTGATTTTGGACAGACTTCTGAGGCAGCAACGGTTTAATGATCTACAGCAAAATGGCGCAAGCTTTGCTGATAACTAAGCAAATATTTAAGTACTACAATAGTAATTTCTCATTAGAAAATTACATCAAAAGTGGAAAACAATGGTCAAAAAAGTTCATTTACACACACACACTGACCACCAACTGCAACTTTCAGATGCCATCTTTATTTTTTAGCTCAACTGTTACAGAATGGAAAGCACAGGATTGAGCGTTGTGCACGTTTGTGAAGAGCGTTGTGCAAGTTTACAGCAGTTCTACTTCTAAAAATCCAGCATTTAGTTGATCCTAGTAAGTGCTCATTGTCACAGTTGTAAACACAACGGCATCGAATTCTTCCATGAGGGGGTTTGGCATCACAGCATTTGTTTCCATGCGGACCATGAGGCCCCATTTACACTAGTGCATTTTTGTTTTAAAACAGCGTTTTAAAATGAAAACGATCCTCGTCTACACTAGCGTTTCAGAAACGATATCCGTCTACACTACACAGCCAAAACGCATGTCACATGACTGTTCATGCACACTGGGAATGTGCGTACAAGTGTAAACAGTTGCAGTATTAAAAAATACTGAGTTTAACTGCACAATGGCTGCTAAAAATGACAACAAAGCCAGCAAAGATTGCAGTGCAGTCTCCATGTTATTGTTTACATGGTCATCAAGGATAGGCAGAGCGAAAGTGGGCCGTCACGCCACCGTTTTTAAAAGTCTCCGTTTTGGTCCGTTTACACTGAAACGCAACCCCGGCGTTTTCAAACTAAAACGGGGTCTGCAGCGTTTTCGAGGTTCGAAAAGAGCGAGGTTCGAAAACGCCGGCGTGGTGTAAACTACAGGCGTAACCATAGCAAAACGTATGCGTTTTAAAACGAAAACGCACTAGTGTAAACGGCCTGAGACACACGGGTCTATAACTTCTCCCTGAACTTCCCACTGCCCTGTATCTTGCTCTCTCATTGGCTGTAGGTTATCGCCGATGTCATTTTTAGTCAGAAGAACACATTTCACACAGCAGGATTTAGAATCGCCGACAGGTCCAGGTATTTAGCATGTCAAATATCTCACTGGCGTCGGCAACGCGTCGGCGATTCTCTCAGATCGCGTCTTTGGTAATTCACACTGACTGATTGTCACTCACGTGAACGAGCACTGATTTCGGGCATTTGTCGGCAATTTCGCAAAACCTATCGGCGAGTGAAAATCGGGGCTAAAATCGTGCAGTGTAAACTCGGCATAAGAGCTTACCGAAAAAGGCACGTCATATATATAAAGAGGAAACAGTTAGTCAGAAAAAGCAGCACAAACTTCAATGTACAGATTAAAGATTATCTGAAAATCTCTGTAAAAAGATTAGTTACACAGAAATGAAAATGGTGTCATCATTTATGAAAATTCCATTGCCTTTTGCCATCAAATGCTGTCAAAATAGTATTTTATATCCTGTACCAATTTAGTTGATTTCAGAGTGTTGGAGAAGAGGAAGATTATCAGTGAATCATGACTCAAAATCACAGTTATTGTGTGACATCAGAAGATGCAAAAAAAAAAAAAAAAGAAAAAAAATCAGCATGGATTTAGTCCCTTTCACTTTTATAATACATAAAAGAATGTTTAGAATATTTTTAAAACATTTTGTGAAATAAAGTCATACAGATTTGAAACAACATGAGGCTAAGTAAATTATTTTCATTTTGGGTGAACTGTCCCTTTAAGGAGGATTGCTGATGTTTACTGTTATCTGTTACAGAAACTTTTGGGTGACATTCAAACAAAGTTCCAGCAGAGAATCCAGGAAAGAGAGAAGGAGCTACAGGAGGTGAAAGAAGCTGTGAAGACACATAGGGTGAGTCTTAAGTTTTAATGAGAAATGTTTCCAGTTATGTCAGGACTTAGGTCATTACATCATTGTGTCGCCCAATGTTGGGACACTTTCCAGTCCCACTGAAGACCATGAGTGAACAGTCTGAGTGTCCTTACAGCGCTCTGCACAGGCAGCAGTGGAGGACAGTGAGAGGATCTTTACTGAACTGATCCGCTCTATTGTGAGAAGCCGATCTGAGGTGACACAGATGATCAGAGATCGAGAAAAGGCTGCAGTGAGTCGAGCTGAAGGACTCTTGAAGCGACTGGAGCAGGAGATTGATGATCTGAAGAGGAGAGAAGCTGAGCTGGAGAAGCTTTCACACACAGACAATCACATCCATTTCCTACAGGTAACTGAGATATGGAAAACATGAACTTTAGGATGATATTATTACAGAGAGGTCATTAGGGTTAAACTAACTAAAACATAACCTTTAATTGACCCTAAATGACATAACCTTTAAAACCTAAACTGAAGTATAATTAGCAGTTGTTATTCTGACAGGAATGGTGTCATGAATTAGGTAAGTTGTGTGTTGTGTGTGTATGTAATGATCTCTCTGAACAGAAACAGACCTCTCATCTAAACAATTTTTAAAAAGTTCTTGAACACTGGAAAGCTTTTCTTATTCAGTTCTGTTCTGTTTTTGTCCCTTTTCCAGAGGTTCCAGTCTCTCTCTGTTTTTCCTGCATCCACAGGCAACATCAGTGTCAGTTCTCTTGTCTTTTATGATGATATAGGAAAATCTGTGTCTCTGCTAAGAGGAAAACTTGAGGACCTCTGCAATGAGGACATAAAAATGATATCTGGAAGAGGTAAAGTACTAGGGATTTGTTCACTTTAAGGAGTGATGTATCATATAATAACTACAAAAACAAACTGAGAGAACATTGTTAATGGAACTGATTTAATATTGTGTTTACAAGTGAATTGTCTTTTGGTTTCTTTAGTAACATACATTGAGATTGTTACCACCCCTGAACCCAGGTCCAGAAATGAGTTCTCGCAATGTAAGTGTTACTAACAAAAAGTAAACACAAATTGTCAAGATATTTACAAATTCTCAAGTACCCTGTTGAAAAAAACAGCATATGCTGGTTAGGTATGTTTTGAAGCATGGCAGCTGGTTTGAGCTGGTTTAAATTAGTCAAGTGCTGGCCCTAAGCTGGTTCTAAGCAACTAGCTCCAGCTCAGGATCAGCTTAAACCAGCTCATGACCAACTAGGGACCAGATTAAACCAGCTCAAACCAGCTGCCATGCTTCAAAGCATACCTAATCAGCATGCTGTTTTTTTTCAGCAGGGTATAAATCAGTTGTTAGCCTGAATTCTAACATGTTTTTTATTTGTTATCATCTGCATCTAATTTTTTGCTTTACAATATTTAAAGGCCACACATCACTATGGTACCTGTGCAACTTTGTTCTTTTTTTTTTTTTGCACCATCAGATTCCCACCAACTCACCTTAGATTCAAACACCGCACATAAATACCTCCGTTTGACTGAAGGCAACAGAGTGGCTACTTTTATTGGGGCTGACCAGCAGTACCCTCTTCATCCGGACAGATTTCATGATTTTTCTCAGGTGTTGTGTAGAGAGAGTGTGTGTGGATGCTGTTACTGGGAGGTCAAGTGGAGTGGGAAAGCTGGGGTGGGAATATCAGTGTCATATAAGAGCATCAGCAGGAAGGGAGATGGTGATGATTGTGTCTTTGGATTTAATGATCAGTCCTGGAGATTGTCCTGCTCTGTCTCCAGGTGTGCATTCAGACACAATAAGGAAGAAATTGAACTCCCTGTGGTCTCCAGCTCCTCTAGAATAGGAGTGTATGTGGATCACAGTGCAGGAATTCTGTCCTTCTACAGAGTCTCTGACAGAATGACCCTCATCCACAGAGTCCAGACCACATTCACTCAGCCGCTCTATCCGGGGTTTGGCATCAATTTAGGATCAACACTGAAACTGTTGTCTTAAAAGATTCTATGTCATATTACAGGTTTAAGCATCATGATAAAAGGCATGGGTATATGTTGTTAGCAGTGTTTTCTCTCCCATCATTCCAGGTAACAATCCCACATACATTTGAATCCGGACACTGGTTTACCACAAACTGTGCAGGTAAATCTGTGTCTGATGCCAATCAATCAATCAATCAATCAATAAATCAATCAATAAAAACTGCTCTTTAAAGCTCTATGGATCTATTGAATGATCCAGTGAACATCTTCTGTGGACACTGTAACTGTATGAGTTATTATTGATGAATTATAAATGGACTGCTTTGCTGCTAGTATTCACAACTATGTACTTCAAATCACTGAACTCTTAATTTTTAAATATCTGAAATTAACTCAGATGTCTTATGTTAAAAATTTGTTAAAAAAAATATTTTTTTTGTTAAAACTGTAAAATATTACAGTATTTTACAGAAGGCTTTGACAAGAACAAGAAGACAAAATACTCTTGCGAAATTACTTTGATACTAAGGACATTGTTAATTGTTTTTCATTATAAAGTTATTTTATAAATGTCATCAATTGGGTTGCTGTATTTGGCCAATCAGAAACTAGCACCAAAATGTTGTATAATGACGCAATAAAGCTCAAACGTAATAAGCTAATAAAAATATCAACACATTAGATGACTCCATTGTATTGTTTTTTTTTTTTAAGATTACATGAGGTTAGCCACAAAATAATTTTTTGTCTTACATATTTTACCATACAGTAGTTAAATGGATCACAATTAAATAATTTTGCTGTTTTAATGTATGATTTTATATTCTATTACTAAAATATTGACATTTCTTACCTATATGTAAACACTGGCCCAACTAGTACTGGGGCAGGCATTGAAAACACGTCTGCGTTTGAGCGCCACCTATACTGTTCCATTTTAGCTGTGTATTTTCACAAACTAGCCTACTTCACTGGTGAGCAACTTTAAATTTCTCAAACTCAGAACCAGGGAACGCTTCAGTATCAGATAGATAGAAACTTAAGGTCTAAGTGTAGGCTATATATAATTTTGTATACATGCTGTGGAAAATTGGAAGTGAATATTTAAGGTGCTCAGGACCCAGCTGTTTGTGGATCTGCTGAATCTCGTGTATTCAGTTACATAGCCTATTATATACTATGCTATGTGCAACGCAAGTGAATGATCTCAGAAAAGCAGTCAGACTGTATGTTCTTTATGATCAAAAGGTCACGCCTTACAAACACCTGTTTTGCACACGTCTCGAAACAGGAAGCACTTCTCAGTTGAGAGAAATCGAAACTAATGTGTTGTTCAGCAGTTGTCTAGCTGTATGTGTGTTCGTGCAGTGAAATGGCAGAATCCCGTATTTCAGTAGCCGAAGATCAGTTCAGCTGTTCAATCTGTCTGGATCTACTGAAGGATCCAGTGAAAATCCCCTGTGGACACAGTTACTGTATGAGCTGCATTACAGACTACTGGAATAAAGATGATCAGACGAGAGTTTACAGCTGCCCTCAGTGCAGACAGACCTTCACTCCAAGACCTGATTTAAACAAGAATGTGATGCTGGCTGAAACGGTGGAGAATCTGAGGAAGAAAAAGGCCAAAACAGCTCGTCCTGCTCTCAGTTACGCTGAACCTGGAGATGTGGGGTGTGACTTCTGTACTGGAAGGAAACGCAAAGCTGTAAAGTCCTGTCTGGTGTGTCTGAACTCTTACTGTCAACATCACTTTAAGTGTCATGAAGAATCTCCTTTAAAGAAACGACACAAAGTGACTGATGCCACTGGACGACTGCAGGAGATGATCTGCCCTCAACACAACAGACTGCTGGAGGTTTTTGTCGCACTGACCAGAGATGTATTTGTTTGATGTGTGTGATGGATGAACACAAAAATCACAATACTGTTTCAACTGAAGTAGAAAGGACAGAGAAACAGGTATGAAATTAAAATGCTTTTGATTAATTGATTGCTTTTCAAATTAAATGACATGAATGTGATCACAAGTTAAGACTTGGCTATATTGTTATTGCTTGTTGTTCATAACAGCATTTTTCCAATGGGTGATTGGTGTGCTTAGAGATGAATTGTCATGAGTTTTGTTGCTGCAGCGCATATTGATAGGGAATGAATGAATAGTAAAATGTGGTGTTTCATGTTGTCAAGAGGAGAGAACTTAAAGGGTTAGTTCACCCAAACATTAAAAATCTGTCATTAATTACTCACCCTCATGTTGTTCCACACCCGTAAGACCTTCGTTCATCTTCGGAACACAAATTAAGATATTTTTGATAAAATCCGATGGCTCAGTGAGGCCTCCATTGCCAGCAAGACAATTGACACTTTCAGATGCCCAGAAAGGTACTAAAGACATATTTAAAACAGTTCATGTGACTACAGTGGTTCAACCTTAATGTTATGAAGCGACGAGAATACTTTTTGTGCGCCAAAAAATAACGACTTTATTCAACAATATCTAATGATGGGCGATTTCAAAACACTGCTTCATGAAGCTTCGAAGCTTTACGAATCTTCTGTTTCGAATCAGTGGTTCAGAGCGTGTATCAAACTGCCAATGTCACGCCCCCCAGTGGTGAACCGTTGAAATTTTGAAACACTTATGACACAATGCCTCGTTTACTGAAATCACGTGACTTTGGCAGTTTGATACACTCCGAACCACTGATTCAAAACAAAAGATTCATAAAGCTTCATGAAGCAAGTGTTTTGAAATCACCCATCACTAGATATTGTTGAATAACGTTGTTATTTTGTTTTTTTTTGGCGCACAAAAAGTATTTTCGTTGCTTCATAACATTAAGGTTGAACAACTGTAGTCACATTAATTGTTTTAAATACGTCTTTAGTAGCTTTCTGGGCATCTGAAAGTGTTAATTATCTTGCTGTCAATGGAGGCCTCACTGATTTGTGTTCTGAAGATGAACGGAGGTCTTATGGATGTGGAACAACTTGAGGGTGAGTAATTAATGACAGAATTTTCATTTTTGGGTGAACTAACCCTTTAATCGGGAATATTGCAGCCAGCCATACCAAAATTACGTTTGTTTTTCATGAGTCTTCAAGTCCAAGACTAGAGTCAGTTGTTCACGAGTCCAAGTCAAGTTGCCAGAAAGTAGCAAGTCATTTTGTGTGACTTAAGTGCGAGTGTGACTGGAGTCCAAGTTGCAGACTCGAGTTGTCATCTCTTTTAATAGCCTCTGGGTCATTTGTCTTGTGTTTATTTTTCTTTCTTATTGTGAGTTAGGGTTAGGGTTAGGGTTAGGACAATGGAAAGGTGAACAAAAGTAATTGTATCATGAAAATATTTAATGTAATAGATAAATTCCAGTATAAAAAATATCTAGATGTAGTATGTGAAATCTATTGAGAGAAAACTGAAGTCCTCTAATGTTTAAAATTATTTGTTCATCCTCTCAGAAACGGGTTGGAGAGACAGTAATAATATTACAGAAGAGAATTCAAGAGAGGCAAACAAATATCCAGGAGCTGAGAGAATCTGTGCAGACTCACAAGGTGAGTTTTGAAAAGAGGAGGAAAATAACTGTCAGATTGAATGGATTGATTTTAGTGGTTCTCTGTCTGTGTCCTAACAGCATTCTGCACAGACAGCAGTGGAGGACAGTGAGAGGATCTTTACTGAACTGATCCGCTCCATTGAGAGAAGCCGATCTGAGGTGACACAGATGATCAGAGATCAGGAAAAGGCTGCAGTGAGTCGAGTTGAAGAACAACTGGAGCAACTGAAGCAGGAGATTGATGATCTGAAGAGGAGAGAAGCTGAGCTGGAGCAGCTTTCACACACAGACAATCACATCCATTTCCTACAGGTTTAGAATGATTTTAGTATTAGGGCTGTTTTTGCAGACTCTTTAATAGACATTTGAATTGAGACGCCATTATAGTTTACTGTTTAAGGGTAGGGACACACCAAACCGACTCTAAAGAACTAGCACTGATAAAAGCCGACTGCGAGAGAACTACAGCCGACTGTCAGCCAGCACACGCGTTCTGCGCCCGCTGTCTATTTTTTCATATAGGCCTATTCATCTATATTCGTAATTCTGAAAGGGAGACCAGCACTGCAGGCTGCAGATAGACAAACCGTAAACAAAGCAGCACGTGTTTACCGTTTTGAATATCATTTATGCTGATCACTTTCTATATTCCACTCGGCTCATGTCAATATTAAACATTCGCCCACTAACACTCAGGTAGGCTACATGACGTAAAATTAGAACAGCCTTCTGTCTGTACTGCCTTGACTTGTTCGCTCACTGTTTTGCTATTATTTTCGTGCTTCAACTCGGTCACTAAACTGAACACTCTCTCTCGCCCAACAACCCAACGCCTATTCTACATGTTGAATCGCCCCAAAAAAACCTGATGGCATCCTACTAGAGGCCGACCGTCGGCTTGGTGTGTCCCGGGTAAGGGTTAGACCTTTGTTTATCTTGAACACAAATTAAGATATTTTTGATGAAATCCGAGCGGTATATGAATGTCCATAGATAGCAATATAATCAACACTTTCAAGGTCCAGAAAGGTACTAAAGACATTGTTAAAACCAGGTGTCCAATCCAGCTCCTGGAGGGCCACTGTCCTGCAGAGTTTAGCTCCAACCCTAATTAAACACACCTGAACCAGCTAATCAAGGTCTAACTAGGCATACTAGAAACTTCCAGTCAGGTGTGTTGAGGCAAGTTGGAGCTAAACTCTGCAGGACAGTGGCCCTCCAGGATCAACTCTGAACACCCCTGGTTAAACCAGTCGACGTGACTGCAGTGGTTCAACCTTTATTCAACAATGTCTTCTCTTCCCTGTCATTATCCTTATGCATTTGCCGCAGTAAGCACAGTGAAGGCTTTTGTGTTTACGTCCGAATGCTGCCTCAGTATTGGCCACAGCTGATCAAGTGAGCAGCACGACGCATGCGTGTGATGCTCACGCAGGCCAATAATGAGTCGGCGTTCTGACGTAGAACCTGGAAGCACTGGACGTAAACAACGTATGAGAATGACAGGGAAGAGCTTGTTGAATAAAGTCGTTATTTTTGTTTTGTTTTTACGCACAAAAAGTATTCTCATCGCTTCATAACATTAAGGTTGAACCACTGCAGTCACGTCGACTTTTTTAACGATGTATTTAGTACCTTTCTGGACCTTGAAAGTGTTGATTATATTGAGTCATATACGTCTCGGATTTCATCAAAAATATCTTAATTTGTGTTCCGAAGGTCTTACGGGTGTGGAATGACATGAGTTTGAGTAATTAATGACAGAATTTTCATTTTTGGGTGAACTAACCCAACTGCCAGTTGTTCTGCTCAGTGTGAATGTTGACAAGATTGTATTAGATCAGGTATTCCCAAACTTTTCTGTCAGCTGAACCCCGTAACCTAAAATATTGAATTGAAGTACCCCCTGAGGTTTTAAGTTAATATTTCAATAATTTAACAGCATAATCACATTCATGGTTCTCTGTGTCGATTGATGGTCATACTTGCAGTTAAGCAAATGGAATATTTAATCTTTAAGTAAATGCTTTATTTTTGTTTTATTTATTTATTTATTACATTTGTATGATTTAATTAATTATTAGCTTTTTGTCAACTCACAAACCCCTCCACCCCTCCAATTCCCCCACGAACCCCACATTGATGATCTCACTGTAATGTATCAGTCATACACTGTGTGATTCATATTTACCACATGTCTGTTGTCTTTTTGTATATATAGAGTTTCCAGTCTGTTTCGGTCCCTCCTGCATCTACAGACGGCACTGTCCGTTCTGGCTTGTCTTATGATGATGTGAGAAGCTCTGTCTTTGAGTTAATAAGTAAATTTAAGAATTTCTGCAAAGAGGAAATGGAAAAGTTATCTGGTAAAGGTAAAGTACCGACTCATAAAACAGAGTACAACACAATGAATGAATAAATATTGTGTGGATGTGAATAGAAAAATAATTATTATTAATAATTAATATATTATTGTTTTTGAAATAAATATTATAGATACTTTTATCAGCACAAATCACACTTTAAATATCTGTTTGTTTCTGTAGCGCAGTACATTCAAATCTGCTTAGTCACTGGACCCAGAACAAGGGAGGACTTCTTACACTGTAAGTGTTATAAATATTAATACAAATAAAGCAAACACAGGCAAATATACATACTTAAAGGTGAAGGGTTTCATTTCTGTGTCACTATCAGCACCAAACACTATTGCAGTGGTCTGACATAGCAGTTTGAGTAGGCCTGTCACGATAACTACTTTTTGATGTGCAATATATTGTTCCAGAAATAATTGCGATAAACGATATTATTGTCATTTTAAGACCATTTTATTCCACTGAATATATAATCATAATATAACAGCATAATAAAGCAAATAGGCCTACACACTTTCAAATGACAACCACCATTTAATTCTTTAGATCATGGAAATGAAGGATCAAAAAATGTAATATCCTAAATAAAAAACTTGAATAAATGGTAAATATTTTCTAGAAAAGTGCAAAGTAACAAGTTAAAAAAAACAAAAAAACTGCAAATGCACAAAAGGCACTATGGAGATTTTACAGATTTTTCCCTGACCTTCTTTTCTTAGTAAAGTAAAGGGTACTATTGCTGAAAATACAAACCAGTCAGATGTCCGTATGAACAAAGACATTTATATTTGCACCGGAACAATGGACTGCAGCTTTGAAATCGAGAGCATTCGGACTTGTTCTTCCAAACTGTCTGTAGTTGTCAGGAAAACACTATAACGCCTCAAATAATGCCTTTTTTTCACCTGTCGATGACTGCTCTGTGTAGGAACTGCAGATGACAGCATGATAGGCAAAATGTTGGTGACATTCATTATCATGTAAACATAATGGGCGATATATTGCGTCACCAAAAATTATTGAGGTCATGTACATATATTGCGCGATAAGTCGATATATTGATTATTGCGACAGGCCTAAGTTTGAGTTTGGGGTTTGGATTAGCTACTCTACAAACTAGTGTTTGAAAGTTGTCATGAAAGCATTGCAGTTCTTTATAACTAGTAGCCAGGAAAGTAAAATTTGCTTAGTGAGCTGTTAAAGGAAGAAACAATTTGTAAATGTTTTTAATTGTTTTGATGTGTCTTTTTGTCATGTGATCTCATTTTCTTTTTTGACATTGTTGTGATGCTCATCTTGGACAGATCACTTCTGCAAAAGAGATTTTTAATCTCAGAAAGTTTTATCTGGTTAAATAAAGGGCAATCAATTTGCATTTTTAAAAGGCTTTTAAATAAACTTAATAAAATCATTTCACCTGAAAGCTTGTGGAATAGATCAGTGATCTTGTTGCTACCTTTATATCTCAATTAATGCTTTGACAGTATTACAATATTACTGTACAGTATTACAGTATTTTTAAAATGCAGATTGTGTGTTTCAGATTCCCATCAGTTTACTCTGGATTCAGAGTCAGTGCATAAAAACCTCCGTCTGTCTGAGGGGAACAGAGCGGCTACTTGCACTGCCACAGTCCAACTGTATCCTGATCACCTTGACAGATTTGATGTTTGGCCTCAGGTGTTGTGTAGAGAGAGTGTGTGTGGACGCTGTTACTGGGAGGTGGAGTCGAGTGGGACTCGTGGTGTGGGAATATCAGTGTCATATAAGAGCATAAGCAGGAAGGGCAGGGGGGATGAATGCAAATTTGGAGGTAATGATCAGTCCTGGAGATTGTTTCTCTTTCCCTCTGTATACATATTTAGTCACAACAACAAAAAATCTGAATTCCCTGTAGTCTCCAGCTCCTCTAGAATAGGAGTGTATGTGGATCACAGTGCAGGAATTCTGTCCTTCTACAGCATCTCTGACACAATGACCCTCATCCACAGAGTCCAGACCACATTCACTCAGCCGCTCTATCCGGGGTTTGGCTTAAATCAGGACACATCAGTGAAACTGTGTCATCTAGAAGTATAGATGATATAGAGCTTCTACAAATCATCACAATGATATGACATTTAGAGTCAGATTAAGTTATTAATGATTTTAGTATTACAATCATTAATTTCTCCATTTCACATGAGCTTTATGAAAGATTTTAAATCATTCTCATTAACTTTTTAGATTGATAAATGCTTTTCTACATTGCACTTTCACAAAACAGAATATAAAAAAACAACTTGATTTTTTTTTTTTAAGACAACGGTCTGGATTTAATGTTGTTGTTTTTTTCTTTCTAGAAATATCAGGCACAGTACCTGCACTGTGAAATATTGTAATATGAATGTGAACACAATTAAATCTATATTATTTTGAACGGTTTTGAGTTATTTATTGTGGGTCTTGCTGTGGGTTTAGACCTCACATTTACAGTTCAGACACTTTATATATGATTGTGGTTTGTAAATTAATAAAACGTGTCATACTTTAATATGGTTATGATGAGTTTGATGTAGGCAGTGTGTGAGCGCCCTCTACCGGCCAATAGTGACTTTGCATTTTCACAAAATAAGTTTCACACAGTTGCTCAAACGCAGAACCAGGAAACTCAGGTAAACAGTCGTTTATATATTTACGACGTATTATCTATTTGACTGTCTGTCTACCTGTCACTCTCTCTCTCTCTAGCAGTCTATCTATTCTCTGTTGTTGTCAACATATTCACAGATTCGAATTTCCCGGTTAATAACTCGTGAGCTAAACATCTCTTTTCAATCGTAGTAACGTAGACAACGAGCTACAACCTAATTTTATTTTTACAACCTATAAACAAGTCCGAAGGGACCGTCTGCAAAGCGCAAAAATAGTAAATAACAAAAATAGTAAATAAATGTTAAACAGTGTATTGCCATCAAATTCAGTTCAGACATCACTGCTCTGTTGATGGTTATACTACAACACCGAGTTTGGAAAAATGCGTTTTTGCATAATTTTTAAGATTTTTTTTTATCACAAAAACAGTCAATAACTTCTCTGTTACACACTGTACTGTCACCAAATTCAGTTCACACATCACTGCTCTTCTGCTGGTTGTACTACAGCACTTAGTGCCAACTTATGCTTTTGCATAATATTAAGGATTTTAATTTTTTTATTTTGGTTAACTAATAGATCTCACACTCAAAAAATGATACTTTAAATTAATTCAGTTATGGACAGTGGTCCACACAATAAAATCATGTTATCTCGACTCAGATACTTAAAGTGGGATAAACATAACTGAATTGAGTCAACTCAACTAAATTTAAACTGAAGGGGTGGATTCTGCTAACTATTCTTCAGTAAAATTTCTTCAATTGATTGCACTTCTGACTCCTGGTCTTTCATTCGACATATCTGGTCAAGGGTCCTAAACTGTTCATCCCCAACAAAACATTGACTGAACTATGTTTGAATCAAGTTACTTTTCAGTTAACTGTAGCAAGTAATACATAGCATTAAAAATAAGTATTCTTTACACAAATGATGTTGGTAACCAGATAACATACTAGTAAGTTATCAAACTTTTTTTATCAAACTAAGAATTGTAGTATAACCAGCAGGAGAGCAGTGATGTATGAACTGAATTTGGTAACAGTACAGTGTGTCCAGTGCGTCAGTGCTGCTTTTTTAGGAAGGCATAGGGCGTAGCATTAGTGTTTTGAACTGCGAGAGTTCTACACTTTCTTCGTACGTTGAATACGGAAGGCAGAAGCTAGATATTTTACTTTATAACTTGGTAAATATGGATATTTTTTACACAAAGGCATTGCCTTTATTCACTGCCATTATAAAGATTGGATGCATCAGGATATTTATTAATATAACTCAAGATTGTGTTCATTGGAAGGAAGAAAGTCATATACACCTAGGATGGCTTGAGGGTGAGTAAAGGGTAATTTTCGTTTTAAAGTTAACTAATCCTTTAAGTATTTTTATTTTATTTCATTATATAAAAAATCATAATAAAAAAATATGCAAAAGCACGTTTTATCAAATTAAGTGTTTTAGTATAGCCAATAGGAGACCATTGATGTTTAAACTGAATTTGGTGACACTACAGTTTGTAACATTGAAGTTATTGACTATTTTTTTTAGGTACGCTTTTCGGGTTTTGCACTTTGCAGACGGTCCCTTCGGACTTGTCTCTCAGCCGCCTGCGCATAGAGTATTGTCCAGTGCGGAGGAAGTCTTGTTTCCTCATTTGAGGAAGATTAGGTTGTAGCACGTTGCCTACGTTGCTATGATTGGAAAGATGTGTTCTTTGTTTTTTTTAACAATGTTTAGCTCACGAGTTATTGATCCGGGAAGTTCGAATCTGATCTGTGAATATATTGCCAACTTAAGTAAGTTAGATTAGTGAACTATTCCTCTCTTAAAAGCGTTAAGCTCCACAGAGGAACTGAAACTTTCTCTTTCTTTCTGCGTGTACTTGCAGTAAAATGGCAGAAGGCAGTATATGGACTAGGGATCATTTCAGTTGTCCGGTCTGTCTGGATCTACTGAAGCATCCAGTGACCATCCCCTGTGGACACAGTTACTGTATGGGCTGCATTACATACTGCTGGAATAAAGATGATGAGGAGGATGTTTACAGCTGCCCTCAGTGCAGACAGATCTTCACTCCAAGACCTGCTTTAAACAAGAATGTGATGCTGGCTGAAATTGTGGAGAGACTGAAGAAGTCAAGAACTGCTCTCAGTTATGCTCGACCTGGAGATGTGGAGTGTGACTTCTGTACTGGAAGGAAATGCAAAGCTGTAAAGTCCTGTCTGGTGTGTCTGGAATCTTACTGTCAAAGTCACTTTAAGTGTCATGAAGAATCTCCTTTAAGAAAACGACACAAAGTGATTGATGCCACTGGACGACTGCAGGAGATGATCTGCCCTCAACACAACAGACTGCTGGAGGTGTTTTGTCGTACAGACCAGCGATGTATTTGTTTGATGTGTATGTTGGATGAACACAAAAATCATGATACTGTTTCAGCTGAAGCAGAGAGAACAGAGAAACAGGTATGAACTGAAAGCACATTTAAATTAACTGTTAATTCCTGCAGTTATTGTAATTAGGTAGTTACAGGTAGTGTATGCAATTTTGCATAGGCTAGCAATAGTAAGCTAGCTTTGAAAGCATAATATCCCACCCTCCATTTAGAGCGCTCCATGGCCCTGTCCCAAATGGCACCCTAAACACTCCCGGTCTTCCTACTTTTGCGACGTAATGCCGCTTTGACTGTTGGGAAGATTTCTGCTGCGGAGCCCACACCAGAAATCCAGCTAATTTTTTAGCTCATTTTATTTGTTAAGGTTACAGTGACGGGTAGGTTTAGGGATCAGTGTTTGGTATAGGCAATAGGCTATAATACTGTGATTGAGATGACCAATAAAATAAGCTGCAAGGCAGCATGGGCCTGGCTTCTGACGTTACACTTGGATGTGGGCCGGGTTGGACGTCCACCGCAGGCTGCAGTGAGATGCTTCTTGAGAGCTCTCAAAATAAGCCACGCGTCCTCCAAAACACATGAATGCGCACAGCCAGAGCAGAGTCTGCAAAGCGCCACGACAGACAGCCTTAATATAATGTAAATGATGTCTCTTACTGAAATATGTAGTAGAAAACCCATGAAAGATTTACGATGTACAGTTAAATGTGCTGAGAAGATGCTGCTGTTTTATGCTATCACAGATATCCCGAGCATCACGGCACACACGAGGCAGTCTGTCTCAATCGAGATGTGTTATAGGCTTACCTTCGTCAGTCTCCACGACAGGCGCGGCAATTGGTTAAAGCATATGCTTATATCTATCGCTAACTGTAAGCTCTTTCAGCAGTGGTCTACTAAAAGCCTCAAAGTCATCAGGGCTAAAGTGAAGAGAACAAAGACGCGGATCTTTAGGAAGTTTTATTCGTCCACATTCTTCACAACTTCCCATCCTTTTCTTCTTTTATTGCTTAGTAAAGCAATAAAGACTTACATTGCTTCTCTCGTGGCTCATTGACTGAAATTACAACCAAAAGCTGCACAATATGGCATCGTATATTATATTCCGAGTTGTGTTGCAGTAAAAATAGCAACAGGATAGTGTCAGTAGCTCAGCCAAAGCAACCATTTGACGTCATCGACATAGAACGCACTGTGCAGCTAAACAAAATGGCGTCCCCCATTGTCCAAATATGTCATGGATTTTTTAAATAACGTAAATCTTTCATGAATTTTCTACTACATATTTCAGTAAGAGACATAATTTACATTAAATTAAGCCATACAAGTCTTAATACCAGGGACTGTAAAATGCGGCTGTGGTGATGACGTATGATGTCTGCTCGAGCAGGGTGCGCGGAGGTATGCAAATACAAACAGGCAGGACATCCCGGCTGGATCCGAAAACTTAGGCAGCTGACTTGTTGTCTTGCTGCCCTATCAGACAATTGACTTTGCAGGCAGCGTTTGCATGAAAACCTCACGAAACTGATTTCTAATAGATCTGAGCCAGCGCAATGTTTTAATGATCTACAGCAAAATAGCGCAAGCTTTGTTGACAACTAAGTGAATATTTAAGTACTACAATAGTAACTTCTCACTAGAAATGACATCAAAAGTGGAAAACGTGCATTTACACACAAACTGACCGCAACTTTCAGACGGCATCATTATTTTTTAGCTCAACTGTCACAGAATGGAAAGCACAGGATTGTGGGATATCAAAGACAGCGAAGAATGCATCTAAGTTGCCTTCAAAAATCGATCAGATGAAGGCGTCTCAGGAGACAGCAAGTGAAGCTAACTTTGGATTCAGATGTGCCTTGATGCCTTTCTACCTTGGAATGCGTCCTCTGAAGGCAGCATTTTTCAGTTTTCCAGCCCCTATCATTGCATTCGGACTGAAAGCAATGATTAGACGACCATTTTTTTGGTCCTGACACTTCCACAGAAGATATATGTACATATTTTGATATTTAGACCATTTCTATCATTGATTGCTATCGGGATGTGAAGAGAGTTTCAACCAGTATAACTAAAAGCGTTTGTTTTTTTGTTAGCTTTAATGATGATATTTTCACACAACAATCTAAGTATATTAATAATATATTTGCATTATCCAGAAACCAATTAAACAAATAGGTGATAATTGATCTTTAAAAGTCTACTCACTGAGACATTTAATGTTAAATTTTATTTTTATTTTTCATCCCTCAGAAAAAGGTTGGAGAGATACAAGGAAAATTCCAGCAGAGAGTCCAAGAGAGACAGAAAGAGCTTCAGGAGCTCAGAGAGGCTGTGGAGACTCACAAGGTGATACTCAGACTAACCTAGTACCCTATTTTAACCAGTCAGAGGAGCTCAATGAGTGAACGGTCTGATTGTTTGTGCGTCCCAACAGCGCTCTGCACAGGCGGCAGTGGAGGACAGTGAGAGGATCTTTGCTGAACTGATCTGCTCCATTGAGAAAAGCCGATCCGAAGTGACACAGATGATCAGAGATCAGGAAAAGGCTGAAGTGAGTCGAGCTGAAGGACTCTTGAAGCGACTGGAGCAGGAGATTGATGATCTGAGGAGAAAAGATGCTGAGCTGGAGCAGCTTTCACACACAGACAATCACATCCATTACTTGCAGGTAACTGAGATCTTAATAATCTAAACAATATAAATTTGATTTGAGCCACCAAAACATCTGCAAGCTTTAATGAATTTTTTTGTCTTTATTGATGCATCTTTATTTTATATGTCTATATGTAGAGTGTCCAATCTCTCTCTGTTCCTCCTGGATCTACAGACAGCATCAGTATTACTTCTCTCACTTTTGATGATGTGGAGATCTCTGTCGCACGGCTAAGAGGGAATCTGGAGGATTTTTGTGAAGAGGAGATAGAATATATATATGATAAAGGTAAAGTACTGGAGATTACTTTTGCTCAGACACTTAAAAATGCGTCAGTGCATTGGATAATAAAATATCAAATTAAGTGGCATTTCTTTAAAAGAAAGAGCGCAAACATATTTCACAAAAATAAGCTTATTTTTAATTACTGTTCAAAATTGAGAAAATTGTATTTAGATTAGGGCTGTCAAAATTAACACGTTTTTGTTGTTGTTGTTTAAAGGTGCTTTATGTAAGAATGACAGCTAGTGGTTGAAATGGGTACTGCAGTCCAAATTCAAAATAATGTTTGCCCCGCCCCCTCCTCCTCAGACTTGAAGCTTTCGTGCAGGTTGCCAGTTTGAAGACGCAACAGGAGCAAGCTCAATTGACATTGGAAGGCGAGGAGACTTACACTTACTGTAAGATAATTAGTTGATTTATTGATTTATGATGAGTTGATATCGCGTTTTAATATGCTCACGTTCATAGAGATTTTTAGATGGATGCTGAGGCTTTTTAGGTCGGGTAGAATCTGCAATCTCTGACCCAGTTTGTTCACTGGCTTCCATGGCTGCAATTCGCTGCATGTGTTTTCCACCGACTGGCAACCTGGGGTGGAGAAATACTGTTGGGTAAATTGGCAACGTGCGGTCTTGCACAGACCAAAACAAATACAGAAATTCCAACACGGAACGCAAATTTCAAAGTAAAATAACTGGCTGTAGCAATGGTTTTCAGAGAAACGAGTATGCGAACTCAGCATTAGTACAGTCAAAATCTTATATAGAGCACCTTTAATGTCTTAAAAATATATAATGCAATTATCGCAGGATCCGTTTTTTTCCCCCATCATCCTTTGGTTAGCGTTACATTATATGATCACACTCTTATCAATGCAAATGCATTTAAAACATTCAAGTGCCACAAGACAAAAAAGAAGTCAGTACGGTGCACTGGCGAAGTTACTGAATAACTTTTGTAGCTTTAATAAAAATTAATCTAGATTTAATTTCTAATTTATGCATTGTGGACTGTGAAGTGATAACTTTATTCAATTTCTGTATATTTCGTACCTGTTAGACCTACCTGAAAAACTTAAAGCACTGTTTACAAGGTTACATGGGTAAAAAACAATTTGTGTAACTTTGTGTAATTTGGTAAACATCTGAACCGGCCTGACTGGACAAATAGAAAAATTCCTGATTACAGAAAAAATGTGTGATTTAATTAGTGAATTTTTTTTAATCGATTGACAGCAATAATAAAAAATATATTAAAAACTTTGTTAGGTGCGATTAATCACAATTAATTACAGAAAATGTGTAATTTAGTTGATTAATGCTTATTGATTGTCAAACAAAAGTGGAACATGTCCATAGTTAATGTAATGAAATAAGCCTGTGTTTACTCTGCTAAGACTGAGTAACAACAGTTAGTTAAAGCTGCAGTCTGTAAGGTTTGCCTCTTTGTCGCCATCTCTGTTTGAAACCTGCAATTGCAGTTATTTGCAGAATTATCATCTTTGCATGGGTTGTGCATCGGCACAGCTATTCAGCGCGTGGCTGAATTGAATGTTTTGAGGAGTCACCGCACCGGTGTGGATACTGTACTTTGGAAACACAGATTCTACTTCTTGGAAGTATGACCAAAATAAGAATTTTGACCGGAAAATGTCATCTGAACAAGCAAGTAACATGTCTGCCAATTTTGTTCTGACCAACTGAGAAAAAAAGCATTACAATAAATCACGGTACCAATGGTGATTAAATCTAACGATCAATTAGATCATATCACATCAAACCATTCAAATTATTATTTTTGTTATACTTTGTTTTCAAATTGTTATGTTAACAACATCAGCATTGCGTGACTATGTGTATTTAGTGTGTATTAGCACCAAAGTCTTTTGCTTTTGACTACAGTTGAATCTCCAGTTGTCACTTATGATTGTCGTTTGGACCTTTCTGGATTAAAATCTGCCATTAAAATGACAAGTTTATTCCAGCTGCTGTGAGAAAAGGCTATAAATGATCCACCACCTGCAGCGTTCGGGACTCCTTCTTTATGTAGACAGAAGTGACGTAATGACGCAAAGGCAAACTCCTATTTCCTGCGGAAACCTACCATTACCACTCAAATTAAAAAAACATTATTACAAGCTTACCGTTGTGAATCGGGCTAAGGTAAGATGATAGTCTTGAACACTGGCTGGTTATGTACTTGCTCAAAAATTGATTGTGGATCATTTTTAACCAAAAAAAAAAAGTTACTCTGGACTGCAGCTTTAAAAATAATTGCAAAATGACTAGGAAAAGGGGAAGAATGGCATAATTTGTTTACACATGCAACATAATGAATTAAAAAAAGATTTTTAAGTGAAGCTTGAATGCAGTAAAATATAAGTTGTGTTAATGAATAACATTTTCAACTCCTCTCGGTTTCTATAGTGAGTTGCATCAAAATCATTTCCACCACTCAACCCAAAACCAGAGAGGACTTCTTACAGTGTAAGTGTCAATTATTAATTGTAATTATTATTACAAATAAAGCAATCAAACATTTATACAGATACACACTTAATATGTGTTAGATTTTAGGTCCTAGAGGTCAGTTCATTTTTTAACAGTGTGACAATTACATTTTTTATTTCCAGATTCCCATCAACTGACTTTGGATCCAAATACAGCGAATAAAAAAATTAGTCTTTCTTGGAGAAACCGAGTAGCTACTCGCAAGCACACAGTCCGGCCGTATCCTGATCATCCAGACAGATTTGATGTCTGGCCTCAGGTGTTGTGTAGAGAGAGTGTGTGTGGACGCTGTTACTGGGAGGTGGAGTGGAGTGGGGGTGCGGTGGGTATATCAGTGTCATATAAGAGCATCAGCAGGAAGGGACGGGGTGATAAATTTGGATGTAATAATCAGTCCTGGAGATTGTTCTGCTCTCGCTCCAAATACCTGTTCTGTAGCAATTACAAAAAGACTAAACTCAATGTAATGCCCAAGTCTTCTACAATAGGAGTGTATGTGGATCACAGAGCAGGAATTCTGTCCTTCTACAGCGTCTCTGACACAATGACCCTCATCCACAGAGTCCAGACCACATTCACTCAGCTGCTCTATCCGGGGTTTTTATTATATCAGGGATCATCAGTGAAACTGTCAAAATAATTGGCAAAATAAGTGTTGCACAACTTCAACAAATAATGCTTATTAACATAGTTTGAAGCTGCATGAGAAACATTAATGTCTGTTACTTTTTAATCAGTAATTCTGTACTGTAGTCCAATGTTGAACCTAGCTGAAAAGTGCCATTTTTAGTTTTTATTAGAAATCATTGTGCCATATCAACTCTGTATTAAATTTGGATTCATTTTTCCCATTGCAGTCCTATACAGTAAAAAAATTCTAACCTTTCATTTAAGTAAAACAATTGAAAATGGGGGAACAATCTCATTATGAAATAAATGTTTTTCTCTAGTTCACATTGGCCACAATTATTGGCACCCAATTATTGCAACGTCCTTTTGCCAAGATAACAGCTCTGAGTCTTCACCTATAATGCCTGATGAGTTTGGAGAACACCTGACAAGAGATCAGAGACCATTTCTCCATACAGAATCTCTCCAGATCCTTCAGATTCCCAGTTCCATGTTGGTGCTTCTTCTCTTCAGTTCACTCCACTCATTTTCTTTAGGGTTCAGGTCAGGGGACTGGGATGGCCATGGCAGAAGCTTCATTTTATGCTCAGTGACACATTTTTGTGTTGGTTTTGATGTTTGTTTTGGATCATTGTCCTGATGGAAGATCCAACCACTGCCCATTATAGGATTTCTAGCAGAAGCGGTCAGGTTTTGATTTTTATCTGTTGGTATTTGATAGAATCCATGATGCCATGTATCTGAACAAGATGTCCAGGACCTCCAGCAGAAAAATAGGCCTACAACATTAAAGATCCAGTAGTGGGTATGGGCTTTTTATCCCTGTTTGCACCAAATCCATCTGGTGGGTTTGCTGCCAAACTATTTTGCTATTTTTTTAGTTTCATCTGACCATAGAACCAGGTCTCTTTTGAAGTTCCAGTCTTGTCTGACAACTAAATATGCTTGAGTTTGTTTTTGGATGAGAGCAGGGGATTTTTCTTAAACCCTCCCGAACAACTTGTAGGTGCTGTTTGATCATTTTTTTAGGCTTTCTGAGACTCAAGACTCAACTAATCTCTGCAATTCTCCAGCTGTGATCCTTGGAGAGTCTTTGTCCACTCAAACTTTCCTCCTCACCGCGCATTAGGACGTTTTAGACACACGTCCGCTTCCAGGCAGATTTGTAACATCTTTAGTTGATTGGAACTTCCTAATTATTGCCCTGATGGTGGAAACGGGGATTTTCAATGCATTAGCTTTTTTCTTATAGCCAATAATTGTGGCCAACATGTATTGGAGAAAAACATTTGTGAGTTTCCCCCCAATTTCAATTGTTTTACTTCGATGAAAGGTTAGAATTTTGTGGATTTTTTGAATGAAAGATAGGATAAACAATGCAGATTTATTTTCATAGCCGCCTTTTCTCATATCTACTAAGAGTGCCGATATTTGTGGAGGGCACTGTAGATAAATTATATCAGCACATGACCTTTGCATGTTTTCATAAATCATTTTATTAACATATATCAAAAAAGTATCAAAAGTACCTTAAATTCTTCATTTAATACAAGTGTGATGAAAAAGTTTTTAGTATTTTACTATATATGCCGTGTACCTGTACTGAGAAATATTTGTTAATATTTGCTATTATTTTGAACTAAGCCAAATATTAACTTTTTTTTTTTCCTTATGACCAATAGATGGCAGTGTCCTTCTTGCTGTGGGCTTAGGCTTACACATCACAACGCCCACTGGTACAGTGCTGGTCATCATGACCTACAAGATCAAGTTTGTGAGTGTGAGAGAGCTCTCTGTAAACATGAAATACACGTATAATAAAAAATGCTTTGGTAATATTTCACAGTGTTTTATTGTCAAAATAGTTTTCTGTCAAAGTAAATGATAAATACACAATCTTGTATAAATGTTAAACATTCTATGTCGTAGTTTTAACAATAAAATCTTAATATAAATACATAAGAAAAATATAAAAACCCGTATAACACTTTTAAAGGCACATTCATAGTAACCTGATAAACAGGTTTAATAACTAATAGGCAATTTAGTGTAGTTGAAGAGATCGGGAATAGTCGTCACACTTTTTACTTCAGAATATTTCTCACAGTATATAGTGTTATAGCAACTTCCCCGTGTGACAACTAGCCCCGGGTCTCATCTAACGCTGGTATTTTGCATCTCTCATCTGTCAGGAAAGCAGCAGTCAGTTTGCAAAGTCTTTTTGAGAAGTTCTGCCCCACTTATGCCCTAGTCATCAGACTCGCGACAGTGGCATTTGTTTTGGAGGGTACAAAACCGAACTTGCTGTGCCGGATCTCCACGTCAGTCCCGTGCTGCCGTCACTGTAAACTGACCCGCTCGTGCCTTTACTTCCCCAACTGCAGCAGCAGCGCGTGCACAGGGCTCGCCAAGAGTCCAGCGTTTTACCGGACCACGTCCACGCGCCTGACGTGATCCCAACCACAAGGCACATGAAGTATTTGAGCATAAACACGGCGTAATCAGGTTTCAGGGTTTTTTTCTCCGACGAGCAGTTACACGCGTGCGCTATTTCCCACGCTTCACGATTGTGCTGTTCGTAAACGTAACAAGCCACAATCACCATGGCAACGACTGTATACAGCACAGTAAATACCCCGATACGAACCATCAACCTCTCGAGTTTGTCCGTTTTCGTTCCTCCTTGTTTAATGACGCTCCGTATCCGAAACATAGACACGAAGCCCGCGAATAAAAATATTGTTCCGATAAAAAGATAAATCACCAGTGGCGCGAGCACGAATCCCCGCAGGTTATCCAAATTCTGGTTTCCCACGTAACAGATTCCCGCAACCGAGTCTCCGTCCACCGAACTCAGCGCGAGCACGGCGATAGATTTCACGCTCGGAATAAGCCAAGCGGCCAAGTGAAAATACTGCGAGTATCGCGCGATTGCTTCATTTCCCCACTTCATTCCTGCCGCGAGGAACCACGTAATCGTCAGAATCACCCACCAGATGGCGCTCGCCATCCCAAAAAAATAAATTAGCAGAAACACAAGCGTGCAAAGCGCGGGACCCGTGGTTTCATAGTGGATATGGTCCACCTCATGATTCTGGTTGCACGCGACCCTTTCGTGTCCCGCGATGAGTCTGATGATGTATCCCACGGACACGAACATATAGCAGGCGGACAGGAAAATAATAGGGCGCTCGGGGTATTTAAACCTCTCAATGTCAATGAGGAAAGTGGCGACAGTAGCGAACGTGGACAGGAAACACAAAACCGACCAAATCCCTATCCAAAATGTGGCAAAGGTCCTTTCCTCCTGAGAAAGATAGGGGTTGTGGCACGGCATGGCGCAATTTGGGATCTGCCCCGTCTTGACCCGGTTATACAAGGGATGACGGTCATTGCTCACGGTTACCATAGGCGCGCGACAGTGACACTCCGGTTCACACGAAGAAGATCCATGACTGCTTTTATTTTTCCGGTTGTTTGGCTTCCCCTGGCGGCTAGTTGGTTTTGCAGCAGCCGGTGATGCTGTAGCGTCAGTTCTGTTGTAGTCCATACACAGAGTGTTTGAATCCCCCTGCACGGGTAGAAGATCGCACCTCATTCGGTCCGGCCACGGGAAACCGTATTGCCTCATCAGCGGCGCGCATCCCGCTTTCGCCCGTTCGCACACACTCCTGCACGGCGGCAAAGGCTTCTTATAGTCCTCAAGGCAAATGGGCGTGTAGAGACTGCAAAGAAAGAAGCGCAGGTCGGGGGAACACTGGATCTCCACGAGCGGCCAGAACTGGTGCACCTCAAGTCCTGCTTCATCCTGGGTGTCGTGGTTGAATTGGTTGGGCATGTATGTGTAGTTATAGCCGATCCCTCTACACAATGGCACCGAAATCTCCTGACAGACCGGCTCACGAGCACACACGGAGCTCCACAATAGCAGAGCACAGAGCGCGAGAGGAAGCCAGTAGGACCCCTGCATAGGCGAGTCCATCCTCGGTCACTTGCACGCACCCGCTCCCTGTCTTCTAGGATGCGCTTGCATATGCGCAATAGTAGTGTGGTTACTTAATTCTAATTATAAAAATTAGCTTAACACTAAAGAAAGCTGACAAGTGTAATTCAGTAGGCTACAGCGTCTCATTTGTTTTGACTGTCAAATAGTGGAGCGCGTGTCTATTTATACAAAGGACAGCCGTGGCACGCCCACTTATCTCAGCGCCCAATCATAGGAATCGAGGGGCGGGACCTAATGGTAATTTAATCAAGCATCCCCTGAGAGTTTTGAGTAAATGTTTGCGTTGCCGACGGTTTGTATGTCTTAAATTATTTTGCCTATGTTTACATCCCACCCTGTGTCCAAACACGGAGTTTGTGGTTGTAAACAAGTCTCCTGGCATGTTTAGGTTGTTCCTAATCTCTCCAGAATGTGTATCCTTTGGAAAATGTAATTATTGCATAGATGAGCTCATTTAGTCTACATTAATAAGATTTAAAAGGAGACTGAAAAGCAAGAGCTGTACCAACGAGGCCTACTGAACAATAAAATGTAGTTTTCGTGCCAGTACAATAACAATTCCCCAAACAAATCCTGCTGTTAATTCGCTACTTAATGCATGCCCCCAAAATGTATTTGGACACTTATGTCACCCTTTAAATTATTCATTGTCATTGGATTTGAAAACAAAATACCAACCTCCCACATTTCCAACCCCACACATTTCCCATTTTTAAGCAAAATATTTTGGAAGTTTTCATTTAAAAACAATAGCCCGATTGTTGAGAGATTGTTGAAAAAAAAAAATCAGTAGACTACATGGGAATAAAAATCAGTTTAAAACAATTTGGTAGTTTCAATTCATTCACTGAAAATGTAGGCTGTGTTGACCAATGTTGAGTTATACGTGAGGAAAAACTTAAATTTAGCATGGAGAAGATTGCCCCTAAATATTTATGATCATGTTGAAGATATCAGTCCAAGTAGGCTATTTGTTTAAATATGTTACAACTTGACGTTGAGGACTTCATATAGGCTATCCATGAAAAAATAGTTCTGAAAAAAAAATCTCTAGCAGCACTTGCAATGAAATCTTGTCACTTGCATATGTCACTTGAAGTGTGACTCAAGCGTCCAAAAACTTTTTGGGGCCACCGAACGCATGCAGACACGCGCGACTCCTCCAGCTCCAGAAGTTGAATGCGCTCTTGCTGAGGGCGCGCGCGGGGGGAGAGAGGGCTGTCGCGCGCTGCGAACTTCTTGTTCGCCCTAATTGCGTCGCTGATGTTCCGTTTAGTGCCTCAGCGGGGTGCGCGCAGCGGGGAACAATTAACATACAGCCCGGGACAAGCTGGGTGATGAATACTCGGATGCCCTGGTTTCCTGCGTGTGACAGACTGCGGATACAGTGAAACACCTCGTACATTCAAGTCTGCTAATTATTTGAAACAAGTCCAAAACAAATTATTTATGAATAGAAGTAGGAAAGACAAGGGCTAGTTTACTAAATCACTCTTTCTTTTTCTTTCTTTCTTTCTTTCTTTTTTTTCTTTTTTTTCATAGGCACAAGATTTGGCTACAAGAGTGCAGCAGGGATGACATAATTTTGTAGGCCAACACTGAAGTTGGCATCACTCTAGTTCCCTAGACAAAAAGCCAATACAATTTTTTCGCAAATGAACAAAACTTTTATGAATTTTTAAGTTTAAATACAATCAGTAAAAAGCTAAAGTTAGGCTTAATCTTTCTATAAAACTACAAGATGGTAAGTTCCACTTTGAAAAGTTTGGAGGAGGGCAATTATATAATTATATAAATTCAGCAAGGCTGTGAAAGCGTACTAGTGAGTAGATTAATTTACCTGTTTGGTGTGATGATGCATAATGTCCCTGACAACCTCTGTAGTTCTATCAAGCCGCTTGTTAGCAACCCCTTTTTCACGAGTGGGGTATATTGATGTATTTTGTAAAATGTGAAAATATAGTGAGCTTTAAATTCAGAAGATTTCCATTTATGTCTGTAGCTCCTGGCAGTGTGAGACAGAGAGAGATAGAGAGTGTGTGCGTGTGTGTGTGTGTGTGTGTCTTATTCTGTGTAGCGTAGCTGAGCCTGTATTGATTAACAGTGATATGCTCACAAGTCTGGCCACCAACTTTTTCTCTTCTCTTTCTTTCTCCAGGTAATGATATCACCTTGAGTCTGAATACACACTGCCTCCACAATTCCATTCCACTGCAAACAAAACTGCATTCAATTTCTCTCCCTCTCCCTCTAAAATGTGTCTGTGTGACGAGTCTCTTTATCAGAGACACAAATCAGCTCAAGTTTCCACCTGGCTTAGACACACACACACACACATACACACACAAACACACAGAGGAAGCATTTAAATGGATAGTTTACCCAAAAATGAAAATTCTGTCATCATTTACTCACCCTCATGTCTTTCCAAACCTGTAAGACTTTCATTCATCTTCGAAACATAAATGAAGATATTTTAATGAAATCTGAGTGATTTTAGTCCCTCCATTGACAGTCTACGCAACTACCACTTTGATGCTTCAAAAAGTTTTTTTTCTTTTCATTTTTGGGTGAACTTTAAGGAATAACCTGCATGTTTGTACTTAATGTAGAATACTAATATAGAACATTAATTTATTCATTCATCCATGTGATGTGCACATAATGTAATTGACAATGTGAGCGAGAACTATATGTGTCATGTAAACATAGCCTCTATTTAGCTGAACAAAGAGTGACAATATTTACATGTATTCAGAAATACTACAACAAAAGTGATTCATCCTAGTGAGACAGAACATGTGCTGCAATACAAAGTTTTAAAATTGCCAACACAATCTCATGGTAATTCATAACTATTTTATGTTTGGCAAATTGGTATGTAATTATGTATATTGGTTTGCTAATTCGTATGTATTTGTACGATCTTGTATGTTTTCGTATGATCTGCTTACACCCCAGTGGCGGTTAGGGGAGGGCATCATTACTTTTTTCTAAAAATTTTATATTTTCGTATGATTCATATCGTACAAATTAATTCGAAATTGCCACCTCAAAATAGTTGAGTTTTCAAAATTAAAAATTTGTTCCCAGAAACACTAGAAAAACAGGGCTAAATGGCACCTACACAACACAACTATTTTAGACCATGAAATGATCATAAATTTCACACACACACAATTTTTGGCTCAATTCCACACTGAACAGCAGTGATCCACTGTTATGTTTGCTCCTGTCAGAGTCTTCTTACATCTTCTCTGTCTTTTTCTCCCTTCCACCTTTCTCAAATGCATTCACCAGATTCCTCACCATGGCAACAAGCCCACCCAGACGGCACCTGGCAGTCTAGTCTGAGACACACTGTTATGGGGTTTCCAAACAGAAAATGCAATACACTGACATCTATATATCCACTTGGTGTGTAGACTATGTATATAACTCATATACCACTTTTATTTGTCATTTTGCAGCTTGTCAGCCCCTGTCCTTTGTTATTAATTTTATTTTAAGCAAGGATATTTCTCTGGATATGCTTTAAAAAAAATCAACCTTTGTGTCCTACTGAAGAAAGTTATAGTTTGGAACAACATGAGAGTGAGTAAATAATGGCAGTGAAAACAAAATCCCACTTGACCTTTAACCACAGTGTTTGTGCTGTTTTGTGTGTGTGTGTGTGTGTGTGTGTGCGCGTGCGTGTGTGTGTTTGTCTCATTTGGGACCCTTATTTTACACCTGTAGAACTGGGAATGTGCATTCAGACTACTGAACCCGGTGATCCAGGGGCCCAGTCCATCCTCGACCTACGAAAGCATGACATGGGCCACTCGTGAAAGTCTGAGGAGAGAAACCCAATCAGGCAAGAAACAATGCTGTTGTAGCCCTTAATGCCAAAAGAGAAAATGAGAGGCTGTGTTTGGAATGGAATACTTGAGCACTGCTTACTGAATTATTTTTTTTTATTAGTAATTCAAATATATGTTACATTGTTTGTGCATTTGTATCAATTTTTTTGTGTAAAAAAACAACAAAGTCTCAATAATATAGTTCACCAAAAAATATTGTCATTATTTAGTCACCCTTATGAGATTCCAAACCTATGACTTTCTTTCTTGTTTTGTTTTCATGTTTTACGGGGACTTTCCATACTCTCAATACTTTTTATATTGTATAAACTGTATATTCTGTCCCCTTACCCTAAACCTACCCACCTCAGAAAACTTTATGCATTTTTACACTTTTAAAAAAACAATCTGTATGATTTATAAGCTGTTTTCCTCATGGGGACCAAAAAAAATGCCCCACAAGGACAAGGATTTTAGATATTGCCATCTTTGTGAGAACATAGCATGGAATTCCATCAATTTTATATTATGTTAATGATATATTCTATGACCTAACCCAACCCCTACACCCAAACCTACCCATCACAGAAACATTCCAAACACTAGATTTAAATAAAAACATGTATCAGATGATTTAAGCCTTTTTAACTTGTGAGGATTAGAAAAATGTCCTCACTGTCCAAACCTGTACACACACACACACACACACAGAGAGAGATTATGAAGAACATCAGGGTCCAAAAAACATTGGACCCCACTGACTTTCATTGTATGCAAAAGAAAAACCTCTGATATATTTATATATTATATCTTCTTTTGTGTTCAACAGAAGAAAGTTTATTTAGGTGAACTATCCTTTTAATATACATAATACCAACAATCACAATATCAGCTGATTTTTTATCACATCCCTATTAATTTAACATCCATGGATTGACTTTATTATATTAAATAAAGAGATGTGATAAAAATCACTGCTGAAATTGTGGTTCATTTAACACATTGGAAATGGACCGTCAAATTGAGGCCTTTGCATCATGGGACACAGCATTTCACAAAATGTGTTCTTGTTGTATACTGCACTTTTCAGCCAATGTAGTTGGTCATCCAGAAATTCTGCAGGAAATCTGCATAATGTACACAGCATATTGCAGAAATTTAAATATGGTATAGAACGCTTTTCTGAACATATCCAAAGACTAAAGTGAATTTTTTCTGAGGAAATCAGATAAAGGTGAGTCAATCTGTGATGAATTTCCAGGTACAGTATTCATCACACAAAGGACAGCAATGTGAATGATTGTATGTCAGGTGTATAGTGGAAAAAAAATGATAAATGAGTTTATCTACTTGTTCAAAACTTATATACATTATGCTAAATAAATGTAAAAAAAAATGTAAATACCTTACAAATAAATGTTGCATTCACAGTTAATCTCTGAATAAGACAGTGTGTGTGTGTGTGTGTGTCTTTGCCATTAAGTCTCTTCCTCCACATCATAATAGAAAGCCTGACTGAAAGTATTGCACTTGTTTTTCTTTTGTGTATCTAGTGTTCTTTCTTTCCTCTCAACAGCTTTTCTTTTTCTATTTGTCTGCCTGGCCCTCCCCCAACTCTCTCTCTCTCTGTCATTCTTACGTCTGTTTAGTTTGTCTTCCTCCATTCATCTGTGGCTTAAGACCTCTGCTCTCAGACTCCTCCAGGCACTCATGTCTCTCCTCCCCCTCTATTCTCTCTCTCCCTCTTCCTCATCCTGCTTTTCCCTTTCTTCATTCTCTCCTTCCCCTCTCCTCTTGTCCTGGTCTCAAAGGACATAATTAGGCAGCATTTTCAGACAGACACATTTATGTCTCCACAATAGCCCTCTCTCCATCCCTCATTCTCTTTCTAAAGCCTGTTAAATGGCATAGAATAAGAATCTGTGAATGTGTCTGCTTAATTAGAGCAATAAACATTTTCATTATTAACTCTTCCCAATCTGTCTGTCTGTCTGTCTTTCTGTCTGTCTATCTATCTGTCTGTCTATCTATGTATCTATCCAATTTTGTGTTAAGTGGCAGTTCAAATAATGCATTAAGAAAGAGATGATCAAAAAAATCTGAGCTGATGTTTGGATGAATCTCATCCTTCATTCAGCATAGCGGTTGATGTGTGTGCGCGTGTGTGTGTGTGTGTGTAAAGGTTACCCAGTACGGTTTGCATTTCAGCAAATGTAGAACATCGACCTTGACCTGAAAGAAGGCTATTGATTGCTCCGGATGCGGACTCATGAGAAATCATTTGGATTGACTGATTGATCTTTTGATTGATGTCATATATAAATTGGACATGCAGGCAGCTGAATCAGTTCCCTAATAATTACATAAAAAGGGAAAACATGTGAAACTGGGTGGTAGAACAAGCTAACAGAGGGAACACAGCTACTGATAAAATATATAGCCATGTTGATGTTGTTAGTCTCTTTGGATGAAAGCATCTGTCAAATGCAAATGTTGGTAACCCCAACATTTAAAGTAAATTCAGCTTTATCGATTGAACACAAACAGTCATTTGAAGGTTTAACAAGCATTGGGTTGTTTTTGGCCCACAAGTCAATAGCTTTTCACTGGCACTCTGCCCAGACACATACATCGAGACTCTGTCTGTTTTACTGTAGTGCTATAGGTTTAGTATATAACTTTTAATAACATTAGTTTAAATATGTGTCCACTTTCTGTATTTAGGCTGATGTATGTGTCTAATTTGTCACCTAATGGTCCTAATATATGTAATCAAACTCATTTTAGTCAGTTCGTTAATCTGAGAACATACTTTCAACCACTGCCAACACAAATTATGTGGTATAGGTGTCTAATGAGATTACCAACAAAGAGGAACATCTGACTACATCATGTGTTCTCAAGTTGAACAGGGAAGGCTAATTTTATACTGTTTTGAGGAAAACTAAACATCAAAAGGTCACTCAAAACAACCCTACCACACACATATACACTCCTTTACTCACACACACATTTGCAAATAAAAAAAAAAAAACAATTTGTAAACAGTGAATTGCTTGTTTTTTTTCCCTCTCAGTATTAGCTATTATTGTTCATAGCAACAAAACACGAGATAATTCTTAAAATAATAATCGTTTATTAAATAAGTGTATTTTTAAAAATTAATTAAATATAAATGAATTGTCACAAAACAAATGTAAACAAACTGTAATGTCGCCAACAAGTCAGCCGCAACATTAGCGTTTTATTTACTGCAGCACGAGAGCCATAGAAATCTGCTGGGAAGTAAAATTACAAAAATTCTTGCCTGATGAGGTGTATTGTCGGAGACAATTTTCCCATGATGATACTTATATACTTATATCGTATATGCCTATGTGTGTATTTTTTTTTTTTTTTTTTTGTCGATTGTTTATAATCAGGTGTCCGATTCGCGGACACTCTTTTGAGTCGGTTCATCTCATTGAATCTGTAAAACGTGCGCGTTCGTGATTCAGCTCACGCACTGAATCCCTTGGCGCGGTTATTCAGTCTGTTAAACTGAATTTGGATCCTTCTGAACACAGAAAAGAATAGAATTAGTGATTTGTATTCATTTGTATTCATTAGTGATTAATGAAGTGGATGTTTACTTTTTAGTCAGCTGAAACAAAACCTACAAATGCCTTTTATCGTTTACCAGGGTTGAAGAAAGTCTTTATTACGGTTGAACGTGCGGCAGCGTCTGAACGATATTGAAGGTAAATACACTTCTTAACGATTAAAACACTACTGTACACAAAAGCACTTAAAGAACCAAAACAACCATTGTATTTAACGTTACCATTTGATACCATCACCATACCCATGTACTTTTTGGAAAGGTTATTTTGAGAAACTTCAAGTAATGTCACATGGCTTCGTCTTTAAGAGGTCAATTGTAGCTAAATGTGTGCTTAAATGAATGTAGTGGGATATGTATACCCTTCTGCTAATGTGTAAAAAGCAAATTATCCATTAATTTATTTTCTGTTTGATGAGTTAACGTCGATGTTAGATGACAAAATACGTTTAAATTACAGTTATGCAGATTAGAAACTGAACTAGTGAAATCGTGGTCCAGCACAGATTAGAAATACAGTAGGCTGGTTTGAAATATTAGCCTACACATCCATACACTGATCAAACCTTCAGATCTACCTTCTTAACATTTTTAATGTCTTAATTTTTGATTACTGGTAAAATGGAGCTTGATGCACTTTATTTTATTGAGTCACTGTTACAACTTTAAATTTGACCGTTTTTGTAAATCTCAAGTAGGCTAATTAATTAGTTAAAATGAATCCTTTGTAAACTCGACAAGTCTTGTAGTGTGATGTTAAACTAGTATCTTAAACTGTTAAGCTAAGTTTTTTATAGTTATGTACACTACCAGTCAAAAGTTTGGACACGGTTCATTCTAATATGCTGATCTGCTGCTCAAGAAACATTTATTGTGTACAAAATATTTGTGTACAATATTTTTTTCAGGATTCCTTGATGAATAGAAAGTTCAAAAGAACAGCATTTATTTGAAATATAATCTTTTGTAACATTATAAATGTCTTTACTGTCACTTTTGATCGATTTAATGCATCCTTGCTGAATAAAAGTATTAATTTCTTTAATTTTTTTTCAAAAAAATAAAAATAAAAATTCTTACTGACCCCAAACTTTGGAACGGTAGTGTATAATGTTACAAAAGCTTTGTATTTCAGATAAATGCTGTTCTTTTGAACTTTCTATTCATCAAGGAATCCTGAACATTGATAATAATCATAAATGTTTCTTGAGCAGCAAATCAGCATATTAGAATGATTTCTGAAGGATCATGTGACACTGAAGACTGGAGTAATGATGCTGAAAATTCAGCCTTGCCATCACAGGAATAAATTACTTTATAAAATATATTCAAACAGATAACAGTTATTTTAAATTGTAATAATATTTCACAATATTACTGTTTTTACTGTATTTTTAATTAAATAAATGCAGCCTTGGTGAGCAGACAAAACTTCTTTTAAAAGCATTAAAAATCTTACCGATTCCAAACTTTTGACTGGTAGTGTATGCAGATTTTATGGGCTCAAATGAATTGAGAGACTACAAGAAATTTTGCATTTCTTAAAAATCCAAATGTTACACTGCAGGACTGTTTAAAATAGTGACGTGGAAAACTTTTAGAAGAATGGTGACAAGTTATAAGACAAGACCTAAAATATATCTTATACATTATTATAAAAATTAAACTATCTTGATGTTGATCGAGAAAAGGTCCACATGTCCACTACCCAATTACACAAACTGAAATAGCATTTAAAAAGACATTAGAATAATGAAATTAGCCTATCATGTCATTGGCAGGGTATTGATGTTTGTTTAAGAGTTTGATTGAATGAAGATTTCAGGAGATGTACTCGGATGTATTGGTCAAGTGAGTTGTGTATTCAAGACTCATTACCCCTCTGTGTGGTCTGTGTTTGAGGGCCGAGGGTTGATTCAAACTGCCCGACACTAATCTATGTCGTCAGGACTCTAAACACACATAATGAGATTCGCCTCCCCCTTAATGAGGCTGATAATCACTGTTTGACAACCACCTCACACTAATTGTCAGCAGATGTTTGTGTATTTGTAAAGCTGTATTGTGGTGGTAATTAGGACTAATGTTAACTAAAGAGACAGACAAGCTTTATCTAGCCCTTGTCTAACACAAACACACATAAAAGCCATCACCTTCTCATGTTTGACTGAGCTACAGTTTTCTGATTAAGTTTGCTAAATTACACTTATTTGGTTGAGAGAAATTTTCACTTTTAACTAATTTAACCCATTCCCTTTAAAGGGTTACTTCACCCAAAAATGAAAATTCTGTCATTAATGACTCACCCTCATGTTGTTACAAACCCGTAAGACCTTCGTTCATCTTTGGAACATAAATTAAGATATTTTTGATGAAATCCGAGAGGTATATGACCTGTCCATAGGCAGCAAAATAATCAACACTTTCAAGGTCCAGAAAGGTACTAAAAACACCGTTAAAACAGTCGACGTGACTGCAGTGGTTCAACCTTAATGTTATGAAGCGACGAGAATACTTTTTGTGCGCAAAAACAAAACAAAAATTAAAACTTTATTCAACAATATCTTCTCTTCTATGTCATTCTCATACGTTGTATTCATTCTCATACGTACTAAATTTATTTTTTCATTTCTTATAATAGTTATTATGCATTTAAAGCGATAGTTCACCCAAAAATTAAAAAAAAATTCTGTCATCAAGAAAGAGATTCGGAACAACTTGAGGGCGAGTAAATGATGACAGGATTTTTATTTTTGGGCGAACTATCCCTTTAATTTAATTCACCATGGAGTGTAGGCTACAAAATATCATTGCCTGTATCTGACATAAAGAGTTTTGTCATTGTCTGTTTTTATTTATCATATTTATTTTTTTATTTCCTTGATCATTATACAGATGTATACCATTCCATTTAGGATTGCATGATATTAGAAAAAACTGACATTGTGATATTTTGTTTTTCTGCAATTATATATTGCAATATAAAAACAATTTCACCATGACTTGTATAGCTCTGTTTGGAAAGAATTAATCATTCTAGAATTATTGGGGTGATTTTGTAGGGGAGTGCATCTGCACAGAAAAAAATAAACAAATTGCAATCATAGATGAATACACATTGAACAAAGATACAAATGAAATAATAATCAGTGCTTTATTTATTTTCAGGTAAAGCTACAAAAGTAATCTCATGGTGTTTTGTTGTTTGATTAACACAAATGGCAGACAGTCATAATGCTTCAAAAGCAATAATTTAGGATATTGTTTACAAGTCGCAGTCCATGTTCAGGACCTGGATTTAGCAAAACAGGCTTCAGAGAAATTGAAACTTCAGTTTAAAAAAGTAAAATCATGATCTAATGATTAAGTTAAATTGTTAAGTTCTATTTATTAATTCACAGAGTTGAGAAAATTACATTTAAAACAATATTACTACTAATAAAAAATAATTATGATCATTTTAAAATCCATAGGTAGAGTTAATTATAATACAATTGCTGAACTTTTGAACTGTAGTACATTTTCAGGGAATAATTGGGAAAATTTCACATGCTGGCATGCGTTGCAGCAATACAGTATAAGCTCTACCATAAGAACATTCCATTTCTTAATTTCAAAATGTTTTATGCCATAATACAACTTATTCATTATTTGTTGAAATCATACATTGTGTTTTTATAGTATTTTACAGTATCTAAATGTTTGCATGATTTTGGAAGACTAAACACTAAGATGAAAAAATATTTTATGTTTATGCTTTTTCAGAAGCTTTTATCCAAAGTAGCTAGCTAATTAAAAACAAACGAAAAACAATCATTTCATGCATTCCCTGGAGTCGTTACTGTGTTGCTATCACTATGCTCTACCAGTTGAGCTACAGTACATGATTGTTGTGGATTCTTGAGAAATTTGACATTACATCATTGTTTAAAACACAAATACAAGCATGAAATAACTCTTAAATTAAGTATTCTTGACGTTAAAAGAGGATTGATCCATAGATGAATGAAGCATTGATGTTTAAGTAACATCATGTTAAGCAAATTTTCAATTTTCCTTATTCTCTTTGAATTAATCAGCCTTTATTTTGTTTATGACATCTCCTGGCTCTCAAGGCAAGCACTTCCATCCTTTTGATCTGATGTTTTCTGATTGCTCTTTGACTGGAAGGCACTAACTGCTTTCTTCCTTTTCATAATTTTCAGGGCAACAGTTTTTATTCGCTTCTCTCTCTCCTCCATAATGCGCCGCTCTGATTCAAGCAAATTTTCTCCTTTAGCAATCTTTTCCAGGGTAATAGTTTCTTGTTTCATTTTCTCGAGTCCAGCAATCCGGTCATCAAAGCCTGGACTTTTCTTTTCTTTCTCGGTTTTGATCAGGATTTCGAAGTATTCGGTTGTGGAGAGAGATGTTGGCTTCAGTGCAGTTTCATCCAGTTTTCTTAGGCAATCAGAGGACAGTTTGATCAACTTCCTTAATTTGTCCTCAATTACATGGAGTTCCTCTTCAAGTGCATTAAGGATTTGCTTTGAGTTCATAAACTTTCCTTTTGCCTTCATGAAATTGTCTTTCAGCTCTTTAATAGTTTTTTTCTCTATTTTTGTTTCATATGTCCACATGAAATTTTCCTTTGAATGAGCAGAGTAATGGCAGTTTTGAGGGCAGATAATGCAGTAGCCAGCCTCCATCACAGCACAAGTTTGCACAGGATCTTCTGCAGGGAGGAAACAGTTGGAGTGACATGTGAAGAAGCAGGTGTTGCAGTTCATGGTAAAACAGTTTACAGGGGATCTGTTTGCTTTCATCACCTCTACATCTTGCTCAAAATCCTCATTTTGTGCCATGTTCTCACTCTCATTTTTCAAACATTGCTTGAATTTATTTATCTCACTAATTTTAGATAGACCAGCAGTTATTTGAGGGGTCAGACTTGTCATGGCTTTCTCAAGGCGCTCTCGTTCCTCCAAGACCTTTATAGTCATCGTCAGATCTTTACTTTCAATGTCCCCCAGTGCCTTGAAAAAAGCCTTCATCTGTTTAAAGGTTTTGTCCCAGACAAGCTCTGTCAGTTTATCTTCATCATCATTATCATCTGAATCATTATCAGAGGTTGTAGGCTCTTCTACTTTTTTGTCTGCGTACACCGCTGAATTGTTGAAATTGAAATGGGTGGGTTGTCCCTTTTTAGTTTTTACAGGGCAGATCTGCTGATTTGATGGCTTCTAGAACTGGGATGTCTTTACCATCTGCAAATGTTACCAAAATTATGATGTTCTCTGCAATGTCTTTGCCAAAAATGGACAGGATTGAGTCAAAGATGTAACTCTGATTGGCAGTCAGGCGGGCAAGAGAGGCCTGGACAACAAAGCAGACGGCATCAATGTGATCGATTCCCAAAGGGCTACAAAGAAAGCTTTTGACCTGCTCTGTAATCAGTTTATCATGTGCGATTCCTCTTGTATCACCAAATCCAGGTGTGTCTACAATTGTGAGGGAGTAGGGAATTTGAAAGCCAGGCTGATTGTACAGCTCATAAGAGGAGACATTAGATGTCTGACTCTCAGCCTGTGAACGATTGGTTACCTCATTTATTAGTTTGAAGCGATATGAATCCTGCCACTTTACGCCCAGTATGTAATTGACCATCACATTGATCAGTGTGGTTTTTCCTGCACCTGTTGATCCTACAAGAAGAATTACTTTGTTTTTCACATCCTCAACCTTTCTTCCGAAGACATACTGATTAAAACTTACAGTCTCTGCCATTTTTTTGTGTAGTATCAGTGTATGTATTGATGGATTGCCCCTTTTTATTCGTGAAGATTGATTCAAGAACAACTCACTCCCATCCTTCTTTGATTGTTTACCCTTAAGACTGGCTGAAAACACAGTTTCAGGGCTGGAGAGACTCACTCCATCATTTCCACAGTTTGCAAAAACTCTGATTGTGTAAACTGTGTCTTCTTTCAGTCCCTGAAGAGTGCACTCCCTGTTTGTAGATTTCACAGACTTCCATGGCTTTTCATTTTCCTGATCCTTTGTCATTTCCCTGAATTCCAACACGTATCCAGTGATCAGAACATCTTCACCTACAGATGTAGGAACATTCCAGACTACAGTTGCAGACTCAGATTCTTCTCGTTTCACTATAGGTTCTCCAGGTGGAGCACATGGACGAGTCTTGAAGAATGATGTTGTGTCACTTGTCAGACTTACTCCTGGACGACACACTGCCTTACAGTTAAAACAATATTCTTTATGTGGTTGTAACTGCTTGATGGTGACCTGATCAGAAACCCCATCAGTAAATACATCTATCCATTCAGAGCTCTGCGCTGCCTGATATGAAATACAGTATGAGGCCACAGAACTAACACCATGGTCAGGAGGTTTGATTTGCAGATGTATGCAGTCATGCTCAGCACTCAAGAAGACTGGTTTTGGGGGTTTTGAGGGGAGCTCGTACTGTGAGCTTATGAGTCTCCCTCTTTCATAAACATGAATTGAAGAGGCAGTGATGAGTTCATCCGGGATTGATGCAATGCAGAATTCAATGTTCTTTCTTCCATTATTGGCTTCTTTGAAATCTAGGAAGGCCTGTATGGTTTCCCTGGTAAGTGCAGTTACATCTCCTGAGGAAAACCATTTTTTTTTTGAGGAGTCTTGATCATAACTTATTTGCTCTCCATTGTTACATGATTGTTTTTTCAGGTAATTCTCCAAGTCTGAAAGGTACAGTTCCTTTTCATTTAAGGAGGAGAGTGCAAAAGCTATCACATAGTTATTGGATACTTTCAAGACAACCTTGTCCAAGTCATTGCTGGATGAAAGAACAGGGACATCTTTCATGATTTCGAGGTAAGATCTAATGACATTCATCTCTCTCTCACGCTCATTTAGGTACTTGTGTACCAGAGCACCCTGAAACGGGGATCTTTCTTTGTCATTGAGAGAATCAACAAGCTCTTGTTCTTCTTTTCCTCCACCCCTTATAGATGGAAGAAGCCTGCAGAGATGTTTTTGAAAAACAATTTTGTACTCTGAGCAGAGGTCCTTAAATTTTCTGATTTTAGTTTTGATTTCAGGGAATTGAATGGCGACATTGTCCCTCATCAGGTCTTGACATTGAATGTCACAATTATCCAGTTCATCCATGATCCGTTGGGCACGTTGTACTAGGCTTACACTGATCTCCCTGACTAACTTAGCCGCTGTTGAATCTAGGTTTTTCAGAGGGTAAAGCCACACGGTCATGGGCACAGCATTCTCTCCATGTTCTCCCAACAGTTTTGGAAGCTCTGAGTACACCTTGATGGCATCTACATAGGAAACTGGATTGTTTTCCAGAGCAAAATCTCCATAAAAAGTGCAGCTAAATTTGTTCATTTTCTCTTTTTCAGATTCACTCATTTTCAAAGCTGCTTCACCTTCAACTGATATGAAAGGTATCTTTGTGATTGATACTTGGAGCTCTCCTTGTATCTCTTGATGATTTTCATTGGTAGAAACTTCACGGTCAAAAATAAAGAACGCTTGAGCTCCATACAATAGAGCCGTAACGACATGTGTGGCCGAGCCCTCCTGAAATACATTGCAATGCTTTACATTCCCTGTTCCAAGATGCTCCATAGTTAACTGCTCAAATCGTGAACTTGTCCGATACTGTAAGGTGACTCGAGATTGATGTTTGGACTTCTTTTTATCATTTAAAAAGTCAGCTGACCCTTTCACACTGACTAATCCACTCAGAAAGCTGGCTTTAAGAGATGCACGAACATTCAAAGCTTCTACTTTGTCTTCGCTTGAATCTGAGGCAATGATTTTGAAGTCAGTGTTTGGCTGTGGCCGTACATTAATATTCTTCTGCAGCATCTCAGCATCCCAAAGAGTTATTCCTTGGGAAAATTTGTATATTAATCATTAGTTACCCCAAAGGTAAAGCTTAAAATGTGCTTTATATTACCTGGAACGAGGACATCTCTTCGGCAGTCATAAAGCATTCCCAACTGAAAAGGTCGGCCAAGACAAGCCAGTTCAATGGTTTCAGAGTCAGACATCTTTCTAGTGAAAAAGTCTTGGATTATAATTTTATTGTAAATGGTAAATAAAAAAGTGTACAACATATGATTGAAAAAATATTGCATTAGAAACAAAACATACGTTTTAACCCTCTATGGTATGCTTTATGATATCAATGAGGAAAAAATTATTTGTGTTGTTTTTCCCGCTTAAAATTGGACACTTTAACAATATCAATAAACATTTTCATACATTTTTAATTAATTTATTTTTTTAAAGTTTGTTGCCTCGAGGCAACATTGTACCACAATGGAAAAATTGAAACATTTGGCATTTTCATGTAGAAAAAGAAATATATTTATTGACAACATCAATTTCTTTAACTAGACACTTAAACAAACACATTTATCAAGTTTTTAATGTATTAAAAGTTTCATATTTAATAAAAAGTAACATTTTATATCCAGCTGTTGCCCTCAGGCAACATTGTACCATAGTGGAACACAAGTATTACCAAACCATCATATTATTATGTTATTATATCAAGTTATCATATCCATCTTCATCCTCATCTCCATCTTCTCTCTCACCCTCCCTGACGGATTGTCACTATGATTTCATCTTCCTCATCACAGTATGACCCCTCATCATCACCTTCATCAACTGGCAGTGCTACCTGTGTTTTATACCTTTTTGAAGTGCTATAGAAAATGTGCAGATCATAATATATGCAGATATAGTATGTAAATTACTATTCTTATAAGTGCATTACAAAATCATGTGAAAATGCAAATATATTTAGATAATTCTAACTCTTTTCCTTACAAATATAATACATTTGTATTCAAACCTATTATGCCTGTATGGCCTTATGCGATTCCATTATGGTACAATGTTGCCTTGAGGCAACACACAGTTTTTTGTTATTTTCTCTAAAACATTTGATGATATATAATGTAAAGTTCTTGAAAATACTTCTTTACTTGCCAGTGAAGGTGGGTGATTAAATGGGTACAAACAAAAGTCTTTTTTGCACTTTTATTGATTAGTATTTGAGTTATTCTGTCCTGAGATACGGTTGATCAATCAATTGGTGACTTATTTTATTAAAAACAAACTAAAATAGACCATGTTGCCTGGAGGCAACACCGTACCATAAAGAAGTTCTAGAGCATTTATTGGGCCATCCTCAAATATGGGTAAAATAATCTTGAGACAGTGCTGGTGAAAAGTTACTGGCATCTTTAATATATTTAGGGCCTGAACTAACTTTTTTTTTTTTCAATCGATTATATTCAGATGTAGCTAACTGCAAGTTTTAATAAAGATTTTTATATGTTCTCTGATGTTATTTTGTGTTCACTCTTGTCAGTTTTCAACCACTTCGGTCATGCTGACACAACACATTTCGGCTACTTTCGGCTACTAAATGATAAGACTAAAAGCTATTTTTTCAATTTAATTTTTTTTTTATAATTATTTTCTTTCCCTTTATTTAACCAGATAAAACTTTCTGAGATTAAAAATCTCTTTTACAGAAGTGACCTGGCCAAGACGAGCAGCACAGCATTCTTAAAAAAAACACACATCAAACACAGTAAAGACACATCATCAGTACAAATCAAAAACATTTGCAAATCATTTCTTCCTTTAACAGCTTGCTAATAAAAAATTTGAAAGTGTTCATCGACACCGGGGTCTGTAATTTCAAGTCATTTTGTAAAAAGTTCCAATCATTGGATGCCGCGTACCGAAAAGCTTGTTTTCCAAATTCTGTTCGTATAGATGGAACTGAAAGGATGTACAAATCTTGTGAACGCAAAGAATAAGCTCCAAAAGATTTGTGTTGGGTAAGGGAGCAAAGATATGGAGGCAACTGGCCCAAGATAGATTTATAAATAAAAAGGTACCAGTGCTTACGTCTGCGTGTTGATAATGACGACCAACCAACTCTATTATACAGCTCACAATGGTGAGTGCTATAGTTGCAATTTAATATAAACCTAAGTGCACCATGATATAAAATATCCAAAGAATTTAAAAGTTTGGTAGTTGCTGATTTATACAAAATATCTCCGTAATCAAAGACAGGCATAAAAGTGGCGGAAACTAATCTTTTTGCTTCAAATGAGAAGCAGGATTTATTTCTAAAATAAAACCCCCGTTTTATTTTTAATTTAGTCCTTAACTGATCAGCATGAGATGTAAAAGATAAGGAATCATCCAACATGAAACCAAGATATTTATATTCTGTCACTACCTCTATTATAGTGCCCTGTAGGGTTTTAAGAGATGGTTGATTTGCCACTTGCTTCTTTGATCTTGAGAAGAACATTGCTTTAGTTTTAGTCTCGTTCAAAGTCAGGCTTAAATCATAAAGCCTTTGCTGCACATCATAAAAAGCACATTGTAGCAAGGACACAGCGTGATGTAATTTGGGAGCACTACAGTAGATCACAGTGTCGTCGGCATAAAAATTAAAATTAACGTTACTAATGTTAATGTCAAGATTATTAATATAAATAATAAAAAGTAAAGGCCCCAAAACAGACCCCTGAGGAACACCCCTCGTAATCTGCAAAGGTGCAGATGAATGGCCTTCCATCTGCACACACTGTGTCCTGTCTACTAAGTAGCTTTCAAACCACAAAATTGTATCTTTAGACAATCCAATCTGTCTCAGTCTATTTTTCAGTATACTAAGATCAACAGTGTCAAAATCCTTAGACAAGTCAATAAAGAGTGAAACACAATGATGACCTTTATCGAGCGCCTCAATAATATCGTTTAAAACCCTGGTAGCAGCTGTAGTTGTGCTGTGCTTTTTCCTGAAGCCTGAGTGATTATGTGATAAAATGTCATATTTATATAGATATGATGTCAACTGCTCACTAATGAGAGATTCAAAAACCTTTGACAGGACGCAAAGTTTTGAGATCGGCCTGTAGTTATTCATATCAGAGGGATCTCCTCCTTTTAACAATGGGATAACGAATGCAGACTTCCATATCTTTGGAAATTCGTTTAAACTCATTGAAAGATTATAAATATATGTCAAAGGGTCAGCTATGTGATCAGCAGCTAGTTTTAAAATAAATGATTCTAACAGGTCAGGACCAGCTGACTTATTCACATCCAATGTTTTAAGAGCTTTTTTAATCTGACAAATTAAAAGTGGTTTGAAAGTAAACTTGGGATCTGATAGATGTCTTCCTGTGTCATCCATATCAATATTCATATCTTTGGTTTTTGGTACCTCGAATGACGACCCAACAGCAACAAAGTAATTATTAAAACAGTTCAACATCTCTCCTTTTTCTAAATTTTTTATAGAATTGTCCATTATATATGAAGGAAGTCCTACTGCCTTTTTTACACCAGTAATGGATTCAACATTTTTCCAAAATTTCATAGGTTTGTTTAGATTACGAGTTGTTTCATCTAAAAAGTAATCAGCTTTAGCTTTCCTTATCATCACTGTACATCTATTTCGTAATTGTCTGAAACCAAGCCAGTTGGATTTAAGGTCGGAATGCCTTGGTCTAGCCCAGGCAACATCACGCTCATGAATCAAATTTGATAATGTGGGTGAGAAACAGGGGTTATCTCTACCCTTAACGCGATATTTTTTTATTTTTTATTTTTTTTAAAGGCGCATGTCTAATTATAATAGTGGTGAGCCGTTCATGAAAATACTTCCAGGCACACTCAATATCAGGAATCAATGAAATCTTCTCCCAGTCAAACAGAGCAAGGTCATGACCAAAACCTTGCTCACTAAACTGAGACATACACCGCCTAGTAATTATCCGCGGTTTTATTTTAGGTAGTTTTGCATTTCTTACTATTCCAACAGCACAATGATCACTCATATCTTGCGCAAACAGATGCTGTTGAATATCTATACGGTGCATTCGTAAAAATTAAATCGAGAAGTGATGATTTATCTGGGTTGGTGTATTTACTAATTGCTGAATGTTAAAGGTATCACAAAAAAACTTTACTTCAGCAGATAAAGGCTGTAGCCAATTCCAATTAAAATCTCCAATTAATATTAATTCCTTAAAATTCAACTTTGACATAAAATCTGTCATAAATAAAAGAGAATATTTTGTTGCTGACGGGGGTCTATAGCAGCCCACTACAGTAAACGCTAAGGATTTTAAATCGGCATTTTATCAATGCGTTGGCGTAGCTCAGTAAGTGTCATTATGATGATACCCTGAGGTTACCTGAGCAGTTTCATAACAGTGCCACCTAGTGGTCAAAATATATATCAAAATAGTTAAAAATGCTTTGTAACGTTTAAATCAGTCTTATGTTATGAGTCTGGTGTCTTTAGATTGCTTCAGTCATGCAGAGTACAATTATACAAATTTTGCCATGGTTTGCATATTGTCTGTCTGCCATTTTAAATTGTTTGGTTACTTTTTCAAACTCTGATGACAACATTTATGGGATTGTTACCAAATATGTATTAGATCATCTTTCAACCATGCTGGTGAAAAGTTATTGATTAGTGATAAAGTTTTTGATTAACCAAACCATGTAATGCATGGATAATTCCATAGTAAGGACGTTACAAAAGAGCTGCAACAACAACAACAATCTGCTATGGATGCTGCAAAGTGATATGGTGAATGTGTTTCACATCATACAGTAGCTGTATGATGGAATACTATGTTGGTCAATCAGCATCAGGACCAGAACTATCTGTTTTATAATCTGTATTATAGAATTAATCAGTGAATTAATTAGTGTTTTGAGAAAAATGTTATTTAAATAAATGAATTGCCAGGGGGAAAAAAAACAATCAGAACTACAAAAATATTGATGTCTTAGGTAATATTATGCTGTAAATCAAGCAACAAGATGTTTTATTTATAAAAGACAGCATAGTTACCGTAATGCAGCTACTCAGGTCATTCACTAAGATACCTGCAAAAAACAAAACAAAATATGAAATCTCAGAAATGTTCAGTTACAGCATTTCTTGTGAAGAACAAATGTGCAAAGTAGATTTGTATTTCATGCAACAGAACATTTACTTATTAAAATATAAATTAAGTCTATTATTAATAAGGGAATAATAACCTTTAAATTAAGCATAATAATTAAATAAACAACCAAATGGCGTTTAATACATGGCTCTCTATAATGTGTGATTCTGATTGGTCAATAGCAGCATTTAGTGTGCGTGTGTGTGTGTGTGTGTGTGTATGTGTGTGCTTTTGTACCTTTTTTTTTTCTGAGAGTGTTTTTAAATATACACACATTTTAAAGCATTTGACCATTTTTACCAAGCCAGGAAAGTTCCCTGCTCAGTTTCCAAAAGGCCAGGGGAAAAAATACAGCTTATTTGATATAGATGACATCTGCCAGGGCACAGTGTCACCCTGTGGGGTAAGTTGTCACTGTAGGAAACTGCTGTTAACGATTAATGATTTGAGAACAATACTTTGTTTGAAATATGAAATATTATCATATATATATATATATATATATATATATAATCTTCCAATCTTCTTCTGAACTTCTGATATCATTTGTAATATAGTTATGAAGCACAAAGCCTATGAAATATTAAGCCTTTGTTTTGATCAACAGATATTGTAATTTATTTAATTGTATAATATTACAGCATTTAAAACACATCTGACAGCTTGGCCTGACCTGACATTTATGAAAAATACTGGTGTCCCGGAAACACAGTTCGATGGTGTGGTTCAAATATTCATTATATATTATACTTTTGTCTGAAAACCAGTGTGGTTTTATTGTCTTCACTTGTTTACCTAGCAGCCATTACAAATAAGTACGATATCTGAATTTTAGTTTGGAGGACAGAAATGACAAAAAAATATTTTAATTTAAGCAACATACCTTTTTCCCCCACTATATTACTCCAGAATGATTTGTCCCCTTCAGGTTTAGACACTATTAATTTACATCTAAACACTGTGGTTTTATAGAGTGAATCAGGGCCACTCCCTGCAACACTGTGATTGGGCAGGCAGCAAGTCTCAGTCAGTCTACCTTCTCGCTGAGTTTAGATCAGTAAATAAGCTGTAGAAGCACAGCATTACTACACTAATATCTTTCATAAAATGCTTTCATAAAAAATTTGAGAAAGGTTGTAGTTTCAGCAAAGTGACAAGTCCTGATGGAAAAATGTCTGGTCAGGTCATACTAGTCTGGCAATGTATAACTAAACAGTAGCTTATGCAGCAGTGACCTTTGGTAATGTTTTGTATGAACTCGCATCCCAAAATGTCGTGAAAGAAATGGCATTTTTTAAATAATGATTACATGCCTGTGTGAACATCCTTACAGAGATGTTTGCAACAAACACATTATCAATCATGTTAACATTCGCTAACCTTTCACCATTCTGAACAGGTTGGGATTTCATGATATGAGTAATTTAATATTTTTTAAATGTAATTTTATAATTTTATAATAATAATAAAAAAAATATATATATATATATATATATATATATATAATTTTATCTTTGTTATTAAAAATAATCAAAAAAAAACAGCTGGTCAATTTAACAGTGGCATTCAAGAAAGAAATTAAATAATATTAAATTAAATAATCAAATGAAAAATAAAAAAAAACTGCAGTCTTCAACGTATAAATTAACTATACACTGATTCTAATAAATATATTAATATACCTATATAAATATATTAAAGTTATTCAGTCAATCATTGGGTGATTTTCTATTTTTTTGTTGTTGTTTGATTAACATTAATCACACAGAATATTAGGCTGCTGGTCCAGCATGGATCCAATACATTGGAACACATCCGATTTCTCAGCTGTTTACATTCACCAAAGACATACCGGACTGTGTTTACGTGAAAACTCATTTTGACATTTTTGACCATTCAAGCGCAATAGAGGGTATGCACGTGACATCACCATCAGCCGGAGTGGAAAAAAGACAGAGTGGCAGCATTAGTTTTCAGTGTGAATGCTGCGAAAAACACACAAAACACATTCAAAATGGGAAAAAGCTTTGCGATTGACTGTACAAGTACATTTGACAAGAAATCTGAGGTATATTTTTACAGACTGCCGAAGCTAATGGATCGCTGCAATCCACAGAAACAACTGCACTCCAGGCAGCGAAATGTGGATTTGCAGTTATCATTTTGTCAATGTTGAATTTTGGGGTAAAATCATACCCTACATATTGTATTGTTATATATTGTATTAACAACTTCTCAATTAAACATTTACCATCTTATATTCTACATAATTGGGTGTTTTTAAACAAACAGACAAAACTATAAAAGTTTTAACTTTACAAGTTTTAATCACCCGTATTTAGACCTACCTATGTTGTATTTATATAAAATGTTCACAGGCAAATTTGCTTTATGTATTTTCTGTAATCCATGAAAGAGAACTGACGGCCAAATGGGTCACATTTCGGCATTAACCAAATACCTGGGGCTTCATTTATAAAACGTGCGTACGCATCGATTTGATCATAGAGTGTGTGCGCGCTAAAATCCACGCCAACATTCATATTTAACATTAATTAGGCAGCTTTTACAAAGCGGAGATCTGAACCCATTCAGCTGTATTAGGACACCCCTCCGAATCATTGAATTCAGGTGTTCCAATCACTTCCATGGCCACAGGTGTATAAAATCAAGCACCTAGGCATGCAGACTGCTTCTACAAACATTTGTGAAAGAATGGGTCGCTCTCACGAGCACAGTGAATTCAAGCGTGAAACCGTGATAGGTTGCCACCTGTGCAATAAGTCCATTCGTGAAATTTCCTCACTACTAAATATTCCACGGTCAACTGTTAGTGGTCTCATAACAAAGTGGAAACAATTGGGAACAACAGCAACTCAGCCACCAAGTGGTAGGCCACGTAAAATCACAGAGCGGGGTCAGCGCATGCTGAGGCTCACAGTGCGCAGAAGTCGCCAGCTTTCTGCAGAGTCAATAGCTACAGACCTCCAAACTTCGTGTGGCCTTCAGATTAGCTCAAGAACAAGGCTTTAATACATGTAACAGCTGAGCTAAACCTACTTACTGTAGTGTACAGTGGCTGTGGGTCGGGTTTTATTGTTGATTAAAAAATATTTCCCATACAAATGCATTTGTTTTGCTTGTTTACATAGGCTATAGGCTACTTGTTGCATGCCTTGAGCATAATATAGGTACGTTTCTGACGGAAAAAAAATGTAAAAATGCTGGCTTTTGATTGTACATTTAAATTTCCCCTGCTTTGTTCTTAACCTAACATGCATACATGTGTAAACGATATGACGATGTTAATGTTCCAATAATTTTTTGCGCAAATAGTCTGAATAGTCAGCAAACTTTGCTGATGCAGGTACAGAACGCATTCTTCAGAATGCATCACGCATTCTTTTTGCAATCAAAACAAATTATTTCTCCCATACACCGAGCAAGGAATGCTGGAAAGTTCCTTTGTCAACAGAACAGCTAAATAAAAATAAAAATAACACATTGTATAGGTGTAGTGGAAATTTGTTTTCTTAGCATTTATTTCTCTCTACTTTATATGATTTGTGCCTCTGTATGTAGTTTGCTAATGCTGAGTGGAAATTTACTGGCAGGCTGATAAAGAGAAATTACAACAACTTGTTTTTCAGAAACTGTGAAAACAGCTGCACATCCTTAAAACTATCTTTTACAGAAGCTAGACTTGACTGCTAGGAACAGAAGTGAAACTTTGAACACTGACTTTTCCAATTCTAATATCATAATGTATATAAGAGACCCTTCACTAGGAGAAATCAACAACTGAAGTTTGTTTGACACAACATGACTGCAGAGAGAAGAGGAAGTGATTGATGGGCACATGTATGTTAGACCCTATACTGACTAAACTATTGAAAGAGATGCTTCCAGAGGTCATAGATCCTCTTCTTAATATCGTCAATTCATCTTTATCACTAGGATACGTACCAAAAAGTTTTAAGCTGGCTATTATTAAACCTCTTATTAAAAAACCACAACTTGATCCTAGAGAATTAGTCAATTACAGGCCGATCTCAAATCTCACTTTTTTGTCAAAAATACTAGAAAAGGCAGTATCATCACAACTATGTTCCTTTTTAGACAGAAATAGTATCTGTGAGGATTTCCAGTCAGGTTTTAGACCGTACCATAGTACTGAGACTGCTCTCATTAGAGTTACTAATGATTTGCTCTTATCATCAGATCGTGGTTGTATCTCTCTATTAGTGTTACTGGATCTTAGTGCTGCATTTGACACTATCGATCACAACATTCTTTTAAATAGACTCGAAAATTATGTTGGCATTAGTGGAATTGCACTGTCATGGTTCAAATCATACTTATCTGACCATTTTCAGTTTGTAGTAGTAAACGAAGAGAGGTCATATCGATCACAAGTTCAATATGGAGTACCGCAAGGCTCAGTACTAGGACCGTTGCTTTTCACTCTGTACATGCTACCCTTGGGAGATATCATTAGGAAGCATGGTGTTAGTTTTCACTGTTACGCTGATGATACTCAGCTCTATATTTCTTCGCGCCCTGACGAAACTTACCAATTCACAAAATTAACAGAATGCATAGCTGATATAAAAAATTGGATGACCAGTAATTTCCTACTTCTAAATTCAGAAAAAACAGAGATTCTAATTTTTGGACAAAAAACTTCTTCACGTAATAACCTAGAATACTGTCTAACACTTGATGGCTGCTCTGTTAAGTCTTTGTCGTCAGTTAGGAACCTGGGTGTGCTCTTTAATACCAATCTTTAATTTGAAGCCCATGTTACTAGCATCTGTAAAACCTCATTCTTCCATCTTAAAAATATATCTAAACTACGACATATGCTCTCAATGAAAAATGCAGAACAGTTAGTTCATGCGTTCATGACCTCAAGGCTAAATTACTGTAACGCTCTACTGGGTGGTTGTTCCACTTGCCTGATAAATAAACTACAGCTTGTACAAAATGCAGCAGCTAGAGTTCTTACTAGAACTAGGAAGTATGACCATATTAGCCCAGTTCTGTCAACACTGCATTGGCTTCCTGTTAAACATCGTATAGATTTTAAAATCTTGCTAATTACTTACAAAGCACTAAATGGTTTAGCTCCCCAGTACCTGAGTGAGCTCTTAAAGCATTATAATGTCCTTCACGTCTATTGCGATCTCAGAATTCAGGCCAGCTGATAATACCTAGAATATCAAAATCAACCGCAGGTGGTAGATCCTTCTCCTATCTGGCACCTAAACTCTGGAACAATCTTCCTAGCATTGTTCAGGAAGCAGACACACTCTGTCAGTTTAAATCTAGACTAAAAACACATCTCTTTAACCTGGCATACACATAACACATTATTAATTTATATTTTCAAATCCGTTAAAGGATTATTAGGCTGCATAAATTAGGTCAGCCGGAACCGGGAACACTTCCTATAACACCAGATGTACTCGTTACATCAGAAGAAGAATGGCATCTATGCTAATATTAGTCTTTCTGTTTATCCCGAGGTTACCGTAGTCAACCGGATCCGGGCCGTATCCAGGTGAGACAGAGGACCGGCGCCCTGACACGACCACAACGCAGCCCTGAAGTATCAGCAGAGATTGAGTCAACCAGATCATCCATTGTGAAGGCCTCATCGGCACGACAGCCAGTGGCACAGCTCCTCAACAAACCGTCCATACCGGTGTGATGAATACGATCCTCAACTGGACTGAACTGGAATAAATACTTTGAATGTTGCGATCCTATCGGACACAAGATAGCAACCCTAATCGTAACAAAGCACTGTTCGCCAGAGGAGAACTGGCCCCCCGACTAAGCCTGGTTTCTCCCAAGGTTTTTTTTTCTCCATTTTAACACAGAAGTCTATTTGCCACCTGTTTGCCATCTGATGTCACCTGTTGGAGTTTGGGTTCCTTGCCGCTGTCGCCTTTGGCTTGCTAAGTTGGGGACACATGACATTTGATATTCAACAGTGCTTTGATCTGCCGACATTGACACTATTCTTTAAGAGCTGCTGTGCAGCCAAAATTATATACCAGTTATCAATGTAAAGCTGCTTTGACACAATCTGCATTGTAAAAAGCGCTATATAAATAAAGGTGACTTGACTTGACTTGACCTTCAGCTCCCCTTCTTGAGGGGTCAGCATGGAGAGGAATGATTCAGTGAAAAGGTGAATCTTTCACTTGAGACTTTTCCTAAGGACAATTTTGCCATGCAATTTTGTGGCAGGATCGATCAAAAGCCAGACAGAGGAGAGGCAGGGAAGCAACGGAGCCTAGTGTGTGTTATTATATTAACCAACTAGGGGTAAAGACATAAATAGATTATTTATTGACTATGCAGAGTTCTCTGGCAAAGACAAGGGAACACGGTGTCCAAAGAGAAAATTATGGCTAAAAAAGCAACAATATTGGTCACTCGATTTTGTTTAAAGGTAATTTTCTAGTTTCAGTAAAAAGATGCATTTTGAACCGAAAGGATTAACATACCTGATGTGATGAGTGTGTATGAAAGAAAGTATAAAACCTATGATTGATTAATTAATCATCAAAAGGGAGGAGTGTAGTGGCAAACTAATTTCTTAGTCTTTATTGTATTGGAAAAACTAACACCTAATTCTGTTTTGTACTTTATATGATTTGTGACTCTGTATGCAGTCTGCTAATGATGAGTGGAAATTTACTGGCAAATAATTAAACTTAATATGCTGATAAGGAGAAGTTACAACAACTTTTTTTCAGAAACAGTTGCACATCCTTGAAGCTATCTTTTTGTAGAAGCTAGATATGACTGCTAGGAACAGAAGTGAAATTTTAAACACTTTGTGTACTTTTCCAGTCCTAATATGGTAATGTATGTGCATATATAAGATACCCCGCACAGGCGAGGTTCCCCTTTGCTGCAAAGACTCTGTGAATGGCCTTCTTGCAAGAATAAAGAAATGAAAAAGACACTGTTTGGTCTAACTGGTTTATTGCAGAGGTTTATTCTGCTGGTTGTCATCGCAGAATAAACCCCGACTGGGTGATCTGGGGGGGTATTTCAGAAAGCGAGGTTAACTTACCGTCACCTACAGTACACCCTGAACCGTCACATACTCCCTGAAAACGCGTCTGGGAGTTCAGCCAACCCAGAGTATGTTCCTGGTTAACACACAAGACATTCTGAAGCGACAAATCGATGATTCACCATGGAAACAGATGCTAAGAAAAGCTTGAATTTTTTTTTTTTTTTCCCAAACCAGTTCAGCGGAAAGGAGTGTGTTTATGGGAATTTTTGACCATTCTTCTAGAAGCGCATTTGTGAGGTCAGGCAGTGATGTTGGCGAGAAGGCCTGGCTCGCAGTCTCCGCTCTAATTCATCCCAAAGGTGTTTTATCAGGTTGAGGTCAGGACTCTGTGCAGGCCAGTCAAGTTCCTCCACACCAAACTTTCTCATCCATGTCTTTATGGACCTTGCTTTGTGCACTGGTGCACAGTCATGTTGGAATAGGAAGGTGCCATCCCCAAATTGTTCCCACAAAGTTGGGAGCATGAAATTGTTTAAAATGTCTTGGTATGCTGAAGCATTAAGAGTTCCTTTCACTGGAACTAAGGGGCCAAGCCCAACCCCTGAAAAACAACCCCACACCATTATCTCCCTCCACCAAACTTTACACTTCGCACAATGCAGTCAGGCAAGTACCGTTCTCCTGGCAACCGCCAAATCCAGACTCATCCATCGGATTGCCAGACAGAGAAGCGTGATTCGTCACTCCAGAGAACACGTCTCCACTGCTCTAGAGTCCAGTGGTGGCATGCTTTAAACCACTGTATCCGATGCTTTGCATTGCACTTGGTGATGTAAGGCTTGGATGCAGCTGCTCGGCCATTGAAACCCATTCTATGAAGCTCTCTACTCACTGTTCTTGAGCTAATCTGAAGGCCACACAAAGTTCGGAGGTCTGTAGCTATTGACTCTGCAGAAAGTTGGCAACTTCTGCACACTGTGCGCCTCAGCATGCGTTGACCCCGCTCTGTGATTTTACGTGGCCTACCACTTTGTGGCTGTTGTTCCCAATTGTTTCCTCTTTGTTATGAGACCACTAACAGTTGACTGTGGAATATTTAGTAGTGAGGAATTTTCACGAATGGACTTGTTGCACAAGTGGCAACCTATCACAGTACCACGCTTGAATTCACTGAGCTCCTGAGAGCGACCCATTCTTTCACAAATGTTTGTAGAAGCAGTCTGCATGCCTATGCCTAGGTGCTTGATTTTATACACCTGTGGCCATGGAAGTGATTGGAACATCTGAATCAATGATTTGGAGGGGTGTCCCAACATTTTTCGCAATATAGTGCATATACATATATATACAGTGGTGGTCAGAATTATTGGCACCCTTGGAAAATATGATCAAAGATGACTGTAAAAATAAATCTGCATTGTTTATCCTTTTGATCTTTAATTCAATAAATTAGCAAAAATCTAACATTTCATTGAAGAAAAAGAATTGAAAGTGGGGGGGAAATCATATTATGGAATAAATGTTTTTCTCCAAAACACATTGGCCACAATTATTGGCACCCTTTTATTCAATACTTTTGCAACCTCCTTTTCCCAAGATAACAGCTCTGAGTCTTCACCTATAATGCCTGATGAGTTTGGAGAACACCTGACAAGATATCAGAGACCATTTCTCCATACAGAATCTCTCCAGATCCTTCAGATTCCCAGTTCCATGTTGGTGCTTCTTCTCTTCAGTTCACTCCACTCATTTTCTTTAGGGTTCAGGTCAGGGAACTGGGATGGCCATGGCAGAAGCTTCATTTTGTGCTCAGAGACACAATTTTGTGTTGGTTTTGATGTTTGTTTTGGATCATTGTCCTGAAAATCCAACCACGGACCATTATTGGATTTCTAGCAGAAGCAGTTAGGTTTGGATTTTTATCTGTTGGTATTTGATAGAATCCATGATACCATGTATCTGAACAAGATGTCCAGGACCTCCAGCAGAAAAATAGGCCCACATCATTAAAGATCCAGCAGTATATTTAACCGTGGGCATGGGGTACTTTTTATCCATGTGTGCACCAAAACCATCTGGTGGGTTTGCTGCCAAAAAGCTTTTTTTTTGTTTCATCTGACCATAGAAGCCGGTGTCATTTGAAGTTCCAGTCGTGTCTGACAACTGAATATGCTGGAGATTGTTTCTGGATGAGAGCAGAGGATTTTTCTTGAAACCCTCCCGAACAACTTGTGAGGATGTAGGTGCTGTTTGATAATTTTTTTTTAGGCTTTCTGAGACTCAAGACTCAACTAATCTCTGCAATTCTCCAGCTATGATCCTTGGAGAGTCTTTGTCCACTCAAACTTTCTTCCTCACTGTGCATTAGGACGATTTAGACACATGTCCTTTTCCAGGGAGATTTGTAACATCTTTAGTTGATTGGAAATTCTTAATTATTGACCTGATGGTGGAAAAGGGGATTTTCAATGCTTTAGCTATTTTCTTACAGAAGTGAAACTTTGAACACTGACTTTTCCAATTCTAATATCATAATGTATGTGCGTATATAAGAGACCCTTCACTAGGAGAAATCGACGACTGAAGTTTGTTTGACACAACATGGCTGCAGAGAGAAGAGGAAGTGATTGATGGGCCTTCAGCTCCCCTTCTTGAGGGGTCAGCATGGAGAGGAATGATTCAGTGAAAAGGTGAATCTTTCACTTGAGACTTTTCCTAAGGACAATTTTGCCATGCAATTTTGTGGCAGGATCGATCAAAAGCCAGACAGAGGAGAGGCAGGGAAGCAACGGAGCCTAGTGTGTGTTATTATATTAACCAACTAGGGGTAAAGACATAAATAGATTATTTATTGACTATGCAGAGTTCTCTGGCAAAGACAAGGGAACACGGTGTCCAAAGAGAAAATTATGGCTAAAAAAGCAACAATATTGATCACTCGATTTTGTTTAAAGGTAATTTTCTAGTTTCAATAAAAAGATGCATTTTGAACCGAAAGGATTAACATATCTGATGTGATGAGTGTGTATGAAAGAAAGTATAAAACCTATGATTGATTAATTAATCATCAAAAGAGAGGAGTGTAGTGGCAAACTAATTTCTTAGTATTTATTGTATTGGAAAAACTAATACCTAATTCTGTTTTGTACTTTATATGATTTGTGACTCTGTATGCAGTCTGCTAATGATGAGTGGAAATTTACTGGCAAATAATTAAACTTAATATGCTGATAAGGAGAAGTTACAACAACTTTTTTTTCAGAAACAGTTGCACATCCTTGAAGCTATCTTTTTGTAGAAGCTAGATATGACTGCTAGGAACAGAAGTGAAATTTTAAACACTTTGTGTACTTTTCCAGTCCTAATATGATAATGTATGTGCATATATAAGATACCCCACACAGGCGAGGTTCCCCTTCGCTGCAAAGACTCTGTGAATGGCCTTCTTGCAAGAATAAAGAAATGAAAAAGACACTGTTTGGTCTAACTGGTTTATTGCAGAGGTTTATTCTGCTGGTTGTCATCGCAGAATAAACCCCGACTGGGTGATCTGGGGGGGTATTTCAGAAAGTGAGGTTAACTTACCGTCACCTACAGTACACCCTGAACCGTCACATACTCCCTGAAAACGCGTCTGGGAGTAAGTTCAGCCAACCCAGAGTATGTTCCTGGTTAACACACAAGACATTCTGAAGCGACAAATCGATGATTCACCATGGAAACAGATGCTAAGAAAAGCTTGAATTTTTTTTTTTTTTTCCCTAAACCAGTTCAGCGGAAAGGAGTGTGTTTATGGGAATTTTTGTCCATTCTTCTAGAAGCGCATTTGTGAGGTCAGGCAGTGATGTTGGCGAGAAGGCCTGGCTCGCAGTCTCCGCTCTAATTCATCCCAAAGGTGTTTTATCAGGTTGAGGTCAGGACTCTGTGCAGGCCAGTCAAGTTCCTCCACACCAAACTTTCTCATCCATGTCTTTATGGACCTTGCTTTGTGCACTGGTGCACAGTCATGTTGGAATAGGAAGGGGCCATCCCCAAATTGTTCCCACAAAGTTGGGAGCATAAAATTGTCCAAAATGTCTTGGTATGCTGAAGCATTAAGAATTCCTTTCACTGGAACTAAGGGGCCAAGCCCAACCCCTGAAAAACAACCCCACACCATTATCCCCCTCCACCAAACTTTACACTTGGCACAATGCAGTCAGGCAAGTACCGTTCTCCTGGCAACCGCCAAATCCAGACTCGTCCATCGGATTGCCAGACAGAGAAGCGTGATTCGTCACTCCAGAGAACACGTCTCCACTGCTCTAGAGTCCAGTGGCGGCATGCTTTAAACCACTGTATCCGATGCTTTGCATTGCACTTGGTGATGTAAGGCTTGGATGCAGCTGCTCGGCCATTGAAACCCATTCTATGAAGCTCTCTACACACTGTTCTTGAGCTAATCTGAAGGCCACACAAAGTTCGGAGGTCTGTAGCTATTGACTCTGCAGAAAGTTGACAACTTCTGCGCACTGTGCACCTCAGCATGCGCTGACCCCGCTCTGTGATTTTACGTGGCCTACCACTTTGTGGCTGTTGTTCCCAATTGTTTCCTCTTTGTTATGAGACCACTAACAGTTGACCATGGAATATTTAGTAGTGAGGAAATTTCACGAATGGACTTGTTGCACAAGTGGCAACCTATCACAGTACCACGCTTGAATTCACTGAGCTCCTGAGAGCGACCCATTCTTTCACAAATGTTTGTAGAAGCAGTCTGCATGCCTATGCCTAGGTGCTTGATTTTATACACCTGTGGCCATGGAAGTGATTGGAACATCTGAATTCAATGATTTGGAGGGGTGACCCAATATTTTTCGCAATATAGTGCATATACATATATATACAGTGGTGGTCAGAATTATTGGCACCCTTGGTAAATATGATCAAAGATGACTGTAAAAATAAATCTGCATTGTTTATCCTTTTGATCTTTAATTCATTAAATTAGCAAAAATCTAACATTTCATTGAAGAAAAAGAATTGAAAGTGGGGGGGAAATCACATTATAGAATAAATGTTTTTCTCCAAAACACATTGGCCACAATTATTGGCACCCTTTTAATTAATACTTTTTGCAACCTCCTTTTCCCAAAATAACAGCTCTGAGTCTTCACCTATAATGCCTGATGAGTTTGGAGAACACCTGACAAGATATCAGAGACCATTTCTCCATACAGAATCTCTCCAGATCCTTCAGATTCCCAGTTCCATGTTGGTGCTTCTTCTCTTCAGTTCACTCCACTCATTTTCTTTAGGGTTCAGGTCAGGGAACTGGGATGGCCATGGCAGAAGCTTCATTTTGTGCTCAGAGACACAATTTTGTGTTGGTTTTGATGTTTGTTTTGGATCATTGTCCTGAAAATCCAACCACGGACCATTATTGGATTTCTAGCAGAAGCAGTTAGGTTTGGATTTTTATCTGTTGGTATTTGATAGAATCCATGATACCATGTATCTGAACAAGATGTCCAGGACCTCCAGCAGAAAAATAGGCCCACAACATTAAAGATCCAGCAGTATATTTAACCGTGGGCGTGGGGTACTTTTTATCCATGTGTGCACCAAAACCATCTGGTGGGTTTGCTGCCAAAAAGCTTTTTTTTTTTTTTAGTTTCATCTGACCATAGAAGCCGGTGTCATTTGAAGTTCCAGTCGTGTCTGACAACTGAATATGCTGGAGATTGTTTCTGGATGAGAGCAGAGGATTTTTCTTGAAACCCTCCCGAACAACTTGTGGGGATGTAGGTGCTGTTTGATAATTTTTTTTAGGCTTTCTGAGACTCAAGACTCAACTAATCTCTGCAATTCTCCAGCTGTGATCCTTGGAGAGTCTTTGTCCACTCAAACTTTCCTCCTCACCGCGCATTAGGACGATTTAGACACATGTCCTTTTCCAGGGAGATTTGTAACATCTTTAGTTGATTGGAAATTCTTAATTATTGACCTGATGGTGGAAAAGGGGATTTTCAATGCTTTAGCTATTTTCTTACAGCCACTTTCTATTTTGTGAAGCTCAACAATCTTTTGCTGCACATCAGAACTATATTCTTTGGTTTTTTACATTGTGATGAATGATTAAGGGAATTTGGCCTTTGTGTTTCCTCATGTTTATACTCCTGTGGATCAGGAAGTCATGGCTGGACAATTTCATGTTCATGATCACCCTGGTGTGCTAAAAAAATGGGAATATGAATGGGAATATACTTCAGAGATATTTTACTCATAAAAAATTCTAGGTGTGCCAATAATTGTGGCCAACGTGTTTTGGAGAAAAATATTTATTTCATAATGTGATTTCCCCCCACTTCCAATTCTTTTCCTCCAATGAAAGTTTAGATTTTTGCTAATTTTATGAATTAAAGATCAAAGGGATAAACAATGCAGATTTATTTCTTTTACAGTCATCTTTGATCATATTTACCAAGGGTGCCAATAATTCTGACCACCACTGTGTGTGTGTGTGTATATATATATATATATATATATATATATATATATATACACACCACCAGTCAAAAGTTTGGAAACATTACTATTTTTCATGTTTTTGAACGAAGTCTCTTATGCTCATTAAGGCTGCATTTATTTCATAATAAATACAGAAAAAACAATAATTGTGAAATATTATTACAATTTAAAATTATGGTTTTCTATTTAAATATACTTTAAAATATAATTTATTTCTGTGATGCAAAGCTGAATTGTCAGCATCATTACTCCAGTCTTCAGTGTCACATGATCCTTCAGAAATCATTGTAATATGCTGATTTATTATCAATGTTGGAAACAGTTGTGCTGCTTAATATTATTTTATAACCTATTGTTACAGTGTCGCTCCAAGGAAGATGAGGAAGGCCGGTTCAAGGAAGATAACGTAGTTTAATCTCAAGGAATTGGCAGGTAACGTACAACACAGGTAACATACAACAATACCGGACGCTAGACTGAAGACAGGGAGGAACTTAAATACACAATACTAATGACGAACAGCTGTGAGTGTAATCAGTGTCCATGGTGAATAATGAGTGGCGGGACGGAAAACAAAGGAGCACGTGACAGTAAAAAACAAACAGGACGAGACGGTGAATGTAACACCTATGATACTTTTTCAGGATACTTTAATGAATAAAAAGTTAAAAATATCAGCATTTATTTAAAATAGAAATCTTTTGTAACAATATACACTACCAGAGCTATAGTTCAGAGCAGGTTATGTTCAGAGAGTAAGTTGCTATGGCCACTTACATACCCTGAAAGTTACCTCCGTTTTTGGAACCGAAAGTTGAGGTTATCCATCAGCCTGAAGTGTTGGTACACGGCTACTTGCCACATAAGTAAATAATTAAAATTTAAGAGATACGTACAGACATACCACATATTGCACGGCATTTTGCCACATAAATAATTATGGGGATAAGGGATATTGATCTGAGATGAAAATAAAATCGTACCTGTTTGTTATCTGATAATCCATTACAATGAACAAAACAATAGTCGCAAAATGGCAATAGCTGCGTTTGTATGAAAGGAGAGAGCGATTCCACGATACCAGATGACATAGTCAAATCAATATTTTGTGTACAGTTATTTAATTGAGTTTTAATATTTTATTAGCTCACCACAAAACTTCCACAAGGAAAAACTGTTCCTAGCTAGCGTATACAGGGTATGCACTTTAACTCATCAATTAAATATTTACCATTTTATACCTCTGCATTTGACACCATTTTTCAAACCATTCTCATCACATGACTCTCTGCTCCTGGCATTTCTGGAACCGTTTTGTCCTGGTTTATGACTTACTTGTCGGACCGTCAGTACTTTGTATCTATCCGTCAGGCTGTCCACTACTGCCCCTGTCTTGCATGGTGTTCCTCAAGGATCTGTTCTCTGGCCTTTACTTTTCATCATTTACATCACTCACCAAATCTGTTTTTTTTCACCTTCGAAATATTACTTGTTTACATCCATTTTTAAATAACATTGATGCGGAGACCCTGGTCCATGCTTTCATAACTTCCCAGTTAGACTACTGTAATTCTCTTTTCTTTGGCTTACCCACTACAACTTTAAATAAGCTTCAATATTTTCAGAACTCAGCAGCTCCTTACACATACCAAGAAATCTTCTCACATTAGTTTGTTTTACTCATGTTTTTGCAGTTTCCCTATTAAATCCAGTCATGCAGCAAGCTCTTTTGCCACTCAATCCAGCTGAGGGGGCGTGTTCCGGCGGGAAAGTGACGTCAGTGCATACCCTCTATAGTGCTGCAGACTTCAGTTACCTGGATGAGCCTGTGTTATCTGTTTTTAGTGGTTGTTATCAGGGAATAACAAACCGCTGGATGGCGCGATTGACCGCGATTGATCAGAATCAAATATTCCACAGAGCCATGAAATAAATTACTTTAATAATGTAGGGTAATTGAAATAGTTACACTACTTATTACATTTTAAATAGGGTACTTGTAATCTGTAACCTATTACATTTCCAAAGTAACCTTCCCAACACTGTGCGTGTATTATTATCAATCCCTAAGTCTATGGAAAAACAATTATGAACATTTTTTATGCATGTAATCAAAAATTAAAAAGCTAAGAAGGATAAGCATTGTTTTAAAAGTTATGCATACTCATCTTTGGAGGCAGTAAATAAGATGTAAAACTTTATTTATGGCATATTTTAAAATAAAGTGTTTACAAAGTGCTTAAAAGTAGACACATGGAAAAAGAAAAAGAAAATCTTCACAAAATGTTAATCTTTCTGTATGATGAATAGAGATTTAAAAAATTATTCCTATTAATAAACCCCAAACCATCACATTTTGTTAGAGTCTTCTTTTTGTGCATTTTGCTTCTCTATGTGAATTCTTTTCCTTTCTTCTTCCTCTTTACATCTGTTCTCCTTGTCGATTTTCTGCTTCTCTTCTTCTTTCAATCTCTGCATGTTTCTCTCATTTTGTATTTTGTCATATTGTTCCTGGAGTGCTCGTTTTTCTGCTTCGCTTCTGTTGCGCTCCTCCGCTGCTTTTTTCTCCTCTCTCAATCTCTCTAATTCACTTTCTTGTCTTAATCTATTAAGTTCTTCCGCCATTCTATTTTTTTCTGTTTCAGCTCTGATGCGTTCCTGCTCAGCACCTTCAGCTCTTCTGCGTTGCCGATCTTCACCAGAGTTATCATTTCCCATTTTCAAAGTTTTGAAGATCGAAATCTGTTATGCAAGGAGAGAGGAAGAGAGAGAGAGACAAAGTCTATTAAAGAATTAGAAATCTAGAAAGTACATTCATCACAAACGTCCTGTTAATATGCTATATGTAAGAGGTGTAAATATTTACTGTGATGACAGTTCAGTAACGATTATGAAATTTGATCAAGATTCACAGAAACTTGGTCATGGTAACTATGCTCACTGCATAGATTTTATTACTTAAAAATTCCCCTGAAATGAAAATTGCATTTGTTTTTTGTAGAAATATTGAATGCATTTAAAACTTTCAGTCTTTATCTTGCACTCGCAGGCGTACATTTTATTGTTGTCAATAGAATTGTTATACGTCAACACAAGAAACAAAACTGCATTTAAGACATTACATAAGTGCATTAGTGCGTGAAAGTGAGCATATGATCTGAAATTGACTCTGCAGCACTTTGAGTATTAATTGGAAAACATTTTTACACCCCTAAGTAAATGTCCATATAATATACAGTGGCCTCCATAAGTATTGGGACAGTAAAGACAAAATTGCTCTGTTAGCTGTGGTGTCAAGACATCTATAAATATGATTAAAAGATTGATATGAGGCAGAAGTACAGAATGTCACATTTTATTATTGGCTGTTTCAACACAAAATGTTTTACCAACTAAGAAGTACAGCACTTTTAAAGTTTCATCCCTAATGTGAGCATTAGTATTGGGACGGTTTAACTTAAAGCAAATGTAAAAGTGTAAAAGCTAATATTTAATTGTAAATCCCTTGCAAGCAATCACAGAAGCGAGTCTGTGACCCATAGACATCACTAGACTCTTGGATTCACACTTTGAAATGCTTTTCCAAGCCTTTAATGCAGCCATTTTCAACGGTTGCTTGTTTTGGGGAGTTTCTGCCTTTAGTCTCCTCTTCAGCTGGTGAAATGCTTGTTCAATAGGATTTAAATCTGGAGATTGACTTGGAATGTCCAGTTTAGAATGTTCTTGAAAAAGATAGATACCACTGGCAAGCTTCAGCAACTGACAACGACCAGGTCAGCTGAGAAGATCAACAGCAGTTGATGATAGACAAATGACAAGGGCTGTGAACAAAACTCTAAAATAACTGTCAGTAAAATCACCAGCAACCTCCAGAAAGCTGGGGTGATGGTCTCACAATCTGCTGTTCACAGGAGACTTCACCAACAGAATTACAGAGGATACACAGCAAGATCAAACATCTCAGTACCAAAAATAGGAAAGCCAATTAGAATTTGCAAAAACACACAGAGATGAGCCAGTAGAGTTTTAGAACAGAGTTTTATGGACAGATGAGACAAAGATTAGCCTTTATCAAAGTGGGAAAGCAAAAAGTGTGGAGAAAAAAAGAAACTGCAAATGATCCAAGGCATACAACCTCATCTGGAAAGCATGGTGGAGGTAGTGTGTCATGGGCATGCATGTCTGCCTCTGGAACAAGTTCTCTTTATTGATGACTTATTCAGTGATGACAGCAGAAGAATTAATTCAGTGTACAAAACAATTTTGCCTACCAGTGTTCAAGAAAATGCCACCAGACTCACTGGGAAGTGCTTCATATGGCAACAGGACAATGACCCAAAACACTATTACTGCCAACTCAATCAAGATTATCATGGTAAAGCATTTCTCCAGCTGAAGAGGAGACTAAAAGCAGAAACTCCCCAAAACAAGCAACCATTGAAAATGGTTTGAAAAAGCATTTCAAAGGGTGAAACCAAGAGTCTAGTGATGTCTATGGGTCACAGACTCACTCCTGTGATTGCTTGCAAGGGATTTACAACTAAATATTAACTTTTACACTTTTACATTTGCTTTAAGTTAAACTGTCCCAATACTTAAGCTCACATTAGGCAGAGGGATGAAACTCCAAAAGTGCTGTACTTCTTAGTTGGTAAAACATTTTTTGTTGAAACAGCCAATAATAAAATTCTACCTCATATTAATCTTTTAATCATATTTATAGATGTCTTGACACCACAGCTAACAGAGCAATTTTGTCTTTACTGTCCCAATACTTAAGGAGGGCACGGTGTATGTGTATGTGTATATATACACTACCAGTCAAAAGTTTGGACACAGTAAGATTTTTAATGTTTTTAAAACAAGTTTCGTCTGTTCCCCAAGGCTGCATTTATTTAATTAAAAATACAGTAAAAACAGTAATATTGTGAAATATTATTACAATTTAAAATAACTTTTTTCTGTTTAAATATATTTTATAAAGTAATTTATTCTTGTGTTGGCAAAGCTGAATTTTCAGCATCATTACTCCAGTCTTCAGTGTCACATGATCCTTCAGAAATCATTCTAATATGATGATCTGCTGCTCAAGAAACATTTATGATTATTATCAGTATTAAAAACAGTTGTGTACTTTTTTTTCAGGATTCCTTGATGAATAGAAAGTTCAAAAGTTTGGGGTCAGATCATCATATTAGAATGATTTCTGAAGGATCATGTGACACTGAAGACTGGAGTAATGATGCTGAAAATTCAGCTTTGATCACAGGAATAAATTACTTTATAAAATATATTCAAACAGAAAACAGTTATTTTAAATTGTAATAATATTTCACAATATTACTGTTTTTACTATATTTTTAATTAAATAAATGCAGCCTTGGTGAGCAGACGAAACTTCTTTTAAAAACATTAAAAATCTTACCGTGTCCAAACTTTTGATATATATATATATATATATATATATATATATATACACACACACACACAGGTTTGTTTTGCTATCAAAGTGAGGACATTCCATAGGCGTAATGGTTTTTATACTGTACAGACTGTATATTCTATCCCCCTACACTACCCCTACTCCTAAACCTACCCATCACAGAAAACATTCTGAATTTTTATGTTTTTAAAGCTATTTTAAAAAGGACTCATAAAATGTCCTCATATTTCATGTTTATGTCGTAATACCAGTGTAATACCCATGTCATTATACAAATTTGTGTCCTCATAAATTACAAAAACGCGTGCGCTCACACACACACACACACACACACACAGGATTAATTTATATTTAAATGGAAATGTCAACTTGCATGTATTTTTATAACTTGTATTTTCAGATTTGAACTACTGATCTGTAATGCATTATGATTTGTTGTTGATGACTTACTGATTATAATTATTACACTGTTACCACATTCTGTGGAAGTTGCAGTAGAATTTTGGACAAATATTTACATCTATTAGAGCATAAGTTCTAAATGTGAAAAAACCACACCAATAACTCTGTAAACAACATACCTATTTCTTCTAGATTCTTCAGTAGTTTTTGTGTCTTAGCCTGTCCAGTTCTCAGGTACAGCTGCTGTGTGTAAACTATACTAGAGCATGACACTTTTATAGAGGGCTGGCTGAGGTGGGTGTGGCAATGTTGTGATTTGACAGATCTGTCTCAGATCAGCCAATGAGACTGCAGTGTTGTGAAGAACATGACAGGTGTGTTATTTTAGCATTTCCATTAAGATGAACAATAGAATCTTATTTAGGTCTTTATTTTTAATCTTTATTTTAGGTCTGTTAACTACCAATTTTAGTATTTTCTTAAAATTGCCTAAACTTGTATGTCAAACACACATTTTTTTTTCTTCTTTTTTTTTTCAGATTCACAATAATAAGTGTAATCAGGTCAAGTCAAGTCCCCCTTTTTATATCACTTTATACAATGCAGATTATTTTAAGGCAGCTTTACAGGAATAAACAGGAAAATAATGATCAATGATGCAAATAGAGTTCAATTCTAAAAAAGACAATATTGTCATTAACTGGGGGGAAACCAGGCTCAGGTCATGTATTTTTTTATTTTGTTGTTGTTGTTGTTTGAGAAACTAAGTGTGAATCTAAATTTAATAATCATTTGAAATTTGAGTCAGATTAAGTGCAGAGCTAAAGTAAAATTTAAACTAAATTATAAAAATTAAGTGAACTTCACCAGAGTACTGAAAAGACATCATATACGCATTATACTTGGGGCTTTCCTGTGCACCATATTTCAAAATGGCAGGAAGATGTGCAGGAATTCCTGGAGTACTGATATCTAACGACGTGGGATGATCATATCCTTATCCGGTGCTTTAAAGATGGATTAGTTGATGATGTCTACCATCTGGTGTCAGGGATCGATGGATGTGAGACACTTGAGCAATTGTTGGACCTTGGTGTGGTTCTGCATATACTGTTGAATCATCAGTTTCATCATCTCAAGACTAAAGAGAAACCATCACAAGTTCCCTCGTCTCTGTCTGTCGTGATTCCACCATAAAGTCAGTTCTAGTCAATGAACCACTAGTTTCTCCAACCATCATTGTCATCACTCCTGAGTATCCTAACATTCCCCAGTCCAGGAAAGCAACATCCCCAGTCTTTCACCGGGCACTGAAGATTGCATCTAACAGTGCGGGCCTAATATTGAAATTAGCTGATCCTTCCCTCATACCCATCAGGGCGGTTTCAAGGAAGCACTCCACTCATCGGATCCTCCCTCCAGAGTCCGTTCCAGTGAGAGAAATTCCTGAGTCTGTTCCAGTGAGAAAAATTCCCCAGTCCGTTAAACACAGCCCAGTGGCTCCAGCCCCTGACCCTAGTCTAGTGATGGCTCCAGCCCCCGAGAACAGTACAGAAATGGCTCCAGTCCTGAGTTCAGCCTCATCCCAGATTTAAGTCACAAGTCCGCTCCAGTCTCAGAGTTCTGTATCCAGCCCATTCCGGCCCCACAGTCTGCATCAGAGTCCACTCTAACTCCTGAATCTACATTGGAACCCACTCTAACCCCTGAATTAGCATCAGAGCCCAATACCTGTGATTTACCTATGAAGCTCTAGCGCAAGTTCTGCCAGGAAGACTCAAATGTTACGTCACCTATTAGTTCAGATCTAACCAATCATTATCTAACACTTGGAGTATAAAAGATCGGTACTTACACGTCTGAGTTCGCAGATGCTGACGCCAACCTTCACCTCAGTCCTCCCCACCACCACCAGGATGGTCCCTGTCCATACTTCCGGAGTCTGAAGCAAAGCATGTTGGGAGTGGAAACTAGAAATCTGCTGTAACTAATTCTGCTTAATAAAATCAATTTATTTTAACTAAGGTGTTCTGAGTAACAAAGGTATAGTATGCAAATAGTACAGATTACTAGACTTTGACAGTTAAAATCAACAAACTGCGTGCATTAAGTCAAAAAGTGTTAGTTAGGACATTTGATAGGTTTTATAGGATGACAAATGTTCTCAGTACACTGCTCATCCTTAACTGAAATAAATTTGTTGCACCAGTTTGCTCCAACCTGAGAGATGACATTCTACATATCTCCACAGCACATCTGCACCAGATAATCATCTTTTTAAAAACTGCCACCTCAGAACTGTTTCCCAGCAGACTGCATATCTTCCTCCTCCTTCTGGATTCAAAATGCTCTGAGATTCCCAATGCAATTTTAAAGATAGTGAAAGATTGAAATACGTGACAGAAGATGAATTTGGATGGTGAAGGGACAGATAACACCACTCATGCAGCACATACACATACCCGCTGATTATTTGGACCATGGGATTGAAGCCTCTTGGTGGAAAATGCCGTACACCATGATAGATGTAGATCTATGTCTATAAATCAGGCTGTTACATATTGAGTTTCTGCAGGTGGTTTCTTATTGTTCTTAAACATTAGTCATATTTCACTCCAAAAGATTTAAAAAGTAGAATTTTAAAATTGAAATGAATGTAGAAAATGAAACCTTTTTTAGGGCCATTCAATTTAATGTAGTTTTTTTTTTTTTTTTTGACATTATTTTTATTTATTTAATTAATTAATGAATTTATTTTATTTATTTTTATTTATGTTTAAGCACATTTCACATTTTTTTTTTTTTTTGTAATGCCCATTACTCTAAACAGTACAAAAAATACTGTATAGAATGCTTTTTAACAATTTCTTTCTCTTTTTTTTTTTTTTTTTTTTTTTTTTTTTTGTTAGGTGAAATATGATTGGGACATTTTATTGACATGTTTTGCATGAATCACCCATTTGTATTCTTATAATACCTAAAGGGGACATATGAAAATCTGACTTTTTCCATATTTAAGTGCTATTATCGGGACCCCGGTGCATCTACCAACCCAGAAAATGTGAAAAAGGACAACCCAGTAACTTAAGCCTTTCTCTGCAAGCATGTGAAAAAAATGAGCCGCCCAGATTTTGCTACCCTAGTGACGTAGGAATGGGATCTTATTATAATATTACCGCCCCTTAATCTGCACGTTTTCACCCACAGCGCCGCCATTTTGTTTTTGCAAGCAACAACGGTGTACCAGTTCTAATGCCATGGCAAAAGTTTGAGCAAAGCATGCTAACTATTCTGTCGTTGGCTGCACAATCGAGCACATAACACTATTTAGAGTCCCAGCCTCAGAGGAGATGAGAGCAGTGGATTTATTTTATTGTCAATGGAAATCCCCCAGAAACAGTAAGCAAAACCTGCTTGGGTGCGCTAATCACGTCAAACCGTATGCTTTTCTTAACCTTGGACTGTACAAAGCAGGATTTGCTTCAAAGTTGTTCCTGAATGAGGGAGCAATACCAACCGAACGAGGCAAAGCTGTAGATGAAGAAAATGTAAGTATTAAGTAATGCAATGTGTTTCTTCGGTCCAGGCAGCTCCACTTTCCATGTGCTTTCTCTTAGCCTCCATATGCTCTACGCTAGCACAAACAGAAGTTGTGTTTGACAGAAATGTCATTTTACGCCGGACTGCTTCACAAATGAGGGTCAATTCAACGCTGGATTTGCACAAAAGATTAACATGCTAGTCGATGAGTTGAATCAACTCCACAGCAACTACATAAATTTATCCACTAACCTTTCAGAAACGCCCAGTTGCATTCTAAAAGTTGTAACTTCTTCCTGAGTCTCTCCAACAGTGTCGACTCCGGTTTGAACACTGTAAGGCTGAACACCATTACTGACAATCGTCATTTTGGCTGTGTGAGATTCTCCAGCTTTGTTGTTGTTGAGCAAATAAAGCATGAGCTGTTAAAGCTCCGCCCTCTTCTGGAAAGCGGCCGGGAGCAGCAGCTCATTTGCATTTAAAGGGACACACATAAACGGCATGTTTTTGCTCACACCCAAAGAGAGGCAAATTTGACAAGCCATAATAAATGATCTGTGGGGTATTTTTAGCTGAAATTTCACAGACACATTCTGGGGACACCAGAGACTTATATTACATCTTGTGAAAAGGTGCATAATAGGTTTCCTTTAAAACATACTTTCTATGCTGATTCTTTCTGCTCTTCTTCTCCCTTCACCTTTTTCTTTGTCTGCCCTCTCATGTTTGTGAGATATTAAATATTTCATGCATTTCAGCAATGGAAAAGATGGACATTTTGTAAATGCATGCATGTAGACACAAATCCAATAAAAAGAGATAATATGAAAAGTGCAAGAGTGAACAACATGAATGCACAAGGCAACTTTCTCTTCTCTGGACATTTTCCATACCAGTTCTCTGTACTAGGAATACGTTTTTGACAAAGCTAACAGGAAGACAGACAACATGTGACCTGAACAAACCAAAATAAATAATCCCTTAAATTCCCAAACAAATATACACATCAGAATAGACTATTTAGTCTGTCTCTCAGTTTGGGTTTTTCAATTCACTGAGTGTGACCTCCGTCTGTTTTCATTTATTTTGAATTCCATCTCTGAGATATCCTGTGGAATTGTTCCTCTCCTCCAGCTGCCATCCTGTCACGTACATTCCTGAAAATCTGCTCAAACTATTTCACTTTGTGCTCATTGCTATAATGATTAATGATCATTTGACAAAATTAGACCTAAATGTCCATTAGCTTTAAAATATCTTTACATCAATAAGCCAGATCAGCCAGACATTCCCAATTGACTGGGAATGTGCTTCATGACACATTTCCTGTCTGGTTTTCCTGTTAGCATGGTAATGAGTGAGTTTATATTGTATGTTTCCTGTGTTTGGTGGTCGTGTTTATTAAACTGAAGTGATTGAGTGACTGCACATGTTGCCACACTCAAACTAGAGCTTAAACTAGAATCTAATCAGGCACCATCAAGAGCCTTAGTGTGCTCTAGAAACACAGGAGTTCAATGGAAACCTCTGTCAAAAAACCATCACAAAGTCAAATCAGTTAACTAATAACTTGCATGTCTCCGTTTCCATCTGAGCTTCTTCAGCAGGTCCTTGTATGGCCAGGAACCTGAGAGCTTTACATTGTACCCTAGAGCAAGACACTTTTCCAGGTTGCTTCAAGAAACTTCTCTGCAATTTATGAACTGTAAGCAGTTTTGGATTAATTCAAATTGTCTGTTAAGTAACCAACCATTCACTATTCATGTCATCTGATATAAGTGATTAAAAAGTACTATAAAATGATAGATTCTGCAGGGCAAGTAAGGGTGAAGACCTGTTCACATCAATGATGTTAACGATAAAGACAACAAAACTGTGGATGCCAGTATAGTTCTTGTTGTTATAGTTATCTTTATGGTTATCACCTGTTCACACCAAGAATGATAATTGACAATTATACACAATAATAATATATAATAGGCCTATAATAATATTTGTTTTTTTCCTATCTACCCTAAAATATCACCATGCATGATCATGTGATCATAAACAGCAAATTTGACCATCCTATCCTCACTAACGTTACTTCAGATGAACAGTTGTTTGTGCAACGACCATTTGAGTCCTGTATCCATGCTGTTTGGAATTTGCTCTTTATGTGAACAGGTGCTGGTTTGGATTTCTAACTTTCTGATATAGTTTGTCGCCATCTGCCAGTGTGCTTGAGATAATACATTGCATTGAGGGGAAAAAGGTCTGACTAAATCTCTGGTAGTGAGGACAATATTAGAGCTTAGAGTTTAAAAAATGATTGTCTCAAGGTTTTTAAAGGTTTGTCTTTAAAACACCCAGTTTTTAATAAAATTACAGAAATTAGTATATCAATGATATCATGCACTTGACAAGAGCGTAAAGTCTGTCATGCACTTTTATATAGGAATACTTTCCTAAATTTCAAATCATATAATTTTGTTTTATTTATTAATTTTTGCAGAGCTCAGAAGGTACTGTATAGCAGAAATGACTGAAGTATGTATGGTTCCACTTCTACTGAGGTGAAAACAACAACAACAAAAACAACAATAATAATATAATAATTCATTTAGTCATTAATAAGAAGTGTTCCAGTGAGCCTGTGCAGTTAGTTTTATTTTATCATTCAGGCATGATAATATTTGTCTGTATTTTTCCAGGGCTCCATAACAATGCATAGAAAAGCATTAGCACTAATGGTCTCTACGATTAGGTGTACAATGTTTTTGGGAAATCAGCCCTGGTGGATTAATATCTTACCAGGTGTGTCACCAAATCTGAATCAGTGAGAGTGATGTATTTTTTTCATTATGCTTCAAAATAGCTAACCTTTTTTATTTTAACCTTATAAGATGCTATACCAAAAGATACCAAGTATATACATTTTTTTTCATTACAAAATGTTATCCCTAAAATAATAATCAGATCAGAAAATTTACATTAACGTCAGAACATCTTAGTATATGTCCCTTTTTGCTTACATTGCTTGACAGTGAGAAGAATCCATGTTTCAAAATGCTTTTTGCCATGCTTTAAGCCCTTGCTCATATGTACTTGTAGAACTATTTCAAACAGGCCAACAGAGTGACTGAAACAACATCTAAACCACAAAAATAGTGATATCAAAAACAGATATCAGGGGCCGTATTCACAAAACATCTTAACTTAATTTAAGATAATTTAAGACTTAATTTAATGCCGATTTAAGAGAAACTCTTAAAAAAAATGGGTGTGTCAGTCCTAATTTTAGGACTCCTACATTTTTTGCTCTAAGAGTATTTCACAAAGCATTTTAGCACTAAAACTATCTCCTAAATCTGTGAAAAGTTAGGAGTAGTCAAGAGGACTCATAAGTCACTAAGACCAAATCACAAACAGTCCTAAAATGGCTGTTACTGGCAATCTGCCTCAGCAATCCGGCCAAATACATTGTACACCATTGAGGCGATAGAGCTTTGGGTGCTGAGCCTTTTCTTCATTAATGCAATAAATATTTTGATTTATAGATTTTAATCTGTGATGACAACATAAAGGTGGAAATTAATTTTGGAAATTAATCAATAAGAAAATATTGTCCGATTACCTGTGGCAGTTGTTTTCACAAGTTCACAATTACAAATGATTATTAGTGACACTTAACCTACATTTTTAAGAGAGAACTCCTAACTAGCAATTAGGAGAACACTTAATGGTAAGATAAAATGTTTTGTTAATACATCCCCAGGTCAGTATTCTTTGCTATGGCTAAACATTTTTGTCTCCTAAACAAGAAATGGAATATTAATCGCATCATATTTAACATACAGATTGAAATTTTGCTTACGGCACTTATTTACACGTTTAGTTCAAATGAATGTTTAGATTCAGTAGTTCTGAAACAGAGTCTTAGAATATAGTGCTACATCCCACATGAGTCTAGGGGTTCACAAACAACCATTATTTACAGCCCATAAAACAGAAACAAGGTATTCCAAAACAACAACTTGAAAAGGAAGCATTAGCTTCAGGAGGAGGCAAGGCCAACAAACAAAAGAATTCTGCCTTGGGAGTAAAAACCTTTAACTATAGACTGCTGAAAATAAATCAACAGCAGAAATATATAATAACTCCCTGTCTGGCCACGAAACAGGAGAAAAACAGAATACGACAAAAATGGCACCACCTCCCTACAGCTTCCAAAACAAGAAAGAAACAAACATAACCAAGATTAAGTGGTAAGCACTTGTAAATGAGCACTAGGTTTGCTCGACCAAATGGTTGAGCAGATTTTGAGTCACTATATTTTATGAGAGGAGTACCTAACTTAACTCAAGCTGATTGAGCCATCTCTAACATCTGGTTGAGGTATGTTATCCCAAAAAAATCCACTAGATGTCAGAGTGTCAATCAACAGCACTTGTCACAACACTTCTTCTAACATGGATGTCAGAGACAAAGAAATCACTCCTGCCATGTGAACTGTTCTTGGTGAAATTTTGCAAGGTAAGCTTTTTTTTTTTTTTTTTTTTTTTTTTTTTTTTGACATATTACACTGTAAGAGCCCTAACTTTACAAAATTATCTTACTTGGTGCCATAAAAAAACTTTAGCATGTTTTTAATAATTTTTCAAAAACGTGCTCAACCAAACGGTTGATTTGTCACTTTATGGTAAACGTAGAAAAGCTAAGCTAATGTTTTCAGATCATCCATTTCTGCAGTCAGAATGGACTATTTGCTGAGAAATATAAACTTCTGATCATTCTTAGCTTATGAATATGACATAGCTATTGTTATTTCTTAATGAATATACTGAGATAATTTCTTAAGTATGTTTTTTTTTTTTTTTTTTTTTTTTGAAGTAAATATAATGAATTCATAGAATTAATGTGTGGAAATCATAATTATCAGAGGCATTTACTTCTTAAATGACAAATGCTGGTGTACTAACATTACTAAAATTGTAAGAGATTGTTATTTATTTGTTTGTTGTTGTTTTTTACAATTACTAGATGGATGTCAACAGTTTCTATGGTACAAGAACGTGCACTCTTCAGGCCCTATTACAAGAAAACCCCCAAGACTCTGATGTTGATCTCAGTGATGTTGATGACCCAATAGAGGATCCGGATTATCACCCCGTATGAGAAGAGGTAGTTGGTGACAGTTCTTTTGAGTCCCTGGATGAAGATGATGCTCCCTCAACAAGCACATCCTCTACAAAGCTTCCATGTAAGAAAAGAAGAAAAGGAAAACACACTCTAAAAACAGTTTCCTTGAAGGAGCTAGAGGATACCCCTGGCTCAAGTTCCCCCTCAGGCCCACACAATGGCACAAGAAGAATCTGGAAGCATGAAGACATTGAGGAATTCCAGGTCACAGAATCAAGATTTGAACCCCCTGTGGTTGTACAGTCACCCTTCCAATACTTCAAAATGCTCTTTCACTGATGATTCAGCATGATCTTTCTGACACATGTACAAGACCCCAGCAAGTCAAGGAGATGGTACATTCCCCTCTTTGGATACATCCTTGATCTGTCCATTGCAAACTCCTGGCTGGTCTACAAGAGGGACTGTGGCCTACTAAATGAGAAAGCAATGCCTCTCAAACGGTTTCGCCTGGCAGTTGCCCATAATTTGAACCAGGTCAACAAGCCTGCATCCAAAGTTGGTCGACCATCATCCAGCTACACCCCAAGACCCTCACTCCCAAAACCACAACCAGATGTTGCTATGACAGCTTGGGACACTGGCCATAACACTGTGACAATCAGGGGTGGTGCAACTGCTGTCCAAAGGATGTGTCAAAAATGCAATGATTTCCTGTGCTTGAACGCAAACCAAGAATGCTTTGCAGCATACCACCAGAAATAAGGGGGGGTTCTCATGTTCAGGAAGCACTCATGCTGTTGCACCATTTCACATGTAAGAGATGTTGCTGAAATGTTTTACAATCCCTAGTGTTTTATATTGTTTGAGGGACTTTTTCTAATGTTGGCTTACACTACACAGCATTGCTGGTTTACAAAAAAATGTTAATTTATCTAAAAAAGAAAAAAAGAAAAATCCTGTTGCACTACCACACTTGACATTGTGTTTCTTGAATAATAAAAGCCTAAAATGTCATTATATTACTATCTTTTTTTAGTTTTTTTTTTTAGTTTTTGAATGCAGAAAGGATGTACAAGTGCTGGTCATATAATTAGACTATCATCAAAAAGTTGATTTATTTCACTAATTCCATTCAAAAAGTGAAGCTTGTATATTATATTCATTCATTACACACAGACTGATATATTTCAAATGTTTATTTCTTTTCATTTTGATGATTATAACTGACAACTAAGGAAAATCCCAAATTCAGTATCTCAGAAAATTAGAATATTGTGAAAAGGTTCAATATTGAAGACACCTGGTGCCACACTCTAATCAGCTAATTAACTCAAAACACCTGCAAAGGCCTTTAAATGGTCTCTCAGTCTAGTTCTGTAGGCTACACAATCATGGGGAAGACTGCTGACTTGACAGTTGTCCAAAAGACGACCATTGACACCTTGCACAAGGAGGGCAAGACACAAAAGGTCATTGCAAAAGAGGCTGGCTGTTCACAGAGCTCTGTGTCCAAGCACATTAATAGAGAGGCGAAGGGAAGGAAAAGATGTGGTAGAAAAAAGTGTACAAGCAATAGGGATAACCGCACCCTGGAGAGGATTGTGAAACAAAACCCATTAAAAACTGTGGGGGAGATTCACAAAGAGTGGCCTGCAGCTGGAGTCATTGCTTCAAGAACCACTACGCACAGACGTATGCAAGACATGGGTTTCAGCTGTCGCATTCCTTGTGTCAAGCCACTCTTGAACAACAGACAGCGTCAGAAGCGTCTCGCCTGGGCTAAAGACAAAAAGGACTGGACTGCTGCTGAGTGGTCCAAAGTTATGTTCTCTGATGAAAGTAAATTTTGCATTTCCTTTGGAAATCAGGGTCCCAGAGTCTGGAGGAAGAGAGGAGAGGCACACAATCCACGTTGCTTGAGGTCCAGTGTAAAGTTTCCACAGTCAGTGATGGTTTGGGGTGCCATGTCATCTGCTGGTGTTGGTCCACTGTGTTTTCTGAGGTCCAAGGTCAACGCAGCCATATACCAGGAAGTTTTAGAGCACTTCATGCTTCCTGCTGCTGACCAACTTTATGGAGATGCAGATTTCATTTTCCAACAGGACTTGGCACCTGCACACAGTGCCAAAGCTACCAGTACCTGGTTTAAGGACCATGGTATCCCTGTTCTTAATTGGCCAGCAAACTCGCCTGACCTTAACCCCATAGAAAATCTATGGGCTATTGTGAAGAGGAAGATGCGATATGCCAGACCCAACAATGCAGAAGAGCTGAAGGCCACTATCAGAGCAACCTAGGCTCTTATAACACCTGAGCAGTGCCACAGACTGATCGACTCCATGCCACGCCGCATTGCTGCAGTAATTCAGGCAAAAGGTGCCCCAACTAAGTATTGAGTGCTGTACATGCTCATACTTTTCATGTTCATACTTTTCAGTTGGCCAAGATTTCTAAAAATCCTTTCTTTGTATTGGTCTTAAGTAATATTCTAATTTTCTGAGATACTGAATTTGGGATTTTCCTTAGTTGTCAGTTATAATCATCAAAATTAAAAGAAATAAACATTTGAAATATATCAGTCTGTGTGTAATGAATGAATATAATATACAAGTTTCACTTTTTGAATGGAATTAGTGAAATAAATCAACTTTTGATATTCTAATTATATTCTAATGATATTCTAATTATATGACCAGCACCTGTAATGTCTTTAGTTTTGTTACTTTTAGTTATTTGTGTTATTTATTTTTGTTTATTGTTAAAAAAAAAAACAAGAAAACATAGAAAATATATAAGAAATCCCCAATGTTAAATCAAATCCTATGTTAAAATGAAAACCTGAAATATTTTATGGCATACTTCAATAAATAAAGAAGATTCAATATACAAAACTATTTTATTTTGATTATGTTTTTAAATAAATTAGTATTATAGTTCATATTTTCTGATTTTCATAGTATGTGTATGAATTCCGGTACTTTTACCATAAAGTAACATATCAACCATTTGGTAGAGGCCGATATTTTTCATTTTCATTTTTAATTTTAAATTATGGGATGTGTTGAAAAAAAGACATTGAGTGTGGTAACTAGCGACATAAGGAGATAAGAAATGCAAACGCAAAGTCACTATCACAGCAAAGTAATTACATTATCTCAGCTTATACAGCAATGTAAACACTCACAATCAACCATAAGAATGTAAAACAGTTTAACACAATAAGCTAGGCAGGACACAGACAGCACTCTGGAGAATGTTTCTCAACTTCTCAGAGTCTCTTCTCTGTTTTTATGCTGCCCCACTCCTGGTTGGTAAGCAGGCACAGCTGGGTACAGCTGCTGTACTGATGTAGAACCTGGACTCCTGCACTGTCTATACAATGTAAACAGTGTAGGAGAATGACAGGGAAGAGAAGACATTGTTGAATGAAGGCAACAGTGGCAAAGAAAGAACCTAAACTTCATCAGCTGACAGAAATGGAGGGGGGAAAAAAACTGGGGAGAAACTAGGCTCAGGTCATGTATTTTTTCGAAAACACATTGAACAGAGGGGATAGGTTTTTTTAGAAGATATAGATTCCTTTGATCTTAATATAAAAGTTAGTATTAGTTAAAGGTGCAGTGTGTAAATTTTAGCGGCATCTAGCGGTGAGGTTGCGAATTGCAATATAGAGAAGCTATGGTGGCCAACACAGGACAAAGCTGTCGTCGTCTGAGACAGAAGAGAGAAGCCAGTCAAGCAAATGGTAGCCGCAAAATGGTGACTTAACATGTAAGGGGACCCGCAGTGTATGTAGATAGAAATGGCTCATTCTAAGGTAATAAAAACATAACGATTAATTATATAACTGAAAACATAGTTATGTATTTTATATTGCTTTTCTGTCAATAGATCCTTTACATAATTTGAAACCACTTTCCATTTGTGGTATAATTTTTGTTAATTCTGGCTAATTAGTGCTCATTCTGCAGGTACTACATGCAGGGTCATGCTTTAAGGGATAGTTCACACAAAAATTAAAATTCTGTCATCATTTACTCACCCTCAAGTTGTTCCAAACCTGAATGAGTTTCTTTCTTCTTTAAATACATTCTTTAAAGAATGTTGATAACCATACAGTTGATGGTAGCCAGTGACTTTTTTTTCCTACTATGGAAGTCAGTGGCTACCTTCAGCTGTTTGGTTACCAACATTCTTTAACATATCTTCTTTTGTGTTCAAGTGGTAGAAAGAAATTCATACAAGTTTGGAACAACTTGAGGGTGAGTAAATGATGACAGAATTTTCATTTTGGGGTGAACTATCCCTTTAAAAAAAAAAAGAAAAGAAAGATAAGGCCCATTAGAGGGCGCCAGTTCCACTGAAATAGACCCATGAAAACTCCACTGATTTCTACATATGAAATGCATGCAATTTATCAATCATAAAACAATGAGACCCAAACACAAGAAACCTATATACTTAACAAAAAAGACTGATTATGAAACATTTTCTTCTGCATTTTCTGTTTTCTGTTAAATGACTGAGAACAAAAAACATTAATCAGCATTACAATTCACAAACTACAGTATATGACACAATTTTATTATTAGTCATAAAAGTAGCAACAGTAATAACAAATTATTAATTAACAAATTATATATAGTAATAAATATATATGGACAATAAAAAACAATCCCAAAAGCCCCCAGTCAGAAAAGCTGGGTTCAAAGAAAGAAAATCACAAATTAATAAATAAATTGACTTATAATGTTATATGTAATCATAATTAAAAACACTTTTTTTTTTTTTTTTTTTTAACAGATTGGGAGTGAGAAATATGAATAATAAGGAAAGATATACACAGTTATGTTAGAGCTTTAGTTTCTCATTTTGTTGATGACTTGTTGAAAAATTTGGTGTAGAAACTATTTTCACTCAAAAATTGCTACAAAATTTCACAAACAATTACAAATAATTGGCAAGTAACACTGAATTAAACATGAAATTTTTAACTAAAATAACGGTAATAGTATGTGTGTGTGTGTGTATACAGTATGTTTACAGGGTGGGTCTGTGTGCTGTCAGTAGCAGATTTGCAAACATAAATATTACATATCTCTGTCAGGAAGATAGCCAAGAGTATGGAGACTTATGGATAATAGTGAGGATACACCCTCATGATTCATTGCCTCTCTCCCTCTCAAACACACACACACACACACACACACACGGCTGCTTTATATCTTGCTTCCATTAGGGCAATTACTGTGTGATGCGTGTGAGCTAGAACATGCTGTCCTCTTTCTGTTACTGTGCTTTCTGCTTACTCAACAAACACACGGCTGAAATATGGTTTGAGGGCAGACATATCGACATGATAGTGTTCTGGCCTAATGTTTCTGAGTGGCCAGTGACTGCGGGGCCAATTCTATAGATCATTTTAGAGAACCGGTTTGTATAAAATATAATTCATACATGGCCTACAGATAGATAGATACATACATACATAGATATATAGATAGATAGTTATTCTCTATGTTTGAGGAACACATCTCCATGATCCATCCCAACACATCTGACAGACACAGAGGGTGTGGGACAGTGAGTCCTTTTATATCTGCTGTAGTGTATTCATTGCCCCATCAGCACTTTCATGTGTTTCCCGTGCCCACGAACGAGTCAGCGCAGGTTAATTGTACTAAGTGATGCATTTCTAGGAATTTCAGGACAGAGAACATTGTCATTGTCAAAACTGCATGTGGGTCAATGAGGTTTTTGGTAATGGTTTAGCTTTCCTGAGAAAATAAAACAAGTCTCGTTTTTAACGGCAAAATGTTTGAGTTGGATGATAGAACATCAAAGCACCAAGCATATCATGAAAGATCTCATAAAAAAAAAAAAACAACAACATGTGTTGTATGATGGCGAGCCTGGACTGGAACCACATTTGTTATTACAGTGTATGTTCTAAAGAAGTCTAGAATAATAACAGAACAAGAGAATGTCTTAAGCTTTAGGTATGTACAGTATGCTTGTGTAAATGTACTTCTAGGAACAGCCATTTACCTCCAAAACAAAGTAGATGCTACAAAAAAAGGAATCTGTTTCCAAGTACAAAAACGCCCCTTTAAACAAGTCTGATCAAGTGTGTGTGTATAACGGACTGGTTGGATTCATGTATCCAAACACTCAAGAAGGTTATTGCTTGAACACAATTATCTGAAGATTATGCTCAGTGTTCCTGGTGGTTCTTCTTTTAGACTCATTGAAAAGAGCTTGTGGTAAAATATTGGTTTTCTGGGCAAATACTTCGAAAATTTATATCTGTCTGTCTATCTATCGTTCAATCTATCTATTGTTCAATCTATCTATCGTTCAGTCTATCTATCTAAATTCTATTGTTCAGTCTGCCTATCGCTCATCGTTCATTCTGATATTGTTCTGTCTGTTGTTCAGTCTGTCTGTCTGTCATTCTGTCTGTATGTCTGCCTGTCTATTTATGTCCATCCGTCTTTCTGCCTCTCATTGTTTTAGAGATTTTCAATGATATATTTCATGGATGTGTGTGTTTAAGTTTTGGATAGCATAGTGTGCTGCCACAATTAAAAAACAAAAAACAAAACAGTGTGTCACATTTCAAGCAGTAGTGTTCCTACATGAGGGCATTGCATGTTTAATTCAGTAACCGTCATCCAGGTATGACATGCAGGCAAAAGGAAACTGTGAAGATCAGTGATACGGTTGGCTTTTTCCCTCTTTCTCCCTTTGATTGATTATTTACATCTACTATAACTTACTTTGATAATAAATGTTTTGAAAGGAAAATAAAACTTAGAATATGATATGAGACATTGAGACTTAAGAAGCTCCCAGGTATATGTGTGCACTGTGCAGGTATATGCATTTTGAAATAGTATTATGTAATATTGTTAGCAAGCTGGAACAGAGCTAACACACACACACACATACACGTACATACACACCTTCATGGTATTTTAGTAATTCTTCTCACCACACAACAAAGAAACACATCACAAATCTGCAGAACCCCACCTTATTGGAACAAAACCACAAAAGTACAGAACAAAAATTCTAGCTCATTGCATCAGTATACAATAATGTTGCAATGTCGATCCCTTATAAGGAACATTTTCCAGTCACATGTGTGTCAGTCTTGCTAGATTTCCATAACGACAAGTAACAGAACAATATGCTCTCTCATTCAGGCACGCACACCCTTGGCTGAGCATTAAAACTTGTGCAGTCTTGTATGTCTTTGTTTTACTTGCATTAAATTCCATCTCATTAACAATGTGTTTTGTCAGGCTTGGTATGAGGGATCATGCATGGGAAAATAGCACTCTAAAACAATAAAACTACATTTCCCAAAGTTCCTGAGGAGACTTCTTATTAAAGGCAGAATATGTAAGATTATTTTAATTAAAATATCCAAAATCCACTAGATCAGTGTTACATATTTTGTCAACTTATGTAATTATATGTCCCCAAATGTTTTCAACAATGTTTAAATCCAGAGAAATCAGTCATTTTAACCAGTGTAACGGACCATGACTTTGCGTCACCTGTCAATGACGTCATCTCTGCGGTACCCTCGATTTTCAGTTATTTGTTTTATTAGACAGGTAAGCAACTGTTTGGATAACTTTATCAACAGAAAACTAATCATTGATATATATATTATTTTATTAATTATATATTATGTAACGTTATTACCAGTGTTGGGGGTAACATGAGTTACATAATCAGATTACTTTTTTCAAGTAATTAGTAAAGCAATGCATTACTTTTAAATTTACAACAAAATACAAAATTATTTTTCACATAAGTAACGCAAATTACTTTTGACTGACAGCTCTCCTGTCCCCATGTTGAGAGAAATCGGGACTGCAGAGGCGTTGTGTGCGCTGTGTAAACATGATGGTTATTCTAGAGTAGTTCTAGACTAAATGTGAGCATAAGTTTACTCATTTACTTCTTCTCCTATGTCCTATTCTTCTGTATTCCAGAAGCACAGCTGAAAAGCTTGTTTGTTTAGGCTGCACCCTCTACTGTACAGGCATGAATTAGCATTTCCAGAATTTGAATTCAGGAAATTGAATATTCAAATATTTGAATATTCATTTCACTTTCGGTGTGAAAAGGCCTTTACGTTTGCCAAAAATACGACTTTTTTGTTGTTATAAAAACAAACAAACAGAGAAAAGTAACGCAAAAGTAACGTAACGTAACATATTACTTTCCATAAAAAGTAACTAAGTACTAAGTAAGTAACTAAGTAACTAAGTTTTTAAAAGAAGTTTCTTCTGCTCACCAAGGTTGCATTTATTTCATTAAAAATACTGTAAAAACAGTAATATTGTGAAATATTATTACAATTTAAAATAACTGTTTTCTGTTTGAATATATTTTATGAAGTAATTTATTCCTGTGATCAAAGCTGAATTTTCAGCATCATTACTCCAGTCTTCAGTGTCACACGATCCTTCAGAAATCATTCTAATATGCTGATCTGCTGCTCAAGAAACATTTATTGTGTACAATTGTACAAAATATTTGTGTACAATATTTTTTTTTCAGGATTCTTTGATGAATAGAAAAGAACAGCATTTATTTGAAATATAATCTTTTGTAACATTATAAATGTCTTTACTGTCACTTTTGATCGATTTAATGCATCCTTGCTGAATAAAAATATTAATTTCTTTAATTTCTTTTAAAAAAAATAAAAATAAAAATTCTTACTGACCCCAAACTTTTGAACGGTAGTGTATAATGTTACAAAAGCTTTGTATTTCAGATAAATGCTGTTCTTTTGAACTTTCTATTCATCAAGGAATCCTGAAAAAGTACACAACTGTTTTCAACACTGATAATAATCATAAATGTTTCTTGAGCAGCAGATCAGCATATTAGAATGATTTCTGAAGGATCGTGTGACACTGAAGACTGGAGTAATGATGCTGAAAATTCAGCTTTGATCACAGGAATAAATTACTTTATAAAATATATTCAAACAGAAAACAGTTATTTTAAATTGTAATAATATTTCACAATATTACTGTTTTTACTGTATTTTTAATTAAATAAATGCAGCCTTGGTGAGCAGACGAAACTTCTTTTAAAAACATTAAAAATCTTACCATGTCCAAACTTTTCATTGGTAGTGTATATATATATATATATATATATATATATATATATATATATATATATGCAACTTAATTTTTTGTATAATTATATAAATAATTAATACGTATGCATTTATTGTGCAGTTGTGGGTATTGTCTACTTATTTGTGATTGTGGATGTCTTCCCATTACTGTCGTGATTTACCATGAAAACAGTCTCTGTGATTTTGAGTATGTTGCAAAAGACTATATCTCTGAAAGCTTGAAAGAGAGAGAGAGAACCTGTACACAAACACTGTGAGTGCAATCATAGAAAATATGAGTCACCACCGCTGTACACACTCCCTTCCCTGTGTGTATGTGCATGTTGGTGCGTGTGTAAACGTGCATCCATTCACACAGCCTTGATAAGGCAGAAAGCATGACATGCTGACATGCCGCAGTGGTTTAATAAGGTAAAAAAAAATGTATGGGTTCAGGTTTGTGTACATGCTTCCAGTTCCTATTTACTTTCAGTAATCCTCACAGAAGTGTCTCTAATCCAAGGCTTTTATGAATGTGCAAAGCACAATAACAGACATTAAAAAGTGATTCAGATCTGATTCACCTCAAATGCCCTTCATGCACTTGTTACTCAGATTGTTTGCTGTAGCACTGATGATGAACATTAACCAAATGTTACACTGTTAGAGGGTTAGTTCACCCAAAAATGAAGATTCTGTCATCATTTACTCCCCCATCAAGTTGTTCTCGCCCCCATTGACAACTATAGTGGGGGGGGGGGAATACTATGGTAGTCAATGGGGGGCGAAATCTGCTTCGTTACAAACATTCTTCCAAATATCTTTCAGCAGAACAAAGAAATTTATACAGGTTTGGAACAACTTGAGGGGGGAGTAAATAATGACAGAATTTTCAATTGTCACAAAAGTGTACATATATGCCATGCACAGAATAATGCAGTGTCTGTGGCTCTGTATGCATTTAAAATTGAAGTTGTAATTTATTCAAAATCATTATTTTAAAGCAGATCCTTTCAGGGAATCACTTGACCCAATGATTTGCTCATAAATCAGACTGATCCAGTTCACAAGACACAGAGAATCATTGAAATCAGTGATTCATCCACCTCATATGATGGGAAAGATGAATAACGACTTAGATGTCAATCCCTTTCTCTCACAAATAAGACTTTAAAACCTAAAGTTAACCCCTTGACTGTCTTTGTCACTCTTTTTTTATTGCCTTTTTTCATATCACATATTTTAGTAATCATCAGGTATCATTCAAAAGCTTAAACACTCAAAAATTCATCCTATAAAAACCGTTTTGAAAAAAAAAAAAAAAACGGTATATTTAACATAAAAAAATATTCAATGAAATGTGGGTGTCACCCGGTGGCATTCTTTTGTATTATGCCTAAAGAAAATCTTATAGGAACAATTTTTGTGATATCAACTTCAAATTTGGAACACAACTTGGTTAGACATATGGCTTTGATTTCATAGCCATTTTAGAGTAAAAATTATTTTGTAAAATATATATTTTGTATAAAATAAAAAATATTTATTACAGTACATTTGCTTTAGAGTAAACTTAAAGGAATAGTTCACCCAAAAATGAAAATTCTGTCATCATGTACTCACCCTCAAGTAGTTCCTGTATGAGTTTCTTTGTTTTGCTGAACACAAAGGAAGATATTTGGAAGATCTCGCCCCCCCATTGACTACTATAGGAAAAATAAATACTATGGTAGTCAATGGGGGCGAGATCTGTTTGGTTACTGACATTCTTCCAAATATCTTTCTTTGTGTTCAGCAGAAGAAAGAAATTCATACAGGTTTGGAACTACTTGAGGGTGAGTAAATGATGACATAATTTTCATTTTTTGGGTGAACTATCCCTTTAAACTTCTATAACTTTTTACACTTTCATTTTTTAAGTGCTTTGCAATAATCAGCTACATGCCTTCGTTAAAAAGAGCATTCCAAATACATTGGAATACTACAGAATTCTATAATACAATATTCTGTATTCCAAAGCATTCTTGAATTACAACCATTTAAGTTTGGATACTGCATTTTCTTTTCTATGCTCAAAAATGGGGGGTGACAGTTAAGAGGATAAAGCATGAAAACTTGGACAAACTTGCATGATATTTTAATCATGCTTTTGCCTAATTTTTGAAGTCTCAGCCTCCCAAACCTCTTCTTTTATCCATAGTGTACATATCAGGAATTTGCTTTATCAGAAAGATAGCACTTATTAAATTTGCTTAACAATAAAAAAAAAGCATCTGCAAAATGATTCAAACTGACGTAATTGTAATATTGTTTATGCACTATACACTTATATTCAGTCAAATGTCCTTCTATGTTGCTTGCCAACAAAGCTCTACTTAAGTTACGCTTGATCAAATATAACTCCCTTTTTTGTGTGTGTGTGTTGAAATAGGATTACCACAAATATTACTTCCTCAGTGGCAATGAAAGGGGTATGTTTATATACCTCCCCAGAAATAGCGCCAACTACAACCCACCAATCATCATCCAGAGAGCCACACGGATAACCAATCACCAAGCAGATCTGCGGACAGGCACACCCAGTGGGTGGAGTTGAAACTGTGGGCGAGTCACTAGCAGAAGCCTCTGATTTGTCCGTTCACCGCTGATGACGACACTCAACGTGTTTCGCTTGTTTTGAAATGGGAAGTTTGCAGCGCTTCAGTACAGCCGAGCGTCCGCTAAAGACAAACAAACTGTTTCCTTACGTCCGCGCATGAAGACACGGCGGGAAATTGCCTTTTCCAGTATTTCCAGGTGGGTTTGACAGATCTGCGTGGGAGGGATATGGATGTTATTCCCATGTGCAGTATATTCCAGGAGCTACAGAGTGTCCTTGACACGGGATACCTGTCCGCACTACCATCTTTGGAGGAGTACTGGCAACAGGTACTGTTTAAAGCACCTGTTACAAACATATGAGTAATACAAGCAAATATGCGATTTAATATCGGATTTATTTATATATAAGCTTACGTTTTGCTTTTAGTTTAGAAAGGGGATAAAAAGCAACACATCTAAAAAACTGAAATGGATGAAATGACGCGCTATTAAGTGAAAATAATAACTAATATATTATTATTTATCCGATTTTGATAAGAGATTATACTTTAAAAAGTCAATCTGAATTGCTTTTCTTTTTACTAGTATAAAAGACTTTATCGTGCTACAGTATATACGCGTATATATGTTTTTTGACAGATGATAAAGTTCAAAAGTTTGGAGTCGGTAAGAAATTTTTTTTTTGAAAAAGCTTCTTATGCTGTTTAGGCTTTTTGATCAAAATACAGTTAAAAAACGCAATATATTGAAATAGTATTACAATTTAAAATAACAGTGTTTTTAATACATATTAAAATGTATATTATGCTTTTCAGCATCATTACTCCAGTCTTCAGTGTCACATGATCTTTCAGAAATCATTCTAACATGCTGATTTGCTGCTCAAGAAACATTTCGTATTACTATCAATGTTGATAACAGTTGTGCTGCTTCATATTTTTGTGGAAGCTGACCCCAAACTTTTGAACAGTAGTGTATATAACTTTGATATAAAAATACATATCTAGGATTTACCAGGGCTAGTTGTCATACTTTTCCAAAACACTTAAAAAATTACCATACGTACCATGCGAAGAATACACAGAAATTTAAAGGGTTAGTTCACCCAAAAATGAAAATTCTGTCATCAATTACTCACCCTCATGTCGTTCCACACCCGTAAGACCATCATCTTCATCTTAGGAATACAAATTAAGATATTTTTGATAAAATCCGATGGCTCAGTAAGTTCATGTGAGTACAGTGGTTCAACCTTAATGTTATGAAGCGACAAGAATACCTTTTGTGTGCCAAAAAAAACAAAATAAAGACTTTATTCAACAATATCTGGTGATGGGTGATTTCAAAACACTGCTTCATGAAGCTTCAAAGCTTTACGAATCTTTTGTTTTGAATCAGTGGTTCGGAGCGTGTATCAAACTGCCAAAGTCACATGATTTCAGTAAACGAGGCTTCGTTACGTGATAAATGTTTCGAAATTTCAATGGTTCATCACTGGGGGGCGTGACTTTGGCAGTTTGACACGCGCTCCGAACCACTGATTCAAAACAAAAGATTCGTAAAGCTTCGAAGCTTCATGAAGCAGTGTTTTGAAATCGCCCATCACTAGATATTGTTGAATAAAGTCATTATTTTGTTTTTTTGGCACGCAAAAAGTATTCTCATCTCTTCATAACATTAAGGTTGAACCACTGTAGTCACATGAACTGTTTTAAATACGTCTTTAGTAGCTTTCTGGGCATTGAAAGTGTTAATTGTCTTGCTGGCAATGAAAGCCTCACTGAGCCATCGGATTTTATCAAAAATATCTTAATTTGTGTTTTAAAGATGAACGAAGGTCTTACAGGCGTGGAACGACATGAAGGTGTGTAATTAATGACAGATTTTTCATTTTGGGTGAACTAACACTTTAAGCCATTATTGACTGATACTTGAGTATGGACTACTTACAGTAAGGTAACGGTGTCATTTTTAGTGCTTTTATACTTTATTAGTTTAGAAAAGAGCACCTTTAAATTCTGCTAAATTTAGTGTTCCACAGAAGAAAGTCATACAGGCTTAGTGAATAAATGATGACAGGATTTCATTTTAGAATTTTCTGAGCATGATTTTTGGTTGGTGTTTTTGTCACTGATTGCCCTTTTGTCTTTTACAGACTTGTCTTGAGCTTGAGCGCTATCTGCAGAACGAGCCCTACGTCTCTGCAGCTGATCTGAGATCAGTGTGCGAGTGTGATGATCTGTGGAGCCAGTTTCTGCAGTGCTGTGAGACTGGAGCGAGCTCGTCTCCACCAGACGCTTCCATCCCCAGGCAGGATGGGATGTCTGCTTCTTCCCATTCATCAATCGGCAGCTGTGAGAAGATCATTTCCTCTCCTGATGTGCTTTCACACCCACTGGGTCACAGCGGATCTGAGCAGCAGCATGTCACCACACACACGCCACCGACGCCGCCCTCCTCACCCTCACTCACTCCTATGGAGGTTAAAGAAGAGGCAGAGGAGGCGAGAGGGGAAGAGGTCAAAGGTGAGGCGTCACCCGAAGGACGAAGGAGAGCTCATCGATGTTACTTCAACGGTTGCAGGAAGGTGTACACCAAGAGCTCTCACCTGAAAGCACACCAACGCACACACACCGGTAAGCAGTTTCTATGAGGGTCTATAATCCTACCTGTATTTTGACTCACTGTTGCCACAACAGTTTTCTCAGCTTTGGGAAACAAAACTTCTCTCATTTGGATCATGCTGAAAGTCACTCCGATAAATCTGCCATACAAAGCGTTTTAAAACTACTCCTAACCCTATAAAGCCTTCTTTATTATATTTGATACACAAATACACACATGATCAAACATGATTTCAATATTAACACTTATTAACTGGACTGAAGCAACTTAGGTTTACTAGATTATCCATAGGTCATTTCTTAGAAAAATCATGTTAAAATATGAGTATCAAATATGATGATACATCAGGTTTTTGAGGAACATTTATCTGTACATCTCTTTATCATCAATGATATTGCATTGCATTATGTTTTGCTCCCACAATAAAGACTACAGAGCTTTCATCATAAAATATATAGAGATATCTATATGCATTTTATGTAAGTAGTCTGCTATACTGTTATAGAGATCTCATTGTTTTATAAGCTAATTTAATCTTACTTTTTTGCCATATAAATATCAGCAGCTTCACCAAATTGTGTATTTATGCTCAGTTTGGACCTCAAATGTGTTTGTTTTCTTCCTCAAGAATCATATTCTTACTCTATCATACTATTTGATGTTTCAAGTATAATACGCAACAAAAAACACATGTGCGAACTTGTTTTAGATAATATTTTGTCTGAAGGTTCAGTAAACTGTACCATTTCAAAACATTAGATTTTTCGGACTGTTATTTCATATCTTAGGGTTAAAGCTTCACAAAATGATAACAGACTGAGTACTGGCAGAACTACAGCGATTCTCAGGGAATGCAAGAACTGATGAAATGTATACTTTGAATGCATTGTAAGTCGCATTGAATAAAAACGTCTGCCAAATTCATAAATGTAAAAGTAAACGTCTCCTTTTCACAGTTTCAGTGCATGCTTGCACAGTATGTGTTGATTCCCATGCGGCGCTGCTGTTGCATAACGCTCATTGTTTGAATATTTGGTACGCAGAGGTGGCTGTGGCCTTCTCCTCTGGAGGCAAATGTTTGAATGTGTGTAAATGTGGTTTGGTGACTCGCCACATTCTTGAAATGCTGATTCTTCATGATGCAGTCATACATTCTAGGAACATAGATTACAACACTGTATTCACACTGTTCCTCTTGAATGCAATCTCAAAATGTTTGCAAAATTTACTGACTTCACTAATAACTAATAAAGATCATAAAGAAACCCAGATCACATCAAAGAACACCTTGTAGACGTGGGCTTACTATTCTTTGTTGGTTTTCAAATGTCCTCTAAATACAAAGTGACAAATGCCTAAAAATAAAACCCTTAAAAGGATAGTTCACCCAAAAATGAAAATTCTATCATCATTTACTCACCCTCAAGTTGTTCCAAATCTGTATAAATTTATTTGTTCTGTTGAACACAAAGGAAGATATTTTGAAGAAAGTTTGTAACCAGGCCACTTTGGGGCACCATTGACTTCCATAGTAGGAAAAAAAACTACTATGGAAGTCAATGGTGCCCCAAAACTGTTCAGTTTAACACATTCTTCAAAATATTTTCCTTTGTGTTCAATAGAACAAAGAAAATTATACAGATTTTGAACAACTTGAGGGTGAGTAAATGATGTTAGAATTTTCATTTTTGGGTGAACTATCCCTTTAAAGAATTGGTGAGGTGACACAATAACAATGTGTGTCCTACATCTTTAAAAATAACAGTTCCAAAAGGTTTTTTTTTTGGTATCCCAAAGAACCTTTCAGTGAACAATTCTTAATAGACCAATTTTTTTCTTGGTGTGAAGACCTAAAAGAACCACTATAGCACTATAAAGAACATTTTGTGCAATGCAAAGGTTCCATGGATGTTATAGTTTCTTTATGGAACCATCTTGGTCTTGTCAGATCTGAGTGCAGCATTTGACACATTGAGCCATTCCATCCTACCAAATAGACTACTAGAGAGTTGGCTTGGTATCACTGGTACTGTGCTTAAATGGTTTAAATCTTACCTTACTGATCGTTCTCAGTTTGTTGTTTTGGGAAACAACAAATCTGAAGTTGGATGGGTCTGCCATGGTGTCCCTCAAGGATCTGTCTTAGGTCCTATATTGTTTAGTATTTATATGCTTCCTTTGGGGCAAATCATTAGGAAATATGGTTTGGGGTATCACTTTTATGCTGATGATACCCAAATTTACATCAGCTCCAAATCTGATACTGTCACCTCTACTGTTCTTTCGGAGTGTGTGCAGAAAATAAAAACATGGATGCACCATATTTTTTTAAGATTAAACTGTTCCAAGACAGAGGTTCTACTTATTGGCTCACCAGCGGTTATTCACAAAGGTAGCTATTTTAATTTGATTATGGATGGTAGTATCGTTTTCCATCTACTCAAGCTCGTAATCTTGGTGTGAATTTTGACAGTTTTCTGACGTTAGACGCCCATATTAAGAGAATCACAAAATCTGCTTTCCATCATCTCAGAAACATTGCTAGAATTAGGCCTTACCTAACCTCACTCTGCCTGATGCTGAACGGCTTATTCATGCATTTGTTACTTCCGGGATTGATTATTGTAATGCACTATTTGTTGTTTTACCTGCTAAATCAATCAAACGTCTGCAGTATATCCAGAATTCAGCAGCACATGTTCTTCAGTGATGCTTCTCCAGACATCTTTTTATAGTGTTTCTTATGAATCTTGATGGATTTGTCATATAATATACAAAGTTTCTAAACTTCCACAACCAATCTCTTCTCATCCCTACTTGATAATTAATATACATGAGGATCTGTACTACAGTCCAATGAGATTTCAATGTGGGTGGAGCTACCTAGAACAACTCCTTAATTGTCTATACAAAATGTATTGGGGTGGGAATCTTTACACACCTCATGAGTCAATTCGAGTCCGAATCTAGGTGTCATAACTTCAAATTGATTCATGATTCACTTTTTTTATTATTAACTTTTTAACTTTTTTTTATTAACTTTTTTTATCAACTAATTAAACTACTTTAAATATTTAATTTATACATTTTTTTTAAAAAATTACTTATTTAATTATAAGTACTTTTTAAAGTAATTACAAATTGACAATAAATTAAAACAATTGCATGTGAAGTAATTTTTATAGCTTAGTTAATTGTATAACATAACATTACATGCAATAATACTTGTATATTTATCACGTCACATGACATGCAGGTTAACAAATAAAATATTTCATCTCTTTTTAGTAAGTGATTTACTTTGTATTATTTTGAAATTATTTTATTTTATTTAATTTTACATTTTTATGAACTAAGTAATTATTATCTTTTCATCAACTCATGGAGCCCATTTTGGGAGGCCCTGAATTAGCCTATGTGTGATGTTATGTTGAAAATAAGACCTTCGGTACTAAATAGTGAGTATTGTCTTGTATATATTCGCCCCCTGCAGGTGAGAAGCCGTACAGGTGTTCATGGGATGGCTGTGAGTGGCGCTTTGCTCGAAGTGATGAACTGACAAGGCATTTCAGAAAACACACCGGAGCGAAACCCTTCAAATGCAGCCACTGCGACAGGTAACTGCGAGTGTGTGTGTGACCGGACAGAGTGTTTCGAACACAGATTTTGAGCTATACGTAATCATTATGTCTTCTTTCAGGTGTTTCTCTCGTTCTGATCATCTGGCCCTTCACATGAAGCGACACATCTGAATGAGAGGAGTGAGGGACAGACACACTGGTACAGCACAAGAATGAACAGAATGTGTGTAAGAATCCCAAAGACCAGCACAGCTGGTTTTCTATGTATTCACTGAGTGTCAGTGTTGCACCTTCTTGCCAATTATATGTTTTCAGCAAAAGGGTAAAAGATTTTGTTCCCATGCTGGTGACATTTGACTTGTTGATTCAAGTTAGAGCATAGCTATGAATGCATTGACAATGCAGAAAGTCTGGTGCTAAATACATATTTGCAGGCTTTGCTAATTGTAGTGTATTAATTTCACTCTGCCTTAAAAATAAAATCATGGTCCGCACAGAAAAAAAATTCTGTTTGACATATTTTACCATATTAAAATCTGTGCCTGCTTTTCCATTCTGTACTGAAAATGATTCACACCACAAAAACTAGTTTGTATTTTGTAGAAATTATATAAAATATATATAAAGAAACTGCACCAAAGGTGTTATATATATATATATATATATATATATAAGATAAAGCTTTATTTTTAAGTAACACTTAGCATTAATACACTGAAAACTCTCTGCTTTATTGCACAGCTGAAATGTTTTTATCCAGAGCAGCTATGTATGTGTCCATGTAGGTTATAAGAATAAATTTTTAAGAGTAATAAAAGTGTTTTTTGCTGTCTATAGTTTGCAAATTACCTGCTTTAGCAGTTACAGGTTCATTAATTGTGCTGATATTACTGGTAATAAAACCTTTTTTAACCACCAAAGCAACAAAATTGCTAAGAGTTTCGTATTAGTGCCTTCAAATCATCCTCTTGATCATCCTCTGATCAATTTTGGCTTAGATCCGTTGGATGAAACTGGTAAATCGATGAAAACTATATTTTGTGTCATAAAGACTGAAATGTCTGAATTGTGTTATTAAATGATTGTTACATAAAGAGAGGAACTGGATTTGCTACTATGTAGTATGCTGTCATTTTGTGGTTTTAAAAAAATGCATCAGGACCTTTCATTGGCGGTTTTCTTGAGTACACATTGACATGATGTCTAGCATTTTTCATCCAGATGTTTAGAGCCCTGCAGGTGTTACAGAGACGAGGGTGTTCACTCAGGGAATGATAATATGAAATCTGTTAATGTCTAACTGGAATTCAGTATCTTTAGGGGAATTTAATATGCACTCCAATATTATCCCTTGATAATACTTTGTGCATATTAAGATTTTTAATGGTTATGAGCTAAACAATGTAACACATTTTACTTTTGTTTCATATTTGAATAATAGTTTGAAATTTGACTTGAGTTTTTCCTCAATTTTCTTTATACCATGATCATTAACATGACTTTTGTAACCTTTCAAATATCTCTGCCTAGATAGCCTGATGTGATGGTTTTGATTCATTTTTTTTATTGTAAACAATGGTACTTTTTGTTTGCTTTTTATTGTTTTCTTTGTTAAAAACAGATCTTATACAGTATAAAGCAGCACTATAGTGTAACATTTTTATTTTATCTTTGTAAATACATTTTATACTACAACAATAATAAATGATTTTTATAAACTTCTGTTTTGTAGTTTCTTTATTATATAATGTGCAAAATATTACACATCAGACTTCCATTCTTCCAGCCCTGGACTGCTGCACTTCACGCATTAGGGATAAAAGAGGGATCCTGTATCAGAGACAACAATAAAGATCCACAGGAGGACTGTGTGGAAACAGTAAACAGAGACTCTTCTGGAACATTGTGTACACCAAAATATGAAGCACTTTGTTCAGTGTTACAATAAATGTTCAGTACTGCATGGGAGTGTTTTACAGACTTTTAACTCTATATGAACTTAAAACAGACATCAGTGAGATGAACAACGTGCTCTACAGACCCACCCTCATACACAAAAACACTAGGGAAGAAAATTTCTTTCAAATACTCACTTAAATAAGACTGTCAGTAGATTTCAGTTGGTGGCGATATTAAAAATGTGTCACTGAATCATTCATTCAAGGGATTTGTTCAAAAAACGATTATTCATCCAGTAATGAAACAAGTGAAGACATTCAAACCTTTATTTTTTTTTTTAAGACATTTCAAGAATTTGTTTTTTTTTTTTTTTAATAGACTGCAGCAATTGACATTTTGTCAGAGCCTCTAGCAAATTACACACTATTTTGTTTAGTTATCTATTTGGAATCATGGAAAAATCGTGATCTTTATTTAAAAAAAAAAAAAAAAAAAATTGTGATTCTCAATTTATCCAGAATCGTGCAGCTCTAGTTAGAGTATATAATTTTTCAGTGACAATGATGATAATTCTTTGTAAGGAAAACTCCCTCTAGCAACAACCTTATCAGTTTAAATCTTTTTAAAATATTTAACCCTAATGGCTAACTCCCTATATGTCCAAAAAGTTTATTTTGGAGCTCCCTCCTTTTCTAAGTATTTGACCCCTGTGTTTCATGCAGCGTGACCTCTGTTTCCCTGTTTCTACTGACATCTGCTGGTCATTTTAGGAAGTGTTAATTGTCAAATACACGGTAAGACTTTTAATGTTTTTGAAAGAAATTTCATCTGCTCACCAAGGCTGCATTTATTTAATTAAAAATACAGTAAAAACAGTAATATTGTGAAATATTATTACAATTTAAAATTACGGTTTTCTGTTTGAATATATTTTATAAAGTAATTTATTCCTGTGATGAAAGCTGAATTTTCAGCATCATTACTCCAGTCTTCAGTGTCACATGATCCTTCAGAAATCATTCTAATATGCTGATCTGCTGCTCAAGAAACATTTATTGTGTACAATTGTACAAAATATTTGTGTACAATATTTTTTTTCAGGATTCTTTGATGAATAGAAAGTTCAAAAGAACAGCATTTATTTGAAATATAATCTTTTGTAACGTTATAAATGTCTTTACTGTCACTTTGGATCGATTTAATACATCCTTGCTGAATAAAAGTATTAATTTCTTTAAAAAAAAAATAAAAATAAAAATTCTTACTGACCCCAAACTTTTGAACGGTAGTGTATAATGTTACAAAAGCTTTGTATTTCAGATAAATGCTGTTCTTTTGAACTTTCTATTCATCAAGGAATCCTGAAAAAAAGTACACAACTGTTTTCAACATTGATAATAATCATAAATGTTTCTTGAGCAGCAAATCAGCATATTAGAATGATTTCTGAAGGATCATGTGACACTGCATCCCATCTCCTTTATCATAAAAGTCTGTATAGTTATCCGAGCCGTATTATATAGCTTCAAATTTACATGTAATGTAGTTTTTTAATTATTGCCCATACTTTTATTTTGTAGAAGCAGTGACTCTACGCTCTTCGTGTTGAGCCAATGAAAGCAGCGTTGTTTGCGGCGTCCAGTGCGCATGCGTTGTGTGCAGCATGCCATGGGACATGGAAGGACATAGCTCTGATCGTAACGGAAACATGAATCTAGGAACTCACATATAATGCGTTTTAACTTTTAGCCCACAATCACATTAGTTATTAGAGACAGTGGATTTAAGCATCTAAAATGTTTCGTCAAAGTAAGACAGTCGTTACGAAGCTAAAAAATTTGTGGTGAGTAATACTACACATCTCAGTTGAATTAAACTTCACTCCTGCTTTCAGACACATGCGCGATCTTATTTAACGTTAGGCTGTTGTTAATATATTAATGGTCGTTAACTCATTATTCAGGTCAGTGTAACTACTTGTCATCGTGTTTATGTGTATAATTTTGACGTGTGTGATGTAATCTACTGAGAAGAGCCCAGTCATGCTGATTAGTGTGATCTGTAAGTCTGATGAATGAGGGGTTTGTAGTTTGCAGGGTTCATGGAGGTCGAGAGGCAGCTCTGCTGTAGAGAGAGCACTGCAGTATACAGTGGGACAGAAAATCCACGGATTCACTGTTAAAGAGGTAAAGAAAGAGTAAACAAATCATGAAAATACATATGATGCCGGTATTGTTTCTATTTCATCACATACAGTGAAGCAGGAGTTCTTAAACCTTCCCAGTCTGACATTCATTACATTGTGTAAATTAAAACTAAAATTACTGTAATGCGCATCACTAGTGGCTGGCTTTAGTAAGTAAAGCCTTACATATGAAATAATAGTCAGAAACATCTATTTTGTTTTAAACGGAAAAAAATATTGAATGTTTAGACAAAATATGAAAGTAAAATATAAAAGTTTGTGTGTATGTTTTATGTTTTGAATGATATTTGATATATAAGGCTTTTACAGCTCATGTCGTATGCTATGTAACAATGTGGAGCATTGGCACAAACTGAGCAAAAATATGCAATTTGGTGCAGATGTTTTATAATATATGCCCAAAAAGTAAGATGAAGTTCTAATAGCTTGTAATGTATGTCAATCTTTATTACAGTGTAGCAGACATAAAATGCATATAAATATCAGTTGTCACTCTGTCTTTCAGTAATGTCTTAGTAAGATGATATTTAAATGCTTAGTTTTATCAAAGCTCTGTAGTTTTAAAACATAATGCAGTTCAATACAATGATGATTGAGAGATGTACTCGAGAAAAAAAACTCAAAAGCCTGATGGTTCATATTTCATGCATATTAACATTTATCTAAACAACAATAATAATGTATGGATAATCAAGCAAATCTAAGTTGCTTCAGTCCAGTAAGTGTTCATCTTGATCACTAACAATATAAAAGCTATTCTTATGTTTATTTTATAAAACATATTAAAGATTTCACAGTGTACCATGACCTGAAGGTGGATTATTTAAGAATTATACTATTTAATTGCTAAAAGAAATTATCATGCTGATAATTTAGAGGCCTTATAAATTCATGTATCAAATATGATACAGTAGGTTTTGTAGGGTTAATTTTCTTCTTAGCTATTATGCTTTCAAATGTGATCAGTGATAGTCCACCAGCACTTCTGGACATTTTGTATGGATGTCAAAGTGACCTTGTGCCAACATCGACTGGGATTTCTAGGTTACAGCGGTGCCGGATTTGTTCCTAAAGGCCGTTAAGCTCTCCCATGATGCCACAGGAGCTCAGTATCTGCATGCAGCCCGGGATGATTCCAACAACCTTTTCAGGTACAGTCTGCATCTGATGGAGACTGATAATGCTTTAAAATTTTCATCTGAAGCCCATTATATGCTCCATGATGTGCACATTCCTTTGTATGTGTGTTATTATAGTGTGCAGTTTCGTACCACACCAATGGACAGCACCGGAGTTCCTCACATTCTCGAGCACACGGTCCTGTGTGGCTCTCAGCGCTTCCCCTGTAGAGACCCCTTCTTTAAGATGCTCAATCGATCTCTCTCCACCTTTATGAACGCCTTCACAGGTACCTGATGTGGGTTTGTGTTCAAGTGAGTGTATGTGTGTGTGATTTATCTCTCTGATTATGTAATTCTCTCTCTCTCCAGCGAGTGATTACACAATGTATCCGTTCTCAACCCAGAATGCCAAAGACTTCCAGAACCTTCTGTCAGTCTATCTGGATGCTGTTTTCTTCCCCTGTCTCAGAGAACTGGACTTCTGGTAAAGGCCTTAAATAGTGTAATTAATGGCACATAAATTGGTTTTGAAAAGGATTTCATGTTTGGTTTTTTTGTTTTTTTTCAGGCAGGAGGGCTGGAGGCTGGAGCACGAGACCCCCACAGACCCCTCGAGTCGTCTGGTGTTCAAGGGTGTGGTGTTCAATGAGATGAAGGGAGTGTTTGTAAGGAAACTCCTTTATGCTCTTCTGATTTCAAAAAAATATATCTGTGATATATATAGAAGTAATATGTATAGAGATGCGTGCATGATATATCAGTGACCTCGTACACTACTGTTCAAAGATTTTGGGGTCAGTAAGATTTTAAGAATTTTTAAGGTATTACCTATTATTCAGCAAGGATGCTTTAAATTAATCAAAAGTGACAGAAAAGACATTTAAAATGCTACAAAAGATTTCTATTACAAACAAACGCTGCCATTTTGAACTTTCTATTCATCAGAGAATCCTGGAAAAAAATTGCGGTTTCCACAAAAATATTAAGCAGCAGAATTGTTTTCAACATTGATAATATTAATAGTTGTTTCCTGAGCAGCATATTAGAATGATTTCTGAAGGATCATGTGACACTGAAGACTGGAGTAATGATGCTGAAAATTCAGCTTTGCATGACAGGAATATATTGATTACATTGTAAAATATATTTATAATATAATAAATAAAATAGTTATTTTAAATTGTAATCATTTTTCACAATATTGCTGTTTTACTATATTTTTGATTGAATAAATGCAGCCTTGGTGAGCATAAGAGACAAAAACATAAAAAAAATAAATAAAATAAAATAAAAAAATCTAACTGACCCCAAACTTTGAAATGGTAGTGTAGGTAGCGGCCAATATTATGTTTTCTTTTCTTTTTTTTTAAAAACCTACCAGATTACTTGCATATAAATGGCTGTCAAAACGATTAATCGCGGTTAATTGCATCTAACATAAAAGTTTGTATTTACGCAATATATATGTGATATGTGTGTGTGTATATTATAACATTTATACTTTTCTATAATATATATATATATATGTGTGTGTGTGTGTGTATATATATATATATATATAACTGTTTATTACGCTGAAACCATATATATATATATATATATCTTTATGTATTAAATTATCATGTCACATTTTGTCATCACATTTTAACTCATTAACTATTTTTATTAAGTGGTTTTAGGAGGTTTGTGAGGGCATTTTCAGAAATTTGGCTGTCACAAATATTACAAAAATCTCTGTAGATTTGTAATATGAAGCATCATAGTGTAAAAATGAATGTCTGCATATGCCAATATATATCATCAGTGCATCCCTCATAAGATGCATAATGCACACATCCATATACTGAATGTATCACTGCATCTGTCCATAATTACAAATAGCATAGGAGTTAAAATGTAACTGCTGGACGTCAGATTTACATTTATTTGAGTTTCTTGTGATGTTATAATTATTTTAGACTAACAAATGCTTCTCTATTGTTGTATATGTTGTGTGTGTAGTCAGACAATGAGCGTATATACGCTCAGCACCTGCAGAATAAACTCCTGCCGGATCACACATACTCTGTTGTGTCTGGAGGGGAACCGCTGGCCATCCCTGACCTGACCTGGGAACAGCTCAGACACTTCCACGCCACACACTACCACCCCAGCAATGCACGGTACGAACATAAAACACTCAGACTCACTAACTCAATGTGTTAAAAGCAGACAATACTCATTGTCTGTTCTGCGTGTTTATTGCAGGTTTTTCACATACGGGGACTTACCGTTGGAGCAGCACCTACAGCAGATAGAGGAAGAGGCTCTGTCTAAATTTGAGAGAACAGAACCCAACACTGCGGTTCCTACCCAAATGTTCTGGGACAAACCCGTAGGTTACTCAATACACACATGAGAAGGACCTGTAAAATCAACACATTCAGTCCAAATATTGCTTTTCGAGGTTTGTTCATGTTTTGTTTTTTTGTTCAGAGAGCAGATCATGTGACTTGCAGGCCTGATGCACTGGCTCCTGACCCCATGAAACAAAACACACTCTGCATGAGCTATCTGCTGGGAGAGTGAGTGGACAAATATTTACAGCATCTTTTTTCACTTGTATGTTTTGGTCATTTCTAGTGTTGGCACGATAGCAAAATTGCAGTACCAGTAAATGTCCATGGTTCAAGTAGTTCATTACTAATGTTATTAATAATTATAAGTATACAATACATTAAAACATTAGCATGTATCCTTTAAATATTGTTCAAGTAGTAAACCAACAAGCCATCCTAGGTGTATATGACTATCTTCTTTCAGCTGAACACAATCACAGTTATATTAAAAAATATCCTGGCTCTTCCCAGCTTTGAGTTGAGTTTCGGTGGAAGGGTGACCTCTGACCCGATGTAGGATGTAGGTGTAGCATAAGCTCAGGTGAGAATTGACCAATGTGGAAGCACAGAAGATGTACAAAACCCCAGTCATGAATTAGAAGTCTAAAATGAGAAGTTTTAAAGAAAAATGTCAAAGGATTTCAATATAAGAGAAGAGGAGCTACATTCTACATCAGGTCTCTCATGAATGCGATAATGGCCGTTGCCAGAAGCCGGTGATTTTAGTTTATAAGGTTTTAAATATGGATATTTTTCTTAAAAAAAGGTGCTTTTTAGAGCTTAAAAAACTCAGGCACTATTCAATGCCATTACAAAGCTGGGAAGAGCCAAGATATTATTTAATATAACTCTGATTATGTTTGGCATATACACCCAAGAAAGTGTATATACAAGAAAGTCATATACACCCAGGATGGCTTGAGGGTAAATTGTGGGATAATTTTCATTTTTGTGTCATTTATTCCTTTAAAGTTCCCCTATTATGCCATTTTAAAGGTTCCTAATTTTGTTTCGGAAGTCTCCTATAATGGATTTACATGCATCAAAAGGTCAAAAAACACTTTTTCTCATAATATACATTGCAGCATCACCTTTTTTCACAGTTTCTGAGATTGGTTTCATAAAGTATGCAGCCTCTCTAAACCCCTCCCAAGCTTACTCTGCTCTGATTGGTCATATGGCCCAGACTGTTGTGTTTGGTCAACCGCTTAGAGTATAATGTGTCAGAAACAAAACATCCAATGCCATATCTGAATTTCAGCTCCAGATCTTCCTCAGCACTTGTTACACAGTGATACCAAATGGTGGCGTCAGTTTTACTGTATCAGTTCTAGCCCAAGATGGAAAACCATGTCTTCTCGACATGTCGACAACACAAACCAAACTCTTCCAGGCCTCAGCTACAACTACAGTGTTTGAGGGCGGGTCTAAGCAGACGTTCACGGGCAGCCAATGAAGGCCATAGGCTGGCATTATGCAAATTTGTTATAAACCGTAGGTTTATGCAGGATGTAAGCCTGGAATTACTGGCAACTCATTTTAGCAGTTGCAGACTGCAGAAAGTTGCAGAAAGTTTACTTTCACAAACAGCTATTTTACACAACACATTAAAGGTAATATCCGAAAAAGCGTAATGGGGCACTTTAAAAAGATCAAATGAAAAATTACTAATAAAATGAAAAACAATGAAACACAATACAGGTAACAGAACAAGTGTCAGGCCTAGTGAAATTATGTTTTAATTATGTTCTTAATTATGTTTTTTTTTTTTTGTTCGTTTTTTTTCATATTAAGATTTTTTTTTTTTTTCAGTTTTTCAGTTGCTATGGTTATCAAAACATCAAACATCGCAATTTCAGATTCAGTCCTGCATTTTAATATGGTTTAAACTCCTGAAATTTACTTAGCAGCAGGAAAAATAAAACTTATATTCAAATTATCAATGTGTTATATACTTAAAGCATGCAAAGAGTAGTACCGGGACTTTTGACAGCACTTGTCATTTAATTTTTTACATTTGTAATTTAATTCTCTAACCTCACGTCTGTGTGTGTTTCAGCATCACAGACACATTTGAGGCGTTCACTCTGAGCCTCCTCTCCTCTCTGATGATCTCTGGCCCAAACTCTCCCTTTTACAAAGCCCTGATCGAGCCCAAAATCGGTTCTGACTTCTCCTCTTCAGTGGGGTACGTTGTTTGGCAAGACTTTAAAATCAATTCCTCTTTCTGATCAGTGAGAGTGGAGCTTTATAAATGTGTGATTTACGCAGGTTTGACGGCAGCACTAGACAAGCGTCTTTCACCATCGGTCTTCAAGGCATAGCGGAGGCCGACACTGAGGAGGTCAAACACATCATTGCCAAAACCATCGATGACATCATTGCGTGAGTATAGATTGGCTGACTTTTTTTATTGCCTTACTACAATAAGGTGTTTTAAATGAAATCAAGCTTTTGCTGATGCTTCACTGAGTTTCCACTCAGTTTTGACTTTGAGAGAATCTGAATTTACTTGTGATGTTCACTTTGGATAAAAGGACTTGCTAAATGAATAAATGTAAATGAATTGCTGTTTCAGAACTGGTTTTGAAGAGGAGCAGATTGAAGCTCTGCTGCATAGAATCGAGATTCAGATGAAACATCAGTCCACCAGCTTCGGCCTAGCTCTCGCTTCAGTGAGTAAACTTGAGTACAAGTACACATACATTTGTGTTTACAAATGTGTACTTGTATTTTTTTGCTACTTTTATTAAATGTTATAAAAATGTTTTCTGCATAAACAACCTTGATTAACATGTAGGAACACACGCTCTTACCACTAAGCCATGGCTCTGACAACTTCTATTTTTCTTAAAGGGATAGTTCACCCAAAAATGAAAATTATCCCATGATTTACCCACTCTCAAGCCATCCTAGGTGTATATGACTATCTTCTTTCAGAGGAACAAAATCGGAGATATATTTAAAAATATCCTGGCTCTTCCAAGCTTCATAATGGTAGTGAACAGGGGGCGTGTTTTGAAGCCCCTAAAAAATTCCATCCATCCATCATAAATATAATCCATACGACTCCAGGGGTTTAATAAAGGCCTTCTGAAGCGAGGCGTTGGGTTTTTGTAAGAAAAATATCCATATTTAAAACTTTATCAGCTATAATAACTAGCTTCCGACAGACGGCCTAAAATATATAACTTGCATGGCAGAAATATCCTCTCTCTCTGTCAGTATATTGCATCCTGCTGGAATCATGATGGTGATCCGGTGCAGCTGTTGAAGATCAGTGAGAGTGTGTCCAGATTCCGGCAGTGTTTGAAGGAGAACCCTCGCTACCTTCAGGACAAAGTCCAGCACTACTTTAAGGTAATATTCTTTTCTTCAGTCAGTCAGACTAATTATTCTGATGCGTTGGATGTTGCTTTGTTCATCATATGCTATGCTAATTATGTGTGTATGTGTTTAAGCAGCAGTGTTGTTTTTGTTAATGAAAACTAAAATGAAATTAAAACATCTGCATTAAAGATTAAATGCAAACATAATTGGAATAACTGAAACCAAACTAAAGTATATTTCTATGGCTCCAAAGCTAACTAAAACAAAAATAAAAATGACTGCAAATAAATTTTAATTTTTGAATGACAAATTGCACTAGATAGCAATAGCATCACAGCTGAGAGAAATTTAACACTTTTAACAAAATGTATGCACATTTAAATTATATCAGTTTTATCATTAACTTTGGCAGCCCTAAAATGCTAAATCCAAAATTACTAAATACATTAAAATCCTACAACTAAACTGAAACTAAAAAAACACTGAAAAAAATGCACAAAAAAGATTGATACTGTAACTATGGTTGTGAAAAGTCGGTATCAAGCCAGTACTGAAATTTTAAAAATGTGACGATACCAGCATTTCCCCCTAGTGTTTTGAGCACTGTTGAGTGGATTCTGACTAACATAAACACCTCTGATTGGCCATTGTGTTCACATGCTCAACAGATATGTCTGTAATTGGCTACAATGATCAACGTTTCAAAAACATGTTGTAAACCGAGCGCCTAAACAGATACTCATAGGAGCGCTGATAGACGCCTGCTTTCAAACGCCCCCGTGTGTTTTTGTTTAAGTGCTCAGTTTACAACATGTTTTTGAAGCGTTGATCATTGTAGTCAATCACAGACATATCTGTTGAGCATGTGAACACAATGGCCAATCAGAGGTGTTTATGTTAGTCAGAATCCGCTCAACAGTGCTCAAAATGCTAGGGGGAAATGCTGGTATCGTCAATTTTTTAAAAAAAATTTCAGTACCTACATGGTACCGAAGTACCGGTACTTTTGACAACCCTAACTGTAACTAAATAGGACAAAAAAAAAATATAAAGTAAAATTATTCATTCATCAAAATCGGTCATACTAGGGAGTGCTCTAGAATAACAGCATTTATAACAGGATGTTTGTTTCATGATTGCAGTTTTTTCATGCATGTTTGTTGTTGCATTAAGGTGCTTTAAAATATGTGTCTGGGTTTTTGTGTTTCAGAATAACACACATCGATTGACCCTTTCCATGAGTCCTGATGAGAGATTCTTAGAGAAACAGGCTGAAGCTGAGGAACAGAAACTACAGCAGAAGATACAGATCCTCAGCGATGCAGACCGGAAAGACATCTATGAGAAAGGTACGTTCACGAGACCAGAAAGGATGAGAATTATTACTCTCATTCTGTTGCAGAGATTAAACCATGTTGTTGTTTCAGGTTTGCAACTGTTGGCTGCTCAGAGCACAACTCAAGATGCTTCCTGTCTGCCTGCATTAAAGGTGTCTGACATTGAGCCGATCATTCCCTACACACCTGTAGAGCTGGGTAGTGCAGGTAAAATGCACATGCATACATGTAACAAGCACATTCAAAGTTGAAATTATAGATGCAAAAGACATTTACTGTATTTACTACATTTGCAATCTCTTGCTGTGTCTGTAGGCGGTGTACCTGTTCAGTACTGTGAGCAACCCACCAATGGCATGGTTTATTTCAGAGCCATGTGCAACCTCAACTCCCTCCCTGAAGACCTCAAGATCTACGTTCCTCTGTTCTGCAGCGTCATTACCAAGTATGAAACCCTTTGTGCTTTATCCCAGCTACATACTGCAACATAGAGTATACAGTATCCAAATACTATATATAAAGATCAAAAGTTTGAGGTCGGAAGGATTTTTTAAGGTTTTTCCAAATAAGTCTTATGCTCACCAATGCTGCATTTATTTGATCAAAAATCCAGTAACAACTCTAATATTGTGAAATATTATTACAATTTAAAGTAAATTTTCTATTTGAAATATACTTTAATAGTCAGATGATCCTTCAGAAATCATTCTAATATGCTGATTTGCTGCTCAAAAAAACATTTCTTATTATCAATGTTAAAAGGGTTAGTTCACCTAAAAAATTCTGTCATTAATTACTCGCCCTCATGTCATTCCACACCTGTAAGACCTTCGTTCATCTTCAAAACACAAATTAAGATATTTTTGATGAAATCCGATGGCTCAGTGAGGCCTGCATTGACAGCAAGACAATTAACACTTTCAGATGCCTAGAAAGGCGTATTTAAAACAGTTCATGTGACTACAGTGGTTCAACCTTAATGTTATGAAGTGACGAAAATACTTTTTGTGCGCCAAAAACCCCCAAAATAACGACTTTATGACGATATCTAGTGATGGGCGATTTCAAAACACTGCTTCATGAAGCTTTAGGAATCTTTTGTTTTTTGTTTTGTTTTTGAGGTCGATGGACGAACGTTTAGATTTCCTGCCCGACATACTGTAATTACCGCAAGGACCTGTCGTTAACCATCTGTCCTTCACAGATCAGTTTTGATCAGTTTAATGCATCCTTGTTAAATAAAAGTATTATTTTTTTTAAAAAAAACATAAATCTTGCTGACCCCAAACTTTTGAACAGTAGTGTAAGTAAATAACACTAATGTAATGAAAATATATAATCTCAGGTTGGGCAGTGGGGAGCTGAATTATCGTCAGCAGGCCCAGCGTATTGAGCTGAAGACTGGAGGCATGTCTGTATCGCCACAGATCATTCCAGACACTGATGATCTTGATCTGTACGAGCAGGTATCACTCTTTCCTCCTTGCCTATCATGTGAATTTATATAAATATGATGCTCTTTTGCTTGCAAGCATAAGTACTTTGAGGTAGAGCTAAAAGCTCAGAACTGGTAGCCAGAAGGTTGTAGGTTTGAAACCACATTTTTCTGGAGATTGTGTTTGCTGATATTTGAACTTGCATTGGAGTAAGTGTGCAATCTATACTAATGTCTTTATTTGTGTTTTTTAGGGTATTATCCTGTCGTCTTCCTGTCTGGAACGGAATCTACCTGACATGTTTCAGCTGTGGAGTGACATATTTAACTGGTTAGTCTTGTTTATAGAGACAAAAATTAATTTTTTACGTTTTTGTGCAAGTATAAATATTTTAAACTGATTTTGCCGTATACACATCCAGCCCTCGTTTTGATGATGAGGAGCGTCTGCGTGTGCTGGTCATGATGTCAGCTCAAGAGCTGTCCAATGGCATTTCCTACTCCGGTCACATGTATGCGATGACACGGGCAGCTCGATCGCTCACACCCACAGCAGACCTGCAGGAGACCTTCGGTGGGATGGACCAGGTGAGTGATGATGAGACATGTTCCTGATGTTGTTCCCCAGCCTTTGAGGAATTCAAGAAGAACAAGTTGTTTCATAAATTTGTGGTATTTTAATTTTAGGTTAAATTTATGAAAAGAATCGCTGAGATGACTGATCTGACTTCAGTTTTGAGGAAACTTCCCCGGATAAAGAGACACCTTTTTAACCCTGAGAACATGAGGTAAACATCAGCCAGTACATGACAATATATATAGCATTATATATGCTAATGTAATAAGCCATTTTGTATCAGTGATTTTACTATTTCAGGGGGTGTTTGGGGGTATTAACTGTGGTAAAATCGCGCATGGCCTCTATAGGCTGATTACTTTTTTAAAGCAGTGACAAAAGACACATTACGAACCAATTAACACTTCTTTTAATTTAGGCAGATTACTAATAATATCTACATTAATAATTTCTTCTGTGAAATAATGTAGTTATTTACAGGGTGCAATTTGTTAATAAATGGACGGATGTTTGAATGAAAAAGTCATTATTAAAGTGCTACAAATACATTTAAATATGATTATGATGTCATCGTTTCAGGTGTGCCATGAACGCCACACCCCAGAAAATGTCAGATGCAGCTGGGGAAGTGGAGAGGTTTATAGGTAATATAGCAGCCAACAGGAAGGAGCGCAAACCTATTAGACCAACCATTGTGGAGGTGAGAAGCCATACTTTTCTTTTTAGAAGACACAAGTTTTTGCACTTTATTAAGCTTATTAATATTCCTGTAGCTCAAATGGTGGAGCATGCCACTAGCAATGGTTATGGGTTCAAATCCCAGAGAATGCATGAACTGATAAAAATGTATGCTTTAAATGCAAGTCACTTTAAATGCACGTCACAATGCATGAACGTAATATAGTTGAGTGTAGCGCTAGCAACACCAAGGTTGTGGGTTCGATTCCCAGCGAATATGTGAACTGTTAAATGTATACTTAATACACTTTGTATATTTAATATATTTTTCCATAACAGCTTTATAGAGAATAGTGCCTACTGAAAAAGATAAAGATAACGGTTTTTAGCTATTCTTGAAATTTGTACGTTGCAAAGACAGAGGGATGAACACTTATAACACACACACTAATAAATAAGAGTTTTTTTTCCCCAAAAAACCACATCAAAAAAGGATTTGACTCAAAAGGACGATTCATTCATGTGTTGTGTTTAGATGAAGTGGAAATCTCACTGTTTTTATTTTTTATTTTTTTTTATGTATAATCCCCTCATAGAAAGCATTAGACCCTAATGCTGGATCAGCTGTGAGCCGTAAACTCATCTCAGTAAGTGCATTTGTACAACATTACAGTGACATTCATATTTCATTTATTGGTAGCATTCTCACTGATCTCCCCCTTCATCCTACCAGGAGCCTCATTTTAAACCCTGTCAGATGAAGACGTATTTCCAGCTTCCGTTTACTGTGAACTTTGTCAGTGAGTGTGTGCGCACAGTCCCGTTCACACACGACGATTACGCCAGGTACAACAAACACGCTCGTACACTTTTGTAAAAAGATGGTCATTATGCTCACTTAGGGCTGCGCTATTTGGGGGGAGAATCTAATCACATTTTTTTTCTGATTAAAAAATGCAATTTTTATTTTTTTTTTAAATGCTCCAGGTTTGGTAGAGCTGTACAATTTGGTCAAAAATGTTGTGCTTCTGTATGACAATATTAATATAATAATAATAATAATAATAGTGCTTCTCAGTGTATGCAGTGCATATATTGATTTAATTATTTAAATTTTTGATTTTATGATTAGACCGTCAAATCGCTGTTTAAGTTTTTTTCGATTGATCATGCACTGATTTATAGTTTGCCATCTGTGTGTCTCTCTCAGTCTGTGTATTTTAGGAAGGATGATGACTGCCAAGTTCCTCCATGGAGAGATCCGAGAAAAGGGTGGGGCTTATGGAGGCGGAGCTAGAATGGGAGGAGGCGGCCTATTCTCATTTTATTCCTATAGGTGTGTATGACACTTTTAATTAGATCTGACACAATGTGTTTAGTATGTTTGCTTTGTATGTATGTATGTATGTATCAAGTCGTTTTATTATGTGGTTTGAATCTCAGAGATCCAAACTCCACCCAGACGTTGTCGGCTTTCCGTGGCGGAGTAGAGTGGGCACGAGCGGGAAAGTTTACCCAACAGGATATTGATGAGGCCAAGCTCTCAGTTTTCTCTGCCGTTGATGCACCTGTTGCTCCTTCAGATAAGGGTCAGTCAATTAAAGCACCTCTTGAATGATCTGATGAATGTGTTGCTGAATGTTTTAGTCTCTTACTCTCTTTGTGTAATTTAGCTGCAGTTCATGTTAATTTAGATGCTTGAATCTGTGGATATTTTGTGTGAATGTTCAAATGTGTAGGAATGTCTTTGTGTTTGCTGCTGAGTTTGTGTTTTTGGATATTTGCTCTCTGGTTCACAAGGACCTTATAATTGTGCTGCAGGTTTGGGGCGTTTTTTAAACGGCATTACAGATGAATTGAAGCAAAGATACAGGGAGAGACTGTTCGCTGTGACCGACAAAAACCTAATTGACGTCGCTGGCAGGTAACAAGACATTTCATGAATCATGAATGTACAATGTACAGTAGTGGCCAAAAGTGATGTCCGGGAGGATGTTTGTTTTTAATGACTTTACAAGTTTGAGTAAACCAGCAAAATATGAGGAAAATATATTATAATATATAGTTTAAAATATTTTTTAAATATGGGGTAAAAACAAGATGCTAAACTTGGTTAAAGTATTATTTTGCAAAAAAGGCAAACTACAAGTACAGGTTTTATTTTACTATGCGAAAAAAAAAAAAAAAAAATGCATAGAATGCATTGGTTCTTTCTTGTTTTGCATTGTTAATAATTTCTTTGCATGACAGCCTGACCAAAAATTATGTTTGCAGTTTGCCATGTTTCATTGCGATATCACAAACATAAAACTTAATAACAATTTAACTATTTGAATAAAGGGTGATGTCAATTTTCTTAGCACTATAGTAATTATGTAATCAAATTAATATGAAATAAGAAATAAAATTAATAAAAAATGTTTGTTTGAGTGATGGTGCGATATTTATATTTGTATAATATAATATTTTCCTATTTTTATTTATTTTTACAGGTATCTGGGTATTGGCCAGCAGACATGTGGAGTGGCTATTTTAGGCCCAGAAAATGAAAGCATTGTAAAAGACCCTTCCTGGGTTGTCAAATAGACATTTTTTCCTCTGTTCTTGTTATTAGGATGAAAGCCCACTCTCCAGGATCACACACAAATGTTCTTCTGATTACAGGAGTCATCTTGATGAACAGAAGTGCTCCTAAACAGTCAAGTGCTGAAAGTACCTGAATTAAAGTACCACTTATTAGACCAGCAAATCTACTTTTGTTTACACTGATGCGCAATGTTTATGGTGGATTCCATGTTTTTATAACAAGGCCAACAAAAACAAAAACAGCTCATATGGTTCTGAAAGTGTTGAAGTTTGAGTCTGAGATTTATAAAATAGAAAAAGATTATTTATGAGATGTATAGAATTATAACAAATGTGACCGTGTTTGACTAGAATGGAAAACTTTTTCTATTAAAAAATTTAAATCTTGTTTTCTTTTCTTCTTTAATCCTAAATCATTATCCAATTCATATTAATTAAACCCTCTGGTGCTTTTTGGTCATTTTTGACCAAAATAATTTTACGTTTTGGTTTTTTAGACTTATTTTACTTAGATATTTTGGAACAAAACTTGGTAAAGGTTTTAGCACTTGCTGTGTGAACACACACACACACAAAAATATCATGGACATAATTTGAAAAGGTTAAATGGTCCTAAAAAAAAAAAAGTCACACTTGTGCTGTTCAGGGTAAAAAATGACAGCATTGGAAATTAATGGGAGATTAATTTAATCTAGTGGAAACATTTGGTACTGCGCCCCAAACAAAATCTTACTGAAAGCTCATTTTTTGAGATATCAACTTCAAATTTGGAACAAAACTTTAGCTTTATGGCTTTGATTTTTCTTATGTTTTACTCTAAAACTGTGTTTTGGAAAATATATTTTACAAAATAGTATTTTATGCATTTTTCATTATAATAGTAAAACTTCTATAACTTTTTTTACTTTTTCACTGCCACAATATGCCAAGTGTATTCTTTAAAAAGAGACCGAACTTAAGTCTGTGCTCCAAAGCATTCAAGATGTACAGTTTAAGTTGGAAATTTCATTTTCAAGTCTATGCTTGAATAAATGGATCATGACCATTCCGTAAATGTAATTCAGTACCAAAAATCCCCAAAAAAACAAAATATTAAATAAAAAATATGCTGTGCATGGTCTAAACAACTGTGCTCAAATAAATTAAATGACAAGCCACACCTTTTTACATTCTAAAGGGAGTTTATGCAGCATTAGAAGCATTTACACACGTACATCATGACAAACACACAAACACAACATCTGGTTTGGTGCAAAGTGCCTGCGCTAACAAACAGAATAGCAGTTTGGAAGACTTCATTCAGACTTCATTTAAACTAAAACAAGGTGCAGTTTTGGAATTACGTCACTATACGCCAGTGGAGCTGGACTGTTCATTCAGTCAATGAAAATAAGCTCTATTAGAATAAATATAAATATGGAAATCTTGCATATTAACAAAATATACCACTTGGTCCCATTTAAGGGATAAGCCTTTTGCTTGAGCATATGGATTGTCACTAACAACACTGAGCTACAATAAGGATTTTGTGGCTGTATGTCTATGGTCACACTTTAATGTGAACTGCTTTACACAGACTATATGATTGTGTGTTCAGGTCAAGAAAGATTTCTACAAGATCTGCTATGGAATCACAGGTCCTCAATAAATACATTTATATTTTCAAGACAACTAGGCTTTACTTGGGCTGGTTTTAAACAGCAGAGCTGTCTTTAGCTCTCGGACGGACGATGTGTTCGAGCTGGCCCGAATCGGACACATCGTAGCTGGTTTTGTACTTGGCCAGAATCTTCATGAGTGGACGCAGTCTGAGCCACCACTGTTCCTTCGGGATCCTGTGACTGGAAATAAACAAGTATCAGGTCAATGGTCAAGTCTGTCTCATTTTAAAATGTTTTTGAAATGTTAAAGGGAAATATCATGCAACACAGGATTATTTTCTTGCTCTTTTGAGTTAAAGAGGCCATGACATGAGAAATCGAACTTGCCTTGATCTTTTGACATATAAGATGTCTTTGTAACATTAAAACATCCTCCCTATAAACAAAGCATTTCTTAAATAAAGTCCAAAAGTCCAGTTTATATGTCTAATATTTTCAAAACACTTGTACAATAGCGAGTGGGTGTTGATACTGTGTCCTACACAATTTCATTAGGCAATCATAACAGTGGTCGTTCACAGCCAAGCCTTAAAGGAGCCGCCCCTTAAAAACAGATCATTTCAGACAGAGAATGAGGGTTGAAAATAATTTTTCTGCATTAAATATATACAAGTATTCAAATATATACAAGTAATTAAAAATATATAAAAAATGTAAAATGGTGGGAAAAAACAAAATGGCGGGGAAGCACTGTCATAAATTAGAGAGAGTTCATTTTTTGTTCCTTGAGGTTCTCTTATAATGTTTATTATATATATATTTATAAAACGGTTAGTTCCTGTCCTTGATTCTGATTAACAATAAAACACGACTATGACCGTTTCACCCAACGGTTCTGTGTATCACTACACAACACCCTTAGCAACCACTCTTAGCAACGTAAACTGTTTGTTCTCAATTGAAATTGTTCATTGAAGCTTACTGTATTATGTAGAAGAGTATTGTGAAATCGAATAAAGATCGAGTGAGCAAGTTTATTACCTGGATTCAGATTTATTTTCCTTCAGGTCAGTCCTATGTTCATAGTAAAATATCTGTTTAAATGTCCGATGCATTATCTTGTCCTTTTAACAGGGGTTTTCCCGTGACTGACAGCGCTAGTCAAAGCATTTGTCAGTTGCGTCTTGTTTCGTGTTCACAACAGTTCAGTCTTGTCAATGTAAAAGTCTTCGCTACTGACTGACACACTCATAAAGACATCTAATGGCATAATAATGTAACTTCTGTTGCTGTTCACGGTCTGAGACTATTTTTTCTGGCAGAAGGAAGGCTTTTAGTAAGAGTTTCATGAAATTTGCATTGTTACATATTTTTGGCTTTAATATTTGTATTGTGTGGTAACCATTTTATAAAAGCAATAAAGTACTCGAGGCTAGTGCTGTATCGTGAATAAGTCACGGCTGAAGGGCGTTGTTAGGCATGACACGATTGCTTATATATATATAGTGCAGAAACATAAGAGAACCTCATAAAAAAAATCAACTCTTTCCCCGCCATTAAAGGAATTTTCCGTCATTTACGACTTCCCCGCCATTTTTTGGCAATCCATGTTTTAACTGTAATACGGTAGGGGGGCGCTATTACGAATCTTCAGAATAAATACAGAATCTCCGCATCCAAAAACAAGTGAAGACCAAAGTCTTGTTATGATTAGGCTTTGTTACTCCATACCCGTTTCAAAACGTTTCGAAATTTCAGTGGTTTGCCGCTAGGGGGCGATGATCCCTGTGAACCCATGAACCAGTGTCTATGTTTTTTTTTTACAGGTTTATACATTTTGTAGTCCTTTTTAATGACAAATTTTTTTTTTGGTTGTCGTTGCATTTACACCCTTTTGACTAGCAGGCATCATCAGCTTCGAAACAGTTTTGAAACGCTTCGAAACAGTTAATCATTTTGCAAAGACATTGGTTCAACTGATTCAAAGTTTTAAAAAGCTTAGTTTCTCCCATCACTACTCTCAAGTCCACCCAGACCATTTATTAAAATTAAGCAGAAAACATTAACAACATTAACATATCATCACCCTATTTACATATTCATGGCTGTTCAGTATTTAGAAGTCTTAAAGGGTACAGTATCATACAGCCTTTTTAATTCTAAAGGTCAAAGAGATAATGTTAAGTAAGACTAAATTATGACTGTTTTTGGAGCAAGAAACTTCTGTGGAAAAAGTAAAATGCTACAAAATAGAATCCTTTAAGAGCTGCCTTTGAAACAAATATTATGACATCATTACTAAGATATTAGAATCAGCTTTGTGAAGTGTGTTTGTTGTCTTACACAAAGTCAGTCTCATCCTTCAGTTGTACAACGGGCTGGAAAACCAGAGCTCTGCGCCGCATCCCCAACAAACAAGCAGAATCCTCTGTGTTCGCAAACACACGCCCTACCAAATACACAAAAATATGGTATTGCACACAGTCTACAAGCACTGCAAAATCACCAGTCAATGTTACAAGCATAATAACTTTGCATTTTGAAGTGAACTCAAACAATCAATATATTTTTGAGATGCAAATCATTTACCTTCATCTGAGCCAACCGAGGAAAGCAAAAAAACAAAGAGCAAAAGAAAATAACTCACTATGACGTCATAAAAATCTATATGGTCATATTTGTATATAATAGATTCGGTAATATTTTACAATAAGGTGGTTTTATTTGTTAACATTAGTTAACTACATTTGTTTTAACATGAACAATGAACAACACTTCTACAATAATCTTAGTTAATTATAAACTTTAAATTTAATAATACGCTTTTAAGATCAAATACAGCTGTTCATTGTTTGTTCATGTTAGTTCACAGTGCATTAACTAATGTTAACAAGATTTTAATAATGTATTAGTAAATGTTGAAATTAACATTAACAAAGATTAATAAATGCTGTATAAGTGCAGTTCATTATTAGTTCATGTTAACTAATGTAGTTAACTAATGTTAACTAATGAACCTTATTGTAAAGTGTTACCACAGTTTAATAAATGTAAACAATTTATTATAATATTTTAGTTTTAAATTAAAAATAATTTTTATATTTATACATTTTATTAATAGTAATTTATTATTATAAATTTATTATTAATTACTGTTTTTACCATTATTTTTATTATTATTACTAATACTATAATGTATTAAATGTATATATATATACACATTTAATACATTAGTAATAAAATGTATGTAATTTATATGTATAACATTTTATTATAATATTTTATAGTTTTAACTTAAAAAGTTACATTATTTTATTAATAGTAATTTATTATTATCAATTCATTATTAATAGGTTTTTTAATAATATTATATTATAATTATTATACTTTATTTTATTTTATATTGAATATTATATTACATTTTACATCCAAATCTTTGCAACCCTATAAGTATGACAAACACATGGCACTGATGTTAATTTACTAAAATTGTGTAATTTTTCTAATCAAAATTGCACCATCCTCTTAGTTAATCAAGATAATTCTGTATAATTACAAAATTACATAAATGTATCTGGTGCAAAAATGAGATCTGGGACTATCAGCATGTCATTTCCTGCAGCTGTGTTGAATATGCAAGTTTTCTGTAGCTGCTGTACCAAGCACATTTTCTGAGTTCACACAATCCCAGACTGCATCTTTACATGAATGATTTCTCTTTACCTTGTCTGTAAAACTCTTTGAGCTTCTTGGAGATCCACTGCATGGCTTTAGCAGAAATCTTGGTGCCAAAGTTCCTGTCAAACGGTGAAGGAGCACCACCCTACAGGACATCATAATGTGGCAAATGAACAATATTCTGATCATGTTCACAGTGTTTGTGTGTGTGTGTGTGTGTGTGTGTGTGTGTGTACCTGCTGCATGTGTCCCAGGACATTCTTCCTGCAGTCAAAGACTCCTTTGCCCTCTTCAGTGTACAGCTGGTAGATGAAGTCAGTGGTGTAGTTCTCACTGCTGTTCTCATTCCTGTAAAACACACACATACAATCACACCTCACTGCTTCTACACATAGATGATCTACATGATACAGCTGAATGAAATCAGTGTAGTGTATTAACGTTGTATGTACGATACTTACCTGAGCACTAAACCTCTCTGGATGCTAGTCTTCATCTTCTCAGTTAAATGTTCGACGTTAGACTGAAAAATAGAGCACTCATAAAAACTCAGCCTGACGCTCTCTCTCTTTCCTTAAATAGTACACACTGCTAAATATTCCTCCCTGCGCGTGGGACAGAGAAGACAGAGGACGGGGAAGGAGAGAGTAATGCCTGTGTCTGACAGAAGGGGGCAGACATGACCTTTAACCCTTATCCAGTATTGGGCAAGTTACTCTAATTATTATCTACTAATTACATCTTCAACAGAGTAATTAGATTACTGTACTAATTACTCTCTGTAAAAAGTACTGCATTACTTATTACTTTTTAAATCCCTTATCAACCTTGACCAGTTGAACAATACAAGGACAGACATGAAACTGCTCTTTTAATTCATTCAAATAAATAATATAAAATTGCATAAATTATTCTCGAACTGACCCAAGTATTTAAATGGAGAAGGTTACATTAAAAATGACATTTTACATACACTGATTAGACGTTCAATTTTGATGTTAAATTCACTATTGTTTTATATAGAACTGTTTATATATAGGAAAGAAACTATACTTTTATTCAAATTAATCAAAAGTGACAGTAAAGATATTTATGATGGTACAAAAGATATCTATTTCAAATATATGCTGTTCTTTTGATCATCAAAGAATCTTGAAAAAATCTTGTATCAGTTTCCACAAAAATATTAAGCAGCACAACTACTTTGAACATTGATATTAATAAGCACCACCAAATCAGCATATTAGAATGATTTCTGAAGGATAATGTGACACTGAAAATTCAAAATTCAAAAAACATAACCTACGTGTGAAATACAAATGTTCAATTCAAAGTTTGGAGAGAGAAAAATAACATTGGACACATTATTTCAGTCATCATGTTCATGAACAAAAAAACAAAAACATGGAAGTACATGATCGATGATTTCATATAATACTTGGATATATACCATAGTACTTAGTGATGACCATATTCACCATATCTATGACATTTTAGTGTACTTTCTTCACAGAATACAATGGTACTGTATTGGTACATGTCCAAAAAGTTTTAGTTTCAGTACATTTTTTGTTAGTGGTGTTCACAAATCTAGGTCACAAGCTGAATCTATATAAAGATGCAGAGCTACACTATATTGCCAAAAGTTTTGGGACGCCTGCCTTTACGTGCACATGGACTTTAATGACATCCCATTCTTAATCCGTAGGGTTTATATGGAGTTGGCCCACCCTTTGCAGCTTTTACAGCTTCAACTCTTCTGGGAAGGCTTTCCACAAGGTTTAGGAGTGTGTTTATGGGAATTTTTGAACATTCTTCTAGAAGCACATTTGTGAGGTCAGGCACTGATGTTTTGTGAGAAGGCCTGGCTCACAGTCTCCACTCTAATTCATCCAAAAAGGTGTTCTATCGGGTTGAGGTCAGGACTCTGTGCAGGCCAGTCAAGTTCCTCCACACCAAACTCGCTCATCCATCTCTTTATGGACCTTGCTTTGTGCACTGGTGCGCAGTCATGTTGGAACAGGAAGGGGCCATCCCCAAACTGTTCCCACAAAGTTGGGAGCATGAAATTGTCCAAAATGTCTTGGTATGATGAAGCATTAAGAGTTCCTTTCACTGGAACTAAGGGGCCAAGCCCAACCCCTGAAAAACAACCCCACACCATTATCCCCCTCCACCAAACTTTAAACTTGGCACGATACAGTCAGGCAAGTACCGTTCTCCTGGCAACCGCCAAACCCAGACTCGTCCATCGGATTGCCAGACAGAGAAGCGTGATTCGTCACTCCAGAGAACACGTCTCCACTGCTCTAGAGTCCAGTGGCGGCGTGCTTTACACCACTGCATCCGACGCTTTGCATTGCACTTGGTGATGTAAGGCTTGGATGCAGCTGCTCGGCCACTGAAACCTATTCCATGAAGCTCTCTACACACTGTTCTTGAGCTAATCTGAAGGCCACACGAAGTTTGGAGGTCTGTAGCTATTGACTCTGCAGAAAGTTGGCAACTTCTGTGCACTGTGAGCCTCAGCATGCGCTGACCCCGCTCTGTGATTTTACGAGTTACTGTTGTATGGAGACTGTTACCACTAACAGTTGACTGTGGAATATTTAGTAGTGAGGAAATTTCACGAATGGACTTATTGCACAGGTGGCAACCTATCACAGTACCACGCTTGAATTCACTGAGCTCCTGAGAGCGACCCATTCTTTCACAAATGTTTGTAGAAGCAGTCTGCATGCCTAGGTGCTTGATTTTATACACCTGTGGCCATGGAAGTGATTGGAACACCTAAATTCAATGATTTGGAGGGGTGTCCCAATACTTTTGGCAATATAGCGTATATTCAGTAGGACATTTAATCAATCACCTTATCCATTCCATCCAGTTACACTGCAGGTGTAACATAGGTGTATATTTTTTAAAATATTATATTCAGATAACACATTGCAATTAATATGGACAGAAGTATGTCTCTCACCTGTAGGTCTCGGATGTCGAACGGCTCTTCATAGATGTAGGCTGCATCCGCTCCGGCCGCCAGCCCCCCCACCGTCGCCAGGTAACCACAGTAACCGCCCATCGTCTCGATGATGAACACGCGGCGCTTGGTTCCGCTGGCGGACTGCTTTATACGATCACACGTCTAACACACACATTGTAATGGTTTAAGAATGAAACATATCCGTTACTCATGCACAAACACTTCATAAACGGACAGACTGCAGTTCTGACACACAACCATAAACTCAGACATACAGGATATTACAGTAGTACTGAAGCATGGTCCAAAATTAACTGGCCAATGGTGGGTAACTTATTTATTTTAAACAATAATGTATTAAAAATATATATCTTGTGCCTATGACAAATTATTTAGTCACAAAGGTCAAAGTAGATGTACCTTACTAGAGTCAAGTTTTTGAATTATACATGTGACTTCAGCAATGGTTCAAACCATTATTAATTCAACTTACACCATGTATAATGTTGTACTTCTGTCCAACTTTTTTACTCACAGTTGGTTGTTAATTTTGGACCTGTATGCAAGAGGTCACATGCAAGCACAAGGCACAATATAGTTCACAACAATAGAGAACATGCATGTGGTTCCAACTTATAAATATGTGCTTTTTGTGAGGATCCATGTTTGCCATGCAACTTGGGAAAATATACAAACGTTTCAGATCAGCATAGAAATCTGTTCCTGTAGTGGACAAACACAGTTCGGTATGTTATATATCCACAGATAACGTATCTCACATCTAAAGCCTAATATCTCATGGGTAGATATTTAAATAAGAAAAAAAAAAAACTATTAAATGAAACCAGGAAAAACATTCTGTATGCGTTTCTTATAACTTCCAGGCAAGATCGTAAGGGCACTAAATAGTTTTTTCCACTTGAAAAATGATATTCTTATAAAAAAAAAAAAGATATTTCTCATAACTCACAGGCATAAGCATAAAATCGTATAGGTGCACTAAATAGTTTTTTTTTTCCATTTGAAAAATATATTTTAAGTATATAATTTTTTTTAAATAGTACATTTGACAAATATATTTAAAGTGTTTTTTTTTATTATACCTAATGTCTTATTGTGATCACATGACCAGCTGAATACTATACTCACTTTATCTTGGTAAACCCTCATTACTGTACACTTCCTCTTGGAATAAATTAATCATGTATACGAAAGGGGAAGTTCTGCAATGGTACTGATAACAAAAAACATTTTCTTGTGTGTAATGCTGAATCCTATGGAAGCTTGTTTCTGCCACTGATAATTGCGATTTTTTATCTCACAATTGCGAGTTTACTTTCCATCTTTATATTATTTATTATGCAATTGCGAGTTTATATCACACAATTCTGAGAAAAAGTCAACCTTTTTTTTGTCAGAATTGGACTTTATAACTCGCAAATGTGAGTTATAGAGTCAGCATTGCGTAATATAAACTCGCAATTGCGAGAAATAAAGTCAGAATTTTGTGATACAATCTCACAATTGCAGGTTTATACCTTGCAATTTTGACTTCTTTTCTCAGAATTGAGAAATAAACTTGCAATTGCGAGTTATAAAGTCCAATTCTGAAGAAAAAAAGGCTGACTGCGTGATATAAATTCATAATTGTGAGTTATAAAGTCAGAATTGTGTGATATAAACTCGCAATTGCGAGTTATAAAGTCAGAATTGCGAGATATAAACTCACAATTCTGAGACAAAGTTTGAATTGAAATATAAACTCGCAATTGCAAGAAAAAAAGTCGTAATTACCTTTTTTATTTTTTATTCAGTGGCGGAAACAAGCTTCCATAGAATCCACACCAGTAGGTGTCAGTAAAAAAAAAAAAAAAAAAAAATCCCCCCCATAAATGTTTTGTCTCAGTCTTACATCACTTAAAATTACTTAGTGCACCTTTAATGTTACAGTCTTATGAATTCTTTTCATTTCCGCTGTACTGATGTCGACATGGTAACATCTGGCGTTCCGGGCGAGAGTGGTGTGTCTTACCTCCACTATGGCATTGAGTGAGGTGTCAGCGCCAATGCTGAGGTCAGTGCCGGATACATTATTACTGATGGTGGCGGGCAGCATGCACATGGGCACACAGAACTCCTCATAACTGCTGCGGGCATCAACCAGCTGCAGCAAACTCTCAAAGGCCTGCAGCAGTGCACATGCATTAGGACGATTGCTCACTTACTCTCTTCCTAGTGTACACTAAATAGGACGACCTTTCTGATTGTTTTGAGGGGAAAAAGTGTTTCCTGTCTGCTCAAGATAACTAGATCGCACATGGTTGACCACCAGATCCTTGTGACGTGGGCATGGCATTGGCTAAATGGTGACTGCAGCAAGTTTTTTTAGACAGCAGGAAGCCTCACAATAACCAAAGTGTGTCTGACTTCACAACCAGACTAAACAGCAGCACAACCACACCTTAAATAGCACAACATAACACACATGTGCAGACAGAAACACACAAGACTTCAGGCCAGGCCCAAAACAGCATGCAGTTAGTTGCACTTATTTGATTTGATTAATACAACCTAATATCTAAGGACAGCATATGTGGCATGAATTTAAACTCAAACATGTATGCATGAAATTGGCAGTGTGCCACAAAACCCAGCTAACAAAAAATGTTCTCAGAATTATAGCTAATGTTCTGGCAAGGTTCTCTCAAAATTATGACCAAACGTTCTTACAGTAACATTAATAGAATGTTTGTTCAATGTTATCTGGTCTTTAATAATGTTCTCAAAACGTTAGCACAAAACCATTATTTATATGTCATTCATGGAAAGTTTCTGAAATGTTCTAGTTGGATGTTGGTCTAACGTTTTTTTAAATGTTACTACTTGTTTCAGAATGTTCAAAGAACATTTAAATGTAACATTTGAAGAATGATAAAATGGAATGTTTCCTTGACGTTTTGAACGTTCAGAAATTACATTTTCATAACTTCAGCGAAATGTTCTTAGAACATTTTTGTTAGCTGGCAATGCTGTCCATAATCATTAAATTTTAATGAATGAGAAATATTTCATTAATCCATTTTGCAGCATCTGTGATTAAGAGCTTAATTATCTAATTATTTGGTATTGCTCAAACACACAAAATAAAAGGTTATTCCACAACATATATATGATACAAATTAAAGTTTACCAAATGGTTTTAGTTGTTAGTGATGTTATTCACTATATCAAATGCTTTTGAGCTCAGTCCCAGGACATTAATTCATGTGTTAATTTGTTCAGAAGTATTTATTTATTCAATATTATTATTATTATTATTTTATAACAGCAGAACTGAGCTCAAAGGTACAAGATTAATAAGTATATAAATCTTAATCTCACAGTGTATATAAAAAGGTATAGTTATAAATTAAACAGAATGGAAAACTTTTAGATGTTTGGCAGCACATGCATTATAATCAAACATAAAATGCAAAAAATGGATCTCAGTATGATTGTGCTACATTGTTGGACCAGGCCTGCAATAAGCACACACAAAAGGTGCAAACACACAGTTATACAGTCAGAAGCAGGATTGGGTGACAGGTTGTGCTGAGTGACCATATGCGTTCATGCTGATGCTGATGCAGTCAGGCTGCAGTGACCACCAACCACCACAGCCCATCATCTCACACAGCGATATCCCACCCGAAACAAATTAAGCTCTACTTCATAATACAAAATGTAGCCAGAGAGCTGTAAATCAACATAAACACTGTATGTATGTTTACATGCACTTAAAAAGTTCGATTTCAGTCAGACAAAAGTAATTTGTTTAAATGTCACGTACAGAGTGAAATTAAACTACACTGTCTGTAAAAAAATTTTTTCAAAGTTGCAAACAAACATAATTATTGAAGTTTGTTTTACAAGAAAAAACTATTTCAGTCTTTGTACTTCAAAATTTCACATTTAATTCAATGTTACTTGTAAATTTCACAAATAATGGCAAGGAATCTGCAAGTAAAATCTGTTTCTACACCGATTCTTTGTTCAGTGTAGTTTTTTTTCTTTTCAAACAGTATGTATGCACGTTATTTGGAATACAATTCCAATATTATCCAATAACCTTTCCAATATTATATCAAGGCCATAACCATGTCTCAAACATTGGGAGGACCAAACCAAAGTAGTAATAATCTTTTTATTTAAAGGAATTAAATAATGAAAGGATCATTAATCAATTTGTACTGTTTGCAAATAGTATTTTTATTTTAAAATATCTTATGCTAAATACAGTGGCAAAAAAAGCCTCTATTAATGTTTTTTGTCTCGTCACATTCAGCTATGAATTAAATAGATATATTTTCAATTCAAATTTTTTTGATGAAAAAGTCGTGGTTTCTATCACTGAATATTACTGTTGGTTGTTTAACATTTCTATCATAAAACAGTTTTGCTTAGCTACTTACATATAATACTCTTACACCGTTAAAGGGATAGTTCAACCAAAAATGAAAGTCTGTCATCATTTACTCACCCTCAAATTGTTCCAAACCTGTATGAGTTTCTTTCTTCTGCTGAACACAAAAGAGGACATTTTGAAGAATGTCGGTAACCAAACATTTGATGGATCCCATTGACTTCCATAGTATTTTTCCCGATACTATGCAAGGCAATGGGGTCCATCAACTGTTTGGTTAACCATGTTTTTCAAAATATCTTCTTTTGTGTTCAGAAGAATAAAAATTCATACCGGTTTGGAACAACTTGAGGGTGAGTAAATGATGACAGAATTTTCATTTTTGGGCGAACTATCCCTTTAACGCATAGAAATCTACCTCATTCCACCAAATGTCGCTCTTTCACACTTTCTATGCTCTGCATAAGGTCTACATTTGCATCTAAAATCAAAAATGACCTATTTATTTAGGCTGACTGCCATCCATGTCAATGTCATTTAACCTTCAAGTATTTCGAGTGTGACCTGTGTGTTTCCTGGCAGGGAGGTTGGTCATCATCAGCCCTGACCTTTCAGCGTATCTTACTGACAGTGCTCTTGACAAACAGATATACATGCCCACCACCCCACACACACACTCTCTGACATGAGTGTGTGACGTCTTACATCCGTGATGGCGTTGAGGGCCGTGTCTGCCCCGATACTCAGGTCTGAGCCGGGGATATTGTTGGACACAGTGGCCGGGACCATCACCATGGGAACACAAAGCTCTGTGTGTTTGGAACGAGCTGCTTGCAGCTCCATCAACCCCAAATATGCCTGCGGTCAGAGCAAGGACTTATGGGTCACTGGCTAGAATTATGAGTAATATTAAGAAGGGGAAGGGCAGAGAGCCATGCCCACTTTGATTATGAAGTAAGAAGTATTTATGTAGAAGATTTAAAGTATGATTGTGAAATGATAGATGAAACACAAAACAATTGAAACTTTTACTTTCTTTTCGGTATGATATTATAAAGATCGGATAAAAAGACAAAATAATTATAAATAAAAATATTATAAATAAATTATGCATTTTAATTTCTTTCTTACTGAAAAATCTCACTGACCTCAAAACTTTTGAAATGCAGTGTATGATGTAAAGATTTTAATCTATTTATTATACTGTAAGAAATGTATTGTTAAAATAACAAGATAATCTCAAAACAGATGTTGTGGCTCAATCATTAAATTAAATGTTATTTTATCACAAACTAAGGAATATCTGGTAGCAATAAAAACACTGTAAATTATTGTTTTTCGCCTGTAAATAACAATTCGTAATGAATACTATAAAGCAGTGATATAATATGATCATGACATCATTTAAAGGTGCAGTAAGAGAATTCTGAGAAACTCTATTGAAAGTGGATTGGACCAAACACCAAACCACACGTGTAGCCAATCAGCAGTAAGGGGCGTATACACTCATGAGGGGCGAGATGTTGTGTTGCATAGGGTGTTTGTGAATTTGGGGGAGGAGCTATCAAGACAGACGTGTGATCCTTTTGGATAGGGGCGTGTTTGTTTTGGTGATTTCAAATATCAACAGCGTTTCTCAGAAATTGCTTACTGCACCTTTAAGACAAAAAAGAGACACGACACGTGATTATAATGAATAGAATTGGGGGAATTGATTTTCAGTACAAACTTCAAAGTAATAGAATCAAAATGTTATTTTACTTATTAATACACAGCAAAATATGTACAAAAATGTAGACAAATACTGTAAATATTACATTACATACCTCAAATCCCCCAATAACCAATAAAGCATTGATGTTGTGAATCCTCATTTGTTCTGCAATTTTATCAATGTGTTTTGCTGGGAGAGTTCTGAAAAAGACATTTCAGGATATTACAAAGCAACTTATTCAATGCATAAAGGCATATTGGTGTATTTTTATTGACAGTGAATAAAAAATATAATCTTACCTCTTTGTGCCTAGCAGGGACCCGCCCTGGCCTGTCCAGCCCCCAACATCACCCCACTTGATTTCTTTTATCTGCAGAACAAAAGTAAATATGGGATCATGGACCTTTGCTTGAGTTTTAAATCTTTTATCTATTTATAAACTGTGCTATGCTAAAAATGAGTATGACCACTGATACTCAATACAGTCAAACAGAGTTTAATATGTTGTTTTTCTTTCTAATAATATACACTTGAGATATATTCATTTCTTACACAGAGAAACCTTGTGAAACCAATGGAAACACATCCAATCACAATTAAGGGATAAATGGGCAAAAAAAAAAAAACCCTCCTCAAACTTACAAACAGAATTAGCACTATTTCCTCTGAATGAGGCAAGCAGTATAAAGTGGATCTGTAATGCTACACTAGGTTAAATATGGCACTGAACACAATGCAGCAGGGAATTGTGGGAGGGAATAATGGGCTTACTGTAATCATGACTGTTTATCTCATTTGGCAAGGAACTGATTCACATACATCTATATGCTGTCTCACAGTGTTTCATAGACTGAGTCGCCAACAGATGCTTTGCAAAATTAATAAGTCAAAATATCATGCAATTTCCTCCACATCTTAAATCATGCATTGTATTTGATAACATTTAACTTTAAACAGTTATGGAATAAAATGCTGGACTCATTTGTCTTACAAAGGCTAATTTCACACACAGTTTTTGTATAATTTGGCAAAATTAAATTACAGCTTGATTGGAAATCATGCACAATAAATGATGATAATAATAATAATAATAATATATTATCTTTGTCTTCTTGGTAACCAAGTACACTACGTTTCAAAACACTTTCTTAAAAATGGCAAAATAGTTGGTTGTGATGAAAATGATGCCACAACAATGTATTATGTGTAAAAATTGCATATAAATAATTTACCTTTTGAAACTGTTTACATTTATTTCAATCTTTGTTTAGATTATCAAACTTTTAAAAATTCTGTAATATTTTTAAAACGTTTTTTCCTATTTAAACTTGAAAGTCTGGCTCTGGGAGAAGAGTAAAAAAATTAAACATCTACATAAAAACAATTTGAAAAGTTCCAAAAATAAATGATGAAACATCAACATAAAAGTGTCTACATTTAAAGAAACACCAATTATACATAAAGGTCTGTTAGTTTGTGTTGTGTTACCTGTCCCTTATAGAAGCCCTCGAATCCGTCACTAACAGCAAACATAGTGTGGCCTTCAGTGATCCCGACCCTGACGGCCGAACGCACAGCTGCATTCATGCCAGCTGCAGGAGCGCCGACATTCAATACAGCCACATTAAATGAACTCTAGAGAAGAGAAGAGTAGAGAGCATTATCACACAATATAAACATAATGAAACACAAAGCAATTCAATTAGAAGTCAGGCCTGCTTCTCAAAATGAATTAGATGAGCTCAAAGGATCTGCTCTCTGCTATTACACAGACTGCATAAGACATGCAGAAATGTTTATAGAACAATACAGTGTTAAGTCTAATCTGATACACAACAGAAAAAAATCCTGGATTAAGCTGCATTTGTGAGTAAATCACTCAAGAAAACACTGTAATCCATGGCTATGTACATGTGGTCTGTTGTCATGTGCCTCTGATTTAAACCTTCTTCATGTTAAAGATATAATTGTTCTATTTTTATTGTCTATGCTACTACCTTCTAATCTATTCTATAGAGTGCATGTTTTGTTAAAGGGATAGTTCACCCAAAAATGAACATTAGGTCATCATTTACTCACCCTCAAGTTGTTCCAAACCTGTACGAGTTTCTTTCTTCTGTTGAACACAAAAGAAGATATTCTAAAGATCACTAGTAACCAGACAGTATGGAAGTCAATGGCTACCGTCAACTGTCTGGTTACCAGCATTCTTCAAAATATCTTCTTTTTTGTTCAACAGTAGAAAGAAACTCATACAGGTTTGGAACAACTTGAGGGTGAGTAAATGATGACAGAATTTTCATTTTAAGATAACTATCCCTTTAAGTGATCTCTGGAAACATCACCCTCAAACAACTAGCTAATACACTACCGTTCAAAGGTTTGGGGTCATAAACTATTACTGTTTTACTGTATGACCGACTGCAAATGTTTGAACAGTAGTATATATTTGCATATATTTGAATATTCTGCAATAAACAAATTGTAAACAAAAAATATATATTATTTTAGACTTAGAACAAATCAATCAAATGCTTGTGGTGAAAATAAATGGGAAAGTTCAGAAACCTAATCAGGAGGCAAAGCTTTCTATTCTATATTCTATTCTATATTCCATGTACAGTACATACATGATAATGGCCATCCTGCATTCCATCCTCATCCCCACAAAAGAAAATAAATAAACATATTGAGCTGTCAGTGTCACAGAAAGAGGCTAAATCAGACCAAACATGTTGTGCAAAATATACATTATGTCTTGTTCGCATTATGACTTACATGTGGAAGTTCAGCATCAATTTTGCGGTGGGACAAGAGTTTGTAGGTATTCAGGTTGTTTTCAAAACTTCTAAAATGCAAAAAAAGAGAAAAAGGCCATTCAGACATTTCCTGATGTGATAAAAGTGCATAAACTGATATGAATATTTTTACCATTGCTCTGTAGAGTAAAATGATTGGTTTACCTGCCACGCAGCTTTACGGCATCTTCAAATCTCTTTTCATCCATGGCCTTCTGGACCTCCTGCGTCTGCAGTACGACAAACAATCAAACTGACAACTCCAAAACTCCCAAAAAGAGCATCAAACTACTTAGTAAATACTCTTTTGATTGAATTAAACTGAGATTCAGGATTAGCTGTTAAAGGATTAGTTTATTTCAGAATTAAAATTTTCTGATAATTTACTGACCCCCATGTCATCCAAGATGTTTATGTCTTTCTTTCTTTAGTCGAAAAGAAATTAAGGTTTTTGAGGAAAACATTCCAGGATTTTTCTCCATATAGTGGACTTCAACAGTTACCAATGGGTTGAAGGTCCAAATTGCAGTTTCAATTCAGCTTCAAAGGGCTCTGCACGATCCCAGACGAGTCTTATCTAGCGAAATGCTTGGTCACTTTCTAAAAAAAATAAAAATTATATACTTTTTAACCGCAAATGCTCATCTTGCACTGCTCTGCGATGCGCCATGCAATACGTAATCGCGTTGGAAAGGTCACGTGTGACGTAGGTGGAAGTACAGTTCCAGACTAAGCCAAACGGCCTTTACAAAAAAAAAAGGTAAAACAACAATGTCAGACAATTTTGAAGTTGGAGGAGAAAATGAAATGGAGTTTTTCACCCTACCGCGGTACTTCCACCTACGTCACACGTGACCTTTCCAACATGATTACGTAATGCGTGGCGCATCGCAGAGCAGTGCAAGATGGGCATTTGTGGTTAAAAAGTATATCATTTTATTTTTTTTAGAAAATGACTGATCGTTTCTCTAGACAAGACTCTTATTCCTCGTCTGGGATCGTGTAGAGCACTATATGGAGAAAAATCCTGGAATGTTTTCCTTAATTTCTTTTTGACTGAAGAAAGAAAGACATAAACATCTTGGATGACATGGGGGTGAGTAGCTCCCAGATTTAATAAACTTTACCACAGTTAGTTACTTTCTCACCATCTGAACGCACTCCATCAGAGGCACCCTGACAGCCTGGTTCCCACACAGAGACACCACACATGCTGGAGTACCAGGAGACGCTTCTAACAGGGCCAACACGGCTTCCACTCCCATACGACTCGCCTGCAGAGGAACAGAGGAGAGATACAGAATTAAAGAGAGTGAATACAACATGTTAAAGTGTGTTTTGTCTAATTCAGTAAAATACAGTCAGGACCATACCAAAATGCGGTCAAAGGCAGAGGGTGTTCCTCCTCTTTGGACGTGACCCAGAATGGTGACCCGCGTGTCAAACCCCAAACAGCGCACAACCAGCTGCAGTAGAGAGTCAACACAATCTTTACTTCAACGGAAATACAGATGATTCTCAAAACAAATCCAGCAAACTTAAAAGATTAATGACAGACACACACTACTTTTCAAAAGATTTTTTTATGTTTTTGAAGTCCCTTATGCTTACCGAGGCTGTATTAATTTGATCAAAAATACAGTAAAAACTGCAATATTGTTAAATATTATTACAATTTAGAATAACTGTATATATGAAGAGTTCCACTGCAAAAACCTCTAAGTCCGTCTGACATTTTTTACCAAGCTCCTATGTTTAGGTTCAGTAATTTAACTTTAATGGCAATGAAAAGGTTATTAGTCAGTTATTGAAATGCCTTATTTTCAAAAATGTCACTTTAGTCAATTAATTGGTATTTAACAATTTTTTAGGTCCACCTAAAGTCCACCTCTTTGGACAACAAGACATAGTAAAATGTCAGTTTCTGTCAGTTTTACAGCAGCAAAAGGAACACTGTTGTGTTTACTTGCTACTCGCGAAATCCTGTCATTGCCACTGTAATGATGGACAAAACATGATAAAAACTTGCAGCTCGGCAATTGAATGCCGGCTCATACGCACACCGTCATTAGGGCCCGAGCACCGATGGTGTGAGGACCCTATTGTAATTGCTCGGCCAATTCTTCTTCTTCTCCAAAATGAATCGCATTTTTGAGGGCCTAAACATGCTCGAAAACTCATGAAACTTTGCACACTCGTCAGAAGTGGTGAAAATGTACATCTGATATGGGTTTTAGAATTAGGTGTGGCAAAATGGCCCGATAGCGCCACCTACAAAATTTCAATTAAGCCCACTTCGCACTATGTTTCACGTACAGATATGAAATTCGGTAGACAGATGTAACAGCCCAATACCTACAAAAAAGCCCCTGGGTGCAAAATCTGTAAACCCAACAGGAAGTGAGATATTTTGAATTTTCTTTGCAAAATTTTGGCAGTTTTTGCCATTTCCACATGTTCTACTTTAACAAACTCCTCCTAGAGCTTTAATCAGATCAACATCATATTTGGTCAGTCTAATCTAAAGGCCCTTTCACTAAAGGGCGTGACCGTGGCGGCCTGACAAACTTCGATGTTTCGCCATGAAACAGGAAGTTGTTGTAACTTGGGCATACAATGTCCGATCTGTCCAAAACTTCACATGATTCATTAGAGTCCTGGCCTGAATACATCTACATGCCAATATTCAGTTACAGTCAAAGCGCCACCTGTGGGTAACAGGAAATTATATGTTTTACACTGTGATTAATTCCTCATAGAGATTTAACCAGAAGCACATCATATATGGTCTGTCTAATCTTAAGGCCTTCGCAATGTTAAATTTGTAAGATCTTGAGTTTTCGTTGAAGGGCGTGTCTGTGGCGGCCTGACAAAGTCTGATGTTTTGCCATGAAAGGGGAATCACATTTTGAGGGCCTAAACATGCTCGAAAACTCATGAAACTTTCCAGATGCGTCAGAAGTGGTGAAAATATACGTATGATATGGGTTTCACAATTAGGTGTGGCAAAATGGCTCGATAGCGCCACCTACAAAATTTCAACGAAGTGCCCCTGACACTCCGTTTCACGTACAAGTATGGAATTCAGTACACACATCTAACAGCCCAATACCTACAAAAAAGTATCTTGGAGCAAAATCTGAAAACCAACAGGAAGTCAGATATTTTTAATTAACTTTGCAAAATTTGTGTAATTTTTGCCATTTCCAGATGTTGTACTTTAACGAACTCCTCCTAGAGCTTTAATCAGATCAACATCATATTTGGTCAGTCTAATCTAAAGGCCTTTGCGACGTTAAATTGCGAAGATCTAGAGTTTTCGCTGAAGGGCGTCTCCGTGGCGGCCTGACAAAATTCGATGTTTCGCCATGAAACAGGAAGTTGTTGTAATTCAGGCATACAATGTCGGATCTGCCCCAAACTTCACATGTTTTATTAGAGTCCTGGCCTGAAGACATCTACATGGCAATATTCAGTTATAGTCATAGCGCCACCTGTGGGTAACAGGAAATTACATGTTTTAGACTGTGATTAACTCCTCGTAGAGAATTAGCCAGATCAACATCATATTTTGTCAGTCTAATCTAAAGGCCTTAATGATGTTAAATTGCAAAGATCTTGAGTTTTCACTGAAGGGTGTGTCCGTGGCGGCCTGACAAAGTCTGATGTTTCGACATGAAAGAGGAAACTGTTGTAAGTCAGGCATAGTCCGATCTGCCCCAAACTTTACGTGTGATAAGAGTCCTGGCCTAAAGACATCTATATGCCAATATTCAGTTAGTCATAGCGCCACCTGCTGGCAACAGGAAATTACTTTACATTGTAATTCACTCCCACAAACACATTTCAATATGCCACGAAGAACCAAACATACTAGAAACATACAACACCTGGCTAAATGTAAATGTATGCGATTAATGCCACGAAACAGGAAGTTGTAGTAACTCAGGTATACAATGTCTGATCTGCTCCAAACTTCACATGTTTGATAATAGTCCTGGCCTGAAGATATCTACATGGCAATATTCAGTAACAGTCAAAGTGCCACCTGTTGGCAGCAGGAAGTGTGGCACTTTGAAATGAATTTGCCATATTCCCTTGTATTTACTCGCTTACATGCATGTAGCCCACTGTTCACTGTTTTCCTGATGCCAATGGGTGGTGGTGAGCCCGGGTGCGAGGGCCCTTTCATCGCTGCTTGCAGCTTTAATTCATCCTGAAATCATATGATTCGATTTGCATCTTCTGATTGGTTCTTCTGTGGACTTTTGCTTTTGCTGACAAAGGGAAGTGGCGTTTAGCGGTTTCTGCTAACTAATCGGTATTTCTGAATGGGCTGACGCTGGGATTTAGCAGATTTGAAGCGAAAGTATTTGATGAACGTATACTATGTGCGGAGAGCATTCGCTCAATATCATTATCTCATTATTGACGGAGGTGGCGTTTAACGGCTTTTGCATCTGAACTCTTTATATATATTTTAAAAAGTAATTTATTCCTGTGATAGCAAAGCTGAATTTTCAGCATCATTACTCCAGTCTTCAGTGTCACATGATCCTTCAGAAATCATTCGAATATGCTAATTTGCTGCTCAAGAAACATTTCTTATTATTATCAATGTAGAAAACTGTTGTACTGCTTAATATTTTTGTGGAAACCATTTTTTCAGGATCATTTGAGGAATAGAAAGTTCAAAAGAAAAGCATTTATTTGAAATAGTTTTTGTTTTTTTGCAACAATGAAAAATCTTTACTGTCCCCTCTGATTAATTTGATGCATCCTTTTTGGGGGGAAAAAATATCTTTTGAACAGTAGTGTAGATGGATTTATTATTAATGTCAGACTGAGCCCAAAACCCCAAAACTCCACCATAAATTAAAACACACATTCATGAACAGAGCAATATTTATAAAGCAGTTTACTCTAAAGGCTACGGAATGCCAATGCTGCCGAAATAATAAGTAAATAAATAAATGCATAAATAAATATATAAAAAAATCAATAAATAAATACATAATTAAAATAAATATACAAAGAAATATACAAAGCTTTGGCATTCCATAATATGCAAGCTCGGAAAACATAACCACAGACATGCATGTTGTGATAGAAATGTGTGTGACTTAAAGACACAAAAGTAAATGAAGGGAAGTGTCACATGTAAACACACACAGCTGATATTTACACCAAAAGCAGTGTCTACCAAAACTCAAATACAAAACATGCATTTTTTAATCCTTCTGTAACAAAATTAGAAGAAAAAAATGGAAAGATTTTGTTGTGTTATGTACATTTATACACACATTAGTATGGATGTGCTGTATGGCCTGTGGCTGTGCATTACTCACGTCCTTTATAAGGTCTGTGGTTATGGGCTTGTTGTTGTGGTCTATTGCACCTTCAGCTACTATGATGATATTAAGCCGTTTCTTATCAGCGCGATTCTACAAGGGAAAAAAAGCATGCGCGCACACATCCGTACATACATACACACTGGTGAGAACGGGGAGGAGATACTCACGTCCTTCACTTCTTTAGAGCTGATGGGGTTTCCATGTCTGTCTGTGGCTCCCTCGGCCACTATGATTATATTAAGACGAGAACCTCGCAAACGGCTCTGCAGGACAAACACTGGAGGACTGAAACAAGCTGTGTGTGTGCACTGGCATGTATGCATGAGTGTGTTGTGTGAATGTGTTCATGTGTATGAGCATGGCTTCTTGGAGAAATTGTAGCAAGCTAAACAACAAGCTATTTTTAATTTCAACTAGTATTGTCAAGTTATTCTTTAGAAAAAGTAGCTTGCTACACTACGAGCCACTAAAAAAGTAAAAAAGTAAATTGAAGCTATAAGCTATTAAATTATCTAAATATCAGATTATATGATTCAGTTAAATGCAGAAGCATTTTTCTGGCACAAAAACAATAGATCAATTAGTGACAGCATCAAAATGAATCTATTAATACAAATTATTTTACACTATATTAATAAGACAACAGTGTATTTATTACAGTGTTTAATTAAATGTTTATTTTTTCTACAAAAAGACAATGTCAAAAAAATTCAAGAGTTTCAGGAAAACAACTGAGTGATGATTCAGTGAATTAGGTGATTTTTTTGAACCAGTTAATTAAAATGAATCATCCGAATGAACTGCCTTGCTTGTTTATATTGTTCATTTTTGAGGTTTATATATAATTGTATTTACTGATCCATTTTATTGCTTTTCAATGCTATGACAAAGACGTTAATTACATACAACAATAAACACAGGCACTTCTTATAATAACTTTTACATATATATAATATTATATATTATATATAAATATATATTTACCACACATCTGGTTATAAAGTCAGAATTGTGAGTTATACAGTCAGAATTGCGTAATATGAAGTCAGAATTGCGAGTTATAAAGTCAAAATTGCAAGTTATAAAGTTAGAACTGCGTGATATAAACTTGCAATTGAGTGTTATAATGTCCAATTGTGAGGGAAAAAAGACATTTTTTCTCAGAATTGCGAGTTTATTTTTTTAGTTATACACTCGCAATTCTGAGAAAAAAAGCCAGAATTGCAATTTATATCTCGCAATTCTGACTTTATAAGATACAATTGTGAGTTTATATCTTGCAATTCTGCAATTCTGTAATATATAAGACTCATACTATACTCTATCAAATAATTCTCTTCTAATTTTACATAATATACAGTATTGTTGGCTCTGATGACAAATTGCATTTGATGTTACTCATTTGTAAGTTGCTTTGAATAAAAGCGCATACTAAATGAATAAATGTAAACTACTTCCTCAGCTTGCTTGACTGCAAGGCTCCTGCACAATATAAAGCAACAAACAGTGATGTAATGTTTGGTCACACTACACTGCAACTGCTGTAAAAGGTAGCTTGTTAGCTACAACAAGAGTACTGTCACGCTACTGAACAACGTAGTTAGGTCAGTAGTTTCTCTGCTTTTGTTAATTTGAGCATGGCTGTGGGTTTCTGCATGCATGTTTATGTGTGTGTGAGTGTTACCTCTGATAGTTTGTGACACATCTGTTCCTCCCAGCCATCTTTGGGAGGCATTTCTGGAATCAGCACCCAGTCAGCTCCACACGCAAGACCACTGACTAATGCTAGATACCTACACATACACACACGGTTTAGTGCTGATTTTAACTATAACGCATGTTTCTCATTGAGTGTTTCTAGTCGAGGGTCTTACCCGCAGTGTCTACCCATGACCTCCAGCACAAAGGTCCTCTGATGGCTAAAAGACACATAATACGAATTTAAAAAAACATGATTTATCTTTAATGATAGGCTTAAAGTGTTCAAAATCATGTCTAATGTATTTGATATTCAAAATGCATGACTTGATAATGCATGACTTTACATTTAAGGTATATATTTTATTAGTGCATGCATGGGAATCAAACCCATGACCTTGGCATTGCTAATGCCAGGGCCGAATTTATGCATAGGCATTCTAGGCACGTGCCTACGCTCACATGTCTGGCGGGGGGGTCCAATTACAAAGAGGAGAAATATTATTTTATTCAATTCACATTTATTTGTATAGTGCTTTTCACAATACATATCATTTCAAAGCAGCTTTACAGAAAATGCATGTGTATAAATTATAAATATTATTAAATATTATTATTTCACTCTAATGGTAAACACTTTAAGACATATACTATATAAAATTAACAAAATTGAAAATATCATTCAGAAAACTCGTAACTCCGTATTTCGTCTTTTTTTTTCTTTTTCATAAGTCATTACTATTGGTCACCCTTTACGTCTGTCTGTTGGTTGTGCAAATATTTACCAATGAAAAGTATTAAAAAGAGCTTGTGAATAAACCTCATAACTCCATTGGATCATCAAACTGTCAGTCAAATCTCACAACTCCACCCCGCCTCTATCGTGAATAAAGTTCCTCTCACAGTTTGGGCCATGTCTGCTTGTTTGCAATGCAAGGGTAAATAAAGAACTGGTTCTTTGAATAAGTACAGCGTTTTTTTTACTCAAGAAACACTATACATATATATATATATATATATAAAGGCTAATGTTTTATGTATTTGAGGAGCGAAGTAGAGAGTCTAGCATTCGTTGTTGAATGTCGAGTCATAGCCAATACTGTCTTAAATAGCCTGTGCATAACACTTCATCTTTAATAAAATGAGATTTTGGACAAATAACAGAAAAATCTGAGAGCCCACATAGCTACAGTAAACTTTATGACCTGTAAATTGATGAAAACGTAACGCGATGAACTTATTGCCGTATGTCCGAAATTCACTGGTCAAAAACCTAGTAACTCCATTTAAGCTTGATTTTGGTAGAATGTTAATAATATAATGACACATGCAAGTGTCAGTTTTGGACATTGGGTTTCCGCCCAACAGCGACGATATATAGTTTAGTATGTATGTAAGCTACTGGGGTCAGGGTGGGGGGTATTGAGGGGGCCCAAAAATATATTTTGCCCATGTCACATTATGAGGTAAATCCAGCCCTGGCTAGTGCCATGCTCTACTGTTGGGCAAATTTAAATTTATTGGAATAACTGGGATTTTTTTTTTTTTGTATATTGTAATTGTTAGCATATACCTTTGTGCGGTGGTCATTATGGCGTCCACCACCTCTATGATCCTGTGCAGTGCTGAGTCAGTGCCAATGGTCATATCTGTCCCGCAGAAATCATTGTCTATCGAGCCCACCATCCCAACGACATGCAACACAGAATGAGTTTGGGCAGCCTCTTCAGTGATTTGATCTGGGAGACAGAAACAAATCATGGATACAGAGAAAAACACGCAGGTATTATGTTATTCAATACAGTTACAAATTATAAATCACAAATCTTCGTCCCATGTATAAGCCCCTCCTACTCTGCTACCTGATTGGACAAGCTCATCCAACAGTCCGCTCCATTCCTCCCTGAAGAGATTAGCTCCGGTCAAACTGCCATCGCCACCAATCACACACAAGTTAGTGATGCCATGCTGCACCAGGTTTAGAGCAGCACGCAAACGTCCCTCGTGGGTACGAAAATCCTTACAACGGGCGCTGCCAATCACAGTGCCACCCTGCACACACACAGTGACATTAAGAAAATAGGCTACATGGTTGTACACAGTGACAGTTAAAAATGTAAACATGAATTCATTCAGTAACAAAACAAATGCTATATGCTATATCTTCTGTATAGTTTGAGAATCATGCAGGATCAAAAAAATAAAAAATAAGACTCTGAATTTATCCAGAATCGTGCAGCTCTAAGCAACAACCCTGCAATGTGTCTTCTCTATGTTCGCTCAATTTTGTGCACTATTTTAGCTTTTAATTTAATATGGAAGTTAGCTTACCACTTGTAACATACTAGAAACACTTTCCCATGATGCCTCTTTGATGTTGTCACCTCCGTCCACCATGCCCTGGTAGCCCTGAGGATAAAAAAAAACATTTATTGTGACATATCAATAGCCTGAATTAATTTTCCTTTCTACCAAGGCAACCACAGAATGGACACCTTTTATCTGTCACAAGCTTTCATGTATGTGCTTTGAGATCCACGGAAACAATGCTGCTTGTTGGAATACCTGAATCTTTATTTATCACTGCAGAACAAAGGCCATAGAAGCCACCATGAAATGACTAAAGGCAACACATGAGATCAACCAATAGAAAACCAGGTTACACTTTATTTTAAGGTGACGTAGTTACATTGTACTTACTCAAATAAGTACTGAGTAATATTAATTAACTACATGTACTTACTATAGAGTTACAGTTAGGGTTAGGGTTTGGTTTAGGGTTAGTTATGCATAATTTACTGTTATTACACAGTAAGTACATGTAACGTGTAATAAGTCACCTTAAAATAAAGTGTTACCTATTAATTAGCTATGTGTACTTACTATATAGTCATGGTTAGGGTTAGGTTTAGGGTTAGTTATGCATAATTATGCATCATTTACTGTTATTACTATAGTAGGTACATGTAATGTGTAACTATTTTACCTTAAAGGGGTGGTTGATTATGATTTCACTTTTTTAACTTTAGTTAGTGTGTAATGTTGCTGTTACAGCATAAACAACGTCTGCAAAGTTACAATGCTCAAAGTTCAATGCAAAGGGAGATATTTTCTTTTAAAGAATTCTCTGTTTAAGGACTACAACAAACGGCTGGTAGGGACTACAACGAGCTTCCTTCCAGGTTGGCGACATCACTAACCCTAAAATTTACATAAACCCTGCCCCTGAGAACACATAACAAAGGGGTGAGGCCATGTTGGGCTGCTTTAGAGAAGAGGAAGAGTTGTTGTAGTAGAGTGTTGTTACCATGCCGTCATTTTACGCCAGACTCCTTCACAAACGAGGGTCAATTCAACTCTGGATTTGCACAAAAGATTAACATGACGGCACATGCTAGTCGATGAGTTGAATCAACTCCACAGTAACTACACAAAATTTATCCACTAACTATTCCAAACGTCCAGAGAACGATGTAAGGCGGAACACCGTTACTGACAATTGTCATTTTGGCTGCGTGAGATTCTCCAGCTTTGTTGTTGTTAGGCAACCGAAGCGTGAGCTGTTAAAGCTCTGCCTTTTTCTGGAAAGGGGGCCAGGAGCAGCAGCTCATTTGCATTTAAAGGGACACACACCCAAATAGGGGCAAATTTGACAAGCTATAATAAATGATCTGTGGGGTATTTTAAGCTGAAACTTCACAGACACATTCTGAGAACAACAGAGACTCATATTACATCTTGTAAAAGGGGCATTATAGGACCCCTTTAAAATAAAGTGTTACCAAAAACCACAACTATCCAACATTCCAATCAGTTCCCTATGGACAAAATCAAGTCCTGCTCTACATTTCATCTTGTTAGAGAAACCGTTTCACTCAGATATACATCACAATAAGTAAGAAAAGACTATCTCAACATTCATTTCATGTTATCTTTAAACAGTCAATGTCCTATAGAAATCACAGAGAATACATAGGAATATATGGGTTCATAGAAATTTTGATCTTGGGAATCAAAAGAAAAATCACCTCATGGACGAAATAAACTTTTGCCCCTACGTAGATTCCCATTCTGACCACTGCCCTCACAGCGGCATTCATACCTACATGAAGAAATACAGAAAAGGCTGGTGATTCACAAATTCTGATGCATCAAACACACTGTAAATCTCAATAAGTTCAGCATACTTAAAACATCTGAAGAAACTTATTACCTTAAAACATTTAAGTAAACTAACTAATTTTTTTAAGTTAGTAGAACTTAAAATTTTTGTGACAAGTGGGGCGGGGCCGAGAACCGTGGAAGCGGAGCAACGCCAGTGTGGTGCACAGGTAGGGCTGGGCGATATGGCCAAAAAGTCATATCCTGGTATTTTTTGGCTAAATGGCGATATGCGGTATATATCTCTGCATTTTCTACATTTTTCTATTTGGATTTAGAAAAAAAATAATTTGTATTTACTTTTTAAAAATCTTAATTTAACATCCTGCCTAATGTTGTCCCACAAATATTGTGTTTATATTGAAAGCTATTAATACAAATATAGTGAATGTAACCATGTAGTCTGGCACACTAGCCTAATAGGCCTACAGTATGTGCAAAAAAGAGAAAGTTACTTTACATTCTAACATTGTAACATTACAATCTAAAAATAAAAATAATGCTTTTTAAAGCAGAAGTTAAATTCATTAGACTAAAAATTAAAATAAAAACAAAAGCAGACTAATTATATAGGCTTATATATATTATTAGTTGCTGCTATCATAAAAATACACTTACTTGTAGGTTTAAAATTCTACATTTATTGTTCAACAACAAACATTTTATCAAAAAGTATAATTTAGTCAAAATTATGGCGATCCCATAGAGACAGAGCGCAACGCGTCATAATCTGAAAACCACGCCCACCGGGGAAAACAATCAAACAGTCTCCACTGACTTTGTATTGCGTGAGGCTGCCTCCTTGTCATTTCTGGCTTATAACAAAAAAATAGAACAATGTCTAAAAGCTGCTGTGTGACATGGTGTACAGCAAACAAGCTAAAAAACCCAGAAATAAGTTTTTATAAGCTGTCGACCCCAAAAAACGAATGTTTAAGGACACAAAAGTGGATACAGGCAGTGAGACAGAGCGCAACGGGACATATTAAGTATAAGAACTACACTGAAGGGGAACGTATTCGGCGACAGGTGAAATAATTATTTTACATGGTTAAAAATAATGAATGGTTTGTTTTTGTTTGTTTGTTTAGCATATGTTGTCGCCGATTACGTTCCCCTCCAGTGTATTTCTTATAGTAATATGTCCCGTTGCGCTCTGTCTCACTGCCTGTATCCACTTTTGTGTCCTTAAACATTCGTTTTTTGGGGTCGACAGCTTATAAAAACTTATTTCTGGGTTTTTTAGCTTGTTAGCTGTACACCTTGGCACATAGCAGCTTTTAGGCATTCTTCTGTTTTTTGTAATAAGTCAGAAATGACAAGGAGGCAGCCTCACGCAATGCAAAGTCAATGGAGACGGTTGGATTGCCCCCCCGGTGGGCGTGGCTTTCAGATTATAATAAATGCGCTCTGTCTTTTTGGCGCGAATGCGCTCGTTCACGGAAGTCTATGAAGTTTAGAGGAGAATGAGATTCGCTAGCAGAAGGCTCGTCCAGTTATTGCGGTGCATTGTGGGATTGAATGAGTGCACTCAACATCGTCCACTATGGTTTCGGACACCACTACAAATGGCTGTCCCCTCAAATAGTGCCCTATTTAAGGGTATAAAGGGCGATTTCGGACACAGCCCTTGATTAGCTGGTTCAGGTGTGTTAAATTGTGGTTGAAGCTGAACTCTGCAGGACAGTGGCTCTCCAGGAGCAGGATTGGGCACCCCTTAAACAATCAACAAAGATCTCCAGACCATTTGTGGCACAGATAGATGAATGAAAGGTGGAGGCTCTGCTCAGTATGTTCCCTATAGTGCTGTGACCTGACAAGTTGAATCAAGCATCTATTCCCCTGAGGATATGTCCAGCCTAACCCATAGTGATGGGAGGGCTGCTGCCAGGAAACCGTTGCTAGGAAACATAGTGCCATCAGAGCCAGAACCGAACTAAAAAGGCAAAATGGGTCAAAAGTGGAAACTCTAGGAGTAGCTGTACTTTAAATACACCATTTTCCTACGAACTCATATTATATAACTAATTATTGTATGTAAATTAAAACTAGTGTTTTAGGCTGGTCCAGTAAATGTGCACACGCATTCAAGAGTAAACTAACAGGTGTTTCTGAGGAAAATATAATCGTCTCTTCTAGGTTGGATGTAGCGTATAATACTGATGAAGGGAGTCAGACATTGCATCAGAGAACAAAACAACGCTTCGTGGCCTCTTTAGTTCTCTATTAAATATGCGCAAAAGAATAAACGACCGACAGGATAGATGCGCTTTTAAAACGGAAATGATTTTACGAAGCTTTTAACTCGCGCGCTTATTCTTGGGATGCCGTGGGTTTTTTATCACGTGAACACGGCATCATGGGAGTCTCGCTCTAATACTTGCCTGTAATCACGTAGACATTCTTCACTATTATATATTTTTTATGACATAACAAATATTAAACTCGATGCGCACAAAGATGCACAGGAAACCAGGAGAGGAAACGCATAGACGGCCATAATTAATTTTCATTCATTCATGATTTAACTGTATAGCAATGCCAATGTCTGCATAAAATAAGTCATATGCCATAACGTAAATGCTGCGTCATGTAGCTAAATGTATAAATATTTTATTGCTGTTGCGCAGCTCGAGCTCACCCAGTTTATACGCGTTGTCATGACGCTCGAGCGGTCATAGAGAGAAGTGCAGCGACGCAAGTTATTTATTTTAATTTCAATATATATAAACTATGTGTTAAATGATTGTGTTTTAACACTAATATGCAAACAGGTCAATCTTGCGGACAAACAAGCACCCTTGACATCCTAATCCTTGTTATTATAGACAAAAATTACCTTGAGCATCTCCGCCGCTTGTCAAGACGCCAATGGACTTCCCTGCTCCAGAGAGGTTCTCGAAGAATTTTTTACTGTCCGGCATTATTCCGCGGATGTCTTTGCGAACAGAGTAATGCCTTTAATTCCTGGTTGAAGTAAGAGCAATCCAAAGCAGGTTGGAGAGGATAAAAGGCTTCGCCGATCAACTTCTCCGGTGTCGGACGTGCGTTTCGGCGCCTCGCGCGGTCCGGTAGGTTGACATCTACCGCCCCATTCTGGATTGACAGCAGCGTCAGGCAATAGTCCTGCTGATCACGTCTCATCTGGACGAATTTAGACCAATTGCTGTCCGATGTTGGGATTAAATAAGTGACAAGGAAGTCCTACTTTGCTTTCATCAAGTTGAGAGTTATTGTAAAACAATTTACACAGTAAAGATCCCGCCTACTCTAATGCAACACGATACTCTTGTTCTTGCTGCACATAGGAAAACAGATTAGGTTACAGTCATTAAGAAAGTAGCCTAATTTATGCACTTATTTGTCACAAATAAATTGGTTCATGAATCATGATAATGAAACAAAGACAAAACATATTAATATGTATGCATTTGTGGTCTAGTAATACTATCTATAGATAGACCTGCATAGCCTGCATACCCTGCATAGCAGTTGTATTCTAGTAAACAAAAAGTGAAACTCTGTCAGCAAAATCTAGACAGTGGAATCTCTGTATGACCTTGACATATTATTTACTCAGAGAGAATTTGTGTGTATGAGAGAGAGAGAGAGAGACCACTGCCTTGCCAAAGACAGACAAATGGGTTTGTCTGGGCTTACAGCAAGAAAAGGGCAACCACATCATGCTGACAGTGACACAGCACAAAGATAAAAAGCTAATGTATAGAGCTTAATACAGATTTTAAATTACAGATTTTTTTATACAAGTTAATGTCTCTACACATTTGAATCTATTATTATTATTTTAAAAAAATATGTCAAGTAATGGCATCATCTTCTGAGTCTTTAAAGATTAGCACTCAACAATAGCATTGCACCACTGAGTTTGACAGGGAACATATTCCGGTTAAGCAACTTTTTAATTTCTTAACTTTTACAGCCGTTCATTCTGAAGTAGGAAGCACATGTATTAAAGGTTTAGTTTTCACCCCAAAATGAAAATTTTGTCACTAATTACTCATCATGTCATTCCAAACCTTTGTTCATCTTTGGAACACAAATTAAGATAGTTTTTGATGAAATCCGAGAAGTAGCAAAGACACTGACGTAGAACCTGGAAGCGCTGCACTGTTTACTATGTCAACATCATAGGAGAACGACAGGGAAGAGAAGAAATTGTTGAATAAAGTCGTTATTTTTGTTTTGTTTTTGCGCACAAAAAGTATTCTCGTCGCTTCATAATATTAAGGTTGAACCACTGCAGTCACATGGACTATTTTAACAATGTCTTTACTACTTTCTGGGCCTTGAAAAGTGCAGTGATGTTGCTGTCTATGTGTGGTTCAGATACTCTAGGATTTCATCAAAAATATCTTAATTTCTGTTCCGAAGGTCTTACAGGTGTGGAACGACATAAGGGTGAGTAATTAATGACAGAAATTTCATTTTTGGGTGAACTAACCCTTTAACAGTTAAAGGAATAGTTCACCCAAAAATGAAAATTATCCCATAATTTAATCACCCTCAAGCTGTCTTTGGTGTATATGACTTTCTTCTTTCAGACGAACACAATCAGAGTTATATTAAATAATCCTGGCTCTTCCAGCTTTATAATGGCATTGAATAGTGCCCGAGATTTTGAAGCTTCAAAAAGCGCATCCATCCATCATAAAAAAAATCCAGTGGTTTAATAAATGCCTTCTGAAGAGATGGGTTTTTGTAAGAAATATATCCATAAATATGCGAAAATGTGAAAACACTGGACATAACTGAGCGCCCTGCTCCTAGTGGTCAACACTTAAGCCCAAAGTATAGTTCACTTTTTATGCGTACGTGAGGGTCAGCGTACAGTGCGCGTGACGCAAATTTTGTCATCAGAAGAGTATGCGCACCGCCGGATTTTGTAACCTCGCCTACTTGTACACTACGCTCAGGTCGCACGTGCACATTTAATTTTTTTTGCAGTAATTAGTGTATCCACAAGGTGGCAACCGTGCCACGGGAGCATCGATTCACAAAGTTGTCAAAGAAAAACTGCATTAACAGAGAACAGACCGGATTGCATGCAAGCTACAGCGACAGTGGAGGCCTACATAGACAAAAGATTGTGCGAAGAGGTTAGAAAGTACCCTCATTTGTACAACTCTAGCATGAAATAATACAAAGATGTTGTAACTCGTGGCGAGAGATTGCTCAAAATTGCACATGCGTCGAAAAAAAAAAGCCTTTTCTTTGAAACGGGCCTTCAAATTGCAAAGGTTGCCTCCATACTTGAAGAGACTGGTTTGATAAATAAATAGATAGATAGATAGATAGATAGAAAAAGCATGTTTAGGTAGACTAACATTATATGACAATAAATAGAAACGGGGGGCCCTATAGTGGTCAGCTGCACTGTATGTAGCAAGGATCCTGCTGTTTAGCTTCTTTTGATAGTCTCTGGCCTCACGACCTGTTGCTCTTTTGGAGGCCCTGACAGTCTGAGACCTCTTTCCCAGTCCTTAAATCAGTCCTGCCATAAAGCTTTTTTTTTATATCTTAGAAAAAGAGAATAGGGGTTGTCCATGAAAAAAGAGAAAGCATTAGGGGTGTGAGTGTGTGTGTGTGCATTCTGTTTTATCCTTATCTTCCTCTGCTTCTCAGTCTGCCTAAGGGTGGGATGTCTGTCTGAAACACAGGACAGACCAGCACACAAAGCACTAAGATAAAGAGAGCAAGAGCGAGTGCAGCATGACATGCTTGACAGTGGCTGCAGGTCAGGCAGTGTGACAGTGATCAGACACTTGAATTCACACACTTGTGATTGTATTATGTAGCATTTAAATTTGTCCAACAGATATACTTAACCCTACCCTTCACACTTTCTTAGCACAGGTTGAAAGATCTTCAGATTGTAATTTACAACACAAATTCCAAAATACAAAAAAAAAAAAAAGTTAACCAACAAGCTGTAATAATTAACATTTTGGGTTGCAGAGCTCTGCTTTCTTAACTGGGCCAAGCTTTCAGTTGTTTTATAATCCCTGATACATAAGCCAAAACAAGCCAACAAGACATTTTTAATATGCATCAGTTTCAAATATGAAACAGTTGTACATTTAGAACCTTGCTCATGTCCGTTTTTTTAACATCTGTGCAATGCACAAGAAATTTAAAATAATGTATAAGCATTTTACATTTAACATTTATATTTGCTTATTTTGACGTTTCACTGTTTAGTAATTTCCTGTCATCACCATTTTTGATTATTCACTTTTTAAAAGGTTACATATTGCTATCGTCTCCATATTTTTACAAACAATTGAACAAACATGAGAAAAGTACGAAAAAACAATTGGCCCGTACGGGGATCGAACCCGCGACCTTGGCGTTATTAGCACCACGCTCTAACCAACTGAGCTAACCGGCCACGGTTGTCTTAGTTCTCTGTATTTATTTTATTCATCTGACAAGTGTTTAAGCTAGCATGTTAGTGCAATAGATAAATACATTTCCCATGTATTTTTCACACCCATAAATAACCGTATTAGGGACTCAAATACAGGACTGACAACCGTATTCTACTGCTGTGTGAACGTGACCACAGGGTGGCCGCGGGTCCTTAAAAAGTCTTAAATATACTTTTACATTAAATTCAGATTCAGTCTTAAATTCAGATTCGATAGGTCTTAAATATTTTTTGTCGCATTACCGCAAAATTTTCTATAGTCTGACAGACCCAATGACTAATCATTGGACAGAAGATTTTTTTTCTCGCGCGGCGCCATCTGCAGGACAAAGCTCAGCCAAGATGTAGGAATATCTGATTAGAGCTGTGCATGGATACACTTTTTTAAATAAATCTGCTGTAGTAGAGCTACTGCAAGTGATTTTCGGTGCTGGAAATCCATATATCCTTTGCTGAAACAAACTACCGCATCGTCATGGAGAGCGCAGCTCATGGTTGCTTAGTAACGGCAGACGCCACCGGAACGCAAGCTCCCGAGCGCTTTGGAAAGGAGGAAGCGGCGCCGACGCGTTTTATTTGATTAGTACATGTAATATAATTTCAAATAAATGCTGTTCATTGAACTTTCTATTTTTCAAAGAATTCTGAAAAATAAAATGTATCACCATTTCCACAAAAATCTGGAGCAGCACAACTGTTTTCAACATTGATAATAATCAGAAATGTTTCTTGACCATCAAATCAAATTGTAATGATTTCTGAAGGATCATGTGACACTGAAGACTGGAGTAATGATGCTGAAAATTCAGCTTTGCATCACAGGAATAAATTACATTTTAAAATATATTAAAATAGAAAACTTTTTTTTATTTGTAAGGATATTTCACAATGTTGCTGTTTTTACTGTATTTTTGATCAAATAAATGCAGCCCTGGTGAGCAGAAGAGACTTATTTTAAAATCATTAATAATTGTTTCCAAACTTTTCGCAGGTACTTTAATAATAACAATTCTATTAATACATTTAATATATTATATAATATATTAATTATTATCATGATTATTAAATGCTGCTTTTTATTTTTACAGAACAATAGAATGTATTAATACAATATAGGACATATCTTTTAATGTGATAAAATATATTTTTAAAAAAAGTGCTGGGGGCAAGGCTTGGGTGCGCGGTCAGATTTTCCTGCTTTTTTATCTCTAGCTGATCACATATGTGTGTGTGTGTGTGTTTCCATCGCAGGTTTGGTCTTAAATTTCATGCAAGATGGTATTAAAAAGGTCTTAAAAAGTCTTAAATTTAACTTGCTCATATCTGTAGACACCCTGGTCATAGTCCAGATGAAAACTCACCCTTGCGACTGACCTCGTGGCGCAACGGTAGCGCGTCTGACTCCAGATCAGAAGGTTGCGTGTTCAAATCACGTCGGGGTCAATATTTATTTTGAATCTACGGAAACGGAGGAAAAGAATAGAACAACACAAGTGACTCATACCAAGGAAACGTAAGATCTGCGATTCAAATTAGTTACAAATCCAAAATCACATGTAATATATGGATGGACTTTGCATGTTTTTTCACCACAAAGAGGCGCTGTAAGTACTTAATACTAGCAATAATACTAGCAAGGGTGTTAACGACTCTATTATGAAGGAGCGTCAGCTTTTTATTAAGTCTCGTTGCCACATTTTTTAGAATAGTCAGAGGATAGGTCCACACTTCAATACTGGTACATGTCAAAAAGTAAAAAGAAAAGGAGGGCTCGTCCGGGATTTGAACCCGGGACCTCTCGCACCCTAAGCGAGAATCATACCCCTAGACCAACGAGCCGACATGCAACTTTTCCAAATAACACACTAAGTCCTTCACATTGGTGAAATGTTACTACAAAGGATTCGAGATGTTTTTACTGCCAGTCCGTGATGGTGAGCACAAGTATATGCTTTTAACATCCTATGTTTTTTCCATAGACTGCTTTTCCTATTCCACTCAGCTACTTGAATTATTTATCAACCCGTAAAGCACTCGTTAACTGGCCAAATACTCACACTTAACAGATAAAACCAAAGGCAGATTTATAAATTAAAATATGTTATTGTTGGTTCTAGCTTACACAAAATTACCAAGCAGTTTGTGATATTTTGTTAAATCATGAAGTTGTACCTACTTTCCACATTGTTCTAACTATTAATTCCACAGACTCAAAATAAACGTAAGTCATGGTAAGTGGCGGACGAAGTACACAAATCAAGTACTTGGCCTAACTTACTTGATGCACTGAAGTAGAGTAAATAATTAGAAATAGGCCTACTTCGTTATTGTCCACCACTGGTCATTGTGATGACAAACATTGTACAGATTTTGATTTTGTGGCTGTGAGTGTGTTAGCTTTGTAGCTATATGCTATGTTAATATCGGTAAAGTGTTATAGACTATAATCTATCTAATATCGGCAACACTTTACAATAAGATCCCACAATTTAACGTTAATATAGGCAAACATTAACTAACAATGAGCAATACATTTGTTACAGTATTTAATCCTTGTTAATGTTAGGTAATAAAAAAAACCTATTCACTGTTAGTTCATGACTGTTCAGGTCCATTAAATTATATTAACAGATTCAACTTATGATTTTGATAATGCTTTAGTAAATGTTGAAATTAACTAAGATTAATAAATGCTTTATAAGTATTTGACATTGTTGATTCATGTTAACAAATGGACCGTTTTGTAAAGTGTTACCATGATATCTAATAGATGCGATATATAAAAAGTATCAAATTATAGGCCTGATAATTAATTCTTTCAAAGTTTTTTAGTGCTGTTTCTTTTCCTCTTCCTCAACTCACAATAAAGAGAATAGTCAACAACATGCGATAGAGTGGTGCAGGTATGACATCACTTTGTAGGCCAAAACACGGAAGCGAATTCGCATTTTAGCACTTCCGGTTCCATCTTCCCAGAATCAATGTTTTTTTTTTTTAAATGGGATTTTGTTTAAATGGCTGAAATAAGATTTATGATGAACACAAGCTCAAGACACTTTCACGTTATATTTATACGACATAAAATTCATCAGTATTACCCCATTGGTGCTTTTTTAAATGTGCCTTGAGAAAGGCGGTTGCTAACAAGTGGCTAAATTGGACCACAGAAGCATTAAATGTCATCACGCTGAAAAGGTAAGTTCAGTCCGCTTCTACAGCCTCGTTATGCTCATAATCGTGCTCTTATAAAGTAGTATAATTTAAACTTTCTGAGAAAATATTTTTAGATAAAAACTGAAAGAGTTGTCGGAAGCTTAGTGGTGGTTACGTTGAAGTCGTGCGACTGTGGTGTAGTCTGTTTATAGCCTACCTTTAGCTTTTTATTCTGGCGACTGCATTTAAAAATTCATAAAAGTTGTGTTCATCTGTTAAAATTATCTTGATGGACAAAACGTGTAAGTATCATAAACTTTTGTTGATCACAGAGCTTATTTTTTGCGATAATCCAAAAGCCTATGGGAAAATCCTATTGGGTTTTATTGAGGGAACCAGTGTGATGCTAACTGCCGGTGACCTACAAAGCGACGTCATACCTGCACCACTCTATAACCAATGATTTTGTATAATAATTTCATAAGATTAAAAGCTTAAGAGAAAGAAACCACTCTTGGAGGAGGATTAAACATGGTCTTTTAATCTGTTCAGTGACCAATCACAAGGTGACACACAAATTCATCAGTTTATGTATAAAAGTTCAATTAAAACACTCACTCTCAAAGACTGCTTTGATTTCTCAATACATACACACACACACGCACACACTTTATCTTAAACATGATCATTTTACAGAAATCAGTCTAATTTAATGGCAAAAAAAATGGAACTTGGTATACATTAGAAAACAATATGAAATAAAAAAATAGTTGCACATGAATGGTATTAAACTATATCTTAAAATGTCACTAATATCAATAATTTGAACTTATTTTAAAGAAACCTATAATCTTTCAGTCTATACCTAATTACAAGAGGATATCAACATTGATAATATGGTCACAAAATAAATGCATCCATAATTTTTCTTGATTGCAATTGCCCTTTTGTTCAGCATCAGTCTGGTTTGCTTTGTCTTCACTCTTTAAAAAAATGTTCCACTAGGAGGGTTTCACACAGATGCCATAAAAGAACCATTTTTGGTTCCCCAAAGAACCTTTCAGTAAACAGTTCTAAAAAGAACCTTGTTTTTCTTAGTGTGAAGAACATTTTAATAATCTAAAATAAAAACTGTTTACTGAAAAGTTCTTTAAGAGTATACAGGAGAAAGAAATCACAAAACATGTCTCAGAGAAACAGTAAAGAGCAGCTGCAAACAACCATTTCATGAGAACCTGCCACCAGTGAGTATAGATGGAGGAGAGGGGAAAACAAGAGAGCAAAGAGAAGTGATGAGATTGAGGAAGGGAGAAAATGAAAATAATAAATGTCCCTTCCTAAGAAGCAGTGAACTTTCTGAGCGTGATCACAATGAGAGCGAGAAGAACAGAGGCTCCGAGGAACACCGCGATGACGATAGCTGTGATGGCACCTGGCCCCAGCACAACTGAGAACAGAAATAATACAACTGTCAATCACACACCATATCATAAACGTAGCAAAGACTTTTACCATATTCAATGACTGGAGAAGGATTAACTACCAAGCCATTTCTGAGCTAGTAAATATAAAATATGCTCTATTTCAGTAAGTGTGATTAAGTATGTGAACATGGGTGGAATAACTTTACCTTCCTCATCCAAGGTTACTAAATGTGTACTGTCCTCATAGTCAAAGGTGAAGGTGTTTTCTGTCGGTTCCTGGTAAGGGACTTTTGTTGTCACATCGATGGCTCCAGCACCGGATAGTGTGTCCTGGTTATCATTCTGCAGTGTAGGGGAGGAATCAGCCACTGTTTCTGATGGAAGACAAAAAATGAAGGTGAATCAAAATGGAATCAAAACAGTACATGTAGTTTGAGAATGTCTTAAAGCTATTTTCACAAAAATCATTTCAAAACGGAAAGGCAACCAACATGAAAAGAACATCAAAATCTAGATGTTAGCTGCAGATCCTTTAAGTCCTGTAAGTTGCGCGGTGGGGCCTCCATGGATCGGACTCGTTTGTTCAGCACATCCCTCAGATGCTCGACTGGATTGAGATCTGGGGAATTTGGAGGCCAAGTCAACATCTCAAACTCGTCGTTGTGCTCCTCAAACCATTCCTGAACCATTTTTGCTTTGCGCATAATCCTGCTGAAAGTGGCCACAGCCACTAGGGAATACCGTTTCCATGAAAGGGTGTACATGGTCTGCAACAATGCTTAGGTAGGTGGTACGGGTCAAAGTAACATCCACATGGATGGCAGGACCCGAGACTTCCCAGCAGGACATTGCTTAAAGCATTACACTGCCTCCATGTGAGCTGGAAAAGTTTTTTTTTTTCTGAACGTTAAGCACGGGGAATGCATAGGTCTACAAAGTGGCAAATGTTAGTCACGTTATGTATGACTCAATGGGCGTCTTTATGGAGGATTAGCACTCGCTCCTCACTATGGCATCCTGTCCTGCATGTTCCTCCCCTCTTCTTCTCCTCACATCTCTCACTGACATTCCACATCTCCCACAGGCATAGAACAGCCATGCGACTTTTCTCACCTACACCATACTCACGGAGCACAAAGCCCATTTCCTATCTTACTGCTTGCCCACCATTCCCAAAGGGCACCTTATGGACAAAGGTTCTGACCCCAAAACGAAGGGACAAAGACAGACAGAGTGAACATGGATAAACAGTAGGATATAGCCTGACCCTGTTTTAACAATCCAATGTCACAACAAGCAGACACACATAACTGAGCGCTCATTTGTGCATTGAAAGCACAATTAGGTTTCGAAAATATAGGTGTATACATGTAGTGACAACTTATACCAAATTTTCATGCTAATAAACATGATAAAATGTTCGTAGTCCATCCTAAATCTTAAATAAAAGGTTAATATTTAGAGTCAGCGAGTTAGAGATGGCCAACGTATGAGTATTTTTGATCATAAAAATAAAATAATTGCTACAAGTAAGAATACTTGAAAAACAGGAAAAAAAGTCAGCAGACCCAAGCTCCAAAAATTAAGTTAATTTTTAATATAATTTTTACATTTCGAAAAAAATGTTAATATAAGAAATTAAAATTTTTAATATAAGACTCACACCGGGTTACGTTTCGAAAAAAAAATTTAATATAAGAAATGAAACTTTTTAATATAAGACTTACACCGGGTTACGTTTCGAAACGTAACCCAGTGTGAGTCTTATATTAAAAATTTTCGCTTATTGTTTGGAGCTTTGGTGTGCTGACATTTTTCCTGTTTTTCAACAATTTTTTTTGGTCGAGCACCCATTTTTGTGTATATATTTTTGCTGGTGATGTGCGTGTTTTTTGTCTTGATTTTACAAGTAAGAATACTAAACAAATAAAATAAAAATAAATAAGTAAATAAAAAGAACCTATATGAAGTGTTTAAATAACTAAACAAAAACTACAAGTAAGAATACTAAACAAATAAACCCTAGGATGATATATTTAAATAACTAATAGTTACAAGTAAGAATATTAAACAAATAAAAATAAGTAAATAAAAAGAACCTAGGAAGATATATATAAATAACTAAACAATAGCTACAAGTAAAAACTGAACAATATGGCACAGGTCAAAACTAACCCAACAAGCAGACAAACAGTGCTCGTTTTTGCATCGAAAGCCCAATTAGGTTTTTTAAAAAAAGACATATTTACCTGTAGCGGCCACTTATACAACCTTTCCATGGCCTTAAACATGCTAAAACGCTCATATTCCACCCTAAATCTTCAATAAAAGCTTAATATTTGGAGTCAGTGAGTTAGGGATGGCCAGCATATGAGTATTTTTGATAATTAAAATAAGTAAATAATAGCTACAAGTAAGAATACTAAAGAAATAAAAGAACCTGATGATAACATTTAAATAACTAAATAATAGCTAAGAATACTAAACAAATAAAAATAAATAAGTAAATAAAAATAACCCATATGATGTATTTATATAACTAAACAAAAGCTACAAGTAAGAATACTAAACAAATAAAAATAAATAAGTCAATTAAAAGAACCTAGAAAGATATATTTAAATAACTAAACAATAGCTACAAGTCAGAATACTAAACAAATAAAAAAAAAATAACTAAATAAAAAGTACCTAGGAATATATATTTAAATAACTAATATCAGCTACAAGTAAGAATACTTAAAGTAATAAAACCAATTTATTTAAATAACTAAATAAGAGCTACAAGTAAGAAAAAGCAGACAATCAGACAAACATAACAGAGTGTTCATTTATGCGTCGAAAGCCCAGTTAGGTTTCGAAAATAGATGTATTTACATGTACCGGCCACTTATACCACCTTTCTATGCCATACTAAAATGCTCATATTCCACCCTAAATCTTAAAATAAAAGGTTAATATTTGGAGTCATCAAGTTGGGAATGGTCAGCATATGATTTTAGCGTATTTTTAATAATAGTGTGTTTGCTCAGTGAGAGACACACTTTCTGGACTTGAAGCAGGCTGTAGGTACGGCACACCGGGGCGCTAGGCCAGCCATACATCAATGAGCCCTTCACTCGATGGTACAAAAAGGCACTTGTGTGGTCAGAGAGGACGCCTTGAGGCAGAGGAACCAACGGCCTAAACACAGCCAGTATACTGCAAGTTAAACAAGCTTGTTTATGAAGTCTGTGGAAAAGCACGCACCTCGGCGTCAGCATACGCAACCCGTTGATTTGAAAAAGTACACTTTTTTTGTTACTTCATGGCCTGCTTAAATATTTATTAAGTACTGCTTAAACATTTGGCGAAGGCCAAGGACGTTGTCTCGTTTCTTCTATTTTAACACACAACAGTGAGATGACAACATGCAGACAGGTGTGTGCGAATGACACAATCCTCCGCCACAGTGCGCGTGCCAGGGTGTTGCCTGTGCCCATGTCCTCATCTCACCTTACTCCCGCTAGAGTAAAAAAAATACAGAAAAGCATTAGGGTATTAAAAGACACTTAATACCCAGTAAACAATATGTTCTAAGAACGTTTTGCTAATGTTCCCATTAAGTTATGACAAATTTAATTTCTGAATGTTCTCTGAACTTACAAAACCTTCATAGCCCCCAAAATATTTTTCTTGGTCACGCTCCTCACTATTGGGTCCAGTTCTCACTATTAACTACAACTTTTGCCTCAAACTCCTAATTACTGCTTCTTAATAGTTAGTAGGTAGTTATTAAGGGATGTAGAATATAGTCTTGCAGAATAAGGGTTTAACATGTGCTTTATAAGTACTAATAAACAGCCAATACTTTAGTAATATGCATGATAATAAGAAACTAGTTATTAGTGAGAACTGGACTGTAAAGTAAAGTGTTCCCTTTTTCTTGTATGAATATCTGAACATGCAATATATCAAAAGAAAGAACAGAGCCTCTGCTTTTAAACAAAAAAAAACAAATGTTTTATTCTAGATTCATGCATACTTTTTTATCAACACTTGACTATGGGTAAGTTTCATAAAAAGCAACATTTTCAACAAAAAGCTGGGAAAATCTATTTTTTTCAAAGGCTATAACGTGCATAAGCAATGCTTTTTATTGCTCGTTTCTGCTCTTTTTTTGCCTGTGTTTGGATCCAGAGATTCTCTACTCTTTCAGAAGTTGCATAACGGCGCCCCCTAGGCCCCTACCATATAACAGTGAAAACACGGAAAGCCGGAAAATCCCGTCAATGCCGGGGAAGAGTTGTCTTGCAAATGACGAAAAATTCTGTCAATTGCAGCGAAAGAGTTAAAATGTTTAAAACATTTTTTTTCTTGTTTATATGAATGTCAATGGAAAATCCATTTTATCATTCTGCAAACATTATGGGAACATTACGTTTCAATGTTCTCTGAACGTTCTGAAACAAGTGTATTTAAAAAACGTTAGACAAACGTTCAACTAAAATGTTTCTGAAAAAAAAAACACTCCATGAACGGACATTTTGATGTTTTAAGGACATTATTAAAGACCAGATAACTTTGAATAAATGTTCTAATAATGTTACTGAAAGAACGTTTGTTCATAACTTTGAGAGAACCTTGACAGAACATTAGCTAACGTTCTGAGAACGTTCCCCGTTATCTGGGTTACGGTTAGAGTTGAGCTGGATGATGACACTATTGTCTCCAGTAGAGCTGTTTTATAGCTGAATCAAATGTTTCATAATTGATAAATTTAGTGACATTGACACTTATTGAATTAACATCAACTGAATTGAATCAACACTGAACTGACTTGAGCAGAAAAATGATCTTTTTAGTGCTCAAATTTGAAGTTTGCATCATTGATTGTTATTTTCCTGTTCATCACTGGGAAGCTGCTTTGAAACAATCTGTACTTTATAAAGAATTATATAAAGGTTACTTGACTTGATGAGGTCTAGTCAACACCATTGTACAGTATTACAGAATTTGTTGTCTTCATGAATACTGTTTACCCAATAAAACATGTAAAATAAAGCAAAAATGGCAATAAAGTAATTTAAATTAACAGCCATAATTATGGTTGAGAAGAAGCATCATGGATTAAAAGTCGTCCCCTTACACCTAAATTCAGAGTCCAATACTGACTCTTCAGCAGAGCATGTAAAAGTAAATCTTTTGCAATTATTATAATCCAAAAAGGCTATTAATATCTTCAATGAATTTGAAGATTAAAAAAGAGAGTTCTTCCTCCACAAATTCTGTTATGTACTGGAAGTGTATCAAAACAGACAGTGACATCATGATCATCCAGACTTTTGGAACCATTTCTGCTGCCATGACATCAATGCAAATAAGTTCACATTAGAAATATCAAGCAACTGCTCCATCGCCACTTTCTTCTGGGTCTTGAATGTGTAATAAATGTATTACATCATGTATTCTGGCTGGAAAGTCTGAGTTTATCTTAATAATTTTTTCCTACTTTATAAGCAGGTTTGTGATTTTAATATATTGGAAGGTACTATTTTAAAGATGACGGTCGAAAAAGGCAACTGTTTTAAAATGCAATTCTAATTTTAAAAAATGCTCTTTTTTGTTTGTACAAATGAACTTTGTGCTCTTCGTACAACTGAACACATGCCTTGTTTTTCCCAAGAGTCTAACAAACTAACTCTTTGTCTTTGTACGCAATGAACCCAAGACTAAATTCAGGTTCAACACCTGGATGTGAAAAAGAGAAGGTCTGAGTCACTGAAGACAGTGTGACGTTTCAGTCTGCGAGAGTATCGCTGTAAAAACTTGGTCCTGGGATTGGTTCAGTGAAACATTTCAATTATGTTATTTTGGTTTGCTTTATAATAACACCTTTTTACAATAATGAGCCAACCCTTTTTGCCTGTTTTCATTTTGTTGCCCATGAAAATGATCCTAGCATTTAGAAAACTTAAGCAAATGTTCATTAAAATAGTTTCTGCTATTCAGTTTTGAAGGTCTCTCATGCTCTCAGCAATGGCTATTGGAAAGGGGCCTTGCAAAACCAAGAGGGTCGACATGGCGAAAATGACACGTATGCACAATTAGATTTCAGAGATGAGGTTTTTCTGAACCTTCATCATCATGGGCTCAGAAAGACACTGATCTACACACCTACAAGTCAAGAAGCAACAAAATTCTCACTAAAACTAACAAACTCAATTTCTCACTCATAGTCGCCAACCAATCAGAATTACACATTTAACCTTTCCTAATAACTCAAAACATTTATGAGATGTCCATCGTTGTTTAGATGGGAAGATAGTGATGTTACCTGTCTGCACAAGAGCCATGCAAATGGCCAGAGCGGTAATGAAGACGAGTTGAGATAAACTGCTGGAACTGCTGCTGAAGCCCATGGTTCCTGGTTCTGTTCACCGATCCTAGACTGGTACGTTAATGAAAGAACACAGAGAGGAAGTGAGAGACTGAGTGAGAGAGGTAGGGGTAGCTGGATTTAGGTGGGAGGACTCTGTATGGACAGTGCAGACTTTTGTCAACTCTTCTGGTACCTGCCCACCTTCTTCAAACCCAGCAAAGCGAGTCTTTCCACTCCTGCAGAACGATGCAGACGGCCTTCATGTCCAAGGCTATTTTCTGTAGGATTTAGGATCATAGATGTGATGACAATTCAATTTTATTACAACTGATGTAATCAAACTGTGAGGCATCATGAAATCTGAAGTTAGACCATGAATTTGTTTAATTACTTTGCCATGATTCTTAATTAGGGAAATTTATGTGAAAGTGGAATACTGACCAAAAAAATTCTAACAATTTTACAGGCTCAAGAACTGTATGTTAAATATGCAAGTATAACATGTTGGGCATTACTGTAGTTATTATAATCAATTTACACAAAGTGCATAGTTGGATCCTGGTGCAGAAAAAAAACAATAGCCTATATTAACAGCTAGAACCAATGTTTTGGTGAATTGGTGGCTAATTCGTATGAATTTGTATGTTTTCATATGATCTGGTTACTTCCCAGTGATGGTTATGTATAGGAGTAGACCTACATGATTACTTTTTCTAAAACTCTTACATTTTCATATGATTCACATATTAATTCAAACAAAATTGCCACCTCATAAAAAAGTTACATTTTCTTGTGAGATCAGGTTGGCTATGACTACCTCTTCACTTTGCTTCATCCTGTGAATTTGCTTAATAAAATGTTTTAATTGAAGTGTATAGTGTCTTTAATATTATTTTGTAGTAGCTGTTGCTATATTGTAAATGCAGTCAACACTCAAAAAAATGAACTTTCACTGTTGTTAGTTTCACTCAAACCATCCTTGTTCACATTACTTAAACTCATGTAACTACAGGAACTTAATTTAACTGAGCTGTTTCTACTAAAAATGAGTATTGTCAGCTTTACTTAAGTGTTTGTTCAGTCAACTTAAAGGGTTAGTTCACCCAAAAATGAAAATAATGTCATTTATTACTCACCCTCATGCCGTTCCACACCTGTAAGACCTTCGTTAATCTTCGGAACGCAAATTAAGATATTTTTGTTGAAATCCGATGACTCAGTGAGGCCTCCATAGCCAGCAAAATACATTTACTCTCTCAAGATCCATTAATGTACTAAAAACATATTTAAATCAGTTCATGTGAGTACAGTGGTTCAATATTAATATTATAAAGCGACGAGAATATTTATTATTTATATATATTAATATTTATTTATTAGTTTATGTTAGTGTTTAATGTTCAGTTATGTTGGACATTATTTTAGAGGAGTTTCTGTAATGTTTTTGAATTTTGTGGTTACCATTATGCAGAAGAGTGGCACCTGTGCCTCATTGAGTTTGTTCAATGAGTTATTTCTTGAGTGCATTTTGTAGAGCAAACAGTTAATTTAATAAGGTAAATAAGTCAATAAATGTGTTCTCACCTTGCATAAACATAAGGTTAAGTAAACTGAACATATAAATATTACGTAACAGTGACAAATTCAAATGATTTGTATTTACTCGAAGAAAATTTGTCAGCTTTACTTGAATTTCTTTTGTTCATACAACTAAATTATTTGTACAATTTACTCAATATAATTGCATGCAACCACTTGACACTTCTTTTTTAAGTAAATCCAACTAATCTTTTTTTTTTTTTGTGAAGGCTGAAGAGATTACATAGGCCTCATAACTTTTGCTTTTTAAAATTTAATTTTTTTTCCTGTAAGGCTTTTTTCCACCATGCCACCAAACTCTTCAACTGAAGTTGTTATGGAGACATGAACTGAGTATATAGTACATATCAATATTAGTCTTAGATGCTGAGTCCCCCTTCATAAACACCAGACAGGAACAAACTTCTACAAGAAACGCTGAACAGTTTCTGAAGGGTCTCTCTGGCCTTGACGAGACCATTTTCACACAACACTGTGGATTAACCATTGAATTTGCCTGCTTTATGCATCTCAGAGAACTAATTAAAGGACATAATACAACATTTTGTGACTTGTAGCTATACTTTTTTGTTTTAAAGTTTGCATTTTAACATTTATTCTGGTGCCCCTTTGACTTTAAATGTAAGTGAATTAGTGCAAACCATTTTTACTTGTTTATAAATGATGCATTAAAAAAAAAAAGCATTTCCTGTGGTTATTAGGAAACAATTCCAGGATTAGGCATAATCTTGAAGTATGTCAATTTTAAAAAGTTTTTTTTTTTTTTTTAAATAAACTTACTAAAAATCAGACCAGGCAGCTATGAATTTTTGATGTTTGAGTAGTTCATACCTACTGGACAAGGATTTTTTTCTTTTTAAATAATATATGACTTCATATAAAGAGATACTGATAGCCAATTAAAGCTGAGAAGGGAACTAGAAAAACGTATACTAAACTCCATGCACTTCCACTTTAAATATACCAGGTCTGGAAATCAACTTTAAAATTCCCAGAAATTTCCAGGTTTTCCCATAAACGTGGGATCTGTATGGTGCAAATTTGTAAATGGCAACTTGGGTAAACATTTGCAAGTCGACTTTGCACAACCCTGCTTTGTGCATTAGGAGTAACGGCATGCAGAACAGCCCACATAAGAGACTGTTTGATTCATTTGTCGTACTGTAATAAAAAAAAAAGTATGACTCCATTGGTTCATCATTTCCATATATTATAATACAGATGCAGAATTGAAAGTTTATTCTTTAAACAGCCTAGTATTTTACAAAGAAATGGATAAGTGTCTGGAACTTTCAAACATGTCCTTAAAACAGGACACTGTTGATGACATTTCCTCGAGTCCTATATTGTTTTCGACGTCCGTCAACATGGGGGCAGCAAAAAGGAGAGAAGGGAAGAAAATGGAAAACACTTAAAGAATGAGGGAAGGAACAAATAAATTAAAAAAGGAAGTTGTAATGGGGATAATACATATTTTTTCCTCTGCACTCCTTATATTCATGCTTAAAGAAACATCAGTTGGGAGATGAGCATGATCGTGAGCAGACTCCTCTGACTCCTCTCCTGCAAGCCTCTCTCTTCCTTTAATCAGGGCTTTGCATTTTTGGTTCTTTTCGTGGCTGTGGGGCAGCATTGTTATTGCAACTGTGGTTTCCTCTGGATTAGGGAGGAAGAAAAACTTGCTGCCCCAAATCTACTCCAAATCAGAGAATTGGCAATACAAAAAAAAAAAAAAAGAAACAGAAAAGAGGAAAAAGTTTGAGGGGAATACAAGGGCAGCTGTTCAGAAGGGAAACAGTCGGTAGGGGGAGCCTGTTGATCAGCAGCCTCAAAAGTCTTCCACAGTCTCAATCTCACCCATGTTGAGTCTCTCAGATGAGGCATTGACAGAAAAACCTGCAGAGACATTTGGAAAAGGATAACCATTAGAGGGAGGGAAAAATATTTTGCATAAAGAAAATTTTTTATAATTAATAATTGTAATTAGAGATAATTCATTTTATGATTCTTCCCTAATTCTTCCTCTGAATTCTCATTGTAATGAATCTGGACAATTGACTATGCTTTTGACTTCTTTTTATGAAAGGCAATATATCTATCTCTATATCTATCTATCTATATTAGAGAGAGAGAATCATTTTTTTTTTTTTTATAATGACACCTATATATATATATATATATATATTTCTTTTACAGGGTGATAATTCATAATCAGTGGATTTTTTTTTACACTGTAATGCATCTGGACAATACACACACACATACATATACAAACATTGATTCAACATAGAGTTTATTACACATTTTTGGACCATCAGGTTGAGTAAATGATGACTGAATTTTCATTTTTGGGTGAACTTTATCTTTATTTTTTTTTATTAATATGGAAATAATTTTTTTTTTAAAGAAATTATACTCTAAATAAGAAACTAAAACTGCCAGCAGGTGGTGGTAAATGTCTAATTCTTTCCATTCATTCAAACAGCTGATTCATTCAGGAGTGAAGTATTTTGTCTAAATTAACACCATTAACTTCTTAAAATTTAGATGTGTGCATTTTAAGACGTTTCAAGGTCAAAAAAATTGGAAAATAATAACTTTAAAATCTCTCCTTGTCATTATCATCATTATTTTCTCTTTATTTTTTCCTCTGTCTCCTTATCTTTTCCACTCGTAAAGCTGAGCTTTGACCGATAGTCTTCATTTTCATCTGTGTCAGACACTCAGTTGATATGTTTTATGAATCATTTTCTTAGAGAAGTTAATCTACTGAAGGCTACCAGGAAAGCTAGGTAACCAAGTTTATTTAATTAATTCACAATATGTCAATTTATTATTAATCATATGCCTAATATATATATATATACACACACATACATACACACACCATTGTCTGAATACTCGATTCTAATTGGCTGTAAGGTGTGCATTAAAACCATTCAATGTACAGGTAATTACAGTCAGATTAATCACAATTTAATTCAAATAAATGCTATAATTCAATCAAATAAATGTAATCTTACACACTACTATGTGTGTACTCCATGTCTGAAGTGGGCAGAATGCTAGATCTAATCAGCCATAACTGACGAAAATAACCGTCATTTTTATCCTTGCAAATATTGTGCTGCAAACATCACTAACAGTTTTAACTTGTCAATGCTAGCAAATGACCACGATATAAACTAGATAATCAATGGCTAGCTGTGCATTAAATGATTTTAATGCACTCCGCTTTGTGCCAGGTGGTTCTTTGCCTCCACTTTGTGCATTAAAATAGTTTAGTGCACAGCTAGCCATGGATTACCCCCTACATATACTGTATATATATAAATACATTTTTAAATGTCAACAAACAACAAATGTGGTTTTTACTAAACTCTACTCTGTTCTGACAGCCATCATGATTAACTTATCTGCGGCTCAATAACATGCTGTTAGGTTTTAACGAATTGAACTTCAGTTCACAGGAATTCAAACTTCCCTGATGAGTAATTTCCCTGCAGATCATATGAAGTTTTAAAAAGACAACACAGTTTGTTGAATGAATGACTTCGCCGACACTCACCTAGAAGGCTTGGGTCAGCCCGTACCATCTTCTGTTTCTTCTTCTTCTTGCCAGAAGTGACTGTCTCAAAACGCTGATGCTGCTGTTGTTGTTGTTGTTGTTGGTGCAAGACTGACTGTGACACTTGGCTCATTCCCCACACAGAGTCCTGAGACACAAACACGGGAAGTTCAGCAGCTAATTGACACATGTACACTAGGTGTTAGTTTCGTTGATGAATAATGTGTGATGATAATTTGGCCCACACAGAAAGCAGCCTCTCAGTCAGGGCCTGAGGGCTGAATTGAGCTCTCTTTCAAGTCTTTTCATGCTTGAAAGGACAAATACACATAGAATTATTTCAAAATATCAGTTTTGCTGAGTATTAAGGTAAAAACAGTTGGTTATGTCTTAAGTATACGTAAACAGTTGGGAGAATATCGGATGTGTATCAGTATGTTGGATCCGTGCATTCAGCCTTAAAGTGACAGCAGCCTAATAAACCCGCTGCTGTCTGTCATTAATGTTAATCAAACAAACAACCAAGAGAAAAATCACTCACTGCTCTTTACTGAATAACTTTAATAGCTTTAATAAGGATTAATCTATATTTAAATATGTCTGCTTGAAAGAATGAGGAATGTTGTATGCAAGTTATTATAAAGAATGCAGATTTCATTAATTAAAAAGAAGACCATGTTCTTGTTTCTTTAAGAGAAGTGGTTTTATTTAATTTTAACATAAATGAAGACGTTATATGTCACAGCAGTTAAATATGTGTCTGTATTGCATGTTCAAACCTTAATATCATTCATATTAACAGGTTAATGGATGTTTTCTCCAGGAGTATATACTGAGTTTGGTAATTTTAGAGAAATGTTTAAGTGATGCATTACAATTTAACTAAACCCATTAGATTTTAGTCAACTAAATCTACTGTAGATTTAGTTGACTAAAACTAGACTAAATCTAAAACAATTCAGATGACTAAAATGACTAAAACTAAACGGCATTTTAGTCCAAAGACTATGACTAATACGAACTTAAAATTTGCTGTCAAAATGAACACTGACGCACACACGCAAACGAACCTGCTGTTTTTGCTGCTGGCCCTGCTGAGGTTTTTGCTGGTTAGCATTCTGTTTGGCACGCCGCTCCAGGAACTGCTTGGCAAAGTCCTTGGCCTGTGGAGTATCGCCCAGGTAGGCTCGCACATAGTCATGTACCTCGTACGGCGAGTCCACTTCCTTCAGGAACGATGCAAAGGTGGGAACTGTGGAAAGAGTGGAAGACTGATGAATTTCAGAAAGCTACATTGTCTTTAAATCACACATTTTAAGAGGTTATGTATGATACATGATTTTTTGTTTGCAATTTGCTTTTTCATTACCATATTACAGGCCAAATTTTTGAACACACACTGGTGGTTTTCAAAGTACAATGAACTCATGTCAAAAGATAAAAAAAAATGCTTAAAAAAAAAGGACATATGCTTTTATACATTTTCAACTTTCTTTGTTGTGTAATGTTGCTGTCTGAGAATGAAAAAGGTCTGCAAAGTCTGAAACGCCTCGATTGTAGTCTTGAGTTTTCTTAAGAGAACGTACATTTCACAATATTCCTCATTTGAATCATTCCCACCCAGGGCATATGCCAAAAAAAAAAAACAAAAAAAAAAAACCGGGGGGTTGAGTAGTGTGTTATAACTTGCTGTTATGGTAAGGGATGTGACATTCCCCAAGCAAGCTTGAAGCGGCTGACCAATCACAATACACTGATCCAGCCGACCAATCAGAGCACACTGCGTTTTTTGGAAAGAGAAATATGTCAAAAATAATGTGTTTCTTAGAAATTCAAGCATGAAAACCTATTCTAGTAGATCTCAAAAACAAAATGAAGACTTTGTAAAAGATAATAATAAAGACATGAACCTAGTAACGTCAGAAGCTACATTCTGTGTATACAATGACAAATCATTCTCATGAAAAAGGAGGAAACAGGGGGAGGGAAGTGGTTTGTGGGAAGAATTATCTGTGCACCTTTTGCGCATTAAACAAATGGCAATATTCAAGATGGTTGAGATAGACGAGTATGTGCCAGTGACTCACCATCAAGGTTATTGGCTGTGTTGAGAGTGTGAAGAGTCTGTTCACACCACTGCATAAAGCCATCCTGATTCTTATTGGCTCCCTGGAACAGTTTCAGTAGCTTCTCTTCCTCCTCCACCTTTTTACTTGCTTTACCACTGCTGCTATTACTGCACCACATATCGTTTTACAAAATACAATAAGGAAATGACACAAAAAGCAATTCTGCACATTGGACCTAGTTAGCATACTAAAGTCTGAGGTGTAGTTGTACATTTTAGATCAAAAGAAAGTCATTATTATGTGGTGGTGATGGTGTACCTGAGGTTAGCGTTGCCCTTGTTTTTCTGATTGTGGCTCTTGCGTGTGGCCTGAGGCGGGCCGGCCTCCTTTACTGCTTCATCCCAGAAGCCAATATTAGAGTTCTGAGCATCACCCCAGACACTGCTGTCCATCATCCAGTTCGAGCCCACATTATTGACAGAACCCCACACCGATGTACTGAGAGCCTAGATGGAGAAAGAGAGAGGTCATGCAATCTATTTTAGACCAATGTACACAGAGCAGATTTTCAAGGTTTCTGCAGTTGTTGTTTTTTTTTTTCTTTCCATTAAATGTAAAACTTTAAGAACTTCTTTAAGATCTGCACAAAAAAGCAACACTGTATGTCCACAGAGAACAAACCCATTAAATCTTAAAATAAATCATGCATCTCAGATTCTTTTACTTAATTAAACAGGCACACACTCAACTTAAAAACAGGGTAACTACAAGTTTAAGTCAATATATGTGCATATGTACTAATATGTGACCCTGGACCACAAAACCAGTCATAAGTCACACGGGTATATTTGTAGCAACAGTCAACAATACATTGTATGGGTCAAAATTAGGATATTAAGTAAAGATAAAGTTCCATGAAGATATTTTGTAAGTTTCCTGTCGTAAATATATCAAAAATGTATTTCTGTGGATTTGCATTGCTAAGGACTTCATTTGGACAACTTTAAAGGCGATTTTCTCAATATTTAGATTTTTTTTTGCACCCTCAGATTCCAGATTTTCAAATAGTTGTATTTCGGCCAAATATCCTAACAAACCATAAATCAATGGAAAGCTTATTTGTTCAGCTTTCAGATGATGTATAAATCTCAATTTAAAAAAAAAAAAATTGACCCTTATGACTGGTTTTGTGGTCCAGGGTCACATATATCAATGCATTTGAATTAGAGCTTGATTGATATAAAATAAAAATATTGTGGTAATACTAGTAAAATTTATATACTGAATTTAATGTTCTTAGTCTTTCCTTCCTCTGAAAGGGCAGCCAAAGCCACAAGAGTTTACATTAAATTAAATGTCAGATGTATTTTATCATGTAACAAAAAAAAAGAAAAGAAAAAAAAAAAATTATGCATAATGCAGAACTTTCAATTATAAACAAGCCTAAAAACAAACCGGGACTCTTATTTTGAAATATGTCTATGGTTTACAACTGGCAGCTGCTCATTCAAAAAAAGGACTCCCTAAAACATTTTGCAAATCATAGCCTTTTGAAGTTTAATCATCATGTTAGGCTTTATAGAAATTCCTGTTTTTCCATCCCCAAATTTAAGACATCCTAAAATGATAATTAAGCATTTAGTTATACCATTTAAAATGAAGACTTGTGACCCTAAATTTGATCAAACTGAATGATCAACCCGCTATATGTAAATAACAGAAAGAATAACAAGATGCGGTAAATTGTAAAACTATTTGCGCTACAAACCTGTGTGTTTATGATTACGATAAAAAATTAAAATGTTATGATAATAAATAGCAGTTTGGAATAAGCAGTGTAACGGATTGCTCTTGTACAGCTAAAATAAAAGTAAGTGGATGACACCAGAAGCTTACATTCAAGTTACAAATGACCATACCCACTCTTACGTTAAAAGGTAGCTAATTGCATTAGAATGTGTGTAACTCACCACTCGGTTCTGCTGAGTGACGGTTGAGTGTTGCTGCAGCTGCTGTTGTAGCTGCTGCTGCTGTTGTTGTTGTTGTTGTTGTTGTTGTTGTTGTTGTTGTTGCTGTTGCTGCTGCTGCTGTTGCTGCTGTTCCTTTCGCTGTTTCATCTGCTGTGCTTCCTCTCTCTGGATCTCCAGCAGGGACTTGGTGGCGGCTGGCTGCTTGGCCACACTGCCCCAACCCGAGAGCTTCGCCTGAGGTTGCTGCTGCTGCTGGGCCCTCTGGAGCTCCTGCTGTTGTCGTCTTTGCTGTAGGAAAAATGAACACAGATAATGAGAAAAAAAACGCTCTCTATGAAATGGTTTTTGTCTCCTGCTTGGTCACATGGGAACCTGTTAAAAGCTTGTTCACATGAGAAAGCTTGAGTTGGGGAAGAATCCCTGGCATACCTCCTCGCGTGCTTGTCGTTCTCTCTCCTCCTCCAGTTTCTGGATTTCAGCAAGCGACAGGGCATTCTGAGACTGAGACAGGGTGTTTGCTGTGGTTGACTGCTGGCCCCACTTGGAGGATGAAGGAAGCTGGGAATATAGACACAAAAAAATAAATAACTGGTCATTCAGACAGTCAAAAAAAAAAAAAAAAAAAAAAAAAAAAAAAAAAAAAAAAAAAAAAAAGGTATTTTCGGGTTATGTACCAACCATGTTACCATCATAAATTCCCTTCTGTAAAATAACCAGTCTTGTGAACAGCTAAGCACAAAAAAGAAAACCTATTCATAATTACTATACAACATAATAATAATAATTCATTACTTCTAATTATTATTATATTTATATTTACATTTTTATAATACACAGTAGGCTTGCTGCGGTAGTCGGTGTTACCAGTGTTCAGTCGCAACACCGGTTTCATCACTTGCCCACCGCGGCACCGAGGTAATTTTTTTTTCCCACTTTAACGCGGTAAAAATATTTGCATTTAATCCAATTAACGTAGTATCCATTTTCTGCGTTATATGATCAAGCTCTTATTCATGCTAATGCTTTTAAACCATTCAAGCGCGACAAGGCAAAAGAGAACGCGCTGTCTGTGAATGTCCTGCCTATGTGACACACACACACACAACGCCGCGTGCACGCCAGTATCGAGTTCTCTTCTGCTCTTATCGAACCATAACAGACAAATTATGCCAAAATGTCCGTTTTGTCTAATGTTTTTCAGTAAGAGTAACCCACCATTTAAGCAATTGCCATTAATTTGAAAGTGCAAGTCGGCCTTTCCGTAAGAAAACATCGAAAGCTCAGCCGAACAGCTGATCATAGCTGTACAGGGCGGGTTTTTATTTTTCATGTCAAAAAGATTCCTCGTCGCGGAGAGCGCAGTTCATGGTTGCATAGCAATGACAGACGCCACGAGAGCGCAAGCGCTTTGGAAACAAGGAGAAAGCGACGTGGCCACGCTTTCCATGCGTTTTTAGACATGATATGTGAACGGCCCTATAAGCGGTTTAAAAAAAAAAAAAAAAGTAGAGGCCCCGCCCCCCGGTGACACCAGTATTACCGGTGTTGTCACATGTCGATTAACCGGTGGGAAAATTCTCACCGTCACATGCTTAATACACAGAATCATACTGAATTTATTTTATAAATTCATTAAATAAAAATTTAATGCAAAAATGAAATGATAAAAACCTATAATTATATTGCAATTGCAATAATACTATATATACATGTATTTAAAAAAATGGTGCGTTTCAATTCACAGGCCCAAATAATCCAAATAAATATGGAAAAATCACTTCCATGAATAATGGATTATCTATCAATCTATATCAAAATGACATCCTTTCAGGAACTGAACTCTACAAAGACAGCAAATATATGCTCCGCAGGATTTTTCACCTTCATCTGTGCGAGCTGCTGTTGTTGCTGCTGCTGCTGCAGTCGACGGAGCGCCTCCTGCTGTTGCTGCCGCTGCCTCTGTAGCTCCTGCTGCCTCTGCGCCTCCTGCTCTCTCCTCTTCTGCTCCTCCTGCTGTTGCCTTGCCAATGCGGCTGCTGCAGCCGCTGCCTCCTCTTCTAGCCTCTTCTCTTCCTCACGCCGCCTCTGAGCTTCCAGTTCTTCCTGTTTCCGCCGCTCCTCTTCCTGCTGGAACAAAAACAATGAACAAAAGAATCAATAACAGCACTAAACCACACCAAATGTCATCTCAGCTAATATTGCCAATCTGACCAATCTCAGAAGAACCAAATCATTTGTGGTAGAATAAAGCCATGCATTAGTGATTGTACCATGGTTAATTGCTGATCTTAGTTCCGACACAAAACTTGATATAAAATATAAAATATCAAAACATGAACTAACAAAGAACAATCCTTCTACAGCATTTATTAATCTTAGTTTGTTAATTTCAGCATTTACTATTTATTAAAATCAAAAGTTGTATTTGTTAACATTAGTTGATGCACTGTGAACTAACATGAACAAACTATGAATTACTGTATTTTCATTAACTAACATTTAAGACTAATAAATAATGTAACAAATATATTACTCATTGTGAGTTTTATCCACACTTGCCACTTAAGAGCACGTGCACACGACAAGAAGTGAGTATGCAAGTCCCATATCTTTAAAATGCCAAAGTGCAGTGCCCTTAATGCACACTAAACACACACTATCCGAAGCGGTATTCAAGGCTAAGCGTATCCCATCATGCATCATGATCGGGAACTCAAATGCCCTGAAATCGCGAGATGTTGAGGAAAGTTAAAAGTTAATTCCACTGCAAATTAATTAGATATTACATATAATTTGGTAGTAAATCAAAAAGGTGTTGCACATTTTATAGGTGCAAAGATGAGTAGGCTGTGTATTTTGTACAACATTTGCAACTGCTTTTTATCACTTAATTAGAAGCACCACAATTTTAAATTTTTTTAATTTTGTCTTCTGTTAGTTACATAGCGACCACTGAACAAACATGTAGAAGATTATTTTAAAATACAAAGTACTGAAATAATAATAATAAAAAGCTCTGTAAACACTTTTTTGCAACACTACAATTGTGTCCCATCGGGTAATCAAAAGTTCTATACACTTGCAGTCTTCACGCCTACTTGAACACTTGGGCCAAATACAGGAAATACATCATGTAAGTAGACAAGTGGTCAAGTTATATAGTTAATTATATTGTACATAACTTGCAGGCATCAAGGAGCCGCTATCAATATGCAGGGTACTGAAATAGTTTTTGAACGTGCGCTCGCTTTTTATATTCACTTTCCAAGTGAACTCTGTGTATAGGGAGCGGCAGTACTGACCACACATCCCTTCAACACATGTGACTGCACATCCCTAATCCACTTACTAAGACTGACATAGTAACAATAGTAGGCATAAAAAAAAAGTTAAACATTAAGACTTTTTTGTAAATGTACATTTCACCTGTTCATTCAAAATACCAATTTTAAAAACTACTGGCCTAAACAAACCTATTTCTCCAAACTTAGTTATTATTAATGACCCAATAATTAATATTTTACAAATGCTTTGAATATGGCTAAACCAATTCGATTTCGGATCCATTTTATAATAAATATTCATACACAGGCAAGTCTTACCTGCTTGCGGAGGAATTCTTCCCTTTGTCTCCTCTCTTCCTCTTCTCTCCTCCTTTCCTCCAACCGACGGAGGGCCTCCTCCTGAGCTAACCTTTCCTCCTCCTCTTTCTGCCGCCGCTGCGCCGCCTCCTGCTCCCGCTGCCTCTGGAGAGCCTCCTCCTACAGAAGACACAGCTTTTTTTTATGTCACAGCTTTTTATACATATTAGTGGTGGGGGAGAAGAGGAAAAAAAAAAAAAAAAAAAAAAAAAAAAAAAAAAAAAATCGATTCACATATGAATCACAATTCTATCTTCTATCGATTCAAACTGATTCACAAATTTTAAAAAAATATTTTATTTCATTATGAATGAAGCTTATTTGACAACAAAAGTGCCTATTATCTCTTACTTAGTAAATAGAAAATGGCCTTAAATAATGTAGTTAACGGCACACATCAAGCTTTTCTTTCAATCTTGCTGCCTCTTACGTGTACAGCTATTTTTACACACAAGCAGCACGTTTAGTCTTCCAAAAAATTCCCATCCCTAATATATAAACCAAAAATCATTAACTTGTTTAGGTGTGTGAATGTCAGTGTGCTATTTCCTTTAATGAAAGCACATAAAGAACATCTCTCATGCACCTCTATGGTACCATATTTTTAATTGCAGAGCTTTGTATTTGAAACTAATCATTACATAGTTTCCCTTCTCTACTGACCTGCTTGCGGCGCGCCAGCTCTTCTTCCTCTAAACGTTTCCGCTCCTCCTCTTGTCTGGCACGCAGTGCCTCTTCCAGTCGCTTCCTCTCCTCCTCTTCCCTTTTGGCCCGAATCTCTGCCTCCCGTCTCTCCATCTCAAGCTTTAGAGCAGAAAAGACCATTTAAAAAGAAAATAAAACACAATTACATTTACAAAATGAGACTCCTGTATCAGACGGTATCAGAAATTTTACATCACAACTCGTATCTCTCTCACCTTCAAAGCTTTGGCTTTCTCCAGCTGCATCTGTTCAATGGAAGACGCTTGAGGCATGGAGTCTAGAGGCAGATCCCATACGCTACTCCCTTCCCATGCTAAAAAAAACAAACAGACTTACAATAAGAATGTAATATGATTTCTCAATTTAACTGTTAGAGATCAGCAAATTTACAAACTTAATTACGAGTCTTATCTGTGAGTCATCAATGTTTTATGCTACATAGAAGAGCATGAATATTGCGAATGTAAACACAAAATATGATAGCAAAAGCCACTGTTCCTCTTAAAAGCAAGAAAACAACTGTCAAATGCCATGTTTTTGTTCCGCTTGAGTGGCATCTATTCAGCTGAGTCAAATCACTTGCAACAGGGTCATACCACGAGACAAGCATGAGTCATATCCAACACTAAACAAGTGGCGCGTTACTGTAAGTGAGAGTAGAAAACAAGTACACCACACACACAAAATACAAGAGCTGCAGGAAAACCGCAGCACTTTTTCCATTTGAAGCTACTGTGGCACTCTTAACTCAACTGCTGATCTAATGGGTTGAGGAATTCTAGACAACAAACAAAATGAAGTGAAAAAACTGCCACCATCAATTCTAAAACATCTGAAAGTTTAAGACACAGATGAATGCATAAACTGACACCGTTCAAGTATGGGGGTGGGGTGAATCTAGATATTCAAAAATTTGCCTCTTAACATATTCTAGACTAGGAAAATGTACATTTCCAGTTCTAAATATGTCCATGTTCTGATCTTATAATGCTTAGCAGAGCAGATATCGATGTTGACGTACTGCTGGGAGTGGTGGGCTGCATGTTTGGAGAACAGGATGCCTGAGTGGAAGGGTTCTGCATTTCCCAAACAGATCCCGAGTCTGGAACGGACATGGAACGTGTGACGGGAGGTAAGAGGCTCTGTTGCGGCTCTGATGTTCTGCAAGGGCACACAAATCAAACTGTGAGATGGTGTCAGACGCTTAACCGCAATACCAATGCAGTGTATCACACTTCCCACGCAATGCATTAATATGCTGTCCTTTGTTTACCCAGATGAATGTGTGATTCTGACAGGGTTGCTGAAAACAAGCAAATTAATCTCACCTGATCTTGAGTGCCTGATGGAGGAGAAGATTGAGCTGCTGCTGAGGAGGAGGAGCAGCAGAGCTTAAAACTTTCTGCTGAGCCAGAGCATACTGTTGCCTAGAGAACAAGAGAGAGTCTTAACTTTTGTTCTGATTTTTAAATTTTTTTTACATTTCATGATTTATAATGTTATAACTGATTTTGATTTGATCTAAATGCTGTTCTTTTGAATCTTCACAATTGCGATATAAAGTCAGAATTGTGAGATCTAAAGTCAGAATTGCAAGTTATAAAGTCAAAATTGCGAGTTATAAAGTCAGAACTGCGAGTAATAAATTGTGAGATCTTAAGTCAGAATTGCAAGATATAAAGTCAAAATTGCAAGTTATAAAGTCAGCATTGCGTGATATAAAGTCAGAATTGACTGAACAGATTATATCTCAGAATTCTTTATAAGATGCAAAAGCGAGTTTATATCATGCAATTCTGACTATAACTATAAAAACTCGCAATTGTGAGAAAAAAAATTAGAATTGAGACATTCACAATTCTGACCGTATAACACGTAATTCTGACTTTATCTCTTTTTAGAGTTTAGGACAGTTTTTTAACCAATTAATTTTTGATGTTCTTTCTGCTTGTGCTAAAAACAAAAAAAACAGACACTTCACCATTTGCCGTCATACCTGAGTAAGTACTGATATTGCAGCTGCTGTAGCTGATACATATTTAGAGCATTAATCTCCTGTTGTCTCTTCATCCTCTCTTGATCTGGATCTCCCTATATACAGACAAACACACACACACACAAAACTTTTAGGATGCTGAGCAACAGGGGAAGAAGTCTTGGGTCTGACATTTAACACAGATAATCAAGTCTCTTATTACCAGTATGGGAGGTAGTGTGGGGCCGGGTGTAAAGGGCACTCGCCCCCACAACTTAATCATCTCTCCCAGGGGCTGGAACATCTCGTCACATCCTCGCTTCACCTGCAAGGTCATGGTGAAATAGCCCGCCTGAAACCACTCAGACATCTCCTGGTTATTAAATGGTCCTGTGAGAAGACAGACAGACTGGGGTCACTGAATGTGCCTATTTAGAGTAACACAGTAACATTTTGAATTCTCTGCAGTTGAAAGGCTTCATCACAGGCAAGGGGAAAAAGTTGTATCCTCTTTGAAAAGCATTCTCAAGGTACAGGTTTTAACATACATTGCACAGATTTAATAATAAAGGCATTGAGTAATTTCTAGTTGAGTACTCTGACATAATTGATTAGTTGAAAATAAAATGTTTAAACTGGAATGATGTACATGATATTAAGGATGGGCAGTATGATAATATTTATCAATGTGACAGAAGTGTCATTAGAGATTTTGCTATATCATATCTCAATGTGTAAAATACAGACACAGCACAATATTACTTAGTTATTGACGCTTTAAAGTGCTAAAGAAAAAGAATGGCAATTATCAGGGTTCAAGCATTTTAATGCCTATAAGCACAAGCGTAAAAAGGTATACGGGCGGTTTCCCGGACAGAGATTAAACCTAGTCCTAGAATAAAATGGCCCTTTTAAACCAGATTAACAGAAATCTGATTTCTCTGTCATGGTTTAAAATAGTCCTAGACTTAGTCTAGTCCAGAGTTTAATAAACTGATTTCCTGGAGGAAGACTACAGCTACTCCAGGACTAAACTGAGGCTTAAAATAAACCTACCAGGAGGCAGGTTTAACTTCAGATTAACGTTGTTTCTCAAAGAAGACGCATGTATTACTTGGATATATATCGATATTGATATACACTCTGTCTCTCCGTGTGTGTGTGTGTGTGTGTGTGTGTGTATATATATAATTATTTTTTTTTTTGATTGATGCTGTTTATTTTAACAACTTATTTTGATTTAACACCATTGTTTCTGGATCAAATGTGATTGCTTCATGTTAAATTGACTTGAAATGGTTACTAGAACTCACTTGATGTTTTCATTTTGAAATAACATGTTTCAGTCAAGTAACCCAATCAAACAGGACTTTCACTTTCACTCGCTTTGCACCAGGCTGAATTGGGAGAGTAAATGTTGAAAGAGTTATTTTATGCATTTTTTAGAATGATAAGAATATGGAGAGACTTCTTACTGTTTAATGTTCTATTATGTAAAAGTTTTTGTTATGTTAGTGTTTTTTTTTGGAGATTATCGTTGTGGTGAAATGTTGAGCTTGTGCTTGGGTTGAAGACCTGCTAACAAGAATTGCCTTTTTTTATATATTGAAGCAACCACTATAATAGTGCTTTGGATCAAACCAGTATCATTTCTAGACTGCCAACACCGATTATCACATGTAAATAGTTACGTTTAGTTTTTTGCTAAAGGACACAACAAAAGCATTAATAATCATAGGATTATTATAATTCATCTATTTAAAAAGAATTCATTACAAACAGATTTCCAGGCATTTCTTTTTTTTTTTTTTTTTTCCACAGCTGATGTATTTTGCTTGCTTTAAAATAAATGTCTCGTTTAGTTAAGTTTTTATATTGGAGTCTTTTTTTGCTGCCATTGTTTTCCTTGGATTTACTTCTGAGTTCCATGCAATTTTAAGCTTTTCTTGGTTCATTCCATGTTTTCTATAGACAACCTCTCTCATGCTAATTCAGATTAGCACAGTTGGTTTTAAATTAATCTAGTTTATTTTAATTCGGGACTCCAAAGTCCAGGTTTTAGTAAATCTGTACTTAATCTGTGTTTCAGAAAGCCATTTTTTAAGCCACGATTAACTATTCTAGATTAAGGCCTATCCTGGCTTAATTTAAACCCTGTCCGGGAAACCACCCCATAATGTTTTAAGCCTGTAACCATCTGGATCATAGATGGAAAAGATCAATTAGAGCCAATGCAGGCAATTTACAATAGGAAATTTTTGGTTTATAAAGCTTTTTAATGGTTTTTGAGGTTGAATTTTGAGGTTTTTGAATTAATCTCAAATTTAATGAACGATTCGATGGACAGTAGCGGTCCTGGAGGCAAAGTTGCTCTAGTTGCTCCAAGATCTAAAGCCAAGTCGACGGTCAGCCGTCGGGCCGTTTTTGTTCGTAGGCCGACTAAATTTTCTCAGTGTGTTCCCGCATCGTCGGCTGAAGTTGGTCCTTGTCTGCTTTTTTTCGATTCGACATGTTGAATCGGCATCGGAGCTCGTCCATCAGTTGGGCCATCTGATCATTCTAATTGGCTGTTCAGCTACTGCCACCTGCTGGTATGGAAAGGCATTTCTTCTTACACAGGCGCAGAACGGACGTGTTACTTGGCCGTCGGGTGTCGAGCGTCGTTTGATGAGTCAGGGCAACTTTGGACCCAGACGCTGCCGACGTGAGCCAACCCCGCAGTCTGCTTTCGTTGCCACTAGTTCGTCGGCGTCAGCTTGGTGTTTTCCGGGCTTAACACATCGATACACAATGCTTTATGTACGTGAAAAACACAAAGTCACCCCCCGGTGGCCGATTTATTTCGTATTTCTCACAGGCCTCTAGGGCCGTGAGTCAAACAGGCCCAGTAAGTTTTGTTTCGATTGGCCTCCGTTAACCTTGTCTGATAGCTGCTCAAGTTTCATTGGCCAATGGCAGACGTTTTTTTGAGATACATCAATGTCCTTGTAGACTATTGTGGCACCTCGGACAAAGACGCTGCATGCTAATTTTCAAGTCAATCGGACTAACGGTGTAGTAGTTCTAGCCAATATCTCATTTCGTTCACGAGTTCTAGCCATTTTAGTTCTAGCCATTTAGTTCTAGCCATTTTCGTTCTAGCCATTTTAGTAGAAGTGGCTCCACCCACTTGATGAAATGACCCACACCACCCAGAAATGAAATTTCAATTTTTTTTTTTAATAATTATTGACAATCAGACTCCAGAGAAACTTGTGGCACTGGTTTGGTTCCGATCGGACCAAAAACCTAGGACTAGTTCACAAAAATCCAAAATACCCGAAAATTTTGCCAGAACGACGAGCGAATCCACCATTCTGGCATGCATTTTGTTCGTCTTGAGCCAAGGATTCCAACGATATAAGACACTTGAGCCTAACGGATTAGGAGTTATGAGCCATTACGTACTTTTGACCGCTGTAGTGCCCCCGTCAAGCCGACTGGGGAAAGCCTTGGTGACATTGTAGACGGTGCGAGTACTACCAGCCCTCAATGTTTCAAGTCTCTACGACTTACGGTTTGATCTGCCAGATCACTTTTAGGGTAGAATGCTGATCCTTGGAAATTTTAACAATTACAATAGGGTTTCAGCGCTACGTGCTTGAACCCCTAATAAATAAAAATAAATGCAGCCTTGATGAACATAAAAGACTTCTTTCAGAAACATTTAAAAATCTTGAAAACTGAATCTTTAAAATCTTCACAACTGCATTTATAGTGCAGTGATAAAATTAGTTTGGATCCTGATTTGCCTACCTTGGATCTCTCCCTGTGGATCTTTGTAAAACCATTTGAATGCAGCCTCATGGGTAATGGGAAGAGCTGTGGGTTTGGGACCAATCTTGGTGGCCAAACGGTCGTCGTCCACACCGCCGTCCTGCAGGTATGCCACCATTTTCTCAGCTTCCTATTTCAGTTAGGAAAAAGTCTACTGTTCAAACAATCGATCTTTACAGCAGCATTATAATATGACTGATAGACCTGATACCTTTAGCAGTATTTTATACCAATAATTTACACCGTGTCTACACTAGACTCACGCAGTGTGATGCAATGCGACAAATGCAAATACAACCCATTCTGTCTACACTGGATGCGGTGCAAAGCAACAACAAATTCCCGACAGTAAACTGATGCCCCATTCTATTTCTGATGTACTTTGGGTGCTTGCGCTATTTCTGACACAAAGAGCAAATGGATTTGCAACGGTTGCTTTGTCGCGTCCGGTGTAGACACAGTGTTAGGCACCAAATTAATATTTAGATGCAAGCAGAGTTGTACAATAAACAGCCATTCACACCTGCTCAAAGTGCTTGAGTCCCTCATCCTCATCCATGTCAGAGGGCAGTGCAGAGTGCCGGCTGATAGGACCCACAATGCCCGTGGAGTGGGAGAGAACAGGAGCCACCACCACTGGCATCTCCAGAGGCTTGACCTGCTGGGTTTGAGTGGGCACTGACTGAACGGGGAGCACAGAAGTAGTAGAAAGCGGAAGATCTGGAAGCAGAGACAGTTCAATTCAGCATTCCCTAAATGAAGGCTACAGGGTTTATTTCCCAAAATATCTTCACAATGAACTATTTTTTGCTTTGTATTTGCATACATTTTACTCATTTGATTATTACCTGGGAGTGTGTTTGTGACATGTGGTATAGAAATGGCCTCCACAATGCTGTTTGGTAGGTTTGTGTGTAGTGGTGCTTTACTGAGTTCAGGTCTGAGTTCCGGTTTTGTCGTCCTCTCCTGCGATTTTTCACTCTCTTCAGCCTGTTCCGGGTTCACAGACGGAAGGGGTGCCGGAGTCGCAGCCTTGGGAGGTGTTGCCACAGCTGGAAACGGTACGGCAACTGGCGATGGCTCTTCCGATTTACTGCCTTCTATAAACCAAAATAAAGCTTGTTTAAAAAAATTATGCAATAAATGACAACTGTTAAAGAGTTGTTCAGAAGTGAAATGACAACATACAAGATTGAAGACTTAAAAATGGTAAAATTACAATACAGTAAAATAAATGCTGTTCTTTTGAACTTTCTAGTTCGGAACTTGTTCTAGTTTTTAAACGTTTTAGTCAAGACTCCAGGAAAAAAAAAAAAATCTGTTTCCAAAAAAATATTAAGCAGCACAACTGATGTTTCTTGAGCAGCAAATCAGCATATTAGAATGACTTCTGAAGGACTATGTGACACTGAAGACTGGAGTAATGATGCTGAAAATTCAGCTTTGCCATCACAGGAATACATTACATTTTAAAATATATTAAAATAGAAAACAGCTGTTTGAAATTGTAGTATTTCACAATATCACTGTTCTACTGTATATTTGAACAAATAAATGCAGCCTTTGTGAGAGACTTGCCTGCATGCAACTAAACTGATTAACTTGAAAGAGTACACGACGGGATGTCTTATTGCCTTCTCACCTTCATTTCGATCACTTTCACATCTAGTTTCTGTGTCAGTATCTTTGGTTTGTTCTAAATCACTGTCATCCTTTTCTGTGTATTCATCATTCTCCTCCAGTGGCCTGAAGTCCAGCTCCGCCTCTTCCAGGATCGGCTCCTTAGGAGCTTTCTAATTGAGCAATGAGGAAAATTTACTGATCAAAAACACCACCTCAACAGACATCCTTATTTATTACAACTAATACAATAGAATATAATAAAAGATCAAAGTTCAAGAACTCACTTCCCACGCCCTCACCTTAAGTGAGAGGAAGGCCCCCGAAGAGTCAAATGTCCCTGTCTCCTCCTCTGCATCTTCCAGACACCATTCTGGCAAACTGTCCCTTTCCTCCTCTACGCTCCCGCTGCCCGACCGAGGTCTACGGTAACCGACACGCTCCTCATCCCTTGAGTCAAAAGGAAAGCGCCGACGTTGATCCGGGTGTTCCCGCCACCCTGCTGATCGTGGGCCATCTGCAAATGAGGAATTTGTTTATATACCAACATTTTCAAATTAGGTATACAAGTTCTTGAGGGAAAAAAAAAAGGGCATGCAACACACCTGGACTTGGAGGACACCATCGTTCGTTTTCCCGACGAGAACCTGCAAGCCTCCAGCCTCCATCATCATCCTCTCCATTCTGCTCATCTCGAGTCGTGCGCCAGTTGTCGCTCTCTGAGCGAATGAACTCGTGTTTGCGAGTGTTACCTGCACCTGCATCCTCATAGTTCGCCCGTACTTTTGGGAAGAAAAAAAAAAAGTTGCTTCAAAAAAGAAGTTTGAAGCATTTGCCATGCATCTATTACACACTACCAATCAAAAGTCTGGGGTAAGTAAGATTTTTTGTTTTTGTTTTTGAAAAGTCTCTTATGTGTATCAAGGCTTGTGAGATAATACAATTTCAAATAGCTTTTTTCAATTTTAATATATTTTAAATGTAATTTATTTATGTGATGGCAAAGCATCATTACTCCAGTCTTCAGTGTCACATGATTCTTCATAAATCATTCTAATATGCTGATTTGGTGCTCTAGAAACATTTCTCATTATTAAATGTTGAAAACTGTTGAGTTTCTTAATATTTTTGTGGAAACCATGATACATTTTTTTTGGGATTCTTTGATGAACAGAAAGTTCAGAAATTCAAAGAACAACATTTATTTGAAATCAAAAACTTTTGTAACAACGTAAAAGTCTTTACTGTCACTTTTGATCAATTTAATACATCCATGCTCAATAAAAGTATTTTCTTAAAAAAAAAAAAAAAAATCTTACTGACCTCAACCTAATGGTAATGTACATTTTAACAGTCTGTTAGTAAAGAGGGCTTACTGTGATTGAGTGGAAAATGGGCTGGTGCTCCATCTATGGACAAAGAGATTCAGTTGGTTCAGTGCTGACACATACATTACATAATAATAAGATACATTACATCAGGTCACGCTTTGTAGGAGAGAGTGAGGTCATCTGTGCCACTTTTTATCCCACAACTACCCATAACTTTGGAAAAAATGCACAGAAATTTTGCATGTAGACAGTCCTAATCACTTTTCTCATTTGCAATCTCTCAATAGCCACTTTTCCTCTGTCAGGCCAGTGCGAGCCAGGGCTAACAACGTGCCGGGCAGGGCCAATAGCCTCAAACCTCAAGCACCGAGGCCAAAATCAAGTTGCGTTTCCACTGATGGGCCAGTAGCCCCGCAGTGCTACCCTAAAACCCGCCCAGAAGCGAACATTTGGTCTTTAAGTAAAGACTTAAGATTCCATAATCGATATCTGACCAATGTTTTATAATAAAAAAATGTTACAATAACAGCTATTTATTTATTTGTGTCAGGAGTGCACATCAATCATACGGAATCAAACTAGTAACATTTCACATAAAAGGAGAACACATACCTATTCAATTGCACCTGCTTCCATTTATTTGCGATCACAAGAATGCACAAAACAACTCCACTAAGGCTTTTAAGTCCAAAAGCTTACACATTTAGAAAAACACTGATAAAATATAGTATGTTTACATCATATTTCTTTAGAAAGAGTGAGCATTTGTATTAATTTTCCATGAAATTATGCGCTTTGAGGAGGTTTGTGCGATCTCTCCCGTCTCACTACTGTTATCCCTTTGGTTATAATCCTACATATCGATTATATATGATTTGTGTACTTTCTTTAGTCTGGTATTTTCCATTAACATATTTGTATTTACAATCACAATGGTTATCATAAGTAGCCTTTAGCACTGCATATAAGTATATTTCTGCCTCAATGATCAGAATCCCCATCGGATCGCAAGGAACTTATTTCAAAAAGACGCTGGTGTCTGAAAGTGAGTTGTGAGCTGAACATTGTTTAAAATGACTTAAATGTTGAAGTTGCTGGTAGCCTGATATAATAACATGGGAAATGAGCAGCGGTGTGGTCTGTCTCCTGACTTGGGTAAATCCCACCTTTGTTCATGACCACTCCTCAAGTCTCAGTTGGCCCGCTTTGGACCAAAGTATTTGACCCGACAGTGGAAACACGGTTAATCATAAGCAGCTGTATATGACCCTTTCTAAATACATGGTGACATGACAAAAATTGTGCAGTTTTCTAGATTATGGGGGACACATCTGATCCCACTCTGACTTATGTCTTAAAAAGCTAGCATACTAACCTGGATCTTTTCGACCTGGCTTTTCGAACCTTCTGTCTCCCCTGGGCAGGAAAAAAAAAAAAAAAAAGTGTTATCAGCGTAACCTGAACCAAATGTGCAAAAACAAAGACACACTTTGGGACAATTTGTCCCTTCTCCCAGTTTATATTAGATAACATATCTGGGCCACAAAACTGATCCTTTCAGCACTTAGTCTGCATACATCGAGTTACCTACAGTTTGTTATGCAGATGCAATTATTTTTGAATACCTCTCCTCCCAACTCTGGGAGCGATGCATCTCTCTCCCTCCCCGGCCAAAACCTCCCTCCACATCATCAAAACTTCTTTGGTAAAACCCTCCATCTCCTCTGCCCCTCCCTGTCAAGCAAACAAAAAAAGGGCTCATGAGCATATACACAAGTATAACCTTTGCTTATCTTAACTATGCATGCAACTACTTAAGAAGGAAAATGTTAGACAAGGTGACAAAAGTCTGCACTCTGCTCTGGTTTAACAGAAAGTGCAGCATTTCCGCTCGTATTAAGTTACAGCATTATTTTTTGGAACAGAAAAAAAAAAAAGGAAAGTCTGTGGTTACAACGTAGCTCACCTCGTCCCCGCGAAGAACTTCGGCCTCTGGGTGCCCCTGCCACCGTGCCCCCACCCCTTCCTGTCAGACGAAGTACTGCTGCACTGTTTACAGACATGGAGAAATTTCTCTGTGGAGACAGACACACATGCACAGCAACATTAAGGCCACCCCATACATAGATGCAAGCTTGGCAATGGGTTGCGTGACAGCGAGACTGTGAGTAGGCTATCTGTTTCGACCACGGCATGTGCCAAAATGAGAAAATGACATATGCAAAAAAAACAAATGCCACTACTTGAATACGTAGGCACAGCTTTTCATTGAAGTTCCACCGACTTTAGTTTCATAGAGTGCTGCTGCAGGAAGCACCTCTGACATTTCTAATTCATTTGCAATTCTTCAGAGTAAATAGGTCAAATTCTCACCTGTTCCTCCTCTGTAAATGGGACTAATGCCAATGGTGGCAGGGGCTCCTCTTGTAATATAGGTAGAAATTCCTTATCATGAAGATCTACCGGAATCTAAAGGAGATAAAACATTTTAAACATGAATATTTAAATTTCACAACCTGCTCTAAAAAAAAAATGACATAATCAGAAAGATAAATGAGACTTCAGAGCATGACAAAAAATTCAACGTCAGCAAAAGCTGACCGGCATCCTCACCATGTTATCCTTTACATAAAGTGCTAGCATCTCTTCTCTCCCGTAGCGATAGTCTGCAAGTTTATACTTTGGCAATGCGGGTGAGAGCGGAGGGGAGGCCACACTGCTGCTACCCACTCCACCAGACAGGGCGCGGAGCCTGGGACACAGCCGAGAGAAAATATGCTACGTCATCATATCATTTGATATGTCAGTAGACACAAATACTGTATTCTCCTCACACCAAGAACATTGAAAACCAAGAAAATGTATATTATATATTTGTGTGACAGATAAATCTCATTCTGAATTTTGTAAAATAGTAATTTGTAATAAATTTAATAGTCAACATATTTTCTGCAGTCATCAAGCTTGTACACACTAGTCAGACAGACTGTTTACTAAAAACCCCCACAGTCATCATGTTTTCAGGCCATTTCAAGTTTGATTTTGACATGACAAAGTGGTGATATCTGGCTGAGTTGTTTACGCACTTTTTAAATTAGTCTTCTAGGGCTGTCGCGGTTAAGGAATTTCCTTTGCGGTATTTTTGAGTGGCTCAATAGCACGATATATACAGTTTTACCACCATATATATATATATATATATATATATATACACACACACACACACATACACATACACACACACACACACATATGCATACGTTATTTATATATATATATATATATATATATATATATATATATATATATATATATCTCTCTCTCTCTCTCATCTTTATGGCCAGATGATATGAAAACTATGTTTCTCGGCTGGTGACATACAGGAGTCGTAGCCTACATTAAGAACGCGTGAGTCCGTTATATTGATGGGCAAACAAATCATGTATGAGCGCGCTCTCGACGCACTGATCGCACATTGTATTTATGCACATACACATTTCAGTACATTCACGTTGTTTTCACACACATTCAGGATAATGTTTGGATTTGTCCTGTGTATGTTGCTGTTAGGGATGGAACCGTTTGGTTCTCCACCCACGGTTCGGCACGCGCTTGCACCGCGGTTCATCCCAAATCTAATGCATTTATAATAGGGTTTGTTGAAAACAACGTGCAAAACAGACAGACGGATTCGGCTAATGTATGTTTCAGTCGATGGATGTGCATTCTGGTTTCCCAATACATTACAACTGCGATGATCAAAAGAACATGGACAAAACAGTCACTGTGAACAAATGTTCAATGCCGTGCCGAAAGCTCTATGACCAGTCATTTACGCCGTCATCACCCAGGTGTTGATAGCACGCGAGCGCAAGTGAGACCTGAACATCTCACGTTGCTATCTTTGTTTAAACTAAACTCATTTAAACCATGACAATTTAAACATTGATCTGTAAGACGCGAAAGAGAACTCGCGCGAGATGTGTGCGCTCATCCGAAGCACGTTTTATATTTGATTATTTTGTTCCAATTTCTGTACCTGAAAACTATTGTTAGATAGTTGAAAAACCTGTAAAGCATTGTTGATTTTTTTTTTTTTGGTGGGTGCTTTGGTGTACATAAATGTATGAATTATATTAAATCATATCATTTGATTATTTGGTGTCCTTATTTGGAAAGACATCTAAATTTAGCTTGAAAAAAGCTGAAAAATACAGTTTTGTGAAAAACACTTCAATCTGATGGTTTACTTTGATGGATATAGGCAATGATGGCAAAATGGACGTGTTAAACAAGATAAATGGTGTATGCTTAATTTCACGGTAAGTGCGCGATTAATCGCGATTAAGGGTCCGTGATTAATCACAATTTAAAAAATTAATCTATTGACAGCCCTAATATATATATATATATATATATATTATATATAATCTGTGTAACATGGTCATATTTAATAACGAAACTAAATAGTGTGTTGAAACAGGAAGTAAGTAGCAGGACAATGTCAAAATAAGGGTCTACATAACAGAACATAAACCTGACAGTAAGATCGTAGGGCTATCGTTATATGTATAATAGTTAGTTCCGATCCTCGAATCTGACTAAAGAGACTTTCTGCTGATATTTCACAAGTATAAGCAGAACTACTCATCTCTGCGTGTTCCAGACAGGCTGTCCATCAGTGCAGTTACATTGTTGCACCACAAGGTGGCGGCAAGGGACTGTCTTTGAGTCTTTAAACCGTTCATTCAACTGCACGTTCAAAAACGCTGATTCATTTAAAGAGCGATGTAATGAAACAAGCTGTTGAAATCATTTTAACTTTGAGAGCCACTTTATAAGGCTCAGCTGACCAGTAAAGCGTCAATGCTAAGGGAGAGATTTCTATCATTGGACACGACAAGCTGCGGTTTTTGCAGTCCTCTGCGGTTGACTCGTCAATAGCGCGGTATTACGATATTGCGGTTATCGCGACATTGCGGTTATCGCGACAGCCCTATAGTCTTCCCATTAACATAATCTTCATTCAGGCCATTTCACGAACAGGCACGAAAACAAGAGGCGGGATTTATTGCACAAACCAATCATATCCAATCATAACCGATCATGTCCATTCATAGCGCTGTGAAGACATTGCCTCCTCTCACGTGACTTTCCCCTACTAAACCCACCACACACACTAGGTGGTCTGTTATAAGTCAATGGGATCAGGGGAGGCACAAGAGACGCAGGCTCCCGCTGTAACTTCTCCTGCGGGCGTCGCTGTTGGGCAGCGTTACTTTTTAAAAACAAGTGACTTTTACAATTTTTAATGTCATATTTTGTAATATTTGTATTGTTTTATTTTTGTAATATCAATTATTTTGCAATCTAGTTTGAGGAGACACTGCCTCCCAACCTCCCCTCCCCCTGATTTTTTTTCAAGACTACTAGAATTGTATAATATCCTGGTTAATATTAGTTAGTCATTGTTTGTTCATATTAGTTAACAGTACATTAATGTTAACAAATGCAACTTAATAATGTAGTAGATGTTGAAATTAACATTAACTAACTGTAGAAGTATTGCTCATTTTAGTTTACTTTAACTAAATGTAGATAACAAATGTTAACAAAAGAAACCCTATTGTAATGTTACCAATAAGTCTAATATGTTAAATAATTCCGATATCACTTTCGATCTTAAATACTGTTTCCAGATATTAAGATGAGATCTTTCACTTTTAGTGTGTGAAACACCTGAACAAAACGCTTAACTTGTGAATCAATCAAATTGAAAAATCAGTGGCAATACCCTGCATGTTCTCTGAGAAAAATAATTTTATCTGTAATTGACAGTACGCCACATATGACGTCCATAGAGCTCAAGTTTCATTTTGTATAATTACTAAACTTCCAAAAACTGATAGATAAGATTCCGAAGCATTCCTGACTAAGGCTCTGTACATACATAATCAGCCTAAAAATTTATGGCGTGTCATTAAAAAACAATTCACAATGCTGCTTCAGACGCTTATGCTTCAGCAACAACACTCACCATTCAGGTCCAAAGTTAAGCGTCTGGGTTTCTGCCATTTTCCGTGAAAGTCTGAAGAAAATTACAATTATTCCGTTAATAACTCAGCACACAAATATAAATTGACATGAGACATGAAAAAGTACTGAACATTCAGAAAATAAGGGGCCATTTACACAACAGTTTTCAACTAAAAATGGAAAACGTATGCATTTTGGCCATTCATTTGCACGTAAACTACAAAAAACGTGAATTTGTGAAAACAGTGACCTCATGCGCATGCATATTACTTGTTCAGTCTATAGCCACGTAGCAAAGCTGCACAATTAATCGTTAAAAAGATTGTAATCTTGATTTAAACACCCACGTGATCTTATTCCTACAATTCACAACGATTCATTTGTCTATTAAACCTTTGACAAAATTACAGAGGAACATTCAAATCTGTGTTTGTGTTGCCGCTAATCCAGAGGAAGCAGCCATCATGTTTTGGTATGAAACAGCTTCACAAGCAGTCTTTTCAACCACACAGTATCATTATGTGTGTTACAAATATTAAAATTATCTCAGAAGTACTGAGATAAAAGTTTACAGTTTGGATATAAACACTGATGTCTATGGTAGGGATCAAAATAAAGTGTCACCTTTTGAAAGTAATCTGGCGCTTCAAATAACGACTGTATTTATTATTTCATTCAAGGCTTGAAATTGCGACCATTTTAGTCGCACATGCTCCCTAAATTTAATGTTTGTGACCTTAAAATATATTTGGGAGCATTTGTGCGAATGCAAATAATTGTTGAGGTGCGACCTGTTTTCATTTCTCTACAAAACGTTTGCTGTATTACTGCACAGTATGTGCCTGCTGTGAGCTGATACAGTAACCGGTCCACCATTCAGTCACATAACCAATTAAAATTCATCTTTACGTTCTTAAGTTTAAAGCAGATTTTAGTTTGGTTAATATTAGCAGTCATTCACTCCCTTTCACGGCGCTCCGTTATCACGTGACAGGGAGCTAACTATCGCGCAAAATATAAAGAGCTGAACAGCAGATGGCACTACTATACATGCTTTAGAAACACTCGTACACTGCCTGCTTCCAATTGCTTTACACACACTTACCACATCCTAAAATAACCATTCATAAAGTTCAAAAGGGTTGAAGTGAATTACAAATCTCACATCATAAAAGCATTCTGAGCCGAGGTGCAAGTATATTTAACCACTTACATGACTCAGCCAAACGCACCAGCGATGTACAGCAGTCTTCTTCGTGAGCGTTTGAGTGAGGTTAAAATCTAGCCATCTGCTGTTAAAACTAAGCTCAGAATTGATTCGAGAGAGAAAATATCAGGATCGATCAAGAATTGATGCATTGTCCCTGCCCTATAACGTACCCTATGTCAATACACCAAAAATACCATCATTCATGGTTTACAACGTGTGCAAGGATGCATAACGACATATAGGATAATACATTTATCTACTGGTGCATGTTTATAACAAATGACTTTACAGGTTTGCAGTGTACCATCAAATTCATGAGAGGTTTCATGAAATGAAAACTACACCCACACACTGGGAAAAAAAGAAAAGAAAAGAAAAGAAAAAAGAGGACAACAGATCAAAAATAGTGAGCTCTGCACTAGTACAAAGTGTCTGAAAATTGCATGTAGATATTTTCCTATTTCTATTTTTTTGGGGTCATCCCCTTTGGTTGCAAGTGCAAAAACACATGCACACAGCAAAATACTCGCCAACGCAAAGCTTATGAATACACACAAGTGGATAAATTCTGTTGAAGTGACATACTTTGCTCTAAAATAATTGAAGCTGTCATAAGCAACTGTGTATTTACAAAGTAACACCTTAAAGAATGTGCATTTTTATTCAATTTTATAGTGCCAGATAGGTATAATAATGTATACAAAGCGTTACAAGTTTTCATACGCCTTCACACTAGTTACTTTGGCACTAAAACATTTTTTTTTTCCAGTATATTCAAGAAGTGACCCCCATTCATTCAGCACTTTAGTGTACCCCCCCTTACTGTGGTAAGAGCTATTTTAAGAACTCTCCCGATTAGGAAGGGCATTCTCAGTCATCTGTGCAACTCATGGCTTCCCTTGCCCACTATGTAGTGCAACTAACTTTTTTTGAACTTGATTAGAACCGATCACATATTGCAGTGGCATCTTGGCAGACCTGTCAAACCAGACCTCAGGGAAAAAGGAGACCTTTCAATTTTATTTTCGGCTTAATATTACATATTCTAAATTTAGTATGAACTTTTACACAGCCACATAATTTAGATGACATAAGGTCTATACAAAACAAACAGTAGTGACTTGCGGCTGCAGGGATTTAAACCACGTGTACAACTCAATGAAGCAATCCGATCCAGATCGCACATTCCATCAACAAAAAACGAACTATATATATATATATATATATATATATATATATATATGATATTTTGATAAGTTTATCTGATCAAATCATGCGATTACGCGGTTGCATCAGATCCCAAACAGACATGCATAGTTCTTTTATTTGCGTAACACCAGTCAGGGAAAAAAGGAAACAGCTGAACACAAAACGAAAGTCAATAAAGCAAGTTTAGTTTGAAAACAGATGGTCAACAGATTGCAGATTCTATACGTGGTCTGACCAGTTATTAAGGCTTATATGAGTAATCGTGTGTAACTGATCCGTATCAAGACTTAACATGTTTTATTTCCACAAACCTCAGAAGTAAAGACCGATAAATGTCAGTTTAAGGTTTCAACGATCACGTCCCTTTCGGTTCATGCCTTCATACACCCTGTAAGCACTGCAGTCCACATGCTAGTTCAAGAAAACACTAATAAATCAATTTAAGTTCGTTTAGATGTAAAATTAACTATTGAATTGAGTTACAGATGGCATGTAACCGTTTCAAGAGGCGTTTTAATAAGGTGAAATATCCTAGTCTGACTATCGCTGGACATTTAACTTTGACTTCCAACTCCTACCAACTTTAAATCAGTCCCACGCACCGCCGCTAAGTGTACGAGCTGTCAAATATTGCCGTAATAAATGCCGACATGAGCATAGAAGCGCATCGTGCGGCTGACCGGAGTAAATGTGTAAGTGTGTTGACACGAGTTTTAATCCGTGCGGCCTGTGCTTACAGTTTCCAGCCACATCGCATTCCACTACAGCTGCCTACGGTTCGCTGATAGCATCATCAGCGGTAGGCCGGTCAAATCGAGCCCGGTGCTTCCAGGCCTAGCAACCATGCGGGCTAGAATAGCGTCGGTCCGCTAAGTTGGGGCGGGTCTATATCACTGAGAATTAGCGTAGGAATAGTTAAGTTTTATTTTAGAGCAAAACCGTGTACGCCGGGCCCGCTGTCTTACCTCTGCTTTTACTGACAGCGCTGAGTTTGTGTGCGAGTGGCGTCTCTCGTTTCGTATCCACAAGATGGCTGAATGTAGGTCACATGACAACACGTATACTGAAAATTGCCCGGATGAGAGTGAGCGTGCTGACAGCAGCAGTTTCCTTACGCACACGTTGAGTTTCCATGTTTAATGGGGGGTTTTCATAGACATAATGATTTTTATACTGTACAAACTAATTATTCTATCCACTAACCCTACCCCTACCCATCACAGAAAATGTAAAAATTTTTACATTTTCAAAAAATATAACAATGCATGATTTATAAGCTGTTTTCCTCATGGGGACCAAAAAATATTGGTATTACTAAGTTTGTGGAGACATCTGGTCCCCATAATGAACAAAATGGGCCAAGCCAAAAATGGCAAAATATGTAACTAGTGGTGTTTTAATGGTCTTAACCATTTTAATCATAAAATCACAGATCAGGAAATTAGCAAGAACTGTTGTTCCATTCAATGCTGGCTTCAAACAGTTCATGCGTAGTTGAAAAATGTCTCCCAGTTCGTCTGAGTCTAATATGAGACCAAATATTTACTATAGGGTTCAAATCTGGACTCTGACCTGTGGCCAGTTGCAAAAACTGCTTAGACTAGTCTTAAAACTAAAGTCATCTATTTTTTTCTTCAAGACTGGTATTAACTTTGTAAAGTCAGTTACATAAAAAGGTAGATCAGTCTAATTTGAATCAGAAAAGTAAGACTGATTAGCCCTAACTAAGTGCTAGTTGGTCAAACTAGAACTTAAGTCACAGTCTTAACATAGAGGCTAAGTTTATGCAACCGGCCACAGATCAAAACATGAGCCTGATGGACTTATTCTCAAGCCACTTCTTGGTTGTCTTTGCAGTTTGGGCAGGAGCATTGTCTTGTTGAAAAATAACATCTGATCATTCCTCTTTAGATAACAACTTTTCATTTGTGGGAAGCAAGCCATTCTGCAATATTCTCCTGTACTCCAAAGCATTAAATGACTTTTCACAAGAAGCATCTCACCAATACCAGCAAGGCTCCCCACACAATGACACTCTTCCTCCATGCGTAACTGTGGTAGAGATGCATTTAGCTTACGATTATATTTTTCTCAGCAGATTTTCGAAGACAAGGCTCTGGATATAAATATATATATAAATATACATATACATATATGTGTGTGTGTATTTATTTTTTATTAACTTATTTTTACATTCATACATGTATATAAAATCCACACAATTTATAACTAGGTACTTCCTTTGAATTGTGCTCTTAAAAAGTCACAGTACAATAGAATAAAGGTATTGAGATAGAAGTTATCTTATGCACTGTTGCAGAGTTTTTTTCTAAATGACTAAAAATCCCCTGCTGAAAGGAAATTTACAAAGCAAATCAACAGTAATGTCTTTCAGTGTAATCATTAGACGTAACAAAACACATTTACACTTTTATAATTCAAATATTTTATTTGTATGCTATTCTATGCATTTAAGACATTAAACACAATTTCTTTTTGTCTGCATACTGTCACGGAGTCAGTTCCCACCACCAACAATCACAACACATCGACACCGGATCTCCACACTCCGCCCACTCGTTCCCAATCACCAGAATACTGATCAGCTGCACCTGCACCTCATCACACCAGCACCATAAGAACTCTCACTCCCTGCACTTCAGTGTCTGGTCTTGTTCACACATACCTGGACTCCTTACCTCTCCTCTGATGGGCCTGTGTTGCCTCTCCTTCGTCTTGTCCTGTCTTCCTTTGTTGAACTTGCAACATATCAGAAAGAACTCTGTTAACATTCAGCTAAGTGACTTTGCTCAACGTGTTCCACCCTACCATTCATCTGTGATTCCTGTGTTCGTGCCTGTTTTCAAATAAACCACATGTAGTATACTTACCCTCTTGTTCCCGTCTGTGTCTGACACATATCAAGAAAACGGCTCATTAAATCACGATTGATTATTTAATCTGTGAACATCATTATTCTGTCTCTTTCTCTCTATGGAAACGTCACCCTAACCCTATTCGTAACCTGCTATCATCTAGATCTCAAAGCAAGTACATGAACAGACAAATGTGTTGCGTCAGACAACAATGTAATTCTGAGAAATGGCACATGTAGTAAATTTCACTTTAAAGTATCTATACTCCATGTGGGTTACGTACTGCCCCAGAAACAGTCAAAACAAAAAAGAAACCATCTCTATTTCTTCTGAATTGTAATGTGATCCTCTTTGCCTCCCATTCAAGCAATGACTTAAGTATCCTGTATGCTTAATTATTTTTTTTATCACTTATGTTTGCCTAATTGCCTGTAAATTCACATATGCTTTTCAACCTTTTTTTGTCCTTCAGTGAAATTATTTTAACTAGCAGTGTGACGATACCGAACTCACGATACGATGTTATTACGATACTCCAAGACACAAAGGTTAACAAAAATGAAGTGTTGATTAAAATGCTAAATTTGGTATTACATTAGGCATGGAAATGAATAGGCTTGGACTTGGTGCTGGTAACCCATGCACAAGACAATGGTGACACCAGAATTAAAATATTCATGATTTTGAAGCTGAAAATACTGAAAAACACAAATATGCTTGCACTCTGTCATTGACAAGATATATTTAAAATAATGTAGGCCACTAAAAAGTACAGTAAAAACTGGTAACACAAGATATTTATCATGACCCACAAATATTCCCACAGTAATTTTCATTTTGGGTGAACTATACACAATATACACTACCAGTCAAAAGTTTGGACATGGTAAGATTTTTAATGTTTTTAAAAGTTTCATTTCTGAAAGATCATGTGACACTGAAGACTGGAGTAATGATGCTGAAAATTCAAACAGAAAAGTTATTTTAAATTGTAATACTATTTCACAATATTACTGTTTTTACTGTATTTTCAATTAAATAAATGCAGCCTTGGTGAGCAGAAGAAACTTCTTTTAAAAACATTAAAAATCTTACCATGTCCAAACTTTTGACTGGTAGTGTATATTGTCCCTATCCACGATACATATTGTTGCGTTTTTGTATTGCGATATATTGTGACATGATATATTGTTACACCCCTAATTTTAACACATTATTTATAAATAATTTTTCGTCAGTGATCATTAGTCAGTAAAATAATTGATTATAGGAAGTTCTTTTGAGATACTGACAAATAACATTTTCTCATAATTTTTAATCAGTTTTCACATGTTCATTTTAAATGCTCTTGTTGTGCGATATGCATTTAAAAAAAATGATCTTACATGAGCTCACCAAAGCCGCATGCATTATACTTGTAAAATAGTAGTATGCTGTTTAAATGAAACAAATGCTGTTTAAAATGAAGTAAATGTATCACACCACAGGGCATAACTTCCCAAACTCATCTCACGTCAACTATACCCATATATGACCTCTAATTACACTGACTAAGAGAAAATGAAGTAGCCTATTGGCTAACAGGATGATAAAAAGAACCAAAGCTACGTTTCTGTTAGCAAGGATGTGGTCACAGACAAAACCTCTGAAAACAGAAGTGCTACTAACTAGTTTTCTTGACAGCATTTAAGGGAAAGTATCTCCTATGAGGCAACTATCATCCTGGTAAGCACAGACACTCCATATTTAATTCAGCACTATTATATATGTGTGTGTGTGTGTGTTTCAGGTCATAACAACCTTTTTTCATGAAGTCAGTTTAGATATTGCACAGAGGCATAGTTTCAGTAAATGTATTCTCTCTTCCAGTAAGTTTTGAAAATTGCTTGCAGGTTCATTTTAACAGTGTGTGGAAAAATATTACAGCTGTATGTTAGTAACTAGTATATGTAAATACCACAGTAATTCATTATAGTGTACAAGTGGAACAAAACCAGTCCTCACTTCATTCACAGAACTGTTAGTAAAGGTGATTCTATGCACCAGACATGATTTCGTGAGAGATGCAGCCCACATGTCTAAAAAAGGGCAAAGACTGTGGTGTATTGACATGCGTCTCAGAATCACATAGAAGCATATGAAATGTCAAAAAGTTTTAACGTTTCAGAAACATGCGTGAGAGGGAAGCTTAAACATAATATGGCTGTATTTCGTAGATAATGCAGGAAGAAAAAAAGACATCCGTCAGTTTGTCCTGCTTAGGTCATGTTCAACGGATTTTGTCCTTGTGGTTTATTGCTTTGAGAAAATATTGCTGATCTTTGGCAGCAGAGGTATGTTTCATACAACTACACTGATCTGTACGGGTGTTGTGAGATTAATGCAGGTTTTGTGTGTGTGCGTGTGTGTTTGCCAGCATGTGTCCGAAATTGGGGGTATTTGGTAATTTCGTTGTTACACATTCAACATTTCCTTTCCAATTTTTTTTAACGGTCATGTTTTGTTTCTTAAAAAAGATTTCCTTCATGAGTGCTTATACCACGGAAAACTACCATCAGTTTCACTCTACAAGAAATGATACTTTGAAGTATCATGAGCGAAGGTAAGAATGTCTATTAAAGAGCAGCAAAAATTAACTGAATGAATTGCGCAAAACGGTCAATCATTACATTTGCTAATGTTTTTTTTATTATTAAATAAATATTCACATCTGTCTGCTGAAGAAAATGTACTATCATATAAAATTTGTCAATCAACCAATAATGAAATTTAGAATATGATAAAATAATAGTTTTAATCATCAATGCAGCGAAGTGCTTGACGCAGTTGATTGCAGCAAGTTATATTTATTAATCTTGCTAATATTTGAGTTCTATATGAAACGTGCATGAGAGTCAGATCAGAATTTTTATTTGCAAGAATTTTCATCTCTGCCTCATTTTGTGGCAGCTGATATGATCGGAAAGGATTTTTACAAATAAAATGAAGGGTTTATCATAAAGAGAAAAGAAATGTTTATTATCAGCACATTGACATTTTTTTTTTTTTTTTTTAAATGAGTGGAAAGTTGTTCAAAGTGAAAAGAAGAATAGAAACTTAGAGCCCTGCGAAATGTTTGATGTGTCCAAAATATGAAACACCATTATAATGAAAAATAAGGTACTTTCTTCTTCATTTTTCAATTACAAAAAGCACTTTTTTATATATAAATTCTATTTAATTTTAGAAAGAAAACATGCTATTCTGTGTGTAAAGGCAGTTTTAACATTCACTAATCGAAAGACTGTAGAGTTGCTCTTTTTATTATTCAAGACATTTGCATATTCTAAAATCTAAAATAAATACATAAATAAATGTAAACTTTTGCATCAACAAGTTAAAAATGAAAGCATGACACTGATGAGTCTGCATGCGATTTAAACATTTCAGTTGTGAAAGTTAGAAATTTCACAAATACGTAAGTGATTTTTCGTGCCTCTCTCCTGCCAGTTTCATTATGACGAACTGTTCAACTGAAGATGTGGACACTTTGACGCAGAAGTTGGACTTGGTGATTTATGTGCCCGTCTTGGTGTTCGGCTTGGCGTTAAACATTGCGGCATTGGTGGTGTTCTGTCAGCTGCTCAGAAAATGGACAGAGTCCTCTATCTACATGACCAACCTGGCCCTGATGGACCTGCTGTTGCTGCTGCAGCTGCCCTTCAAAATGCACGCAGCATACCACGAGTGGGAGGAAAACAAGATGTTTTTTTGCTCTTTTCTGGAAAGTCTTTACTTTGTCGCCATGTACGGCAGCATCTACACAATTGCATCCATAGCCGTAGACCGCTACATCGCCATAAACCATCCGTTTCGCGCCAAGCAGGTGCGTTCGAAGAAAAACGCCTTGATTATTTGTATTTTCATCTGGGTGTTTGTTATGGCTGCGACTTCACCCATCTATACCTTCCGGGATGAGGAAAAGGGTAATTTTACATGTTTCCACGGTTTCTCTAAGAAGGGTTGGAGCACTGCAATAATTGTGTGTCTGGAGCTCTTTGGTTTCCTGTTGCCCGCCGCAGTACTGGTGGTTTGTTCCATTCAAAGCATCCGTACTCTCAAAGCCTCAAAAAGCAGCAACCCCAAGAAGCAAGCTGGTGTGAGAATCATCTACAGCAGCCTAGCAGCCTTCCTAGTGCCCTTCACCCCCTGTCACATAGCCATATTCCTTCAGTACCTGGTGCGTAATGGCTTTATTTTAGACTGTGAACAGCGAAAGAATATCGCCCTCTTTATACAGGTGTCAATGAACATTGCAAATGTGACCTGCTGCTTGGATGCGCTATGTTACTATTTCATCGCGAAGGAAGTCCGATCCACCAAGGAGACACTTAAACTGTCCATCAGCAGAGCGAGAACCACCAGCACCTCAGAAGTTTGAGAAGTCAAATTCAGTTTATTAGACTTTCAGAATGTGTGTTGGTGGCTTGTTGGCAGCAATAAGAGACCGCGAGGAAATATTTTGGACCAATTTCAACAGCTCTTGAGGTTAATTGCATGTTTCATGGACGTAAATGGACAAAATATTACTCCTCTCATTCCAGTTAAAAGGCTAGTAACCCCCTCCTCGAAAAAATAATTTAGTCACCCTCATGTAATTTTAAAACTGTATGACTTTGTTTATTGTTTCTTTTTAAAGCCATCATGAAATCAAAACTGACAATTCTTATTTTTTTTATAGAATATTGCTGTATTTATTATAAATTATTTATCCATGCACACTATTTTTTCAAATTCATGTCCCCTCATAATCTTTAATCAAAATAATTCCCCTCCCTCTTGCATTGACATCTCTTCTCTAATGACGTGAGGGCGGGACAACCTGTCACTCACATAAGATCGACCAATAGAAAACCACAACAATGCAACGATTCAATCAATTCCCAATGAACAAAATAAAGTTCCGCCCTAAAATTTTCTCGTTCGAAAAGCCGTTTCACATATACGCAGTGTTGGGAAGGTTACAATTTATCTGATTACTTTTTGATTACTCTTCTAAATTTCTAACGAATGTTTTCAACTGTTAACCTTACAGTACTACTCAACACTGATTAGTGTCAGACTTTCAAAAATACTTCATCACTTGATTATAATAATTTAATTTTAAAGCATAGCCAGTCCAAAATCAGACTTTATCACCTCATTTTTACTTTGAGATCATTCTGAGGTTAAATACAGATTTCTGGATTAAATGATTTTTACATTTCCAGCACTGGGACCCATTTTTATCACTGGTGGCAACTCTCAGACAGGTTGTAGCCTAAAGCTTTCAGCGGCAATGTGGAAACCCCCTTTGTAATCATTAACATTTTCATAAGTAACTGTAATTGAATTACATTACATTACATTTACAGATTACAGTTACATTTATTTTGTAATTTAATTACGTAACATCGTTACATGCAACTAGTTACTCCCCAACACTGGATATATGTCACAATAGTGAAAAATTTTCATGCCAACTTTACAAAAAAAAAAAAAAAAAAAAGGTATTTTGGAGAAATGTCTCTGTTTTTTTGCCCATGCAAAGAAGTCAGTGGACTTTAATGTTGTTTGGTTCCCAGTGGTCTATAAAATATCTTCTTTTATGTTCCGCATCAGAAAAAAAGTCATACAGGTGTGGGATGGCATGAGGGTGAATAAAGGATGACAATTATCATTTTTGGGTGGACTATCCCTTTAATTTTACCAAGTGTGTCAAAACTGAGATGAAACAGGAATAGAACAGAAACTTTACCCTGATCTTGACACAGAACAACTGCCAGTCTGAGATAATTTCTGATAGCATTTCCGCACCCCTGACCCCTTTTTGCTGTTTTTGAGTCTAGGTCTGTCATAGAGATGTGGTATCTCAAGACACTCATTTAAAGATTACTGGGACATTTCATTTGTGGTATTCAAAATGTTTACTGCATTTAATAGAGTGCTACAGGGATGACATATTTTGTAGGCCAAAACCCTATAAATGAGTTTTAGCACTCCTGTTTCGGTTGACGTCAAAGTCATGCAACCATGGTGTAGTTCATTTATAGCCTACAATATCTTTTTACATCTGTCAATTGTATTTAGGCTTCAAAATTCATATACACTACCAGTCAAAAGTTTGGAAACGGTAAGATTTTTAATGTATTTAAAGGGTTAGTTCACCCAAAAATGAAAATAATGTCATTTATTACTCACCCTCATGCCGTTCCACACCTGTTAGACCTTCGTTATTAATAAATGACAGAATTTTCATTTTTGGGTGAACTAACCCTTTAAAAGAAGTTTCATCTGCTCACCAAGGCTGCATTTATTTAATTAAAAATACAGTAAAAACAGTAATATTGTAGTAAATATTATTACAATTTAAAATAACTGTTTTCTGTTTGAATTCATTTTATGAAGTAATTTATTCCTGTGATGGCAAAGCTGAATTTTCAGCATCATTACTCCAGTCTTCAGTGTCACATGATCCTTCAGAAATCATTCTAATATGCTGATCTGCTGCTCAAGAAACATTTATTGTGTACAATTGTACAAAATATTTGTGTATAATATTTTTTTTTCAGGATTCTTTGATGAATAGAAAGTTCAAAAGAACAGCATTTATTTGAAATATAATCTTTTGTAACATTATAAATGTCTTTACTGTCACTTTTGAACGATTTAATGCATCCTTGCTGAATAAAAGTATTACTTTTTTTAATTTCTTTAAAAAAAAATATTAAATAAAAATTCTTACTGACCCCAAACTTTTGAACGGTAGTGTATAATGTTACAAAAGCTTTGTATTTCAGATAAATGCTGTTCTTTTGAACTTTCTATTCATCAAGGAATCCTGAAAAAAATATACAACTGTTTTCAACATTGATAATAATCATAAATGTTTCTTGAGCAGCAAATCAGCATATTAGAATGATTTCTGAAGGATCATTGACACTGAAGACTGGAGTAATGATGCTGAAAATTCAGCTTTGATCACAGGAATAAATTACTTTATAAAATATATTCAAACAGAAAACAGTTATTTTAAATTGTAATAATATTTCACAATATTACTGTTTTTACTGTATTTTTAATTAAATAAATGCAGCCTTGGTGAGCAGACAAAACTTCTTTTAAAAACATTAAAAATCTTACCGTGTCCAAACTTTTGACTGGTAGTGTGTTGTGTTCATTTGTGAAGATTATCATGATGATCAAATCATTTAAAAATGACAAACCTTTGTTTGTTACAGAGCTTATTTTCTGCAATAATCCAAAAAATCCTATTTGTTTTTTGTCAAGGGAACCAACTTCCAGGTTGGCCTACAAAAATATGTCATTACTGCAGTGCTCTAATTCATTTATTTTAAATGAAATTGTGTCTGTCCATTTGCCATGTCGCAATTTGCCATGTCTTTTCACCAAAGGTTCTGTATTTGTCTTTATCTAACAGCCCACACTGTCAACATGAAAATCTTGAGGTGTTCCTGCTCACACGCGATGGTCGTCTGGCAAACCATCTTGAAACCTTCAGAATGACTCATAAACGTTTCTGATGCAACACTGGATATTGCATTACATAATTCACAATTACTTCTTTTGTTCTGTAATCTGCCTCTTAAATCAAAATATTAAAATATTTTTGTAGACTTGTGTAAACTTCGCCTATAAAGAATCAGTTGTTTTTTTTTTATAGTGTTGTGTTAGTATGAAACAGATTCCCATTGAGCAAAAGTTTTGTCACTGAATCTGAAGTTGTGGATAAGCATGTGTGGGTACAGAGATATACGCCACTAGTTTCACCTAGTCAGATAGTGATTTTCTTATCATATCTGGATTTCAGCTGTGTTTATATGATGTATGAAGTGTGGCAGAGCGCAGGTGATCCTCATGCCAGGTGCAAACATACTCTGTTTGCAGTGCGTATGTGGTGCATGTTTTTTCCGTGCCCATGTTAAGAGGTTAGAGCATTCACACGGCACACGGTTGCAGTCCGGCAATGCGTTCCAGGAGCAGTGCGTATGCAGCAGTGCAGCGATCATTTCTGCATTGTATTTTTGCTGTGCTATATGCGCTGAATTAAAGTGAAAGCGTATTGTTTCCAGAAAAACAAACACGGCTCGATGAAAATGTAGTAATTTCACCATAAATGCATATAATTAAACTGTTTCAGTCAACACATGGCTTTTTGCTCAGGGTAAAGCAAGGAAAACTGCACCTTGCCTCAAATTTAGATAAACAATGAACCCCTTAGAAATGGTGCTAAGAAAGTTGCCTTTAAAATACATTTAACGAGTCCATTTGCCCATATAATCTTTTAGGGTATTAGGTTAGCTAATTTGACTTGCTGTCCACTGATGAGGGGCTCGATGAAGCAGCTTCAACTCGAGCTCTGATATATACTCCCCACAGTGAATAAATATAGGATATGATTACATAGAGCAGTGGTTCCCAAACCTGTCCTGGAGGACCCCCAGCTCTGCACATTTTGTATGTCTCCCTATTTTTGACACACCCATTTTTAGGTCTTGCAGTCTCTACTAATGAGCGCTTGAGTTGAATCAGGTGTGAAATATGAGGGAAACATACAAAATGTGCAGTGCTGGGGGTCCTTCAGGACAGGTTTGGGAACCACTGACATAGAGCAAGGTACCTGAGATGAAGGAGGAGTTTGGGGAGGTGGAGGGGTGCTGGAACAGCTGAGACTGAAGAGAGGTAAGCAGCTGCTTATATATTCTGGCTGTTGATTGGAAGATTAGATGGGCACGCTCCTCCCTAAATTACGTTAAGGAACTTCACTAATGTTCAACCAAAAGAAATGACATTTAAGTAATATCTTATGACACACAGTCACCGTCTCTCACCTTCCCCGGACTCCATTTCCCAGCATCACTCTGGTTCCTCACCTGCACTCACTCACCAATCACCTGCACCTGCAAGCTATCACCATTGTTAACACTCATCAGCACTCCACTACATAAGCCCCATGTTCACTCCACCACGTTGTCTGTTCTTGTCTATGGAAAGCACCACGTTACATGTTCCTGAACTACTTACCTGCCACTTCCCTGTGTCTTCCGGATCCTCCGTTGTTCCTTCGTCTGTTCTCCCATCGGCTTTGCTCCATACCTGCAAAGAGACATTAACCATTACTTCTTCAGCTAAGTGATTATTCAACGTGCTTGTGTGCTATTCTCACCTACATCATCCATCTGCCAGTTTCCGTGCCTCCGTTATAAATAAACATCCTGTTTTGAACTTACCTGTCTGCCTCTGTCTGTGTCCCTGACGATGACATCCTTTTCAGTCAATAAAATGAAATTCTTTTAGCCATGTGCTTGGCATTTTATGGCACATGTTGGGTCACATGCTGTCAAGACACTATAGTGAGCTCATTTTAGACTGGAAAATCAGAAGCAGAATCAGAAAGAGCTGTATTGCCAGGTATTTTTACACATACTAGGAATTTGTTTTAGTGACAGAAGCTCCACAGAGTGACAGCGACAAGACACAGATAATAAAAAGAATAAGAATAATATACAAGATAGACAAAGTGCAAAAAACAATATATAAATATAGACAATTTGTATGTACAGTTATGATGAGTGCAAATTTGAAATATAAATGTGTTTTAAGTAAATAATGTATAATAGTGTTGTGTGTTCCGTGTTTGTCAGGTGTTCATAAGATGGATTGCCTGAGGGAAGAAACTGTTCCTCTGTCTGGTCGTTCTGGTGCTCAGAGCTCTGTAGCGTCGACCAGATGGCAACAGTTCAAAGAGGGAGTGTGCTGGATGTGAGGGGTCCAGAGTGATTTTCTTTGCCCTTTTTCTCACTCTGGATGAGTACAGTTCTTGGAGAGTGGGGAGGGTTGTACCAATGATTCGCTCAGCAGACCGGACTACCCTCTGTAGTCTTCTGAGGTCAGATTTGGTAGCTGAGCTGAACCAGACAGATATAGAAGTGCAGAGGATGGATTCAATGATGGCAGAGTAAAACTGTTTCAGCAGCTCCTGTGGTAGGTTGAACTTCCTCAGCTGGCGAAGAAAGTACAACCTCTGTTGGGCCTTTTTCACAATGGACTCAATGTGGTTGTCCCACTTCAGGTCCTGGGAGATTGTGGTGCCCAGGAACCTGGATGACTCCACTGCAGTCACAGTGCTGTTCATGATGGTGAGTGGGGGGAGAGCAGGGGGGTTTCTCCTGAAGTCCACGATCATCTCCATTGTCTTGAGCGTGTTGAGCTCCAGGTTGTTAAGACCACCAGACAGCCAGCTGTTCAACCTCCAGTCTGTAAGCAGACTCGTCACCGCCCTGGATGAGGCCGATCAGTGTGGTGTCATCTGCAAACTTCAGGAGCTTGACAGAGGGGTCTTTAGAGATGCAGTCATTGGTGTACAGGGAGAAGAGCAGTGGGGGGAGAACACAGCCCTGAGGTGCGCCGGTGCTGATGGTGCGGGTGCTGGATGAGAATTTTCCCAGCCTCACTAGCTGCTGCCTGTCTGTCAGGAAGCTGGTGATCCACTGACAGACAGAGGTGGGCACGGAGAGCTGAGTTAATTTGGGCTGGAGGAGTGATGGAATGATGGTGTTAAAAGCAGAGCTGAAGTCCACAAACAGGATCCTCACATAAGTCCCCGGTCTGTCCAGATTCTGCAGAATATAATGCAGTCCCATATTGACTGCATCATTCACAGACCTGTTTGCTCGGTAAGCAAACTGCAGGGGGTCCAGTAAGGGTCCAGTGATGTCCTTCAGATAAGCCAAAACCAGTCTTTCAAATGATTTCATGGCCACAGACGTTAGAGCCACAGGTTTGTAGTCATTAAGTCCAGTAATTTTGGGTTTCTTTGGGACGGGGATGATGGTGGAACGTTTGAAGCATGAGGGGACTTCGCACAGCTCCAGTGATCTGTTGAAGATCTGTGTGAAGATGGGGGCCAGCTGGTCAGCGCAGGTTTTCAGACAGGCTGGTGAAACGCTGTCTGGGCCTGGTGCCTTTCTTCTCTTGTTCTTTCTGAAGACCTGGCGCACATCATCTTCACTGAACTGAATTGCCGTGTGGGGGAGACGGGGGTTACAGGAGGTGTGAATGGTGTTTTTTCAAACCTGCAATAAAACTCGTTCAGATCGTCTGCCAGTTGTTGATTCTCCACAGAGCTGGGGGATGGTGTCTTGTAATTGGTGATGACTTTCAGACCTTTCCACAGTGAAGCCGTGTCATTAGAAGAGAACTGATTCCGAAGCTTATCGGAATAATTCCTCTTTGCCACTCTGATCTCCTTTTCCAGTGTGTATTTGGCCTGTTTGTACAAGACTCTGTCCCCATTTCTGCGAGCATCTTCTTTGGCTTGACGGAGCTGGCTGAGTTTTGCAGTGAACCACGGTTTGTCGTTGTTGTAAGTTAAATGAGTCTTTGTAGGAATGCACAAATCCTCACAGAAACTGATATATGATGTAACGGTCTCTGTGAGCTCGTCCAGATCGGTGGCAGCAGCTTCAAAAACACTCCAATCAGTCCATTCGAAACAGGCTTGTAAAGCCCGCTCTGTTTCGGTGGTCCATCTCTTTACAGTCTTTGCTACAGGTTTAGCTGATTTCAGTTTCTGCCTGTAGGTCGGTATGAGATGAACTAAACAGTGATCAGAGAGCCCCAAAGCTGCCCGTGGGACAGAGTGATATGCATCCTTTATTGCTGTGTAACAGTGATCCAGTGTATTACTGTCTCTGGTGGGACAAGTAACATGCTGTCTGTATTTTGGAAGTTCACGTGAGAGAATCGCTTTATTAAAGTCCCCGAGAATGATTAGAACAGAGTCCGGGTGTTGTTGCTCACTCTCTGTGATCATATCAGCGAGTATCTGTAAAGCCGAGCTCACGTGCGCTTGCGGAGGAATGTAGACACTCACCAGAATGAACGACCAAAACTCCCGCGGCGAATAGAACGGTTTGCAGTTAATGAAGAGTGTTTCAAGATCGGGACAGCACATCTTCTTTAACACAGTTACATCTGAACACCACGTTTCGCTGTCAAAGCACGTCCCGCCGCCGCGCAATTTCTCCGTTGATTCTGCGTCGCGATCTGATCTAAACAGTTGAAAGCCCGGCAGACTTAACACGCTGTCCGGAATGGCGTCGTTCCGCCAGGTTTCCGTGAAGCACAGAGCAGCCGAGTTCGAAAAATCCTTATTTATCCGGGAGAGCAGAAGGAGTTCGTCCGTTTTGTTGGGTTGAGAGCGGAGATTCGCCACATGGATGCTAGGCAGCGGCGTTCTTAATCCGCGCTGTCTGAGCTTCACGAGGGCGCCGGCGCGCTTCCCCCGTCTGCACGTCCTGAAGCGTCTAAACAGCGCTGCCGCTCCACCGAATATAACATTCAACAAAACGTCTGAATAATCGAAATCCGGTAAAAGTTTTTGTGGTGTGTACTGCCGAATGTTCAGCAGTTCATCCCTGGTAAAACTGATGGTATTTGAAAAACAAAAAACAGGAAAAACTAACAAAAACTGTACAAACACTGGAGAGCTAAGCACCGTTGCTGCCATGCGCAGCGCCATCGTAGAGATATATATATATATATATATATATATAAAAAATATATATAACTCCATATTTTAAAAAAAAAATATCATTGTACATCAACATGTGCTTTCTAATGTTTTTGGTAATTTTTAATGCACATTTTGTAAAAACAATAACTTGAAGATCAAAATATCTGTGCATCATGCATAAATGACAAAGTCCTTCTAGGGAATACATTATTTCTGTATAGCTGCACTATTGTTCAGTACTGGCTTTATGTCGGCAATATCATAACAAATTTCAAGGCCCAGAAAGACATTGTTAAAATAGTCCATGTGACTACAGTGGTTTAATCTTAATGTTATGAAGTGATGAGAATACTTTTTGTGCACAAAAACAAAGCAAAAATTAACTTTATTCAACAATATCTTCTCTTCTGTGTCATTCTCATACGCTGTTTACGTTCAGCGCTTTCAGGTTCTACGTCAGAAAGCAGGCTCAATATTGGCCGACGCTGTTCACATGAGCAGTGCGACGTATGTGTATGATGCTGACGCAGGAGTTGGCCAATACTGAGTCGCCGTTCTGACATAGAACCTGAAAGTGCTGCACTGTGTCTACTACATGAACAGCACAGGAGACTGACATGGAAGGGAAGAAATTGTTGATTAAAGTTTTTGTGAGAAGTTCAAGTGCGCAGATAAATACAAAGAGTGTATGCAATTATTAGTGAATGAGACCAAATGTTTTTAATGCATTTTGAAACACTAAGAGATGGTTTCACTACTTTGCTGGCAGTGAAGTTGCATGTGAATTTGTGTTAAGTTTTTGAAATTTTCACATGTGAGTTCCAAATGAAATGGAATGTTAATAAAGTTTTTTTAATGTTTTTTTTTTTTTTTTTGAAACACTAAGAGCTTTTCACTACTTTTCAGAAGCATTTGAATGTGTGTGAAGTTTCAGACAATTTGTCAAAAATAAATTAAAGGTCAGATGTAGAAAACTCATTTTGGAAAATGATTTTAGTCTTAATCATATGTAAAATATAAAATCATTTACTTTTTCTAGCTGTGATTTCATAATTAGTCCTTAACGTTGTTTAAATATAGTGTGCTTATACATGAGATTGTATAACTGTACTGTGCACAAACAGAATCACAATGCTGAACAAAACATTTTCAGTAACAACTTTTGAATTTGATATTAAAATGAATAAATGTTGTGTTTGTGGTATACATCTGCGGATCAGTTGCACACTGCAAATGTGTCATATGTGAAAGCACAATGAGCTTGTGCTGCTCCTGCACCACATGCGTACAACAATATGCACTGCAAACGGAGTATGTGTGAACCTGGAGTATGTCAAACAGAAGTACATGATAAAAGATTATGAACACATGCACAAACATGTTACTCTTTCAGGCTAATCAGAATTAAACATTCTGCACATGCATAGAGTAAAATAGAAGGAAACCAACAGGAAAAGACAGGAGATAAAAAAAAACACCTGCTTGTTGTTACACCAGGACATGCTGCGGTATATGTTGTTGTTTAGTGCTACTGCCTGCTACTAAAATTACTAAATTAATAAATAATTAAATTTATACATTAATTGTGATAATGATAAAGAGAAAAATTACACTGGAGTGCAAGATGAAGCCATATAGGTCAAACTGAACTACTGAAGTCTGTGTGTGTTTATTTTGCATCCACGTGTCTCCTTTGTCTATTTTAAACGGTTGCTCAAACTTCAGTGCATCCCTGACCACATGCTCTTGATGCACTTGCACTTGCTTTCTATTTAGGGACAAAACTAGTAGAATGAGAAGCTTGAAAGGGACATTTTTGGACAGTTGTTGAAGGTTTATGTGAATCATTGTGCTATATTTTGTTTAAATTTTGTAAAATCTTTCATTTATTCTCATAATGCTTTGCCATGTGTTTGTAGGCTCTGCTAGTTCCTCCTTTTTACTGTATAGATTAAACTTTTTCCTCCATCCTTGACCAGCAGATGGCGCCGGAATAATATCGTATTTGTGAGCAAATAATGATTTAGAGAGGACAAACTCAGAAGGGTAATGGTAAAAGTCAATAAATAAATAAATAAATAATAATAATAATATATAAAAAATTATTTTTTTAAATGAATAAGAAATATTATGATGTAAAATTTGATGTAATATAATGTTTATTGCAAAATCAAAAATATCTGCAGAAGGAAATTATTATTATTATTATTATTATTTAAAATGCAATTTGGAGGCCCCCCAGTGAGAAAAAAAGACAGACAAAAACATTTCATGCCATGCGGCTGCAATTACTTTATTATCGCTGTTATATTTAATAATTTTATCTCTCACTTCACTCTTAATAGTCTATTTATAAACGCATTTTGTCTCTTTAACCAGAACTATTGTTACAATTACGACCGAAATCAAAAACAGCATTCAAGCTTCGTCACTCTCTCAGCGCCTCAGCTTAAATGAAATACTTTTAGATAAGAAACTAAAAACGCCAATAGGTGGCGCCAGATCATTGGCTTAAAGGGATAGTTCACCCAAAAATGAAAATTCTGTCATCATTTACTCACCCTCAAGTTTTTCCAAACCTGTATGAATTTCTTTCGTCTGCTGAGCACAAAATTAGATATTCTGAAGAATATGGGTAACCAAACAGTTGATGTACGCATGTTTGGCTGCACATACTGGACCAGCCTTAAAAATTATGTAACAGTTGTTGTCAGATTTTAATGGTGTTTCCCCTTTCAAAGAGACAGAGGAGCTGCACTTGCAAAACTGACATAGCTGCCCGAGAGGCGTTTCAAAGATGACCGCTGAGTGAAATGACTTGCCTGAAAGGGCCTTTGGCTGTTACTGTTAAAAAAGTATGAATGTCGCGACGAATGAATTCCCACATCTGACCAGAAGATAGTGCCCGCAGCTGAATCATCCATCCATCCATCATCCATCCATTTTCCAAACCGCTGGTCCAATGTGGTTACTGCGTAATATCATACAGGTATAAAACAGGTATACGTTTCCATGACAGCTAAATCTTTTCATCTTTCTACTGGAGCTGCCATTTTAAAATAAATTATTAAACAGCAAGAACAAACTATGCAAAAACGGCAGCCCTTTTGACACACTTACCCTGGTTTCACAGACAAGGCTTAAGCTAGACTAAAATGCATGTTTGAGCTGAAAGGAACTTGCACTGACACATCTTAAAATATGTCAGTGCCATTGTTTTGTCTCAAGATGCACACCAGTAATGTTTTTTTTTTTTTTCTGGGTCGTGTTTATAAAAGATACTTAAATTCCCTAATTGAACTAAGGCCTAATCCTGGTTTGAAGGGTTAGTTCACACAAAAATGAAAATTCTGTCATTTACTCACCCTCATGTCGTTCCACACCCGTAAGGCTGTCGTTCATCTTCGGAACACAAATCAAGATATTTTTAATATATATAATCCGATGGCTCAGTGAGGCCTGCATTGCCAGCAAGATCATTTCCTTTTTCAATGCCCAGAAAGCTACTGAAGACAGTTCATGTGAGTACATTGGTTCAACCTTAATATTATAAATACTTTTTGTGCGCCAAAAAAAATAGCGACTATTTTCAACAATATCTATTGATGGGGGATTTCAAAACACTGCTTCATGAAGCTTCGAAGCTTTACGAATCTTTTGTTTCGAATCAGTGGTTCCGAGCGCATATCAAACTGCCAAAATCACGTGAACTATTGAAATATTAGGTGTGTTCGACATCGGCTGCGGCTGGATGCAACCGATCGGCAAGAGTAGCCGCATACAGGCGGGGAGGAGCTGAAAACGGAGACATGAAGTCAGACACTTTCTACTTCCTGTAGTGACGCTCGAGCTGCGTTTGCATACTTTATCACAGCTAAAGTGAAATAAATGCAATATTTGACTAATACACTGATGTTTCATAGGCATTTTCATTCAATACTTTATGTACTGCTTACAGCGTCTGTTTTTACAACAATAAAGTTCAACACTAGAATGTACATTTCCCGAAGAAATTGTGTTTTTACAAGAATAAAGTTCAACATAAGCATATAGTTAAATACCAATGTAGTAGGGTCTACGTTTTTTATCAGTTTTATTTTGATAAACATGACACAATATAACATCGTGACTACATGAAAAGAGCTTTAACTGTTATAAAAATACAGATTTGTGAGCATTAGTGGAACTAAAGTTTTCAGAATAAACATGAAACAGCTGTGTCATCATCAGGGCTGTGCTCAGCCCCGACAAAACGTTGCAAAATGCTTTTTAAACGGAAATGGTGGTGCGTTAAACACCCTGTTCTGATGACGCAAGAGTTGCAACTATGGCAGCTGAGAAGACCATTCTTTGTGTTCTTTTTGAAGGATTTTCAGAGCCTGATGAAATCGGTATAATTACATGTTTAATACTGCAAAATACACTTGATGTTACAGTCACTGCCCTTGCTGTCCAGAATAAAAGAGAAAAAATATAAACAACTACATCAACATGTTGATATGCTATATTTTTACTATAAAACTCTTACGACAAACATGTCTTCTAATATCTTCAATTGTTGTGTATACCGAGCTGCAGAGGACGCATTTGTAAACGACTTTACTTGGACCCATTGTGCAAACTGTCTCTTTAATACCGCGTGGTTTATATACATGTTGCTGCTGATTGGGCTGACATTTTTGACACACCCACCAAACAAGAGAAAATGTATCTCAAACCCCGTTGCACACCGTTTCCAGGAAACATGTCTTTCAACCCCGAAACTGTAGCAAAACGTTGTGCACCGGTTTGAGCTTGAATGTGCCCCAGAGCTCGTGCAGCTGCTCGAGATGCTGCGCTGGCTGACTCATCCGACTGCTCTCGAATCGCTCTCGCTGTACTTTGATGTCATACGTCACAGTCACATGGCGTCGACGCTGTCTTAAGTCAGACAAACTTTCTTATCGGCATGCACTGCTTCAAGTCAGCCGCCGATCTAGTGTTGCCAAGTCCGCGGTTTTCCAGTGGAATTGGGCTACTTTTACGTTGTTGACACGGGTTGTTTTTCATGTCTGTGGGTTCAAGCAACCCCAAATAACATGATATTTAGCCCCTGGAATACCAGGGTAACCCCGCCAAAAATGCGGATTTTACCCCTTGGAGTGTGATTTTTATCAGGGGACACCCCCAAAACACGATTGGGCTGGTTCTGGGCTAGTTTTAAGTAGCAATTGGGCGGGTTTTGTTGTGAAAACCTGGCAACCCTGTGCCGATCCGTCTGCGCAGCGCTGCATGTAGTCAAAGACTATAGAATAACACAAGACGCGTCACTCGTATTATTATGAAGAGGAGAAAGTGCAACGCACAATATAAAATTCTAAATAAGAGCCAATCACCGATTGATAAAGTCATCGCGTCACTGCAGCAGCCGTTAGAAGCTCTGGTTCCTATAGAAACAATCAGACGTGCACCTCCGAAATGATAGGAGGGTGCATGCGCATTAGCTTGATCCAGCCTGGAAAATACTGTTTTTTGTCATGATTCGAGCATTTAAAAACAAAATGTATGAGACAGTTGTTGTCAGATTTCACTGGTGATTTCAAATATGAAATTTAATCGAAAGCTTGGCAAACAGCTTTGGAGAATTTGATGTTTCCCCAAGCAAAGAGATAAGAGCTGCACTTGCAAGCCCAAGAGGCGTTTCAAAGATGGCCGCCGAGTGAAATGACTCGTCTTAAAGGGACTTTGATGTAGTCGAACTATCCTTTCAAAACACTTATGATGTAACAAAGCCTCGTTTACTGAAATCATGTGATTTTTGGCGCTCTGAACCACTGTTTTAAAATCGCCCATCACAGATATTGTTGAATATAGCCGTTATTTATTTATTTTTTTGGCGCACAAAAAGTATTCTCGTCGCTTTATAATATTATGGTTGAACCACTGTAGTCACATGAACTGTTTTAAATATGTTTTAGTAGCTTTCTGGGCATTGAAAAAGGAAATGATTTTGCTGGCAATGCAGGCCCTCATGAGCCATCGGATTTTATCAAAAATATCTTAATTTGTGTTCCGAAGATGAACGCGGGTGTGGAACAACATGAGGGTGAGTAATAGGCATTTTCATTTTTCGGTGAACTAACCCTTTAATCTAAGCCCTGTCTGTGAAACCAGGCCTTAGTGTTCACTCACACGTTTTCAATCACTCGTTTTCATTCACTCCCTCAAGGTAACAAGTGGACCACTGCAGGAAGTGAATGAGGGTATAGAGGGCGATTTAGGCCACAGCCATGTTCACCACATGAAAGATTGTAGTGGCACTACCATAATATAACGTGGAACATGCCTAACAAAATAGTAATACCATGGTCTTTTTGTACTTTAAGTGTTTTAGTGTAGCTAGTGTTAGTGTATAGATACTCTGTTAGTTGTCAAATATCTTTACCTGCATTAGAGTCGTTCACAAGCTGGACGGGCACAACATAAAGAACTTTATCGCTGCAAATAATAGGATACATTTGCAGTTTGTTTGAATGGATTAAAAAAAAAAAAAAACTCTTCATACAGCACTGTTTTTGTTCTCCGTCTTCTAAAGTATCTCGTCTCTGTTTTACTGAGGAGAAAACGATTCAGTGCGTATGTCCTGAGGTTCGACATACCCGCGCAACATCGACCTCTAGGTGGCGCCACGACAAAAAAACTTTTCTGCAGTAAAAAACTTTCTACAATAACAATCATCTCTGGTAGTTAACATGAGAAGTAGTGACAGCAGTATACTGCAATGTGACATGATGCTATACATCGAAAGCAATTAAAAACATTATATGAATAATTTATTCGAATGTATTCTTTAAATGTAATAAATAACTATTGTATATGTGTGTGTGTATACAGTCAAACAAAAAAATTATTCAGACATTTTTGATATATTTTTACTGTTGGTTGCAGGACAATTGTTAATTTATGTAAGTGAGGATAGCAAAATAAAGTAAACTGTGACATATTATACCCAAAAATTCTTCACACAGTGGACTACCAGTAAAACTGATACAAATTTGGAACCAAAAATTATTCAGACACTTTGACCTGACCATGTTTTGCTTAAGTGTTATCTGACATAATTAAGATCATTTTTTTCTGACACAGTTTAACTCTGAGATCTTGTCATATTTTATTACCATTTTTTTAAACTATAGTGAATAAACTGTATTAATGAATGAAATGTTCAAGGTGTCTGTTTTTGGTTTGACTGTACATACACATATTCAGCTTTCATTTTCTAATATTAAAAGAGTACATACAACTTTTAAAATTTAAAAAGCTAAGATTAAAACAACATATCATAGAAATAAATAAAATACATGTGTGTGTGTGTATATATATATATATATATATATACATACATACATCCTGTTTGCAGTGAGCCCCTCCGCCCACAAGACTTTCAAAAGGTTCTTGCATCTGTGCTTGCGTTGCTTGATTGACCTTTACGGGAAGACAATCACAGTGTGGTTAGGCAAGCCAGTAAGTTGTTTATTTCTCTGCTATGAAAGTATATGCAAGATTGTAGCCTATTAATTCATAAATTGTCTGCACATACAATTTTATCATGTACTGTATGTTGTTGTTGTGTACTATATGCTCTGTATATGACATTACAGCTAAAAAACATGCAAAAACATTTGAGGTCTGAATGAAATAGTTCACATTCATAGTGACCATAGTGACCCTGCTGACTTTACCAAGGATGCAGCAGTTTTTTGTTGTTGTTGCTTTGAGTGTACTGGTGTGTGATTACGCTAATACCATTAGGTGTTATCTGCATCACAATCACTGATGTTGACATGCAGTAAGGTTTTACTTGAGCCAAAAAAAAAGAAAGAAAAAAAGTTTGATCCTTTTTTCAATTTTTGCATGTAAATGCAATACACATGCTAACGCCTCCCACTGTTTCCTGTTGCTACCAAGTGGAACTTAAAAAAAGGTACCACACAGGAAAAAAATCGTTACAGAGCCGTTGCACATTTCAGCACAGCACTTCTCTTAAATCTGCTCGTCTCTTTGGAAAATGCCACACAACGACACAGACTGTTCTACATCACATTTTAGATATCCACTTTTCACTTCCACCTACAGCATTGTGCTGCTGTTGGGTTTTCCTCTGAACTTCGTGTCTCTTTGTATATTGCTATGTCGGAATGGCTTGAAGAAATCCGTTCCGGTGATCTACATGGCCAATCTGGCCTTATCGGACCTTCTTTTCACGCTCTCCCTGCCCTTTCGGATCTTCTACTTTGCCACAGGTCGATGGACACTGGGAAACTTTCTATGCATGATTCCAGGGACCCTCTTTGCCGTCAACATCTATTCAAGCTCCTTGTTCATCACTCTCATCAGTGTGGACCGGATGCTGGCCGTGGTGTATCCCCTGAGATCTCGGCCTTTCCGGACGGTACCGGTGGCCTGGGCGCTGTGTGCGACCGTGTGGTTGATCATCGGTGGACTGGCAGTGCCAACTGCCATAAACCACCCCGAAAATGTGGACGTAAACTGTAGCGTTATGCGTTGTTTTGAAAAATACACAAATGATGAATGGAATAAAGGCTTCATCATCCTCTGCTGTACCACTTTCTTCGGTATTTTAGTACCTTTCTGTATCATTCTGGGCTGTACGGTGGCAGTCGTGCGGCAGTTGAGAGGGTACAGCATGACAACTTCGTCGAGCACCACCGAGCTGAGCAAAAGCAAGATTGTGAATCTCTTTCTGTCCAACTTGCTCATCTATGCCATTTGTTTTATCCCCTTTCACATTGCTTTCATCCTCTTAGGCGTGAACAAAGTTGGAATCTGGCATGAACAAAAAACTCAAGATTTTTTCTTTGACCTGCAAACTATTACCATGTGCATGGCCAGCACGAACAGCTGTCTGGACCCCTTGATCTACTACTTCAGCTCAAAGAGAATACAAGGTAGGGGCAGATGCGATTCTTCTTCCAAAAGCATCGGTCTCGGCCTGGTCCAGAGCACGAGTTGGACAGGACAGTAAAGCAACAAACTATCAGAATAACTTGAGTTGTTCAGGTAAACAAGAGGAAATGGTTATGTAAAAAACCAAACCCTGTAACAAAAGCTGACTCATGCAAGAGAATGTTACACGTCTCCTCTCATGTGCATCACATGAAACAATTGCAAATCTGTTTAGTTCGCCCAGGCGTTCTAAAACATTGTGGGAGAAAAGGGAAGAAAATGTTGAGCTGAAGTGGTTCTCTTAGAAGAATAGGTACCTGCCAATGTGACATGAATACTTTAATGTGTTTTTGGTAAACTTGCATTGTTGCACATGTAGCAAATCATCAACAAAGCTGTATAATTGCTTTTCACTGAGGGCCAAAAGGTTGTAGCTAAATATTTCGGCCTCTCTAGTCATGTATTGCTGTGGTTTCCTTTTTTTTTACCGCATTAGCTGCATTGTGATTTCTACCAGCATTATCATAGTTTGTCAAGATATAATTGTGTTTTTGTCATTAACTGAATTCATATTTACGCAAGACTGCTCTGAGTTTTTGCAAAGTATATACACTTTTACTTTAGTGTCATGCATTATATTAGAAGAAATAAACCAAACATATAAGTTTAATCCACGACTGTTATATCTTCTCAGATGATAGCTGCAATATAATGGTTCCTCACTTTTATCTAACTTTAACTGAGATGTGTGTGAGAAACATTCACACAGTTGCATGAAGCTCACAGGCTGGCAAAAAGGAAGTGAAAGCTGAATTTCTGAGTCAACAACAGTGTTAAACTACACACCCTCTCCTGTTGTTTCACACAAGGGTTCTTATTATTTGTGGTTTGTGAAGCAAGTGCCCTGAAAGGTCTCTTTGCATGCTATTTAAAATAGGCTACATTGATTTCATACTAAATATACTTAAAACGTATTTATTGACACATCACTTATGACCAGGGTTGGGGAGTAACGAAATACATGTAATTAGTTACATATTTAAAATACAAAATTTGAGTAACTGTATTTCATTACAGTTACATTTTAAATAGGTGGTAATCAAATTACAGTTACATCCGAAAAAAAGTGATTACTTTGAGTAATTTTAGTCATTTATTTCATTTAAACATTAATGTAAACTGTGGTGGGCAATTAATGTAAACAGCAATTAGTGATTCTCTGACACTGACACTGCAAAAGCATCCTAAGCTACAGTTCTGCTAATATTCATACCCCATTAAAGAATATGCAACATTTTGGATATTCTGCATAAAAATTGTTTTAAAAATTATTTTTATTTAGTACTGTCCTGTATAAGCTATTTCCCATGACAGATGTTTACATATACTCCACAAAACAAAATTACTAAATTTATAAAAAATTGCCCCATTCAAAAATGTACATATATACCTTTAAATCTTAACTGTCTGTCATTCCCTGAATGATCCATGACTGTTTTCATGTTTTGTGATAGTTGTTTGTGAGTCCCTTATAATTGTAAAAAAAAAAAAAAAAAAGTTTATGAGTTTTGTGAGTTTATATCTCTTATAACACTTTTCTTCTCAAAATTGAGTTTATAACTCAGAATTTGGACTTCTTTTCTCAATATTGCAAGTTTATATCTCACAGTTCTGACTTTAACACGCAATTACAACTTTATATCATGCAATTCTGAGAAAAAAAGTCAGAATTGTGAGATAAAAACTCGCAATTACCTTGTTTTTGTGTTACATATTAGTATTCTTAGTATTTAGATTAAGTTACAAAACTTGGATTTTAATGAGATACATTACAAATTACTTTTTAAAGCATATATTTTGTAATCTGTAGTGAAACACATTTCAAAAGTAACCTGCAGCCCTGCTTAAGACTTACTGATATAAAATTATAATTAAACTTTATTTGGAGTACTGCACATTTCTTAATAATATGCCTAAAAAGTGTTTTAATATCACTATTAATACAGATTATATTATCTTTGTATAATATCAGTCTTTAAAGTGTACATAATAATTCCACTTTAGCACAATCAAATATCCTCAAGTATCTCTTTAGTTGGATCTCAGCACTATTAAAATGCATTAAGTAGCTCCAAAATTAGTTGTTCCAATTTAGCAGACTTTAAGTATACCAAAAGTACAATTGCAGGGTATTTTTATATAGCACATCAATATGTAAATGTATTTGTAGTATACTTAGCACAAAATAAATGCATTTTAAATACGTATTAGTAATTATTTTCACTAGGGTAAAGTAGCTGTAATGATCAACAGAATGCAGAAGTAGTGTTTCAGTAGTTTATTGATGGATTTTACAAGCGAATATTATTTACAAAGCGAGAGCAGCAGAATAGAGTGCATCAAATCAAACGCCTCATTTATTCCAGACAAAACTTGCTACACCAGTATGTGGAAGAGGAACACATATAAATGGTACAATTAGAAAAAGTGCAAGCGATATGAAATGATTCCACCTCAGACAGGTCTAAGGATCCACCATTATTCATGGGTGAATCGTACATTAAAAAAAAAAGAAGTAAAGGAACAGCAAGAAATACATTTTTCACATCTGTGCCTAAGAAGATTCACCTTTAATTAAATTCAAAACAACTTGAAACATTTTCATCAGAATGGAGATAACATCTCACCATTTAGAGATAAAACATTTCATCCGGTCGATAGTTTTTCACATCTTTCTACAAACTTTATTTGCACGTAATAAAGAGCAATACACAGAGTATTTAAACATGATAAACTGCTCAGTTAAATCGACATTACTACAAAGAAATGGATGTCAAGTTAGGAAATCCAAGATAAGAAAACTTATATTGCTTATATCACGTTCAAAAAACCCACGCTATGACTTAAATAACAGGCTTGAAGTCATACATTTCTAAAATATGAGGTATACATCTTTTGGCATTGAAGACAATTTTCTAATACTGGATTTCTTCTATAACACAGGAGGAAATGATCAACATGTTTGGACAGATGAAACAAACTACAGGAACTGCCATCAGTCTACACAAACTGAGGCGTTACAGAGAAAAAAAGAAAAGCGCAAATCATTCGTCAGTGCAAGCCAGAATAAAGATGACGTCGGAGACTAATCTCACAGTTATCTGAGGAAACTTCCCCAATGAAAAAAAGAAAAACAAATAACCTGAGAGTGAAATAAAACTACAAACTATAGACTTCAGAATATGCAAATCAAAACTTCATAAAATAATTTAGACACAGACATAACATACTTGGGTGAAAAAAAATAATTACAGCTTATCCTTGGAAAAAAATGAACCAACAAATACACAAAGATGGCATTATGTAACATTATGTACAGGTTTATCATGCTGATAAAGTGCTGTTAAGCTGGACAGATGGGGAAGGGGCGCTTTTGGGTTTTGCTCAGTAGAGTTGAGGAGAAAAGAGGGAAACTACAGCAGGTGTCGGTCGCAAATCATCGTCTCCACGACAAACGTGTTCTCGAAGTGCCGGATGCTGTGGCAGTTTCTGGTCTCTCTCTTATCGATGTCTGAGGAAAAAGGCAGATTCGAGTTGGATTAAATGGACTGTTTCTTATAGGACCCGCATGTTGATTTCAAGTGTTCAACATCATGGTTCAGGATGGATTTTTGAGCTACCCAGTTTGGAAAGCATATTACACTACCATTCAAAAGTTTGGATCAGTAAGATTTTTTAAATGTTTTTGAAAGAAGTCTCAAGGCTGCATTTATTTGATAAGAAATACAGTGAAAACAGATATTATGAATATTATTAGAATTTAAAATAGATTTTCATTTCAATGCATTTTAAAACGTAATTAATTTGTGATGTCAAAGCTGAATTTTCAGCATCATTGCTCCAGTCTTCAGTGTCACATGATCCTTCAGAAATCATTCTAACACCGTGTCCTAACCAGACGCAACATGCTGCTGCGACACGTGATGACTACTTTAGAAACGACGTCGCAGCTGGAACAACACAAAGTATGCCAATGATAATCTCAGGTACTGTTTATGAGCTTTATTAAATGTTAAAAGCGTCTGATGCGAGTTTGAATATCGTTTTGTGTGTCTTTTATAGTGTACTGAAAGCAACAATGGACAATTTACCCCAGATCTTCGAAATGAATGGAATCAAGAATGTTCAAACTGTCAACTCATTGTGAACAGTCAAGTGTATTCTATGGCAAAAATTGCTACAGTAACTCGGTATGTATTTTCAATAAAGTTAAAATGGTTTATTATTCATGAATTTGATTATGTACTTATCCATTTCGTTGCGAGTGGTGGGAGCTTGCTGAGAGAGCATGCCCTCGCGCTCTTCTGATTGGCTGCGATTTTTGATTGATTTTATCACGTTTTAAAGTCGAGTCATGTCTGGTGTGGACAGACAAATTGTTTGTTGCTGGAATCTTATCGCATCGCGTCTGGTTAGGACACGGTGTAATATGCTGATTTAGTACTTAAATACATTTATGATCATTTTCAATGTTGAAAACATATTAAGTAGTGCTGCTTAATATTTTTGTGGAAACAGATGCATTTAGTCATGATTGTTTGATATTCAAAAGTTTAAAATGTATGTCTTTACTGTCACTTTTTATCATTGTAATGTGTCATTGCAAGTATTATTATTAATAATAATAATAAAAAAAATTCAAAAGTTTAGGGTTAGTTTTAATGTTTTTTTTTTTTCACAGAGAGATGTATAAACAATTCAAAACAGGCTTTCATGATGTGTCAAACTATAGTAACCACTACTAACTACTCCCGAAGATTCACTAGACTACCCACAATGCTGCAGAGAGATCCAAAGAAAAGCTCTGTTTCCATAGACCCAACCACGTAACCAGCAATCCACCTAATGTTAGATGATTCTGCCACTTTAGAATATTAAAATCAAACATTTAAAAAAAAACAAAACAAAAAAAAAAAACCACACACCACCAACAACAAAAAAACCCCTAAATTGTAATCGGAAGTGTACACTTTTGTACCCTCACTTTTTTCTTTGAAATTTACATATATTTTTTTGTTTCAAATCATAAATGCTTTAATCAAAAATGTCTTAATCTTGGGACTGGCCGAATTGTGAAAGAATTGTGAAATTTCTTTCTTTTTTTTGAGAGGATGAACTCCGTGGTCATTCTTGGTTTGACACAAATGTTGCAAGTCACCACATTTCTATTTCCTGTGGCATCCCAGACACCATCTGCACAAAGATGAGTGAGAGGAAGTTCTTATGGAGCCAAACTACAGCTCCCACACCGCATCACTTCCTACACCTCAGCCTCTGCATCACCCAAGAGAGGTGCCCCTTTGATCCAAACGACAACTCCCACAATGCATCAGCGTCTGACGTGCATCACATCCCCCTCTGTGTGGTTTCCTAACTGGAGATGTTCTGTGTACTATACAAACCTGAGTCACTCTCGCACGCCCACGTTCACACGCATTAATCAGGATGAAGATCAGTGCCAGCGTGCCACACGCACCGGATTCGAAAGAACGCGGTACATGCCCATATAGATCTAAATGCAATAATTTCTATTCGACCAAAGAACTCAAAGAGGAAGATACTGCTGTTGTAACCAGCAACAGATAATGTGGTTGATTGTCACAAGATAACGGAGCACAAGAGAAAAAACAAAACAAACAAAAAAAAAAAAACAGGAAGAAAATGAGCAGATAGACCACAGTCACATCTGTGTGTGCGTATGTGCAGGTGCCAGTAACAAATAACAAAAGAAAATGAAAGGCACAGTTAAAAACTAAAAAGCTTTTACATCTTCTGAACAAAATATCACTGATATTTTATTCAGAAGATGTAAAAGCTTTTTAGTTTAAATATGCAAAAGTCACCGATGATGCTTGGATGTTGTTATACAGTCACTAGGATGTAATAAACAAAAAAGATTTTAAATCAAGCCTTCTGGATTTTTTTTTAATGGCACTGCAGGCAAAAATGAGGTTTTTACTTAAGAATAGTCATTAGCACATCTTTTCTTAATAAGCCACACAATTTATGATATTCATGTGTCACAGAGCACATACAGAACACAATAATAAAAAGTAGGGTTACTGGTTTGGAATAAATAAGACTTATTATTTTATTTTTATTTATTTATTTAAATATTTGTATTTATTTTAATTTTTTAAGTCTTTTCTAATCACCAAAGCTGCACTTATTTGATTAAAAAAAATACATTAAAATAATATAGTAATATTGTGAAATTTTATTTCAATTTAAAATAACTGTTTTCTATTTTAATATATTTAAAAATGTCATTTATTCATGTGATGCAAAGCTAAATTTTCGGCATCATTACTCCAGCCTTCAGTGTCACATGATCCTTCAGAAATCATTCTAATATGCTGATTTGATGCTCAAGAAACGTTTATTATTATTATTATTATTATTATTATCAATGTTAAACACAGTTGTGCAGCTAAATATTTTTGTGGAAACCATGATATACTCCCAAGTTTGGGGTAAAAAAAAGAATTATTAATACTTTTATTCAAAAGCGACAGTAAAGACATTTATAGTGTTGCAAAAGATTTCCATTTCAAATAAATGCTATTCACTGAACTTTCTATTTAAAGAATCTCCCAAAAATGTATCATGGTTTTCAGCCTTGATGAGACTTCTTTCAAAAAAATAAATAAAAAAACATCTAAATTATTCCAAAATATTTGAGCAATACAGTAAGTTGGAAACCGAAGTTTAATACTTAGTGTTAAGGGTTTGCTCAAAACACAAATCCCAAGTATGATCAATGGTAATAATGATAATCACAATGGACTTCGCAACCACCAATAATAAAAGTCATGAAACTCACGTCTTTGGCTACTACGGCGTCTCAGCCTGTAGGTTTCTTTTCCGTAACAGAGCCGGTGGATGAAGGGTCCCAGCTGACGCATGTTCCTAACGCGTCCCGTCACCACCATCTCCTCCTGAATGATGTAGGTCTGGGGCAAATACATCCCCCGCTGCAGAAAAACAAATCCATTCAAACGGTCACATGGGACTGCAGACTTCATTCCATCAACACTGACACATTGGCTATGATGAATCAAACATTAGAATTCCGTGCATCGCCTCTGCAAGGGAAGTGACAAGTTCCGTTTAAGGGTTGCACACATTCGGAAAAATAAAAATTCCATGATTTTTTTCTGCATTTTTGTATTAAATAAATAAATTATCCTAAAAGAAATGTAAAAAAAAAAAATAATAATAATTTATTAATTTCTTTAAATATAAAATGTATATTTATGAAGAGGTTTCCATGACACTGCCATGTCTTTTAAAAAATTCCTGATTTTTCCAGGTTTTCCATGACCATGGGAAAGTATTTTTTTAAACAACTGATTTCTGATTCATTTTTACTCTTTCACATTTTATATTTCAGAAATAAAGGCTGCACATCAAATGCGTGACTCACGAACTGATACCTTTCGCTCAAGCGTTACATAAAACTTTATGCAATCTGTTACCTTGACATTGACAAGCAGCTCCCACAGGTTCCTGGGCGGCATGACGATTGTCGTGTTGAGCTCGATGACGTAGCACTTATCCAACGCAATGTCGTAGTAAGCTGTGAGTCCCTGTTAACGAGAAAAACACCTCCGTTAAAAACTTGAAAAATGATTTGAGATGTATAAAAAAAAAAAAAAAAAAAAGTATTTAAAAACAAAATCTTACTGACCCCAAACTTTTACACAGTAGTGTCGGTGTATATACAGTAGTCAGTATTTGAAGTGGATCAAAACCTTTCATTAAAGTTGTCCTAAAACCTTCTTCTTAGGATAACTTAGTTCTTGGGACAACTTTGATGAACTTTTTTGATCCACTTCAAATGTTGACTACTGTATATACACCGACACTACTGTGTAAAAGTTTGGGGTCAGTAAGATTTTGTTTTTAAAAACTTTTTTTTTTTTTTATACATTAAATTGATGCAAAGTGACAGTAGACATTCATAATGTCACACAAGTTTCCCATTTCCAAAAAATGCTGTTCTTTTGAACTTTCTCTTTATCCATATAATGATTTCCACAAAAATACTGTTTTCAACATAATAATAATATGTAATGTTCAGCAAATCAGCATATTAGAATGATTTCTGAAGGATCATGTGACACTAAAGACTGGAGTAATGATGCTGAAGAATCACATCGCAGTACAAATTAGATGTTAAAATGTTGAATATAATAATACATTATAATGATGTAATATTGGTAATAATATTTCACAATGTTACTGTTTTTACTGAATTTTTGATCAATTAAACCCATATGGGAGAACAAAATGCTCTGATTTCTGCCAGACTGACATTCTCATAGATTTATAGCTGCTGGGGAACTTGAGAATGTGGCTTTCACAGAAACATTTGCATGTACTCCTGTGCCTGGCACATTGCGCTGCATATTAAACAATGATTTCAGCAGACAAAAGGTTTCCTTAGAGATGGTTCACAGTCCATCTGGGGGAGCTGTGATGACTAACGGCATCTTTTGTGCAGCCAAAGAACTAGAAGAAACTGTACTAGAGCTAAATGGGCAGAACTTCACTTCACATCTTGGAAAGATCCTCACCCTGTGGAAGTCGTGAATGATATCAGCCGGGTCACTGCTTCCGAAGTCGGGCACTGGCACGCTGATCTGCTCGTAGTTATCATCCAGGTAGATGCCAACGTTTTCCTCTATCTCCTGCCGTCCGAGTAATGGGGCGAACAGGGGGTCCTCGTACATGACCCGACAGTGGAACAAACTGTCCTCTGGGATCTGGGGAAAGAAAGCAGAGCGGTTTATTATAGGGCACTTGAACTAGTCTAGTGAACAGAAGACTGAGTAAAAGAGCCAGCAAGGTGTTGCTATGGTGATCACTATGGCAATGAACTTGTCCGTGAATAAAAGATGATTAACAGATCCGATGACGTCTGGAGTCTCACCTGAGGGCTGAAGTAGTATCGGTAAAGGCATACGGATGCCATGATCAAGCCTGACAGGAAGATCACAAGGCCGAGCACGACGCACCAAAGGCCTCTAAAGGGAGTCTTCTTAGATCTTACCGGAAGCACCAACTCATCCTTCTGGGAAACACAAAACAATTTCAATTAGGATTAATGAATTCAAAGCACTTGGTATGCTTTTCATTGGCTGTTTGGTAGGGATGCACCGATATAAAAATTTTGTCCGATACCGATAATTCTTTGTATTTGAAAGCTGATAACCGATATATTTGCCTATAAATCTAAATCCTAATTTCTATATAATTTTTGAGAGCCTGATTACAAAAACCAAAGTCTCACCATTAAAAAGCCATGCCCCAAGCACACAATTATAATGATGTTATATTATATCATTAGAATTTTATGTAGCCTATATGACAGATTTGCGCTGCACATGTTGTACTTAACTGCATTTTCCTTTTTGAAGTGACTCCAATCACATTTCAAATAATTCAAAACCATCATGGTGAACAGTGCGCATCTGAAGGGTTAGAGCTGAAGGAAATAATCCATCATTTATTGGCTTCAATATATTGGCCAAATTTTCTTATTGGGCCGATAACAATAAAAATTAACATATATTGGCCGATACTGATATGGTGGCCGATATATCATGCATTCCTACTTTTTGGGTCTGGACTGATTCATACTTGACAAAACAAGTCAAATATACCACACATGCTTACTGAATGTTTAATTTTAAAATTATAGGCACTGATCAGTCTAAGGGTTGATCTACATATCTCAGTTTTTCATACCAAAATCTGTATGTGCAAGCTGCCACAAATCACTCTGCAAAAGATGGTTTTCTTACTTAGTATTTTTGTCTTCTTTTCTAGTATAACTACCAAAATATTCTTAAATCAAGATACATTTACTTGATATGCAAAAAGACTTAAGATATTAAAGGGATGGTTCACCAAAAAATTAACATTTATCATCTTTTTTGTCATTCCAAACCTATAAGACTTTGGTAAATCTATGAAACGCAAAGATATTTTTAATTAAACCAGAGAGGTTTCAGTCCAGGAAACCAAAACTGACAAGATATGTGATGCACAAAGAATGTGTGTTTATATAAGAATAAAATTAAAACTATCATCATAAAAAAAAAAAAAAAAAAAAAAAAAAAAAAATCTAAACCTATTGATCATATAAAGAGATGAAGAAGAAATTTGACATTTTTCGTTTGGGTTTCAAAGATTAGCCCAAGTCTTATGGATTTTGAATGACATGAGGGTGAGTAAACTGATGACAGAATTTTCATTTTCACTGAAAAATGTATCAAAATAAAGTGGGTTTATGCTTAAAAGATGGGGTACTTTAATCAAAAGAGAAAACAAGATTATTTTTCTGACCCCATTGACAGATATATTTCTTGTTTTAAGCATAAACTCACTTTTTTCCTATATTTTTTCAGAAAAAACAAGACTTAATATATGAATAGTTGTAATACATATGTTTGTAATGAAAAACAAGACAAAAGTACAAAGTAAGAAAACCATTTTTTGCAGCTCTTTACTTTCTGCACCCAACTGCGCCAATAAATTAGTCATGGCAGCGTCTCAAGACGTCAGGTGGCGTGAGCAATCCATCCGCCTCCAGTCTCTCAGAGACGATGGTACCGAGGACACCAGCTCGGATCAGCCCACGCAGGCTCTGGATCATCGTGAATCAAACAGACTGCTGACAGAGCTACTATCTCCGCCTGGCAGAGTGATATTTTTAGGCTTGTACTGTACTTCCACGCTCCTTATTTGTACAGGAGTTCCTTTCTACGTAGAGAGGACACACAGTAGCAGCGGGTAGGAGACAGTGTGTGGGTACCAGGCTGAAAATAACAGCATTAGTATCAGATTAGATGAATCCACGTCATTTTCACTCTAGTAGAGAAAATGAATGCAGGCACATGAGGTCAAATTGAAAATGTGACGCACTAGAGAAGGGAACGTTCTGTGTCGCCCACAAATGTCCCAGTTTTTAATGCATTTAGATTTCAGTTACTCTGAGCTGAATTCGGATAAATGATACTTTATTTTGGGTATAAGCTTTTTAGTTAAAACCCCAAAGATTTGATGCATATTAACAGCTTGCAATGACTCTGAATTGATGCATTCTCAGAAATGAGGAAATTGTGAAATCTGCTGTCAGCATCATATTCCTATGAGTCTCAGAGAAAGAAAGAAATAAAAGGATGTCAGGCATCCATTTTGTGAAGGAAAAGATCCTATTTCACCCCGGATGGCAGGATCAAGCGTGTGCCTATCTGGGTTGGAGCGAGTACTGAGTGTTCCAGGCACATAAAAACAAAAGGCTGCGGTCATCTGCACTGTTACAGCTCAAGTCAGGTGGTGATAAAAGGATCTGTAGTTGAATAACTACTACCATGGGAACAAACAGCAAGCATCCATATAGAGAACACACACACACAAATGTAGCTCAAGCCGATTTGTTCGGCACTAATCTGCAGTGGCGGCTACACGCCGAGGGATGAGGTAATGTCATCCTGTTATGCATCTCAATACTGGCTCGCATCCATCAGATGTAAACCAATGCAGAACTAAGGTCTAAGCCTGTCAAAGTGGTTAATAATATATACTTTAAAATTAACACATTCATAAAACTCTTGAGCTGTTCAGTTAGAAATAAGACATCTGATACGTATTATCAGTCTGTAATTACAGAACCAAGACCGAAACTGATGCATTCTCACAAATGAGAAAATTCTGTAATCTGCTGTCAGCATCATTTCCCTCTGTGCTGATTAGAACACAGACAAAAGAATGGATGTTTCCTGTGCATCTCAATACTGGCTCACATCTATCAAGTGGTCCATTGTTGAATTAAATTCTCCCCTATTCTTGCTTTAAACATGCACAAGCCTGATAAATAATAATAGTATATAACTGCATTCATTTGATTATAATAACAACTGTATATTATATTATATCATATACACAATACAGTTTTGTCTACTAATCGCCTAATTGGTTTAGAGACATAATAAAGTCCAATTATTAAAATTAAATTATTAATTATTAATTAATTTTTCTTAAGCATAGGTAAAAAATAATTTCAAATAATAATAATAATAAAAAAAAAGAGATAAATGCTTGCTGCATTTTAGATTTCGTTTTGCTGTGAGGAGGAACATGACAAAACAAAGGATGGTTTCACAGCAGACAACAAAACAAAGACAATAATGTATATTTAAATAGGAAGCTATAACTCACGTGAGAGTATGGCATGTGAATTTCCTCTTTGTCTCCATCGTTCTCCTTTTCCGGCTTCTGTACAGTTACTTGTTGAAACGATATCTTCACCATTCTGACGTTTCTTCCTAGTTTTTTACGGTTAGGACGTCCAGTAGTGATTGAACCACCAAGGACGGTTCTGAGCTGTGAATGAAACGCTCTACAGAGGGCGAACTTAAAGAGGATTCCCTCACTTCCGGTACACTTCAAAGTAAGAGTCCACCAATCGGTGTCTATTTTCTAAAATTAGTATCACTCACGATTTCCACACATTAAATAAATAAATAACGGTCTCGTCTGTTAACCCTTTCATATCCGATTTATGCTGCAAGGGACAAGAATTTCATTGCTTTACTTTACTCTAAATGCAACCATAAATCATAATCATTTGGGGAAAAATCAGGTTAATATTTTAATAGCTATTTCTAATGTCTATTACAAAAAACACTGGATAAACGTCCAGATTGTTATACATATGAATTTGTTGTGTTATTTCAAGAAAACTATTGGGTTCTACCCTATAGTCTTTGGTTCTACTACCCTGCAAACTTTTAGTGACTAGCACTGTGTTTCTTGTTTCTGTTTTTTCCCCCACAGTGCCACACCACCAACAACTTTGACATGTTTCCAAAGAGAAACACATTGAGTGTCCATGCATAAGCATTGTCAATTCACCAATCTACCCATTCTTTTAAGATTTTCATTCTTCATTTATTCCCATATGATTTTAACTGAGATCACATTTAGCAATATTTCTGTAGTATACAGAATACCTTTTTGTGCTTAAAAATGTAATAATAATAATATTAAATGTAACTCTTCAATATGATATTATTGCTACAGTTTAAAGATAGTTATGTATTGTATCAGTTTTGATGTAGCCTACTGATATTTTAATTATATATTGATCCATTGAAATTATAGTTTTCATCTGTAATTTGCATAATTAATAGTGAAAGTGAGAATTTTTAATGTATCATGTTTATTTGGCAAATTAATAACCTTGAATGATAGTGTTTCACCATGAATGTGATCATACTTTAACAGGAAAATATATCATTTAATAATTTACACATATTTAAAATGAAATCAAAAGTAGGCTAATACCTGGAATAATACAAAAATGATCCAATGGGATTTTTAAAATCAGCCCCTCATCTCCGCGTGGTCACGTCTTGGACTTTTATTGTGCAATTTTTCCACAAATGGGTGTCCATTCCGGTTCTATTTTAGCCGTTTACGGTGTTCTACTACGCGTTCTGATTTGCATCAGACTGCCGGAAGTCAATAAATAACTTGACACTGATTAATGCTTTTTATGGCTATGATGCAGGTTAGAATCTATAAATTATAATCTATAGCGCAAATAAATCATACTCAAGTATTTACAAGCTATGAAACAGAATCATTTTTAATTTTATGTTTTATCTTAGCACTTTTGGATTTTTTATTTTAAAAGATTGATTTAGTGGCATTAAACGGGATTCTGTTGAAAGTCAATTTAAATAACAAATGCATGTATGTTGTCAAATGTATTAAATGTAATATAAAACAGAAAAATGTAGCTAGTAAAATGTGTTTCTTTTATTCACTAAAACAATAGGATTTGCTATCTGGGGTAAATATATATCCTATATAAATATTATTAATGTAAATATGATATTGATTTATGTAGTTTAGTTTTCAGTAGTCTAACATGATTGTTAAAAGTCAACACATCAGTATGCTTGTTTTGCATTACATTCATATGTAGCTACCTTCATACATGGCCTCATTATAAACAAGTAGGCAATGACGATGTCCCACATACGCACACTGGTGGTAAAGTAGGACGTCGTGAATTAGATCAACTGCGCATTAATGGAAATGGTGCCGTGCACTGAATCCCAGTAGAGGGCGCACTTTTGTTCTGTTCAGAAATCCTGAAGCGAAGTTGTCATATTCATTGTTGTTTTATTTAATACATAAAAATCCATTTAAATTATGTATTTGACATTTAGGCTATTTGAATAGGCCTATTTATTCTCTTAGTAAGATCTAGGGTCAGGATAAACAATAGGAAGTTAGAGTTTATAGTAGGTAGGCTATACAAACATCTGTCAACCTTATTACATGTAGCCTAACAGATGAAGTTGCTTTAGAGAATTACCTGTACCATTTGCTTTGATAATAATAATAAATACTATCTCTACAGCTGAAGTTTCCTCATTCTGTCTCTTCTCGTTTCTGAGGTCAGTTCTCATTCCATGTCCCTTTACCTTTCTGAAGAGTTCAATTCCATCTGTAATTTCCAAGCATCAAGTTTCAACGCCTCTAACTTGAAAACCTAAGTTTAATGATTAGATTTTGGAGTAAAAATAAATAGGCCTAAATAAAGTGGTTGCATATTTAAAACCTGCAGTGAGAACAATGATATTTTACTTTTAACTTCATTGAAGAAAATTGAGTTTGAAAACGATATGCTGTTGACGTTTCACCACTTTGTTCTCAGTTTACAGACAGCAATAAATCTGTTAATCTCTATGAATTAGACACAATTTACTGAACTATGATACATAATTAGGCCTATATTAATATACTTACTAATATTGCTTACTTGTAGTAGCTTCAATGTCACAGTCAATTTAAACTCAAAGACTTCATAAAAATGAACAATAAACCATTAACAGATCATAGTTTTTTGACAGGCAAATATCTGTCTCTAAAAACAAAGAAAAGAAAGTGTTAAAATTTTGTCTCTCAGTAAATTATTCTTGACCCTAATTATTATTTTTAAAGGGCAGTATGGCTATCTATCTATCTACTCAGGGTAGCTGAGCTTAATTTAATTCAGTAAATTGTCCTTTGGTCCATCTACAGGTTCACAGGGTAGGTTGGTTTACAGTGCACAAAGGCATGGCTGTTGATTGGTTGCCAGTCAGTCCATTCACATGTAAATCAGACCTCATAAATGTCCCCCTTCAATCGCCCACTTTGCACAGTATATGTAGTGCTTGTTAGCGCAGACTTTTGTCTCGAATTGAACCGCCGACCATCTGCCCCCCATTCAGGCGTCCTCTCAGCGGTCTCAACTGCAGCAATATGGCCCCTGCGTCCCGCAGCAACAGACACGAGGAGGACTATTACGGAATAAAAGACAGAAAGGTACGCAACATGTCTTTTAAATAGCACCAGGAAAAGTTTATCGAGGTTTTCCCTCAACTTAAACGCATTTCTCTCTTCCTCTTCAGACGAGGAAACCTCTGGTGGAGAAAAAGAGACGCGCCCGCATAAATGAAAGTTTACAGGAGCTGAGGCTACTGCTAGCCGACCCGGATGTAAGTTCATTTATCACTTCTTAAAGCATCTGTATCCACCGCTAACATACAGTGCAAAAAGAGTCTTAACATCGCACTTTGCGTAATTTGTTTAGGCGCAGGTAAAAATGGAGAATGCCGAGGTGTTGGAAATGACCGTGAAGCGCGTGGAAAGTATTCTACAAAACAAAGCGAAGGGTAAGAGCTGTTTCAAGATCAAGTTTCAAACAGGCCTAAAACGGACGCTTTCCGTTGCATTTAAAATGATCCAGTATCATGTAGACCTTATTTGGGTCGTGACGTTATACCGCTTTTCTCCTCCGCAGAGGCTGACAGCGTGAACCGCGAAGCTAACGAGCGTTTCACCGCGGGCTACATCCAGTGCATGCATGAGGTGCACACCTTCGTGTCCAGCTGTCCGGGAATCGACGCGACCATCGCCGCCGACCTGCTCAACCACCTCCTGGAGTGCATGCCTCTGAACGACGAGGATCGCTTTCAGGACATCCTGTCAGATCTCATGACGGACTCTAGCAACGGTGGCACTTGGCCTGGCGAGCCGACGTACGCTACGCTGTCCCCCGCTGTCAGCAGTGCCTCCTCCGCCTTGTCCCCGGCCCCTTCAACCACCTCCAGCGATGACCTTTGCTCTGACCTGGATGACACGGACACGGAGCACAGCCGCGTCTCGGTGGATGCAAGGGATCAAGCGCCAAGCATGCCAACCATGTACCTCTCCAAGTCCGTTTGGAGACCCTGGTAGTGTCGATTCATGAACATTTGAGTGCATTTTTATTAGTTTAGAGCTATTAAAACCTGCATTAGTCCAGGATTGAGCACATTTGTGATAGACCATTCATGGACAGTTCTACAGTTGGAATAGGGCATCTGCAATGTTGCTTTTCTGTCATTTGTCATCGACCTGTGGATACCCCTCAGTAAGCTCTTCTTGGTGCAACAATGTGCATTTCAATCCAGTTTCACACATAGTTTGTATTTTTATTTAATTGTTTTCTTTTGTATAAGCTAAGTTAAAACAACACTGTAAGGATAAATAATATTTCTAGGGAGTGTCTTCCCATTTCTAATTATTGTACGCTCTTAAAAATAAAGGTTCCATGAAGAACCTTTAACATCCATGAAATCGTTCCATTGCACAAGAGGTTCTTTATGGTTTTACTCACGCACGCGCGCGCGCGCACACACACACACAGGTTCATTAAAGAACTTCACTGAAAGGTTCTTCGGGGATCTCCTATGGCATCACTGTGAAAACCTTTATTTTTAAGAGTGTAGGGTAGGATGTAAATATTTCAATGTCGTGGCTGTAGATATAGATCTCTTTACATTTAAAAGTGTATGTAATCGTTGTGATAAAGGAATTTAAAATAAATAAAAGTCATATGTAATGACATTTAATGTGTTTTATATGTGATTGTGACTTCACTCTTCATTAAAATATCATTTTGATCTTCCTATTGTAAGGAGCGTCATGTTTTGTCTTTAAATTTCCGTTACAGTTACGCGAATATGGGGCTTTCCTTGAAATGAAGAAGAGCGGACGTTTTTAGGCAGCTGCAGTTGCTTTGGTGAAATAACCAGAGTATGTTATCTGTTTTATAACACCTCTGCACGTCTGAAAGTGTGAATGTCCGCTTTGGGTATTTTGAGGCTTCAGACGTGTAAAACTTAACACCCATAACCGATTAGCCACACTACAGTTGCACAGAATGACTAGCGCTAAAAGGTGTCGCGCTGCAGATCAGGTCTGCTGTGGAGTACGTGTTGCTGTTCAAGTCTGCCATCGAAAATAAGTATAGCAAAAATGGCATTTTGGCGGAAAATATAGTTGCCATTGTATTTTTTTTAATTACAAATATATATATATATATTTGTAATAGACAGTAAAAATAAAACCTTTCTGCAACCATACTCGCCAACCCACGTGGTTTACTATGAGTTTTACTCTAAGTTACGGCTTTTTATTTCGGTCCTGATTACGGAAGATATATATTATTAATAAAAAGCATGAAGTCTTACACAACTGAGCACAGAAATATATATACGTTATCTATCTACAAATGAAGTCGAAATAGGGAACTCCAAATTAAGTCGAAAATAAACAGAGTTTTCAGAAAATGTTTCAGTAGCTAAGTTACCAAGGCATGATTCCTTGTCTATATTTAGCGTACTGTAAAAAACAAACGCTAATTCCAACAAAAGTTAGTCATAGTGTGTTAAATAGACGATCGCGAGGTCGTTGAGGTTAGCAACATTAGCTACTCCCGCGGTTTCTCTGTAGGCTATCGGACGTCGACAAAACAGAAGTGACACTTTAGAGGCTTGCACTTCACAAATATTGACTACCACAAAACCACTTTGTTTTTTTTATTTAAAACGTGTAACTTACTAGGGCTGCGCAAGACTAAACCTCAACTGACTGCGGCCGTCAAACTGACAGAATAACGACTGATTAAAGAATAGCCTAATAGACCGAGTAGTCCAAATGAATGACCTATAGTTTGAAGATCCGTCTTAGTTTATATAAACCATTAACTGCAGTTTTCCACAACCAAGATTTGAGCACGTTTGACGTAAATACGTATTAACTCTTTTAAATCCACATATAAGGTTCGCAGACTGTTGACAGGTTGTATTACCACTGCTTTCATCAGAATCAGGGCCGGATTTTCGGCGTTTGAAGGTTGTTGTCTTGGTAGGAGGCCTGGTTGAACCATTCACACCTTGTCCTCAAATTGGCGCAGGTGTGAAAGAAAGGAACTAGCGCGCCTTTCATGTGTGGTGGCACAAACCCCTGTCTGGGCGCACAGTGAGGAGAGTCTGATCACATGAAGGGAAGTTGTGCGTCGGATGTGCGCTGTATAATAATAAAAAAAAACGTTTTAACGGTCGTCTGACTTTGAACATATGGCGCAGAATGGGCCCCTCTGTTCCAACGGTCCGTTTGCGCAAGACTGGGCTGTACACTGACAAGCAAAGACGTCATTATCAGCTCTACTAAACACTGGGAAATGGAAATAGGCATTTTAAATACAACATTATGTTTCAAAGTGACGTTATGTACATAAAATAGCCTATATTAGAGGACTGGACGAAAACAACCTCATCATACATTTAATATCACAAAAGACTTTTCCTTTGGACTCTGAACATCTTATATAGATGACTTTCAAGTCAAGTCACCTTTGATAACAGGAAATTATGCATTTCAGCTGAAGTCAGTTCAGTGTTGATTCAGTTTCGTTGTAAAGATGATCAATTTTAAAATTAGTTCACTTAATTTGTGAAGCAGATCTGCAAAATGATGTCATTTTCATCTTTCGATGAATATTTGTACATAGTGTAAAAAGCTACACGATCAGGGAATGCATTTGAAAAAACATCCGATTCATATACATTTATTTCTACATTAAAATAAAAAGAAATGTACAATATTTTTAAATGCATATACATTTAAAAATATACACACAAAAGTGGTCTGATTTCTCCAACCTCAATGTACTAAATTCATATACTGTATTATAAATCTTGATAATCATGAACAAAGACACAGCCAAGAGTAATTTCTTTCTAAAAAATAGACTTTATTTCAAATTATCAAACAACAAAAAGGGGCAGCATAAAGGAACACCACAAGTTTGAAAGTGACAAAATGCAAGGACATTTATATACAATGTAGGCTAAATGTTGTGAAATAGTTTCCTCAATACTGAAAGCTTACTGCCAAGTTGACCTTCACATGGAGACCCTAGAATCTGATATTTAAACCTTCATTCTGCCCATATGCATAAGGTGTTTTTGAGCTGTAGTAATTGTAGATTTATGGTAATTGTGGTTATACAGCAGGTTTAGGTGGGAACAGTCAGAGATCAGGGTTAGACCTCTGTCTCAGCAGATTTGACCTATGTATGGGCTTATAAAAGGAGACATTTAACACTGAGGTTCTATATAGCAACAGACAATCAGACAAGCAGTCTGAACAAAACAACAGCACCTAAACTCTTGAGCCCAAAATACTTTTCTGAAAAATTCACTTAATGCTACTAATGCAACTAATGCATTGCACTTGAGGTCTTAACACATTCACAATCTGATCAAATAAGCTGCAAGTGCTAAAGAAAAGTTATCGTAGTTTGCGTACCTTTCAACTGCCCTAGTTTAATAAATTATATTTCAGCTCATAAACTACAAGTCCTCAGTGTAGAATTGTGAATTTGAAAGGATATCAGAAATCTATCCCACAACACAACTATCAAACACCAGAAGAACTGTGTCAAGAGCTTTTACGTCTTTTCAGAAGAAGAAAAAAAAACATATAAAATATTTTCTTTTATAGAAAAAGAAAGTCGTAAAGAAGAAAATAAGTTAGTTTGTAAATATACACAGGGAAAAACTGCCAGGGAAACACTGAAAAGGAAATATTATTCCTTAATATTAAAGTCCAGCAGTAATGGTCACTGAACAGCACAGAGTCTGGCTTTAAAGACAGTTCAGACTGTCTGGAAATAATCTGTTGACTTTGATATGCTCTCACACTTACTCACTCTATCACTCACTCATGTATTTACACATCTGTACACACTCACACAAACTAGCAACCAGAACGAGTCTTCATGAAGGTCTGTGGCTGCGGCAGAAGCATTTTCTCGATGCTAAAATGTCCGCATTGTCCGATCAAATGAGGTCTGAGGTCTGAGGTCTTTTTACATGTGGAAAAGAGGTCTGGTTTAGGTGACAGGACCTGGACAGCCATGTGCTTTAGAGTGTGAAGGATCTTCACTGCTATTGGCCAGAGGTGCGGTGACATCATTGGTTTCTGTTTCCCCCATGTGCAGATCTGGTGGATCCTCCTCTGTCAGGGTTTCACTGACCTCTTCACAGCTGACACACGCCTGCAAATAAACACTTATTAGTCTACATGGAGTGCACAACTCATTTTATTCTCTATTCTACCATTAAAAAATGTAACGTGTGATTTTATCCATCTGGAATTGACTAGATAGTGAAATGTGGTAAAAGTTATTACTTTTTGATGAAAGTTACAACGACATATCTAAAAATTATTTAACAAAATTCTATTTCACATAACATTTGACCACTGTAATATTATATATATATATATATATATATATATATATATATACACACACACTATTGTTCAAATAATTGGGGTCATTAAGAAATGAATACTTTTATCCATCAGCAAGGATGCATTAAATTGATCAAAAGTGACACTAAAGCTATTTATGTTACAAAAAATTCTATTTTATTTTCATTTCTATTTCAAAGAATCCTTAAAAAATGTATCAGTTTCCACAAAAAAATTAAGCAGCACAACTTTTCTCAATATTGATAGTAAAAATATTTATTATAATATAAAATATTATATATTGTAATATTGTTTTACTGCATTTTTGATCAAATAAATGCAGCCTTGGTGAGCATTAAAGACTTTCAAAAACATTTAAAAAAATTCTTACTGACCCCAAACTTTTGAATTGTAGTGTATATCGTCCATGCATCATAACAGAACATCATTTATGCATTAAAAACTGACATCAGTACATATTAAATAAAATATCAATGTATACAGACCTTGACGTCAATGGCTTTGGGCAGTCCGCCTCTTCTCATCCAGGGATGCACTTCTGCCAGCTCTCTCTTCTGATCTTCTGTAAAGCGCGGCTGACTTTTCTGCATCTGCCGCAACTTCTCCCTGTCCTCCCTCAGAACCTTCTGGATGTCACTGCAAAAGAGAAGAATTTGTTTGTGATTTAATGCCATGCCGGCTTCCATGGATATTTTCATGGCAAAAAACCAATACAATACAAGATTAAAACCTATCCACCTATTTTCTAAAGTATCAAGTGTTTTAGATTATGGGAGGCACTTCCAGTTTGGGAAAGTTTCACTCAAAAAAACTGAACAAATCATTTCAAATCATAAGGATGTGCTACAAATAATCCTTATCTGTCAGCTTGAATAAATGAGCTGTAAAATCTCCGTGTTTTATTTTCAGACAGCAGGAGAATAACGTAACGTTTGGTATTTTAATGTGACAAGAATGGCAAGAGCTCCTTTATTGTACCCAGTTTTTGAAAATGCTTATTGCGTTCATAGAGTGAACCTTTTTTTTATTATTATTTATTTATTTATTTTTTGTTTTTTAACAGTATAACAGAAGTTACTCCCATAATCCCATACTCTGTAGGAAAAAGGTGGATACAAGCTTGAAAACGGAATGTGGTCTGACTTTGTAAAAGTGAAAGCTAAATAAAACAATTTCAAAAGAGTAAAAAAATATGAGCACATACACACTCAATCAGTGGCCAAGTACACGCAAATAACATTTATGTATCGCCCTCTAATGGGCATATCATATATATATATATATATATATATATATGTATATATGTATATATATATATATAAAAGGTTTCTATTATTCTATTAATATGATGTAGTTTGGAACAACATTTTTGGTCAGCTGAATCACCTGGTTAAACACAAAAGCTCTAAAGGCCCCGATATACTTAAAGCAAAATCAAAGAAGGAACTGGTGTGACGTCATTTCAAACAAAATCAGGCTAAAACGAAGTTCATTTGGAGTTCGTATTGGGAGTTCAAAACAGCCTGCCAAAGCGAATTTTCCAGCTGGTAAACACCTATGAACTACCATTGGTCTGTGCCAATTACGTAACAAGTGAATGCAGCACTGAGGCCCCGCCTTCTTTGACGTGAAAATCTTTCAGACGCCAGTAAAAACATGAACACACTGGAGAGCCGCTTTATAGTAGAAACTGAAGTTGTAATTCTGATTGAAAGAGACACTGACACTGTTTTTCATGTCCAATACTGTAAAGCTGCTTGCTTTTAAGTATTCTATTGTATAAAGTGCAATATAAATATACGTGACATGACTTTACTGGTGTGCCGAATTACAGAGCTGGTGCAAACATATCCACATCGCTACGATAAGATGCTTCCTTACTGCTATTTTCTCACCACATCATCATTTTTGTTGTGCTTATTCTGTTATTGAGAGGAAAGCATGCAGCACATAATTACATATTCATCTAAACGTCACTCTCAGCAGTATGGCCGGTGTCGGGATGTTTGCTAACAGTATATGATGAAAAGGTATTTCAAATTTCTTTTTACCCCTAAGCGAAGAATGGAAAAGAACTTTGCAGTGAGTATATCGGTGCCATAAAGGTCTAAGGATGAAGGGCAAGAAGGCAGGGGAGGAGAGGTTACTGGTAAGCGGGCATAACTGCTAGTTGTGGGATGGGATCTATTTCTTCTTTCTCTGCCCACTCACCAAGATGGTAACTGGTATGTCATCATAACATCTTCGTCTACGTTAGCCATGAGCAGCCACGGTGGGTCCTGCAGTACATACTTGATCAGGTTCTCACTCCTATCCAGCGCAACAGAGCCTTGCCCCTTGGCCTTACGGGACCTCTGGGAGGAATCCACACTGCCAAAGTAGTTGCTGCTGTTGTTGCTTGTGTTGCTGCTTCCTGAGGAAGAAAAAATAAAAGGGGTGGTGAGAGAAGCAGACCTTTTAAAAAGCACAGTTTTCTAATGGAAAGTCTGTATTGGATAAACCAAACATAATACAAAATAGTTTAGAGGAAGTGGGAAAAATCTTTTTGGTACATTTCGATTATTGTGGGCTTAGAATATGAGATTCTTCCTCTTTTAGGATTGCTTTCATGCACTTTCATGTAATTTATTCCTGTGATGGCAAAGCTGAATTTTTAGCATCATTACTCCAATCTTCAGTGTCACATGATCCTTTAGAAATCATAATAATATGCAGATTTGGTACTTTTCATTTCTTACTATTATCATCAATATTAAAACAGTTGTGCTGCTTCATATTATGTGAAAACTGTGATACATTTTTTCAGGATTCTTTGATGAACAGAAAGTTCAAAAGAACAACATTTACTTGTAATAAAACTTTTTGGTAAGTTAACATAACATAATATAATTGTCTTTATTGTCAGTTTAGATCAATTCAATTCATCCTTGCTGAATAAAAGTATTTTCTTTTTAAAAGAATCTTACTGACCCCAAAACTTTGCACAGTAGTATATTTCAGTGTGCAATGTTTTAAGGTGTATGTTCAACAGCATATTAGTTTTTGCTGCAGCATCAAAATTGGTATTAAAAAAATCATTATATTTTTCTGATATGGCATAGTGACAACCCTGCACTACAATCTGCACGCTACAAAGGACACTTCAGATCAGCAATTAACAGGACGTGTCATTTCAGATCTATAAACTATAAACTCCAATTCTCACCAGTTCTACTGGCAGATCCGCCACTGGCAGACGTTCCACAGCCGTTAGAACCAGAGCCCATGGAGCCTGAGGTGGCAGAGCCAGTGCCGGAGCGCGAGTCCTCTGGGAGAATGTCCAGCAGGTCACTAGATGATGAGAACTCATCGCTATGTTGACCATCGACAGGTGACCCTTCATCCTAGAAAAACAACAAAAATAGAGTATAACATTAACATTAATTTTACAGATGGTATGTAAAGCATCGAAAGTTTGCTAAATGCATTAATTGTACATGTAAGCACCATGGCAACTCTTCACTATTCACACACCCATAATAGTAACCTCATAGTTCTTTAATTGCTAATTTATATCCCCGCATACCAGTTGTATACAGAAATTACATAATTAAAGGGTTAGTTCACCCCAAAATGAAAATTCTATCATTAGTTACTCACCCTCATGTCGTTCCACACCTGTAAGACCTTTGTTCATCTTCAGAACACAAATGAAGATATTTTTGATGACAGAATGCTGTCAGATTTCCTTCCATTGACTGCCTTCACAACTGAGACTTTGACGCTTCAAAAAGTTCATAAAGAGATCGGAAAACTAATCCATGTGAATCGAGTGGTTTAGTCCAAATTTTCGAAAGAGACACAATCACTTTTAATGATGAACAGTTTTAATTTGGGCTTTTACTCGCAAATAAACATTGATCAGTAAACATAAACAGAAGCTCAACCTAACTTGAATAACGCACCTTTATAAACTTTTTGAAGTGTAAAAGTCTTAGTTGTGAAGGCAGTCAATGGACAGCATTCTGTCATCAAAAAGATTTTCATTTGTCTTCCGAAGATGAACGAAAGTCTTGCGGGTGACATGAGGGTGAGTAATTAATGACAGAATTTTCATTTTTGGGTGAACTAACCCTTTAAGGATCTAAATGTCCAAGAATGACCTCTAGGCTCAATATGAAGAAAGCAAACTTTTATGCTGCATGGTTTGTTTCATTAAAGGAAAATGGAGATGGTATTTTTTTATTTATTATTAAATGATTCATTATTTATTTTTAATACCGAAGCACTTGGGCATGACATACTGTTGGGGGATCCTAAATAATTGTGCATGCTTTAAAGCCTAATGTGCAGAATACAAACTTACTGACTGCATATTATTTTTTAAAATACAGATATAAATTTCGCAATAATAACCGTGCAATAATGTTGCATGCTTTAAGCCTAATGTGACTGCAACATGATGCAAGGATTGAAAGCTTAGGATCGTCTTCCTGAAAAACGTAAATACTGCCACCTTTTGGTCAATCCAAAGTGTTGCATTTGAGGGGTTCTTTTTGTGTGTGCTGTTTGAATGAAAGACATAATGAAGCAATGAGAAGTGAGAGTAAGAAAAGAATTTGAAAAGAGCACCATGGTATTACCATGTACAAAAATGCACTGTAATATGATGGTACTTGTAAGTCAAAGAAAGCGAGAAAAAGAGTCCCAACCTGTAGCATATCTTTGTCAGTTTTGGTTTGCCCGACTGCACTCCCTGCTTTCTCCACACTACTGCTGCAGTTGCCCTGTGGTACAACAGATGGCGCCATGCTCTCCTGCCTCTCAGCAGAGCGTTGGGTCTCCTCTAACTGCAGCAGGTTGAGCTGCAAAGGCGAGCTGCAGCGTGACTGGAACAAAGGCGGGGAGGGTGGGCTGCTTCCTCCCATGGACTGTGGGGTGGGGGTTCGCAACAGCTCCTCCCTCAGCTCAGGCTCCGGTGGTTTTGGGGGTTCCTCAGGGCTAGCAAACTGGAATGGCTGTGGCTGAAATGGAGCCTGTGGGGTAAAGGGGTTCTGGGAGGTGAACTGGGTCTGTATGGTAAAGGTCGACTGTGGAGGGAATGTTGCCTGTGTGGTGAAACTAGGCTGAGGTTGAAAGGAAGGCTGCGCAGGGAAACTTCCCTCCTTGGGGTAGAATGGCTGCCGCGGAGGGCTGCCCATCTGTGGGAACATGTAATTGGGCAGTACAAGCGCCACCATGGGGGTGACCAGAGGAGCCGAGTATGGCGTCTGGATGGGCTGCATCGGGATGCGTGGATCTTGGCTGCACTGAGTCTCCGCAAAGCCTGGCATCTGAGCATCCACCCTGGGCTGCATGCTGCCGGCTCCCGGGTACATCTGCAGTGGGTACGCAGGCATCACAGCTGGATAGGCGATTGGGAAGGTGGATTGGGATGTGTCTGATGGAGACCAGGAGGTCTGGTTGAGGCCCTGTAACTGAGGTCTGGGTGTCGGTCTACGGCCTGAAGGAGTGCTGTCAGAGGACTCGTTCGGCTTGATCCGCTTGGACTTGGTCTTCTTGTTGCGACCCCGGCGGGTTCCGGTGGTCTCCGGTGCATCGCCACCACCTTGCTTACATGAGCGAGCAGCAGGAACAGCTGGAGAGAAAGACAGGAAGCTGTTATCGACTTAAAATAGATTTTGACTTTTTTTTTGCTTGACAGTTAATTTAACAAACATAGCTACTGAAAAAGTGGTTCTTCATGTGAACGTTATGGACTACATGTAGTAAGGAACAAAACTCTAGGGATACAAGGTTTGGGGAAATATCTAAATGCAAATTTTCTGATAAAAATTGCAATTACATTTTTTAAATTACAAAACAGTTTCAGGTTTGCTGTGCTTGTTTGTAGGGCTGCACAATTCTGGTAAAATTTAGCGATTATATGTCAATATAACTATAAAATAATAATAAAATAATTATAATAATGTCAAGTAACCTTTATTTATATATAGCACTTTTTACAATACAGATTGTTTCAAAGCAACTTTGCAGTAATAACAGGAAAATTATCCATTTCGGCTGTTGTTCAGCTGAGGTCACTTCAGTGTTGATTCAGTTCCGTTGTAAAAATCATCAGTTATTAAATTAGTTAATTTCATCTACAAAGTAGTTCTGCAAAAACACTGATGTCCAGCTCAGTTCAGTTCTCATTCAATTGTCAGTACAGTCAGATCAATAATATTGTTGAATATTAAAGGATAAGTTCACCCAAAAATGAAGATAATGTCATTAATTACTCACCCTCATGTCGTTCCACACCCGTAAGACCTTTTTACATCTTCGGAACACAAATTAAGATATTTTTGATGAAATTCAATGGCTCAGTGGGGCCTCTTTGGCCAGCAATGTCACCGAACTTCTTAAGATCCATAAAGATACTCAAAACATATTTAAAACAGTTCATGTGACTACAGTGGCTCTACCTTAATATTATAAAGCGACGAGAATACTTTTTGTGCACCAGAAAAACAAAATAACGACTTTTCAACGATATCTAGTGATGGCTGATTTCAAAACACTGCTGCGAATCTTGTGGTTCGGATCACGTGTCAAAATGCCAAACTGCTGAAATCATGTGACTCTGGCGCTCTGAATCACTGATTCGAAACAAAAGATTCGAAGCAGTGTTTTGAAATCACCCATCACTAGATATTGTTGAAAAGTCGTTATTTTGTTTTTTTTGGTGCACAAAAAGTATTCTCGTCGCTTTATAATATTAAGGTAGAACCACTGTGCTCACATGAACTGTTTTAAATATGTTTTCAGTACTCTGGATCTTGAGAAGTTCGGTGGCATTGCTGGCAGTAGAGGCCTTACTGAGCCACCGGATTTCATCAAAAATAACTTAATTTGTGTTCTGAAGATGAACGAAGGTCTTAAGGGTGTAGAATGACATGAGGGTGAGTAATTAATGACAGAATTTTCATTTTGGGTGAACTAACCCTTTAAGTGTCCCCAACTAAGCAAGCCAGAGGCAACTAATGTACTAATAACAGTAAATTATATGTAATTACATGCAACTAACCAAACCCAAAAAACCTAACTGGTAGCACTTTATTTTACAGTCCTGTTCCCCATGTACATACAATGTACTTATTAATTGCAAATAACTGTGTAATAACTAAGTACTAACCCTGAACTTACAACTAAACCTAACCCATGTAGTTACCTTATATTACCCAGTACTTTCTTAGGTAAGTACACTGTAAATACACATAAGTGCACATACTGTAAACCTTCTGTTACCTTCAAAGACCACATTGCAAAGACAGCTCGTTCATGCAGATTTGCACTATACAACATCAGGAAAATCAGGCCCTTTCTAACAGAACATGCAACACAACTCCTTGTCCAGGCCCTGGTCTTTTCTAGGCTTGATTACTACAATGCTCTTCTGGCTGGACTGCCATCATGCACTATCAAGCCTCTTCAAATGATTCAGAACGCTGTAGCATGTCTCGTCTTTAACGAGCCCAAAAGAGCCCGCGTCACGCCTCTCTTCATCTCCCTGCACTGGCTACCACTTGCTGCTCGCATCAAATTCAAGGCGTTGACGCTTGCTTACAGATCTACCACAGGCTCAGCACCCTCCTACTTCCACTCACTCTTACGAGTCTACACTCCGACCAGAAGCCTACGCTCATTAAAGGAGCGAAGGCTCGTGGTACCATCACAGAGAGGCACAAAATCACTCTCCAGGACATTCTCGTTCACTGTCCCTTGCTGGTGGAATGATCTTCCTGCCTTCATCCGCAATGCAGAATCCCTGGCAATAAAACTCATCTCTTTCATGAGCACTTATCCTCATCTTAAAAAAAAAAAAAAAAAAAAATTTCTATACCTTTCTATCCCTTCACTTCCTTTAATCTCTCTCTATTGTAGCTTATGATACTCTGAGCACTGCCTAAAACTTGTATTGTGAGCACTTCTTGTCCCTATTTGCCTCGTCATGACGACTCGCTTACTGTATTCCTCACTTGTAAGTCGCTTTGGATAAAAGCGTCTGCCAAATGAATAAATGTAATGTAAATGTAAATGTAAAGTGCAACTACTTACACAACTCTCTTTTAAGTACATGTTAATATTACTCAGTACTTAAAGTGAAATAAAGTGTAACCATAATAATAATAATAATAATAATATATATTTTTTATTACTAAATAAAAATATTAAACAAAATAAGAAATGTTACAAGAGTAATATTTTAAATAAAAAAAACTGTAAAATTACAATAATAATATTCATAGCTGTCTTAATTTCTTCATTTTCAAATGATAAACCATCAAGCATTCATTTTGGTAGAAAAACACAGAAAGCACTTGAAAATTCTCGTTTTTTTTTCGTGTTTTGGATTTTAAGTTCTTCTCATTACAAGAGTGGGAAGATTGACTGCACGTATAAGCAACTCAAACTCAGAGCAGAACAGAGCTGCTCTGAGACACTAAAATACACAGGATCACAAGCTTCTCGCGTTTGAAAGAACCCAGTGCTGTGCTTTAGGGCTGCGACAATAAATCAATGCATCTCGATTCGTGAATTGATTCTGAGATTTTCCGAATACATCGCGATCCTCTGTCGAATCTAGTCTAAGCTTAGTTTTTAACAGCAGATGGCACTCTAGGCTAGTTTTTAACCTCATGCTCAAACGCTCATGAAGAAGAGCGTAGAAGAGCACTCATGGTTCAGGCTGAGTCTGAGAATGTACTTGCACCTCAGAATGCTTTTATGACTTGAGATTAATGTAAACAGCCCACTGCACACACCCTTGTAATTTGCTTCAACCCTTTCAAACTTTATGAATGATTCTTTTATAGAGGGTTTAAGTAGCGTGTGTAAAGAATTGAAAGCATTCAAGCCAGAGTATGGCTGTTTCTAAAGCATGCAGTGTCGTCTGCTGTTGAAAAGTAAGCTCAGATTCGATCCAGATTTGCGATGCAGTGATTTATTGTCACAGCCCTACTGTGCTTCACTCTGAAACAGTGCATTTATTTATTTAATTAAATCTTTATTTATATTTATTTAATTAATAACACCAATCGTGCAGCCCTCAAAAATTCTCTCTTCTGATGTTATACACTTAATTCCACAAGCAGCAAATGGAAGATTTCTGTGTACACAAGAACATTCAACATCAGGTTTAGACTATTAAATCCTTCCTTACCCTCAGATGCAACTTGTCCTTTCTGTCTCTCCAGATAGAGGGAGCAGTCGGCTTTAAAAGCATGCACACCTCGCAGCTCTCTGAAGCGGCTGAGGAACGCCTGCTCTTCCTTCTGGGTATGTGCCGCCAGAATCTGCTTGGTCAGGCCCAGTTTCTTGTAAGCCTCTCGCTCTGGATTGTGCGGTGAGAGTGCGGCCGGAGGGACAGCGAGACCCTGACTTTCAGTTCCTTCAGCGCTGGGGACGTCTTCAATGATCTCTACAAAAGAACAAAAAAAGACATTTAACTCAACAATGAGTGCAGTGCTCTCTCACAGATGATAGGACCAGCACTTGTTTAAGAGCTGCATCAAAGACTTCTCATGTGTATCTCATGCATGATGGGATGGGAACCAGGGGAAAATGCAAGCAGGATGCACCAATTTTTGGAGTCCTGCATGGCTGATTTGCACCTTTATTTTACTCATCAACTCAATCAAAAGTCTTTGCGATCAATTTTTTGTCCCCATGTTGTGGTAAGATTTTACTAACTTTGCAAGTGAAGTTTGGTAGAGAATTCTTGCTTTGGAGAGATGTGTCTTGTTGAGGATACGACTAAAACAAAAAAGGTGTTTTACCAAGGAACAGAGAAATCACATACAGCTCTAATACAGATAAACGTATCCAAAACCTAGTGAGCTGCAGACATCCAGGCAGCTCATTAGTTTTTGGAATAGAAACATTATTTATAAGAACAGATAGACAGGGAAGACAGGCCAGACAGATGGACAGACAGAGAGACAGGCCAGACAGACAGACATGAATAAATCAATTTACCTTTCTTGTCTCCCACGTGTACAATCGTGCTGCTGTAGCTGCACTGGCTGGTAATGGACACAACACTTTCAGGTTTACTGGGCAATGGGAGTGGGGCCAGAGATGGAGTCACTACACCAGAGCCTGGAGGCTTCTTAGAGACATCTAATGACGAAAGTCCTGGTTGGTCCTTTAGATGGCCTGTTGCTGAATACAGAGAAAATGCAGAATAAACAGAAGGTTAACGGTCACTCAACAACCCTCATATATATATATATATATATATATATATATATATATATACATACACAGGATTAACACCAAAGAAGGCCTGTTAACACACTGTATATTCATTTAACATTTGTTATTCTTGTAAATGTGTTTTAAGCTTTGCAAACTTTAACATTTGGTTTTGCGTGACGGTCGGAACATTCCAAAATTGCAAATTATGCTGATTTAAATATGTTACCAGAGTAATGTTATCAGTTTTGTTGGAACTGTCTGATACATTCAAAATCCCATTGTTTTCCCAGAATTTTTTAAATTTTTTTTATGAATTTATATCTGTCATGGCATAACATAGCAGTATAAAATCCAGATATTATTGCAAAATTAAAAAGCAAATACATTTTTTAAGTACAATCTCGTAAAAATTATTTATAATTAAAAATTAAAATAAATTAAATAAAGAATAAATTAAATACAATTATAAAAAAATACAATAAATGAATATTTAAAAATTACATTTAGATTTTTTAAAATTTATTTTTGGGTTAACTATTTCTTTAAAATCTCAGAGCTCATGGAAGGTCTGTTTTAAACGTTTTAAATGCTATTGTTAAAAATTCTCTCTGGAGAAAATAACCTGCTCTTTAAGCAAACTGAACCTTTCCATTACCTTCAGACACTTGCATGGAGCTCTCCACACCTCTCTGCTTGTCCTCGTCTGAGTTTGAGGATGTTGTGTTTGAAGAGGATTGGCACTTTCTCTTCACTGTTATGGGCACGTTACAGCTCTCCAAATATCTGAAGGAGAAAGAAAGACATCATCAATGGAAACAAGGTTTACAAATGACAAACCAGGATGAATGTAAAATAAAAGCATGTCTGATCTGCTCTGTTTTGTTTTTATTACATTCTTTTGTACCATTAAGTCTCTAAAATAGTTTGTTTATTGTGGTTTACGTGTTCAACACACGTGTAGTAATCCTATTACTTTTGCTCTAATCTTTTTGAAACCCCTCATTGAAAATAAAGGTCCTCGATTACCAAACAGGAGACAGAAGGCCTATTTACACTAAGATGGACAAATCGCCATTGAAAATCTGTATATTTGTAGAAAAAATTCGACTTCAACCTTCATGAGGGAATTTTTAAACTATATAACGGAGCTTGATATATTTTTATATCACTTTCCATCTATCTATTATGTATTAGCATTATGCTGATGTGCTAATGAGATTCCACATCCTGCAAAACTTAATGTTCTCTGCCGACCTATGTAAACAAGTTCTCATTTTTCTTCATTGCATGCTTAATTCAGTTGTTCATACTCTCTTTGCACCACAGGATCAATATCTCAATTAAATGTGGCTAAGTGAGTCAAGAACATGTCCCAGCAGTTCTCACAGTGCCATGATTTTACACCTTTGTACCTGATTACGCTGTCCAGGCAACTAATCTGCTGATAGGAGTAGACGGTCTGGTCTTTGAAGGCCAGCTCCTCTTGCCCAGCGGTACGCTGCTCCTCAGGAGACTCTCTCCAGGTGGCGAGACACGCTGAGTCTTTGGGTCGAACCACTGGACTTTTCTGTACAAACTCTGCAGGGAAGAATGAAGGGTTTTCAGAAGGGCTGCACAATTAAAGTCGATTTAAAATCAAAATTGCTCTATGGCCTAGTGTGATTATTAACGATTGCAATTTAATTAAACAAATTTTATATTATATTTATTATATTAAAGAGAATAAATGAAATAATATATGCTTGCATTCAAAATGTGGGGTCAGTAAGATTTTTTTAAATGTTTTTGAAAGAAGTCTCTGCTCACCACGGCTGCATCAAAATATAGTAAAAACAAGATTACTGTGAAATATTATTACAACTTAAAATAACTGTTTTCTATTTTAATATATGTTAAAATGTAATTTATTCCTGTGATCAAAGCTGAATTTTCAGCATCATTACTCCAGTCTTCAGTGTCACATGATCCTTCAGAAATCATTCTGATATGCCGATTTGCTTGAAAACAGTTGTTGCTTAATATTTTTGTGGACACGTGATACACGTCTTTTTTTTTAGAATTCTATAATTAATAGAATTGTTCAAAAGAATAGTATTTAAATGAAATAAAAATACATGTTTGCTGAATAAAAATATTAATTTCTTCTTCAAAAAAAAACAACAACTTACTGACCCCAAACTTTTAAATGGTAGTATATTTAACCGATGTAAATAAATAATATATAAAATCAATTATATATTATATTATATTATATATTAAAATCATTAACATGCATGTTAATGATTTTAAGATGCATGTTAATGATTTTAAGATGTTTTTCACTAATTTTTAGGTCAACTGAAAAAAAGATTTTTTTTACAGTAGATAAAAAACTATGAAAGATTTTAACACACAGTAAATCAAAGTGATCTGACACATTTTTGTTCCACAGTTCAAATCACAATTGCAATACTTGTTGATATAATCTCACTATAATTCTTTGATACCATATAGTGGAGCCACAGTTTTCAGACACATTTCTGTTGCACACAAAAAAATACACAGACTTTGATGACATGAGTGTGCACTGATGACAGATGAGGTACACAGATGGTTGTGGATATTGGTACGTACTTGAAGGGCTCTTCTTCAACTGCTGCTCTTGGTTTTTCTGCATGTGAACTCCTTTGCAAATCTCCTGAAAGCTCCTCTGTGAAAACACAGACATATAAACATAAATAAATCCACCAGAGCCCCATTTGGTTCTCATTGCATGAATAAAAAAAAAGCTATGGCTAAATGCCACTGGGTGACCGTGAAGCATCTGACTTGTAAAAATAGCTCCCCTGAAAAGAAAAGGTTGAGAACCACTGGAATTGATCATGTGACTCACCGGCTTGGCTCTACTGCCATCCTCTTCCTCTTGTCGCTGACGTGTTCCGTTACCGTTACTTTCACTAGACGACGCCACACTCATCAGGTGATCGTTACTGCCCAGACTCCCATAGCCACTAGAGCCGTTGTTGTGCACCGGCTACAACACACGAAAACAAAAAAGACTTTAATTTCTCTCATTCTAAAGGCTGGAATACACAACACAAGGAGATTTAAAAAAAAAACTTGGCATCATAAACTTGTCGACTTTGTAGATAAGAAGAAAAACTGGGCATCATACACATACACTGAACGACTGAGGATCACACACTACGACTACAACAAACTCACGCAGAAACATGCATATCTTTTAAAACTCTTTGTTTCCCAGTCTGTTAAACTGCCTATTCCACTGTCAGGATGTTAAAACCCTCTTATTTCAATTGAGTTGCATTAATCTTCCTCTTTTAACTATGAATGAGTTTCTGCACCTGCACCAGGAGTCGGTGAATTTGCTCAGTGATTTCCTGGATGTCTGAGTCAATGGATTTGCCCTCAGCTGTGGCCGGAGCTGCAAACACATCTTCATTCACTGGACCCCTAGTAGTATGGAAGAAAAATACAGTTAAACTACTGTTCAAAAGTTTGGGGTTGGTAAGATTTTTTTATGTTTTAGAAAGATGTGTCTTGTGCTCACCAAGGTTGCATTTATTTGATAAAAAATATAGTAAAATTATATTATTAAATGTTTTCTATCTGAATATAATTTTCAGCATCATTACTCCAGTCTTGAGTGTCACATGATCCTTCAGAAATCATTCTAATATGCTGATTTTTATACTCAAGAAACATTTCTTATTACTATCAATATTAAAATAAGTTGTGCTGCTTAATTCTTTCAGCATGCTGTGATGAATAGAAAAAAAAAAAACAGCATTTATTTGAAATAGAAATCTTTTGTAAAATTATAATTGTCTTTACTGTAACTTTTAATCAATTTAATGGATCTTTGCTGAATTAAAGTATTCATTTCTTTCCCCCAAAAATCTTACTAACCACAAACCTTTGAACGGTAGTATATATTTGCAATTACAACTAGATTTGCACATTTTCTTAATACAGTGATACAATTTTTTTTTTTAAACAAATATTAAAGGGATAGTTCACCCAAAAATGAAAATTGTCATGACTTTCTCTAAAGTTGTTCCAAACCTGTATGAGTTTCTTTCTTCTGTTGAACACAAAAGTAGATATTTTGAAGAATGTTGGTAATCAAACAGTTAACAGTAGCCATTGACTTCCATAGTAGGAAAAAAAAACTATGGAAGTTAATAGCTGCCGTTAGCTGACATTCATTAAAATATTTTCTTTTCTGTTCAACAGAAGAAAGAAACTCATACAGGTTTGGAACAACATGAGAGTAAATATTCATTTTTGGGTGAACTATCCCTTTAAGGTTATCTTGGGACATTCAGACACATTCCTTCATTTACCCTGCACACTCACATGCGAACTTTGTGTCTGCCGATGACGAAAGACACTTTGCGGCTCCAAGGATTGACAAAGCTGGACCAACTGGTGTCTATGGTGATGTACTCTCCATTACGAGCACAGAAGCGGATCGAGTGATCAAACGGCTGGCCAACATACTGCAGGACTGATAAGACAAACAAAGAAGAAGATTTTATTCGCAAATAAGATATTTAAAGGTACACTTTGTAACTTTTTTTTTTTTTTTAAATTTACAAAAATTATATTATGAGCAAGTACATCAACATTATGACTAAAGGCTGTCTCAGCCTTATTCTTGTAAAAAAAAAAAAAAAAAATGCACTTACTCTTCCTGTGGATGCCGAGCATGCTTGATCGATCATTGGGATGCAGGTGCAGAAGGACAGGTGTGCCAATCAAATCCTGTGGTAGATATCCTAGTAATGGAACAGCCCTACAGAAAAAAGAAAAAACCCCATCACATAACCAATTCTGATTAGTCTGCACAACAACAGCTATTGCCTTTAATATGCATGAATATGAGAAATGGAAAAAAGCAGGTGTACAGGTACAGCTGTTGCGTGAAACAACCAGTGCTTAAATTTCCAGCTAATCTTCATCTAGTTCGTCATCAGTGAAGCATTAACACCCGTACCTCTCATCCACATCCTGAAACACACAGCTGGGTGTGTGTGTTGTGGTGAAGATTCGTTTGTCCGTGGGGATCCTGGGAGCTAAGGAATCAATATAATAAAGTTTTTGACAATGTTTTACATGAAAAAGTACATTTCAGTGTATACACATACTGAGGAAGCTACTTTTCAAGTAAACTTTTCAAGCTGAAAGCTACTCAGAATTTTAACAAGTTAAACTATAGTCAACCTTTTTGGAAAGTAGTTCAATATACAACTAACAATTAATTACTAAAAAAACATAGCTGGCTATACCGTATCTATTTGGATAGAGTTCTATCTATTTGATTATACACTATTGTTCAAATGAATCGATTTGCTCAGTCTTCTCAATGCTACTTGACGGAACACAATCTAGGAGAGTGGATGATTATTAGATCCTAAGCCTGGATGTGTAGTATAATATGATATTAATAAAAATGCACCACTGCTTACTTGAAAAAAATATGTTCTACATAAGAAGAACATGTAAAAGAACTGACCTTCATAGCCGGAGTGCACTCTCTCGGCCAGCAGGAGGCAGCAAAACTGATCTTCAGAGTGTTCTGTATCCTGCACCTTCATCAGATAAGGAGTCATTCTGAAGGGATAGTACTGAAGATCTCCTTCACACTCTTTACCACCACTGGAGAAGAGGACAAGAGAGAGTTTCACACACATTCAACAAAAACCTGCAAATAAACATTGGCTCAGTCAAAAACCTAGGGCCAGATTTACTAAATAGGACAAATTAGCATGAGACTGCAATCCCATAAAAGTGCTGATGAAAGTAGAAAGTTCTGCAGGTGACCTACTGACAATGCACAAATTAAAGAAGACATATGCAGCCATGTCAATCGCAAAAAAAAAAAAAAAATGCTTTTTTTCTGGGTTAAATAGAGGTCCAAATAACAGTAAATTGACTACCGCAAATGTTCCCCTCCCATAAATTTTGTGTCTAAAAGGGAAACTTCTTTAAATACATATACAGTAAGGTCGCTGCAAAATAACGGTGTCCACACCTTTTCATGGCAAATTTTTCTCTGCGTAGTAAATACTAGATAGAGTAGATAAGAGTAGATAACGCCAAAAGAGGGTTTGTGCTGGTGCTGGTGTTAGTAAATCTGCCCTATAGTGAGCTTTTCCTTCCCTATTCATTCTAAAAATGTACTTTTTGCAAAGCAACTCATACGTAGCCACTTTTTATTTCAATGAAACAAATTTCAAGCATTTAAGCATAAACCTTTAGAATAATATATAAAAAGCATAAGAAGCATAAGAAGCATCAAATACAGTAAACTTTTCATTTTCATATTGTTTAGGATCTTGGCTGTACATAAAAGTTGCAGGTTTCACAGGTAGGGGTGAAGAAAGAATTGGGAAGTTACAGAAATCCTGGTAACACCTTACAATAAGGCCCCATTAGTTAATGTTAGTTAATGGATTAATTATTAACAACAAACAATGCACAATACATTTGATACAGTATTTATTAATCTTTGTTAATGTTAGTAAATTAAAATACAACTGTTCATTGTTAGTTCATGTTAGCTCACGTCCATTATTAAAATCAAAAGTTGTATCTGTTTACATGATTTAATCTATTAGTAAATGCTAAATTAAACCCTGTTCTACCACCCAAGTGCTCAATCCCAGGTTTCATTAGTAATTCACTGCACTATGTTGCTTAACAGTTGTTTACTAAATGCAATCTAATTCATGGTAATGTCAGACGCACTAGTAATCAATCTTCCTATTTACAGGGACAAAAGTTCACCAGAATTAATTTCCACAGACTGATCCAAAAAGGAAAATCTATGAATAAAATCATGCTGAGCAGATGGTGTACAGGATGCAGTCAGTATAAATGTACGTCTAACACACACAAACTCACCTAATACGACAGAAGAAGGATTTCTCCTGCATGCAGTCTGATGGTGATGACTCTTTAAGGAGCAAAAACAAGAATGACATGAGTTCAGGTTTAATTCAACAGCGTGTTGTGTTTCAGAGGTCACCAGATCAGCTATCGACTTAAACTAATACCAGTTGTGGCATCATGCATTCAAGGACCACAAAGAAGGCTCATTAATTAACACTGGTTTTGTTAATAAATAAGAAACATAAAGTATTTTGAGCCATTTGGGCCTGTGTTTTGTCTATTGCTAATTTTATCTGAATGTTTATTTCACCGTTGACTGGAAGTCAGTATTAAAACAAAATGTTTAAACAAAATAGTTTGAGTCAACTAGTCCTTCTCTGAGAATTTCCAGATGACTGTACTATATTCGCAGTGTGGAAAATGGGACAGATTAACCTTTGGTGTGGACCAAGTCTATTTGACATCAGTGTTTTTAAGGATGTGAAAGATTTTTAATGATTCTTTCATGTCTTTAGTTTGAACCTATCTGTAGATATTGCTATTGTGTCTGTGTGTCATACCTGCACCAGTGCACATGCTCCAGGATGGCAGTCTGTATGGTGTGGTGAAGCTATAAAACACGCTAACGTCCTGCGGTGTAAGAAACTCCACAAACTTAGCATTCTTGAACACGTCCCGTTTGCAGTTCAAGATGGAGGCGGCCTGGTCTGAAATGTAGACGATCTTCCCAGTGATGAGGGACACTGCCACTGCAAAGATATCCTGCGCAACAAAGATCACATGATCATTTTTTTTTTTTTTTTACCAAAGAGAACTGAAATGTCCAATCATGCAAATGTTTTTGAAAAATATAAATATCACAACTGATCACAGCAAATTAACTGGAACACAATAAATTAATGATAAATAAATGAATCAATACACGCATAAACAAACAAACAAACAAACAAACAAACTTACTGTGTTTTTGAGGGTGTATTCAGAGGTGATGCTGTCTATCTCCTCTATGGTATATGATGAGACATCAAGCCCTGATGGCTGACTGTCATTAATCATAAGCAGCTGATAGTATTCTTCATTTGCTGAAATAGAAATGCAGGAAAAAAAAAAAAAAAAAAGATAAATCTATTGTGCAAATCTAATTCACATATCTGGTGTAATAATGAATAAAAACAAAAACCAAAATAAAAAACCAAAATTTCAAAAAATACTATATCAAAGCTAATTTTTGATTGGTTGACTGTGTTCTATCCACTAAATAACAAGTAACAAATCAATCCTACATTAGATATTTTCTCATACTACACAAATAATAAGCCAACATAGATATAAATACACATAGTCCTTTGCAATAATTGATTATTGTTAATTGAGACAAATAGGAACAATCTAAAAATGGGAAGACACATTATAAAATTAATCAGCTTATTAATCACATGACGTGATGTTCACTCAGTAGTTCTACCCGATTTGCTGAAATACTGCTTGCACTGTTTCCATGTTGCAATGCATTAGTTGTTGTTTTATGTGCCTGGCTACATTTTCATTGTAGCCAAGCGAAATAAAACTCATAATATATATTGATAATTTACCAGAGAGCAGGACTATGTCCCTGTGGCCAGACAAGTGCTTCTGCATTATTGAAGACTTATGTAATGATCATTTAAAGGTATTGCTCACCCTCCACCTGTCTGACGCAGCGCAGGGCATATTTCAGAGTATTGAGCGTTGTCGACTTGCTGCCCTTGTTCCGCTTCTCTGGCGGCAAATGAAGCTTCAGCTCCTTCAGAGTTTTGAGCAACTCTTTTTGCGTCTTTGCCTTGGCAGACTCTTCGCTACTGCAGGTGCCCAAAACACACATGCACAAACATGTCAGCAATAAAACCCATGTTAACCAAATGCTTACAACATGCATACAAATTAAATAATAAAGTACATAACTCCTCATATATAAATATACATAAACAAATAAATAAATAAAATAAAATAAATTAAAATGAATTAAAAAAAATAATTACATTAATTAAAAATGACAAAATAAAGTAAAAAAGTAAAGTAAAATAAAATAAATAAAAAAATAAATAAAAAATGTAAAATAATGTAAAATAAAGTAAAGTAAAATAAAATAAGTAAAAAATAAAAAAGTAAAATAAGGTAAAGTGAAATAAAGTAAAGTAAAATAAAATAAATAAAAAATGTACAATAATGTAAAATAAAGTAAAGTAAAATAAAATAAGTAAAAAATAAAAAAGTAAAATAAGGTAAAGTAAAATAAAGTAAAATAAAATAAATAAAAAATAAAGAAAGAAAAAGTAAAATAAAGTAAAAAGTAAAATAAAATAAATAAAAAATAAAAAAGTAAAGTAAGGTAAAGTAAAGTAAAGTAAAGTAAAATAAAGTAAAGTAAAATATGATATAATATAATATAATATAAAAAATATATAAAATATAATAAAAATAAAAAAATTATAAAAAAGCAAAGTAAGGTAAAGTAAAGTAAAGTATAATATAATATAAAAAAATAAAATAAATAAAGTAAAATAAAATAAAATAAAATAAAAAATAAATAAAAAGTAAAATAAAGTAAAACTTTTACTTTAAAAGGTAAGGTAAAGTAAAATAAAATAAAATAAATAAAAAATAAATAAAAAGTAAAATAATGTCAAGTAAAATAAAGTAAAGTAAAGTAAAGTAAAATAAAGTAAAATACAGTAAAGTAAAACAAATTAAAAAAGTAAAATAAAATAAGTAAAAAATAAAAAAGTAAAGTAAGGTAAAGTAAAATAAAGTAAAAGTAAAATAAAATAAAGAAAAACAAAATAAATAAAAAACATAAAATAAAGTAAAATAAAGTAAACAAGTAAAATAAAAAAGTAAAGTAATGTAAAGTAAAGTAAAATAATATAATATAAATAATATAATTTTAAAAAAGCAAAAAGCAAAGTAAGGTTGTCTGGTGTGTTCGTGTCTAACCTGCAGCCGCTGGTAGACGGGTTGTCTTGCTCTGAGCTGGCACTCAGAAGGCTGAAGGCGTTTGTGCTGCTGGGTGGTGAGGGACTGTGAGAGTTGGAGCTGTAAAAAGAGTACACACACAAAAAAGCCATCATAAAACAAGTCATAAACTGACTTTATGAAGACAGACAAATGAATAGTATGAATAGTAATAAGGCAGATGTTATTTTAACAGGCATGTCTACCTTTGATTGCTTTACCGTTGAGATTAAGTGAGGTATAAAGTAAAAAATGCGGCCCTCAAACCAGTGAGGAATCGCACACAGAATATTTTTGCATTAATTGTAAACTGTTCAACATCACATCCAGCACTTGGAAACCCTGTGTGCCACTGCAACAAACACGATGGCATTATTGAGAAATGATTCATTCAGCACACCAGCTGAAGCTAGTCAGGACCGGCTGCTGCAAGAGAATAAAATGACCAGAAAAATCAAGCAGTAGCTTCACGTCAAAACCTCATTCATACACAACATTTTCAATCACTGTGGACAATCGAACAAGAAATGGGCTCCTCTTTCACATGGAGGTCACTTGGACGTTGCCATCGATCTAGGTTATATAATCTTCATCCGTCTTCTCTTTGCCTCAAAAACACTATGCCATGTGCCATTCCCAGCCACGCCACCATTAGCACAGTTAAGAATGGCTTGTATTGTAGGCTTCTAGTAACCGAGACAGACCAAGATGGATTAAACCGCTCAACTTAGTGCGCTTATACTATTGCAAGGCCAAAGTCCAGCTGCAGGTGACATGCTGAGGGACAGAAATACACCTGGAGTGATTACAAATAGCCCACTAAGTAGCTTATAATAGAAACAGGCTTCACATGTTGCAGCTATTAGCAGTAGGTGAGCTAATTATATAAAGCACATCTGTGTTAATCTAGCAGGGCAATGTGTTTTGGTGCTATTGATACAGTCAGTAATTTCAGGAGGCTAATGAGATCGGAGAATTTGGAAGATTATTTATACGACTACACATGCAGGGAAGTGTGGCCTCATTAAACGCTGACTTTGCGTTAAAGCTTGAGACATCTACCTATCCACACGTCTACAGGTAGACTACAGGAATATATTACATAATATAACTACACATACTGTAACTATTATGGGTTCAATGACTGATGCAATGTCTAGAGAACATGATGGCTGATACAGTGCAATAAATCAAAATAAGTCTTGATATATCTAATAATTGCAATCCTAAAATGTGTTTTTTTTTCTAATTCTAAATTTTATCTCAATTTTATTTTTGTACTTAGGCTTTAGTCTGAGTCTTATTTTCTTTTCCCTTGCTTAGTTTTGTTCATGTGTTTTTTTAAAGATGAAGGCATGTCACACAACCTGCTCATGTTGGCATTTACTGTGTTTGGATTTAGTTTTGACGCACAGCTTTTGACATCAACAACAAAAGATATGGAAAATGTCTTCTTCACCAATAGTTCATGGTAGATATTATCTCAGTAAAATATTAAATATGATATATAATACAATTTAATGACTGGCATACATTACAAATATCATAAATCATCATCATAGTCATTTATTATAAATATTTATGTGTCAAACTTTCAAAATATGAAAACAGAAAATGTACTATATGAAGATCTTTTGTTGTCCAATAATTTGCCAGTAATCTCAAAATGAGAGTCTATGATTGGATCATTATTGCGGTGATTATTATGTTTCTAGCATGTTATATTTTTGGGAGTTCTTTTAACCCAAAAATTGATGCACCTCTTGATGGAAATAACATCACAACATTTATTTCCATCAAGAGGGGCATCAATTTTTGGTCAAGATCTTGTATTGACAATGCAAGAGGTGAGCACTCTGTAAATTCTACTCCAGCACATCCCAAAGACTTGCTATTGCCATTGCCATGATGTGTCTTCCTACATGGTAGTTTCAGAAATGAAAAGCTACACACTCCATCAGTTAGGGTTAGAAGGACTGTTCCCAAACATATAACATGTAATAATGATCCAATCATAGACTCTTAAGTATTTGCCTATTAAAATCCAAACAGCATTTTTTTTTTTTTTTTTTTTTTTGGCTGGGCAGTGTATATTTGAAATAATTCAAATACATTTATGTGTGAGTGTGTGTGTGTGTGTGTATTATATAAAAGATATTAATAAAGACATTATAAAAGAATATAAAGAGTATTGAAGAATATAAAAGATATTCTCTGTTCTCTAAATACAATGAGAGAGAGGGATTGTAACAGGGAAAACAGAACAGTTTTGGGCACATAACTTTGTGTGAGAAAGAAAAAGAGACAAGGAGAACAAACAGAGAGAAGGAGAACAAACAGTTCCAGGCTTCTCACTTAGCCTCACCCATCCAGTGTGTACAGACACAAAGCACAGGCTGTCATAAGAAAGGCATGAATCACTGAGCGACTAAGTGCAGGGAGCACTTCTACTGACGCAATGATGCACTTAGAGTGGTTCAGATTCCAGTTGAGGGGAAGAATATCACACACACATGGGAATGAGATAATCATGAATAATTCATTGATTATTATGATTAGAACAATCAATTTATTTTTATTTTCTATAAAGCCAAATATAATTGACTTCTAGGCAAAGAAAAAAAGCAAGAGAATGACGAAAAGGCAGAAACTCTCAACTGTTCCAGACCTCTCATTTGGCCACACCCGTCCTGTGCACACAAGAGAACACAGTGTGCTGCCAATGGAAACCATCATGGCGTAAATGTCTGGGAAATACTTCCATTAACTCTTCCCTTGCTTTCCTATTCAAAACGAATAGCACTAGATGTCTGGAAAACCATGATAATAATAAGCCAAGGAAAGGAAAAAATGCTATAAAGGTTTGTTGAGATTATTAGCTTCAACTTGAATGCCAGCAATAGTAGTGCAAGAGCTAAAAAGCAGTCTATGAAAGTTTCTAGATTTCTAGGTCAATTTATAACCTCTGGGAAAATAATAATATATTATTATTAAGTATTTTTCTACTAGGTAGAGTAAAATTTTGCTGCTTACAGAATTTCTTTTTTATTATTATTTTGTTTCAATAATTTCTTGAACTGAATGAGCTCTATAAAACAGCACTCATATTTGAGGTATCCACAGAAACCAGTCATAATGATTTTTCACACTATCCTGAGAGAACTTACACCATTCTGACGCATAATCCTGCCTGAACGAAAACAGAATTCTGTCATTTTGGCTCATGAGAAGGAAATAACTAATATTTCAGTCATAGTTACACTTTTTGCCAAAAAGAAATTAATGACTGATACTTTAATGCGATGTGAAACAGATTCAACAACCACAGTCTCTTATCTCCACGTTTAAACGCAGCTCAGGTACAAGAGTTTTTGAATATTAGTGGATTTAATTAATTTACTGCTAGCAACCTGTAGTAAAATAAAATAAAAAATCTAGATTCGGCCCTGCCAGATAATCAACATAATCCAATGAAAAACCACCGAATATAACTCTTGTTGACTTTATTTAATGTCGTTGTTTGAGCACAAATATATAAATGGAAAAATAAACATAACGCACGTGAACATGTTGAAAAGATACCTCAATGACTTCTCACGTCAAGTTTTTTAGTTGCCACTGCCAGTAAGTAATGTCTGCTATGGCAACCACGAACATCATGATTCCATTTTTAAACCTCTTGAAAGTCTTCACATGAGAGCATCCCATTAATGGAGGACTGGAGATGGAAAAAACCAAAAAGTAGCAACGGTTGCAGACAGGTTTTGAATGAATGAGCATTTAACGCACTAACATGTGGTGCAACAGGTGATAGAATCTCAAGCAGAGATGGCATGCTCAGCATCCAACTTCCTAGCCATGAATTACGCTTTTATTTTAACATAAAAGCAGAAGTTTATCATTTCTACACCACTTGCTTGATAAACAAGAATTCTCCCATTTACTCTCTTCAGGGTATTTTAAATTTATTTAAAAAAAAAAAAAGTTTCTCTGTAACAATACTTCAGTATATACTGTAAATTATTGCCCACATCAGAAGCTGAAAGAGCACACAGATGACGCTGTCACATGGTACCTATTATCACTCTCACTGAAGGTCAGGGTGGACCAATCCCAATCATTTGTGATTATGGGAAAAGGCTTTTTTTTTATTATACATTTATAGAGATTGCACAGTATTGCATTCAATTTGTATTTCAGGTACATCTTTAAAATGAATAGATTAAAAAAATTCATACTCTAATGTCTCCAATTGAGTATTCAAGTCTTTACCTTGAGAAGGATAATTTTATGTTTCACAGGATAACATTTGCAGCCAAATAGTTAAGCCCAAAGCAAACTAGTAGCAATTCTCTGAAGTTATGATAGTTTTGGAAGAAGAAGCCTACAGATCCCTCATCCCTTAAATATTAATTTATTTTATATCCAGTTGCCAGTAAGACTGCTGTGCTTGCAGCTCCATTTAAGACATTTAAGATGTTTAAATCCATCCATCTCCAAAGATCAGTGCAGAAAATGTGAAGTTAGTCTGTAGATCTGATCTGGGCCTGGCAACTGAAGAATTTAAATACATGCAGAACAAAGAATTCATCTTTTTAGTGAACTCTCAATTGAGCAATTATCCTGACAGTGATGTGCATGTCAAATGACACTGCATGTCTATGACACAGAATAGCCCCCAGTGACCTTACGATTACCCCAGAAAGAGTAGGTGAGAACTGAGGCTAGAAATGACATCATAGTGCCTTAGACACACAAGGACACACCAACGGGGATGAATGGTTATTCAAATGTTATGGTTTACCGTCTATTGCAAACCAGAACAATTCCAGAGGGCTTTAATCTTTAAACAAATCGCACAAGTGTCTGCATGCCTGCAACCTCTTGGCCTAGAGCTTCCACATGACTATGACAGTCAATATTGTCACACAAACAAACTGTCTCCATGGTAGTTAATCTAGAAATTGTGCAATCCAAATTATGCTTGCCATTACATTTTTTATAGTGTAATGCAATTCTTCAGTTCTTTGACATCAGTTAAGAACCTGGGTGTGCTCTTTGATACCAATCTTTCATTTGAAAGCTACATTTCTAGCATCTGTAAAACCATATTTTTCCATCTTAAAAATATATATGTACATTATGACATATGCTCTCACTAACAAATGCAGAAAAGTTAGTTCATGCGTTCATGAACTCAAGGCTAGATTATTGTAATGCAGGGGTGAGGAACATTGATCCTGGAGAGCCATTGTCCTGCAGAGTTTAGCTCAAACCCTAATTAAACACCTAAAGCTAATCAAGAGTTGTGTTCGAAATTGCCCCCTATACCCTCATTCACTATTCCCTACATTACTCCACTAATATAGTCCACTTGAAGGAGTGAATGAAACAAGTGAGTGAATTCGGACACTGAGTGTGCAGGAACTGGGCTACAGATTTTGCATAGTTTGTGCTTGCTGTTTAATATGAAACGTAGCAAACTGGCAGCTCCAGTAGTAATGAAAATATATGTTGAACTCTTCCACGGAAACTAGCATGTATAAACCTTAATTAAACAATTTAATGTTCGATTAAAAAGGAATTTATACCTATATGATATTATGCTGGACCAAAATGAATGAACGATTGAGTCAGCGGTGGGCGCCATCTCCTGGCGAGAATTCATTCAGCGCGCGACTCTCACAGTGCCTTATAGGTATTCTCTAGCCGTTGAGTGTGCATCGTTGTACACTCGTTATTGCGGTGCATTGTGGGATTGAATGAGTGCACTCATTATCATCCACTATGGTTTTGGACACCACTACAAATGGCTGTCCCCTCAAATAGTGCCCTATTTAAGGGTATGGGGGCAATTTCAGACACAGCCAAGGTCTTCAGGATTTCTAAAGTTACAGGCAGGTGAGTGTTTTTTTCAGGGTTGGAGCTAAACTCTGCAGGACAATGGCCATCCAGGATCAACATTCCCCACCCCTGCTCTACTGGGTGGTTGCCCTGCACGCTTAATAAACAAACTCCAGCTGGTCCAAAATGCAACAGCTAGAGTTCTTACTAGAACCAGGAAGTATGACCATATTAATCCTGTTCTGTCAACAATGCATTGGTTCCAAATACATCAAATACATTTTAAAATCTTGCTAATTACTTACAAAGCACTAAATGGTTTAGCTCCTCAGTACTTGAGCAAGCTCTTAATGCATTATAGTCCTTCACATCTATTGCAATCTCAAAATTCTGGCCAGTACCTAGAATATCAAAATCAACTGCAGGCGGTAGATCCTTTTCCTATTTAGCACCTAAACTCTGGAACACACTCTGTCAGTTTGCTCTGTCTTTAACCTGGCAAACACATAACACATTATTACATTTCTATAATTCACATCCGTTAAAGGAATGTTAGGCTGCATAATTTAGGTTAACCAGACCCGGGAACACTCCCATAACACCCAATGTACTTGTTACATCATAAGAAGAATGGCATCTATGCTAATATTAATCTCTCTGTTTATCCCGAGGTTACCGTAGTCAGCCGTATCCGGTCCATATCCAGATCAGATGGTGGACCTGCACCTAGACACGACCACAACGAAGCCCTGAATGTCAGCAGAGATCCTGTCAACTAGACAATCCCCTGTGAAGGCCTCATCGACACGACAGCCATTGGCACAGATCCTCAGCAAAGACCATGAGAACCCGACAGGTCCTCTGCACAGACCTATGCCCTGCTTCGTCTTCATACTGTTGTGATGAATGCGATCTTCAAGAAAAAGGAACTGGATGAAATATTGAATGCTACCAATCCACACTCTGATTTCTGACTTGTGATGCAGCCTGAATCATAACCACACCATGTTCGTTCGTTGGCCAGAGGAGAACTGGCCCCCGACTGAGCCTGGTTTCTCCCAAGGATTTTTTCTGTCACCGATGGAGTTTGGGTTCATTGCCACTGTCGCCTCAGGCTTGCTTAGTTGAGGACACTTAAAATTCAACAATATTATTGATCTGACTGTACTGACACTATTAGATGAGAACTGAACTGCCCTAGACGAGGACATCACTGTTTTCTGCAGAACTGTTTTATAGATGAAATGAACTAATTTAATAATTGATGATCTTTACAACAGAACTGAATCAACACTGAACTGACTTCAGCACAACAGTGACACTATTTTAGAGCTGCTGTATAGCTGAAATGAACTCTGTTTGCATCACTGAATGATTTTCCTGTTATCACTGTAAAGCTGCTTTGAAACAATCTGTACTGTATAAAGCAATTTTTAAATAAAAGTGAATTGACTTGACTTGAAAATTCAGCTTTGCCATCACTGGAATAAATTGTTTTAAAATATATTAAAATTTAAAACAGTTATTTCACTATTACTATTACTATTACAATATTACAATTTCTACTCTATTTTGATAAAATAAATGCAGCCTTGGTGAGCTTAAGAGAATCTGTTCATAAACATTTTACTGACCTCAACCTTTTGAAAGATACAGATCCAGAACAATCAGCTCTAGGGACATTTACTATCACACAATTTCACCAAACACAGATTACTAAATCAGGTAGCACAAGCATACTTTTTTACCAAAACAAGTTTGTTGGGTATAAATGATAAACCATTATATATACTGTGCAAAGTATTGTGCCACTTTGTCAAAAGCTGTCCAAAGTGTCCAAATATTTAAATATAAAACAGACAAACTAAATTACCTTTTGTTACTTCCTGATGACTCTAGTAGTGCAGAGTCTTTGCTTCGGCTATTGGAACTCCCAGAAGACTCATTGCCATGGGACTCGTTTCCATGGGAATCATTACCGTGGGACTCGTTACCATGGGACTCTGTTCCACTCCCACTGGACCCACTACTCTTCATATCCACATCCTCATGGAGGGAACGTGTCATCTTCCGGTTGTTATGAGGCGAGGCGGGAGGGTCTTGGCTACTGTCACTTCCTTCGGATGCCAGGCCAAGTTCGGCCCCCTCCGCGAAACTGCCCATCCGATGCAACGACGCCATCGAACTGCAGCCGGCTGCCTCGCTCTGTCCCTCAAGGGAGGAGAACAGGTACGGTTTGGAATCTGAGTCCTCAGACATCGGACTGGGTTTGAAGAAGTGAAGCAAGGTGCAATCAGATCAACCCATCTTCATGGTGGGGCTTTAAGTGGGAATTCAGATGAGCGCACGGTTTGCTATGGGAATAAAAAACAGACAGAACATGAGTCATTATTATTCATGTGAAAACATCAGGAAATATTGTCCATAAACCATGGTCAAACTAGACTTTGAGTACGCAAAATTTTTACGGACACTGCAATGATCGCAAAATTATGACATGGTTTAAAAAACATAATTCAACACATCAAAAATATAAAGATAGGAAACCTACTCCACTTTACTGAAATGCTGCAATTAAAGTTTGCGTTCTTTTAGTTCAGCTAAAAAGGTCACACTGTGGCGTATCAATCTTCTATTGGTCGCACGTCTTCACGTGATATGAGTTTGCAGGTCCGAATACACCAAACATAAACTTTTTAATGCAGCCAAATGCAAAAATTAGCTTGAGCTTGCATTTCCTTTCTTCCGCATTCGCATACGTATGAATAGATGTCAATGGGACGAAAAGTGTGGAGTGACTGCCCCTTTAGGCCCCTTTAGTCAGAAAGGTACAGGATGACGCACTTAAGCATATCAAAAGAAACCAGGGCAAGATGGGACAGAAACAATCTGCATGGCATCACTGCTCAAGAGATACAATCATGTCTTTAGTTGCACGATCTTCCCCTATAACAGCAAAAGTTGAACAAGTCAAATTCATGACTGTTCATCACAAGGCCAGATGGTACATCAAAGTGAAGCACGGAAAACCCTGTCTGATCGACTCCTGTGGTACAATCTATAGGCAGGTCGGCCTCTGTCTGGACCCAAAGAGCCTAAACTTAGTGTTCAAAGGTGGGCGACCCTAGAGTCCCCCCGATGTGTCTGTAGCGTGTCCTTTAACCAAACAGATGTGGCATTTCGGCTTGTAAACACTGCCTCCTTCAAAGGATTAATCCCAGCAAGTGCACATTAAAGGTGTTAGACAGCTGTCTGGACCAACAACAGGCCCTGACTGGTTTTTATCTCTTCATGTTGCTATGAAAATGTCACGAAAATTATCCCTTTGCTCTAAAGAAATAAATAGTCATCTGACCAGAGTAGAGAAGACTGAGCCAAGTTTCCTGGTCAGGACCTGAGATAGACCATATTAAGGAAAGATACCTTCAAGACTGATTCATGACTCACTAGTCTTTTACCCAAGAGCTAAAAATACACCTGTAGTATTGCCAGAGAGTAGAGTATGTTAGTGGATTACCTGTGACCAAGACCTTACTAGATTTACCATGCATAACTGATATATATTGTCTCCATTATATACATTGTCAGTACTAAAAGAACACCTTTGTGAACTTGAAAGGAAAATACAAATTATATCAACTTTTTTATTGTATTAAATAATTATGTGGCAATACATATTTTTGAATAATACAGTGAATTACACTTTAAAAATGCATAATTGTAATTTAGGCATATCTATTGATCAATCAGTTCATTAATACTGCATATTGCATGGTTGCTGGCAAATCTCTGCCACTTAACTTTTCTTCATGTTTTTTTTTGTCATTCTCACATGCAAATAAAGCATAAAAGTTACAGCAAAAGTATATAATTTATACAATCACACTACTACTATTATAATGCCAGCCCTGATTTTTTGATGCCCTACTATCCAAATCATACCTGTCTGACTTATTAGCACCAATGAAACGCTAATGTGTCTGGCTAAGTGCCTACTGTAACCCAGTAACCCACAGGGTGATGACGCAACAACGCTAACCTTTGGATTTTCTGTTGCATATAGTGACACACTGGCCAGGCACTGTGACACTGCTGATTGAGATAGAAAATTAAGTAATCATTGACAGAATCATTTATAAAGCCATATATTTGACGCAAACCAAATAAGGTTATGTAAAGGTTATGCATCTCAGCACGTGGAAACGTGTCTTTCAGCCTTTCAGTATGAATCTTTAACTATAACCTTTTAACCTATAAAGAAAATGACAGAGGCAGTTTTATCTTTCTTAAAGTCAGAGTAAATCAGGTGCTCTCTAGACGTGACCTTCAAATGACACATTATTAGCCATTATTGTGGAACCCTAAGGGTGTCTCATGTGATATTAGTTGCCTGGGGGCCATGAAGCAGAACACTGCATTTTAATATAATTACAGCTGACAGACTTTATTTATATCTTTTTCTAATACAATCATAGGTGCTCATGGGAAAAGCACATTGGCTAACACATGGGACAGATCTTAAAATTAATGATTAATAAAAACTAAACATAAGAAACTATCTTAAACACAAATTTTGAAGCACATCAAAGCAAATTTAACATTTTACAGACCAGACTTATGTTGCCCTTTAATTAAGTGCAGCTATTACAGCAGACTAACTCTACAAAGACAAAGTCCTTACTAACTTATTAGTATACAAGTATCAAAACAGGACAAACAACAGTGAGAATAATGGAAAAAAAAACTGTTTGCAATGTTAATTATATCCATTAGACATAAAACATACTATACATCTAAACTAATGTTGCATTCTTAAAAGACACAAAGACAAAATATGCAATGACATTCAGAGTAGTCAAGCCAATAATATTCAAAATCATTACTATACGAGGCAAGTTCATGTACCCTCCTGGTACATGAGTATATATTTACCCTAAGTAAATATATACCCTGCTAAAAATATCATGTCCAAGACCACTGCCAGCATTGCTTAATAAGTCTAAAGTCCCAATCTCACTGTTGATTCAGAACTTTTATTCCAGACCACTGAGCTCAAAGACCTACAAATACTCCATATATTGTACAAAAACTAATTAGCGCAATTACTGGATTAGCTGAATTCAGCCGTTTTTGTCTACAGCACATGAAAGACATAAAAAGAGTAAAATAAGTAGTCATCAATTTATTGTGTTAATTTAGCATGACTAATAAGAAATTATTGACCTCTTACCCAAACTACTCAATAATATATATTTTTAATTGTATTATGACTAATTTAAATAATCAGCATTGCAATTAATTCAATCATAAATTGTCAAATGGGACAAGACAACAACCTTCCATAAGATGAATAACTTAATTATACAGGTTAATTATATATTGCTATCAGGTCTTCAGCATCTTTCATTGCATTCTAAAAGACTTCGACATCAAAGCATTTAGATTTGAATGTAATTTTCCACTCAACACCAAAAACAATAATCTACTGTAATTTTAACTAAGTAAAGATCAGACAAACAAACCCTAAACCTAATGATACATAACATAAGCCACACAACCAACCACCTTGCAGACAGTTTTATAACTCAGTATCAAGTTAGAGACATTTATGTAATTGAATGTGTAGCAATGGCACATGGGCTACTACATGCTTTATATAAGGACTTATATAAGTTAACAGACAGCTCTGAATGAAAATGGTTAATATTCCTCAGATGCTTACATTTAAACACAATTGTACACAATTAGCACAAATTAAAGTACTGGTGACACAAATACTATGCATCTTTTATGGTGCAAATATTTCTTAGACAAGATATTACTTATTTCTTAAACATATCAAATCATACCAAAACCATCTGACGCACTTCAGTACTTGCTTTTGGCATCAAAACCAAATGTAAAATTCAATGTATGTTTATAATCAAATGTAAATAAGACATTTACCAAGCAATCCTATAGGGCTAAGATTGTCCTCGGTTTAAGGTCAAGGTTTAAAGTTATAGGGTTAGTTAAAATTGTTCAAATTAGCTGTCCTGTTCTATAAGCAAAATTCAATGTACACACTGTAAAATACTGCACACTAATGTGATTTTTCATCAAATATACCAGTAAACATAGGCGCCGATCCCGTGGGTGCTCGACGAGAAAAATACGAAATATTCTCAATTGATTTTAACCAAAAAAAAAATCGATTGGAGCTTTCAGACACGATCTTCACCCTTTTTTATAGTTTATTTATGTTTCTATGGTGATATTTTAATGGCAAACATTGAGAGCGCATCCAAATGATAAGCGAGTACAAATGGCTCTGCTCTCGATCAGATACAACATGCGCGCGCTCAAACTCTCCTTGCATCAGATATCACCCACTGGGCACCCACCGGCAGAAACATAAATCGTAGACCAAAACAAACCACACAATTTTCAATTTTCCATTCATATAAGTGGCATCAGTTCTAGTTAGTAAATGTTTTGACTCTAGTCTCTAAATGAAACCTTGCATTTGATATTTAGACATTGAGTTCAACAGTCCTGAAAAAGATTAGACACAAGAGATTGGTGTCCGTGTTCCATGATGTCATGATGTGAATCCTGTGCCTTCAGGTCACGGCTTAGAACACATTTTTCCAGAGTAGTGCGTGGCAGGAAAACTGTCGTTAGGCTGTACTACACAATCTGTTGATGCACATATGTGCTTTTGGACTGATAAAATTCAAATATTCAAATTTTGAAATGGTACAGATTCATGAACTTACAGTCTTGCAATGCAATAACACAATATACATCCTAGTTTTGGATACTTCTAGTTTGAGTATCAGTAGAACTCAGAAAAAAAAAAACAGGTTGAAGAGTGAAAATTAAACTGGTCCGATCGGGCTAGTATTGAGTCCTGATATTGTTTGGGGAAATTTTATTTTATTAACTACATGATTGTGACCAATTTCAGTCTGTAAATACTTTATGAATGTGCTACTGTTGCTTTAAAGATGTGGCTTATGTTGGAAAAGCCGAAAGCAAGCACATTTGCCATTAAAACTACCTGCGCACATGGCTGAATCACTTACAACAAGCCATTCTCTACAATGTGACTCACCAAAATTGATGTAATGATGTAGCTGCTTGAGTGTCTCCTGTCCTTACATAACGCCAAAGTCTTTCTGGTAGTCATATTCCAAAGTGCCCTTGTAAACAGCTGTTTGGTAATAATGGGTAGCTAGCTAACCAAATCTTTCCAAGAAGACATGTGTGATTGTGGTTACACAAGGGCAGGTGAGACCTCCAGATTAGATTGTATAAGTGTCTCATCCTTCTGCTAAACCTAAATTCAGCATGTTTTATTTACTCTGTGCATTATCGCAATTCATAGCTGAGAATATGGGACTTTTTGAGCTCTCTGAAACAACTTTAAAAATGTGTTTCAGACAGGTGAACAAACGAATATACCAGTGTTTTATGAAGTTTGCGTGCAAAGAAAAAGACAAAGCCTTTATCCTGGTATCTAATTTAACTACAGATTACAGAATAGAGCAAGAGTATCCAGCTGTAACTGGTTTCAACCAACACAGGAAGACCTTATTGCGATATCTTCCACTCTCTCTCCACCTAGGAAAAAAAGCACTATCAATCAATTCCTTATCTACACTTCTGCTTGTCTATCTACTGTAGGTATATAGATGGCCACTAGAGAAGGTGAAAGCAGCAGGACCAGGTCAGTAGGAAAACCCCTCCAGGGAAATCAAAACTGTTATCTCAAAGCACATATGTATAGTGGTAATAATGCTGTGTGGGTCAGACTGATTTCTGAAAGGGGAGACTTTTCTCAAGTTACACATTAATAAAATCTAATGACAGTGCAGTGTCTATATATATGTCTATATATGAGATTCTGTTTGCACTAGTCAGTTGTGTAATCCAGTAAAACTAAGTTTGCAATTTGCATGCCAAACGCTTGTAATAGTTGAAAGTTTGCCACAAATGAAACAGCACTAGCTTTGACTGCCATTATATTCCTCACATGGAAATATTTACGGAAAACCTTTTTTTTTCTTTTCACAATTACAATTGTGCAAATAACATAAATGTGCCCTCAATTTTGCAACATGCATCGTGCAACAGCTGTTTTTTGGCTACAAATGCCAATGTTAAAATTTACAGTCAGCCACTGTTATTTTATTCTATGATCAAAACTGTCCAATAGTAGGTGGCTAAAGAGATTAAATAGGCTTTATGTCGAACATCACATGATCAAACATGAAAACAGGTCTCATTACATCCCAGGGCCAAAACCACCATAGACATTGAGGGGGACAAGTGTCCCCTAATCTTTAGAAATGGCCAAATTGTCCCCCCAATTTTTGATATTACTGATGCTGCACTGCTGAACTCCATGATTCACCGCTTTGTTTGTTATTTGTTAAGATGACAAAAAGAGTTTTAAAAGTTATATTTTTAGGCTGGTCTGCCTCAGCGGTGTAACAGTGCTCATCACTGTCAGAATGAGTGAGCTGACCAATCAAATCAAAGAAGGCGGGGCTTACTGTTCACAAAAGATGAGTGCGAATTCCAATGAGATGCTTTGATTTTAGCAGTGAAAGAGTACGTGGCGAGTAAGTAGCTAAACATTTAATATTTGACAGCTGTTTTATGACTGAAATATTGAGCGACAGTAATATCCAGTGATGCAAAAATACTCAACATTTTTATGAAATTTCATCGTTTTGAATTGAAAACATGCTATTATTTGATTAATATGATATGATTCATGTAATTCAACTGAATGTGACGAGACAAGAAACATTTTGCATTTTTGACATATTAGACATACAAATATTTTTTATAAAAAGCATTATCTGCAAATAGTTTAAAATGATTACTTAATAACTACAATAGTCCTGAAACTTTTACCGTTCCAATTGTTTTCATTATTCCCTTAAATCTCTTTTAATTATTTAATTTCTTTTAATAAAAAAAATTACCCAGACTTTTATTAGACTACCATTCCTCATTATTTGAATTTAAATAACTTTAGATATACATTTCTTTAAAGGTAAATTTATTTAATGTAGAAAAACGTTCTTTTAAAGCCTTTGAAAAATTACCTTAAAAAAAAAAAAAAAACACAAAAGAGAAAAACTGGCAATAAAACTGTAGTTTAAAATATCACATCCTCTGCATAATCTAATTCCATGACTGTTCTGTTTCTCATCTAATTCCCCTCGAACCACTCAACAAAATAAACCTGCAACTTGGAAAGATTGTATCAATGAATGCTTTGGTTTGATGGACTGTTCGTGTGGCTCTGAGCCAGCAATAGTCTCTAAATACATAAAAATGTACCCGAGGACATTCTTCGTGCGTCATCACTTCCTACCCTCCCACTGCCTACTCTGTTCCAGCAGCCAATCCCATCCCAACTGCTAACGCTTTCAGCCTATCTTGTTGAGCAAGTCCTGATATCAGACACTCCACCAAATACTGCTCGCCCACACTTTCTCTTTTATAGCCTGAGTGAAAAGTTCAACAACGACCCATGTGGCCCTACAACATGTATCAGAAACAGCTTTATTTGAAGAAAGAATGTTTCCACTCAGACAGATCACGCAAAGCACATTCTTTATTTCTTTTGTTAAAGAATCAATTACATAAATTGCATTTATCCTTCATAGTAGGTGCTAAATGATAATTTCTTGAAAATCTAAACCATGTTAGTATTAGGAACTGTGTCCAACCACTGTTAGGAGAAGATGATGGTCAGTTCCTGATTACGTCAGTGCTGCATGTACAACCATTATTCCAGAGTCTCTTTACAGCACCACCAAAAATAGATCCAACAATTACATGTCTCTAGGTTCTCATTTGGATCAAGCTCTGGAACATTCACTGTCTTGGCCAAGAAAATAGACTAAATGTGAGACAGAAAAAAAAGAAAAGAAAACAAGAAACATGGCACTCCACCTCCTGATTCCATTTAAACAATGCAGCATATGCAAATCAAAGCAGATGTTGAATGAAAACATCTACAAAATGTACTTTTCTTTAAACCGGTACATTTTAAATAGAATAAATCATGACATATGCAAATGAAAATATGCAAAATAGCTTATATAACACAAAAGATTTTGGGAAATGACTGCAAACAAATTGTGATGAATACAATTAGAGGTCAGCTTTGAGAAAAAGACCAGCTAAACAAAAACCAGGGTTACAAAAGTGCTGAAAAAACAGCATAAGAAAGATATAAGGATGAAAATATTAAGATATTTTAAAAATGGACCATGATTTTCTATGAATCTGCTTTGAAACAAAAAAGTGCTATAAAAACAGTTTATGTACATGCAGAGTTTATGTGCATGATACATTAGAGGCAGATTAAGGTATTTGGAGCACCTCTTGTAGGAGTAGGTCAGTTATAATAGCCTGCAAACATCCCACTGCCTACCTCTGTGTATCTGAGTTCAAGCTCAACTACCCAGCATACACTGCGACATTAGTGGACAACTGCCAACTTCAGGCTAAATTTAAAGACAAAGCTTGACCAAAAATATTTTTTTCTGCCTTTACTTACTCATCCTCATGTTCTAATCCCATACAACATTCTTGCTTTCATGGAAAACACAAGATGTTAGGCAGAATGATAGTCTCAGTCACCATTCACTTTCAATGAATGGCAAAAAGATTCAAATGAAAGTGAATGGTGACTGAGACTATCATTCTGCCTAACATCTCCTTTTGTGTTCTACAGAAGATATAACTATAGGCTCCAGTATTTAGAGTTAAAATGACCACATACTGGCAGTGAATTTGATTTAAAGTGTATGAATTAATTAATGTAAACTAAAACTTAGTAAGTCTTATGTGTGCATCAGTGGCATGTGTTACAGCAAGACATTATCTAACATCATGACTCTACCCGTGACAATTATATATACAGTCTGCAATGACGTATAATGCTCACATCCAGACCCATACAGTAGCAAAGGTTGAGATTCATTCATTTTGGGAGGGGAAGCATGTGGCAAGCTGTTTTAGCAATTATTTCTTTATAACTAGTGTATATTTTTGTTACTAGTACTTCTCTTTTTTAATTACTACCAAGTAATTTATGGTTACTGGTATTTTTTACATTTTACTAGTAACTATTCAATGGCACTGGTACTTACTCACAAGAAACTATTACTTATTACTTACATAACTATTCATTAGGAAATATCAAATATTTCTTAGTTACTAGAATATGCACTAGTTATGCCATAACAAACTGAATAAACACTTAAACTTTTACATTTATTAAATGTTAGTATCTATTCCAGTTGTTACAACAAGGATGTTTTAAAGAAGTGACTACTAGTCAGTTTTGAATACACAGTGAATAGCTGCTAGTAAAATTGAAAAACGTATTATTCACAATTGGATTTATTACTAAAGAAATTTAAATAAATACTAATAACAAAAAGATATACTATTAAGAGTTTTAAGAAATAAATGTTAAAATGGCTTGCCATCACAAACGAGGCTAGTAGGCTGTTTCATAACTAAGAGTTCACTTTTTAGCAAAATATATAGCAGTTTCACAGTCTCAGTAAACAGGGTGCATTTAAAAAACAATTATATGGCTTTTCTTCATTGAGGTAAACAAGGAGGACAAAACTGTAGTGATAAATAGGGCTTTGCTATGGAGCACTGACCGGAGATGACCTGACTGACACAGTTATGCAACGCGTAAGTTTAATACATATAAAACATACATATTTGACATTTATGTGACTGAACAGATGTATATCACATATGTGGCTGTGTATCTATATGAACATCACTTTGTGTTCACGACATAAACTTGTTTAAGAGAATAAACTTACTCACATTGCAGTCAATGGAAAGTGTTATACAACCCTTTAACAGCCGAGTCTTCTAAACATCATCAATGTATCTTACCTGACCACTTAAAAAGTCTTCCTTTTCGTACAGGTTGGGTGTCTCAAAGCAGGTCTCCGTCCTGTCCGGCTAAATAAAATAATATCTTCCTAAAATTCCAGTCAAGCCGCAGCGTCAGGTTGACATACTTCACTGCCGAATGCTCTCTCACACCGCTGCCCTGAATCTCCCGAGCTCTCAGCATGACCTGAATTCAAACTCCTCCCATACTCCACTCCTATTGGCCAAACGCAGCGTATTTGCATGCGAAAAATGCGGAAATGCCAGAGACGCACTGTGATTGGCCGAGAGGGCCGCCAGTCTTTTTACATAAGTATGTCATACGCCTCACGTGGACACCCATGGCCAGTGACGGGGTGCACTGCGTATGGACAAATCAGTAGTAAGAAAAGGCTGGTGAATGGGACAGTGAAGAGGGAAAAGCGTGTGGTTGGTCCGGGAAAGCCGAGTACGCCGAGCGTTATACAAACGGTTATACAAGTGTGTGTACAGTCAATGTGGTCTCGTCCTGTATGCGCGAAACACGGCATGTGATGCTATTAGAATACCTTGGATGGACGTGCGTAATTGCTCGAAATTATCCAGTAGGTTTTCTAGATATATCAAGTGACTTTTCTTGCACTTAAGTTTACCTATGTTAGAGTAATATATACATATACGCATATATAATATGTAACCCTACTGCACTCTGGTTTATTTCAATCACTTTTGGCATTTCATAACGCATAACAAAGATACTGTTGCATAAGATCTCATGTATTGCTTTTTTGCTTTTATTAGTCAAACTGCATATTGCTTATGTTTGAGCTGCAACGTTGATCTTTCAGGTTGAGCATCCTTTGCAACAAATCCGTTTTCCCAGGGAAGCTTTTTTCTTTGTACCATGTATTATACAAAAATAAAGGCTATATGTGTTTCAGAAAGCACTCTGGATATATGAGTTTATTAGAGCCCACAATAATAAACCAGTATGAGCGGGAAACACACTCTCTTTCTCTGTTTGGACTCTCTCCATCCCCATCTGTTAGTAGTGGAGTCATCTTGCCTTTTGGCAATAATTGTTTTTCTTTTCCTGCATTCATTTATTTTTACTTATTTCAAGGCAATGTTCTGGTCTGATCTGCTGAAACAGCCATTCATGTGATTGATAAACACATTTTATTCTTTGGCGAACTGTGCTGATTGTGATTGCCATGATTATGATTTCCAATCAGTTGTGTTTGCATAGCTCATTATTTCAGTTCCATCTCCCATTGAGGCAATATCACATGAGCAATTGTGCTGTTGTACTGAATATGGCAATAAAAATAAGTGAGGACATGAACTCACATTTTAATACCTTGAGGTGATCAAATTGAACATAAATTTCTTAAAGAAGATGTTTTTTTTTTTGTGATTTCTTTCTCACATCTTCTCCTCTCATTTAGACACAAAGCTGTTTAAAATAAATCTCAACAACACCAGATGGCTTCTATCTCTTCCAATATGGATCCACAAGATTGGGCATTCACAGAACTTTCACAGATACAGAAACACGTTCTGTCTCTTGCTCCACTTTCTGAGAATATTAAAAACATAGCCACAATAAATGCTCAGAAGCTTTCTGCTATATGCACAATAAGAAGCAGCTATTTTGTTATATAAGCAAATACATACATTATTAACAGCTGATCATTATAGTGTTGTCTGCTGCCAGCAGTTTCTGAGCACTAATGAACTCTGAAAGTGCAAAGGCCATTGTATTAATATTTCAAAGGATTTGATCCAGATAGCGCTCCAGATAGAATATTGTGTACTCCAGTGAAATGAAAATATGAAATTAAAACACTGAAAAATGAAATGTGTTATTTTCAGTGATGGAAATGGTGGAGATTTACTGGGGGGACATATTTTATATTTTTAAACCAGAGATTCAGAAAATCCCACTATTTTGCATAGCATTTGGAGGCTTTTACATGGATAAAAGATGGAAATCCTCTACATTTTGAACTGGAACTCTGTCCCCCCTAGTTCCCCCTATTTCCAGCCCTGGTTATTCTGTAAGTGAGGCCTGATAGTGAGTACACAAATGGATAGCATGACAGATCAAACAGGAAGTCCTCATTAATGGCATGAATGAGGATGCAAACTACACTCTAAACGTTCAATCGATCCAGCAGGGACATGTGGGTGTAATGTTTACAGTCATAGCGGAAGCACTTTATAACTGAAAAAGCCATGAGTCAGTGAATTGAGTGGGACCATCTTTAATAGTTCCACTTTTATCAGATACTCTTCAGATCAAGGCCGTTTTAGTGGTGTTTGAGTGTGTTTGTCATTGGTTCTTTTGGGTTTTGTGAAATGCTTTGAAAGTGACGCACATAAAAGACAACAGAGGGCCAAAACAATCCCATAACAAGGCTCTCGAATGATGCATCATTAGAGTGGTTTTCAGCAAAAAGTGCACTTATTGTTTTATTATGGGGTGACCTTTTTTGGGGGTGTGGGGGGTTTGTTTTGCAATGAATGACATTTATGGATAATGAAATGTCATATTTCTGCATGTAAAATCTAAGAGAGCAACTTTTGTTTGAATTGAAAGGTAGAATGTTCTTCATTGAGAAGATGATCACATAATGCATTATGACTTCCTTAGTTGGGTGAAAAATCCATCCAAGATGGTGGAAGCAGCAAAGATATTAATTATAATTAGAATTCATTCAATGTTGGAAAGCATAAAATAGGTTTATAACCATATTCATTCATGCTTATTACAGTAATGCATTATTAGCTAAATAATCTAAAAACCAAACTATTGACTTTCTGAGTCTTCTAATGCCTATACAGTTATGCCCTACAGTGAAATGCTCAACTCATTCTGGATGTGAAATACTCTGTTTCCTTTAATGTGTCTGTGAGTCACTTGGTTTTCCTAGTATAGCCTATTAAAATGTCTGTATAGCCTATTAAAATGTCTGTTAAATGTGAGTTATTCAAGCTTCATGTCCTACTTCGTGCTGAACTCACACTCAGTGACTCTCTCTTTCATAACCAGGTTGGCTGTATAGGTAATGTCATCTGTTTGGCCTAATTTGATCAAAGCTGAGTTCCATTCTCATGATATAAACTCTGTAACATGATCTCTTCATCTCTCAAAAGATAACACTATAAAAAACAGATATAGATATACTGGTTCAGTAAGATCAGAAATCAGGTGAAATGAGGCATGCTTTTTTGTCTGTCTGTCTGCTGGATATAATTGTGAATTTTTATTTAAACTGACCGTACCTACCTATTTCATGTACTACAGAGTTTCAGATTTCTTTGTCCTTAAATATAGAAGCTTATTTCCTATTTAAAAGAACACATTATTCTAAAGATTCAGTTCTTTCGGGAAAGTGAAATCACATCTCAGATTCTTCATTTATTCTCCTGCACTGTAAGAAAACACTTTAAAAATCTGTTAAACTTAGCATATTCAGTACATTTTGAACTCTCCTGCAGTAAGTAGCTCATAGCTGCCTTCTTCGCCCCTGATTTTCCATTACATCTGTCTGGAATAGGAAAAGGGGAGTTGTCATTTGGATCCTGTCCTGAGCATTACATCACCAAACACATATATAACCCAGCAGCAGACATGACCAGGTTTTGGCCTGGTGCCTGGTGAAAGCGTGCCGTCTCTAAATGACCTCTTCCCTCAAACTTCCTGGAGCGGCCAACCCTCCCCTCTCTTTTCCTCTAACAGTGGAATTTAGTATCAGTTAAGCAGACAGCAGCATCCGTACTGCCATGCATGAACCATTGCATCATAAGGGAAGAAGTATTTTGTCAGTGGAGCAATGTCATAGACCAGTTATGTGATCAAAACACTGTTACAAAATAAAGGACATTTTGTTCTGCCAGCAGAAATAATCCAGAAATAAAAATCCTCTTCATTTTCTCACAAAAAACGGATTTTTATCTACAACATTCAAAGAAAAAAATACATACCATGCACATAAGATTAAGTGATGATATGCTTCTGTTGAAGTCATAAGTCAGCTCAGCAGTGACCGTCCACTTCCATGAAGAATTGTGAATAACATAATAAAATCCTTAGTCATTCTCCCTGCAACTGTATATATCTGATGCTAAATATTTTTTTATGTTTTATACCTTTAATAAACAACTATAAGTGAAAATTTTTACATTCTTTTTCACATGATCATATCATTCACAGTGCTTCATATGGATGGATGGATGGATGTCATGACCATGAGTTTTGTGAGCTGTTTTTTTTTAAAAGGATTTAAATGATTAAATTCAAAAGCAATTAGGGTTTTAGTGACTTATACTATATCCTATAAAACAATATGCCAGAGGATCGATATGACACCATACAATATACACTATATGTACTGACTATAAATCAAGTTTTATTTTATATTATATTATATTTTCAGATCATAACATCATTCACAATACTTAATTTAAGATTTAAGTAGACAAAATTCTTTACTGAAGTTTTTAAATGAATAAACCATGAAGTCATGAACATGTAATAAGCTGTTTTTTTTAATAGTTTTACTGTAAAAGATTAAATTCACAATTGCAGGGTTTATACTAGGCTATATATAAAACAATATGTCAGAGGATCAGAATATGACATTTATATTTTTACATTATAATGTTATTCACAATGGTTCAGAAGGTTTTATACAATTTTAATTTTTTTAAGTTTTAAAATAAATATTTTCTGTCTACTTATATACACATATACATATATATATATATATATATATATATATATATATATATATATATACATAATTAAACATCAATAAAAATATATATATGTATATAACCATGAAGTCATTGTGAGTTGCTTTTAAAGGATTTAAATAATTAGGTTTAGCATTTTCAGGGTTTTAGCTATACACCATATACTATTTTCTATTATGTCAGAGGACCGAATATGACATCATTCCCCTTCAGATATAGAAAACTGATTCCATTGATAAAAGTGTTAACGAAGGACACCAGGCAGAGAAGCATAAACAAGAATTAACTGTAAATGCCCACCTCTCTCCATGACGTAAATCCTTAAGGATAGATGCGTGGGTTTGTTCATGGCTTAGGAGTGAAGGTTTGTGGAGTGCCTCGAGGAGAGGACATTAAAAAACCATCACACAACAACGACAATCAAACAACAACCACAATTTACAGTTTTAGCATTAAGATGCTCCCTTATTATACAATGATAAAAATAATAATTTAAAAGAAAAATAACTTGCATTTCCTTACAAAGTCCCAGGCTCTGAGGTTGGTGATTTAGCCAAAACTTATTTCTAAGGCCTGTCCACCAAATCTAGTGGTAAAAAAGCATCCTAATCTGCTTTATTGAATCATCATTGAGAAAAAAAAGGTTTAATAGGATTCTGGTTCTTTAGGTAGTAGAAGGCTTTGTTGCTTTCTTGTTGTCATGACAACTAGATCTTTAAGTAGCTTAAGATGTTGCCATGTAGCTTGTTTTGAGCTAATGAAACATGACAAAGTTCAAACGGGGTTCTATTTAGACTCTATATTGATTCAATTAAAAAGAACCCTTTATGCCAAAAAGGTTATATGTCTTAAATGATTGCATAATGTTTAACAGGTTATTTCAATGTTTCTAGTCATAGAGTATGTTTAACAGCTGTTTAATTCATAACATTTAATTAAAATTAAAAATGAATTAATCCATAAAATGATCCCATGATGGGAACCCCTAAAAGTTCTATATATGAAGTATCTGACAGAACCCTTTAAGGCTCTACATAGAACCTTTTCTTCCAAAAGTGTATGCTGGACAGGTGTTGTTGTGCAGTGCTTTCATATTCCTCTATTTGGATCTATTTTTTCACACTCATGTGTCTGTGGTGCAGCATGTTGCATTACAAAATGTTCTTGCATCATTTATTGTAGTAGTACTAAGGGCTGTTTCTCACATACTCATCAAGGTCAAAAACACATGTAGTGCTAGAGGAATTATTTTATTCAAAATAAACACCACTCAGGGCAGAGAGGTTCTGACCTCAGAGAAGCATCTCAGTTATGCTGTGTTGAATTCTTTCAGAATGACTCCTGCTGATGTTGCTTAGGAACAGCCATTATGAGTCAGTGAATGGGGCCCTGCAGATGGGTATTCAGGAGGTATAAGTTAACCTTATTTCTAGAAAAACTTCAATAGAATAGATTTGCTTTAGACTGCTAGAAACTTCAGTAAAACCTTCGCAATCTAGAAATCTCTGTGGTTATTGTTGTCAACAAAAACAATTTCTTTAAATTCATACAACCTATAAGACAATGCTTACATGGTTTAGATGTTAGATTAGATGTTGTACACTGTTAATATTAAATAGCTGCAGTCCGTAACTTTTTTAAACGATCAGTCTATAATCCCACCCACTTTGAAGTGGTACTAAACTGCAGTGGAAAAGCAAACTGAAAGTAAAGCGAGCCAAGCCGTGCCGAACCGAACCGAAGCCGAGCCGAGTAGTACCACGCAGTGGAAAAACGCCATTTGTCACGCAATGCTGATGTTGTTAACATTAACAATTCGAGAACAAAGTATATCAATGATAATAATTTTCATGGGTTGATGTGATCCGAGCTAAGCGATCGTTAGATTTAATCACCATTGGCAGCGTGATTTATTGTAATGCTTTTTTTCTCAGTTGGTCAGAACAAAAGTGGCAGACATGTTACTTACTTGTTCAGATGACAATTTCTGCTGAAAATTCTTATTTTGGTCATACTTCCAAGACTGTGATTCTTAAGTACAATATTCACACTGATGTGGTGACTGACAGCAAACATTAGATTCATCACCGCTGAGGAGCCATGCTCATGCACAACTCACGTAAAGATGATAATTCTGCAAATAACTGCAATTGCAGGTTTCAAACAGCAAAACTTACAGACTGCAGCTTTAAAGGGGCTATGCAGTTTGCAGAAACTCTTGTTATTAGCGGCACCGGTGGCCATTAAGTGAACTGCAGCCAGCAACTAATATGATTCAATGCCTCCATAAACTCATAGCAAAGTTCTTTTTTTGTTCTTTTGATTAAAGTAAAAAGAAGAAATACCTTTGCAGCGATATATTTTAACGCAGCAATTAAGAAAGCATCTGATCGTCATCGTAGCGATGTGGATATGCACGAGCTTTGCAATTCACCGGTATCATGTTGACAGATGAGGCAATTAAAATTGAACTGTTTTGATAGTTTGATTCTAAAGTATATTTGAAGCTAGGGGTGCCCAATCCTGTTCCTGTATATCTATCTACCTGCAGAGTTCAGATCAAAACCTGATTCAACACACCCATCTGTACATAACATAAAAATCAGTCAGGCATTCATAGTAAGTCGAGGAAGGTCTCGATTTTATGTTTAGTTACAAACTGTTTAACACATTGGCAATATAAATGTGATAAATACATACATTCTTACATATATCCCCTTTAAACGTTAAATAAGAGATTAAAGTCAGCATGAAATGAAAATTTCTGTTTTAGATCTATGTTTTTAGCTCTTATTGTGAACAGTTCATCCATGTGTATGTTTTTTTTCTCTTGTCTCTGGTAAGGTATGCAGGACTTCTCCAATCATTTCGTCTGGTTAAACCCAGCCTTGCAAGCTCATGTTCATCTCCCTCCCTTTTCCAGTGCAACGGCCACATCTCAAAATCCAGTCAACAACCAATGCATAAGTCCCCATCTTAATTTTTTTTCTTTTCCAGTAATCTGTTACACTCGGATGTTCGTCACAATACGGAGGAGAAGATCTGACACTACTTCCGTTTCATAGCAACTTTCAAACTCACAGAGGCCGAACCACTCTGAGTGTAAAAACCGTCAAGAACAAATGCAGTCCTTTCCTGTAATAAATGACGTCATTAGGATGCATCATGGATCTGAGCTGATGCAAAAGGAGAGTTCCCCTTCTAAAATTCATGCTCATATAAAGTCATTAGTATCTAAACACAGAGAGGTGTTTCTGCCTCCCACACCTGATGAGCCGGCGGAAATGCATCACAATTCACCCACTTAAAAATGCATATCTTCTCACCTCCCCAGCACACAGACACACACATGATCACGCGCCACCACACTCCTACTAACACGCACCCACGGCTCTGGCATCCTCCATTTTGCCCACTGAATCATTACATGTTTTGTAGTTTTCATGTCATGTCAGTCAATAAAGTCAAATCATCCAAACAAAGTCTCAACCAGTGTTTGATACATTTTTTAATACATATATACAGTGCACAGCATAAATGAGTACACCCCCTATGAAACTTCTGAAAGTCAGAAATTACTCAATTACTTAGAAGACATGTTAGGGTTCTTTAGAGATATAATGTTCTGCTTAATCAATTACCAAAGAAGCATGTCAAAATTATTCAGGAAAATAAGATTTTCTTATCAAGGTGATAAAATGAGTACACTCTCCTAAAACGTACTAAATAAAATAAAATAAAAATTTTCTGGTGTAAGTTTAAGGCAATGTTTGATCAACAGGTAAGTATGATGAACCAAAACATTTAAAGAGAAGTAATTTTTTGACAATTAAAAGTGTTAAATAGCCCACTGAATCATTCTCAGCCTTAATGCTGACAACAATGGAACCACTGAGAACTGTCAGGAGACTTATTTCTTAGCACAAAAGAGGACAGTGCTACAAGAGGATTACCAAATCATTGTTTTAAGTGTGAAAATATAGCAAAAGTAACACAGAAATTAAAAAACAATGGACTTGTGACAAGGCCCCTGAAATAATCAGGGCTTCATTTTAAGCTTTCATTTAGTGATGAGGGATTTTTTTGCCAGACAAAGAGCAGAAGAAATACCAAGCGAGTGTCTCAGAGCCAGCAAAAGCTATGAAAAGAGTGACTGTTTATTTCACAGAGTAAGATGCAGCCTGCAGAAATGACATGCATGGTTGTTGTTCTTACTGGAACTACCTACTGTAGCCAAAACACAATAAAGTCAGTTAGCCATTTCCAAAGCCCATATTTACAAAATATAGATTCTCGGAATCAATACTCTGGTCTCATGAGACCAAATCAATCATTTTGGATCTAACAGCATCCAAAATGTTATGGTGTTGCTAGAGGAGGAGTACAGTGAGAAGTGCCTGGTTCCCACAGTAAAGTTCAGTGGCAGTAAAGCTCTTATATAGGTATGTATGAGTGCTGAAGGTGTGAGAGAGTTGTGATTTATCAATGCTGTCATGAATTCCCACACCAACATGAATTCAACATGACAATGAGGATATGCATTCTCCCAAGGTGAAAAACCTTCTGTGGACATGTAGTGCACTCAATCTTCACACTCTTGAGCGCCTGTGGGGGATTCTGTAGAGACGAGTTGAGCAACACTCCCCATTAAAGATCAGGGCATTTAAGGAGCTCATTATCCAGGAGTTAAACAGGACACATGTGACAATTTGTCATGAACTTGTACACTCAGTGCCAAGAAGGGTCAGAGCAGTATATTCAAAATTATGGAGGGCATACTAAGTGCTAGAATATTATACATTTGTTGAATTAAATCTAGGGTGTACTCATTTCTGCAATCCTTCATTTAAACAAAATTGGCTAATTTACTTATTTTATGGCTATTAATGACATATATTTCTCAGTTTTTTATTATGTATATGTTTAATACATTTTAGTTTTGCCATCTTTCTATGAATTGTATTAGTGATCATAAAGAAAATACATCTTTTGTATTTGTTCAGAGGGGGTGTACTCATTTATGCTGTGCATAAATGAGTAGGCTACATATGTTTCAAATGCTAAAGAAATTGACTAAAATTGCTAGTCTCAATCTGATTTAATTTGATATATATTTGCATGCATGGAAATCTAGAAAAAATTTACAGATTTAATTTTACATTTTTCAGTATGAAGTATATTACCAACATATCAATAAAAAATAATTAAAATATTACTTTTTCTTAGTTTTTGTATGCCCCTTTTTGCCTTAACGACAGCAAGCAACTAAGCTGGCATGGACAGAATAATCATTTGATAGTGACGCCTATCAAACAACCTTTATTTGTTTAACATTTTTGCAAATCCTAAAACTCTTTATTTGCAGGTTTAATTGAATAAAAAAATCCCAATGTGGTCTGAAAGTCAAGAAAACTTTGTACAAACAAATAAAATAAGTAAAGCTTCAATCAGATGTCACCACTGTAGAATTTAATCTACTGCGCTATCACGGAGGTGGGAGCTTCAAATTCCCACATTTGTGAAAACGCTTGGAAACCACACACGGTGTGACTTGACGCAGATGGTGGGCAGGGTTTGGTTTCTTTTTTTTTCTCCTCAGAATGCCGTATTATGTGCGTCACAGACATATATTTTAGATTAGGCCCACAGCTGATATGTTTTAAAATTGTATGGTGTAGCTTTCAGATTATACACATGACAAACTATTACAAACCATGCAATGATTGTATTTACTCAATAGTGCAACACCCAAAAGCTATTTGGTATGAGGTAGGTCTATTATTGTTGATACAGAGCACTAATACAATATTGTGACTGTGGTCATTGGCAATTCTAGGTGTAATTGTTTTCTAGATAATATGTAGTGCAAATGATCCCTTAGTAGTATTTCAATAAAATCATTAACTGAGCTATCATTAAGGTTAAAGACCTCATCAAATGCCTATTTTCTACTGAATCAGGAAGCTGGAGAAAAAAAAGTCAATTTCACACTTTTAAGGGCACTTAAATGAACTGAGTACTGGTAAAACATCTAATTTGATAATGAAATATTTGCAATTGCTTGTAGGCAATTTTAACTGGTCAAATTTTTTTTTTTACTTGGAGGGGCAAACAGGGCGATGCTAACCAGCCAAATCACTGAACCTTTGGTGGCATGAGACTAGCATAAGCACTAAAAGCCACAAAAGCCTGTTTTAGAATGCCTTTAATGCACACACCTTTACGATTTATCTTTATCGTGCTTGTATTATATGCAATGTCGTTGTTTTTCTTACCTGAATATCAGCACAAATAAGTTTTTATATTTCTGTGTGCAAGTTTGTTTTGATTTAAACTGGTCAGTGGCCACTTACTCCTGGGCTGTGCTGCTCTCTAGTGGTAATGACGCGCTATGAGATATTTACGAAATATGGCTCTTGAGGCGGTGAAAAAAAATACGCTTTTTTTTTTTTTTTTTAAATTAATCATTTTATTTATAGCAATATCTCTATACATAATATGCTGTAACTGTGCAGAACTGCTGGAACCATAGGCTGGAACCTTATGATAACGTCAGTACTCAAAATCTGTGTGATAGCGCCCTCTATTGACTGATATAAGGATTGCCCCTAAAACGACAACTAAGAAAACATAACTAAATTACTAAATTCACGGTTTACACCATTCATTTCGCGGTAACGACCGACTGCCTGTGCTTCATCTCTCTTATCTCTCTACAATAAAATAATCTACCGAATACATTTTTATTTTAGATTAAGCAGTTAACGTTTCTTCCGCATGTTTCAAAAAGCTCAAGCCAAAGCTGTAATCATATTAATTGTACGATTAAAATAGTAAAATTGTTGTTTTTAGAAAAAGATAAATACAACTACTGTTCATTTAATATGAAGAAAAAATATGAAATATGAACAAAACCTTTGCTTTCTTTACAATGTAGCAAAATGCTCCTTAAGTTTACAGCGTGTAAATTATAAAATGAATAGCATAACTAGTCATTATAAGAAGTCATTGCAATTGTATTTTACAAATTCATTCAAAATAATAATAATAATAATGGTAACACTTTACAATCAGGTTTCATTAGTTAATGTATTTGAACTAACAATGAACAAAACATTTATCTTTGTTAATTTTACATAGGCCTACTGTTGTTCATTGTTTCTTCATGTTAGTTCACAGTACATTAATGTTAAGAAACACAACTTTTGACATTAATAATGCATTAGTAAATGTTAAAATTAACATTAATTTAGATTAATAAATGCTATAGAAGTATCGTTCATTCTTAATTCATATTAACTAAAGTTGTTAAATAATGTTAACTAATGAACCTTACTGGAAATGTTACCATAATAATAATAATAATAATATTAATAATAACAACTAATTAGTATCAAAATTGCAGGTGATATTTGCTCTCTTTTTCCCCAGTGTCTCTCGCCTTGTGGTCCACTGTATTTTGATAACATCACCAAACCCAGTTTTGTTGAATTTCTCGTTGATCTGAAGGGAAAAAAATGACTAAAATGGAACAACAAAACCCTTTTTGACAAATATATTGTTATATTTCATCATGTGATTTTGATATGTATTGATGACATTAAAACATTTGGCTTGGAAGCATTTCAGAGCACACAGAAGAAGTCACTTATACCTTAGCTAACATGTTTGATCTTATTCCAGGGTCCTTGAGGTCCAGTTGTCCATCAGTATTCACTTTCATTTGCAACACCACCCTTTTGCCTTCACCTAAGGACACAGGTACAAACAAATATGCATAAAAAAAAAAATTTGGATCCAATTTTACCATTACATTTGCAAAATGCAGAGAGATACTCACTTTGGCTACAGAAAAATGAGTATTTTAACATGCAGTCCTTTTTGACCTTTTTCCAGGAACCACTGTCTATTGCTAGACAGTCCTGAGTCATGGTATTCACACTAAATGTACTTTCCACAATGTTTTGTGAGTCAGAATTCAGTTCATATCCTCCTATCCATGCATTACCATCGGCTACATGAAAAAGAGGAGCCCTCATTTTGTCTAGATCCTCCTCACTGTACACAAAAACCAGATCTGTGTATTTCTGTCTGCAGTAGCTCTGAGCATCTGTCCAAGTCATTAAGTTAGATACATAATAGAACTGGTTAGGAATAAGAGAGGAACCCCCAAAAAGACCTGTAAGAGAGAAGAGTAAACACGCAATCACAGACTAAACTTTGCACTATTTATAACTCGTCCATTGCACAGAATCAGAGACATATCTGTGGTCCACTTATAAAACAAAAGATTTGTTACCTGAGAGAAAAAACAGCAGTGCAGTTATCACATTCATGCCTGCAGCGTGTCAAAGCTCACGTCGTCTTGTGTTTGGAGTAAGATGGCATCTGAACCAAGCATGCATGTGCGATGATTATATCCATGTTGCAGTGATTGGTTGACACGTCAGCATCATGTTGTTTTGAATAGGACACAGTGTCCTTCACAGACATCTTGCAAACAAAAATACCCCATTTGTTTGTTCCATCCCCATCATGCAACTGAGACTACTGACATAGGTTCAGATGTATATTTTTGTTTAAATTTAGACTAGTATAACTTTATGAATATGAGAAAAATGTGAGTACACTATATATATATATATATATATGGAGATGATTCAGTTTCGGCCTGTTGTGATTTAAAGGGATAGTTCACCTAAAAATGATAATTCTGTCATAATTTACTCACTCTCAAGTTGTTCCACACCTGTATGAGTTTCTTTCTTCTGCTGAACACAAAAGAAGATATTTTGAAGAATGTTGGTAACCAGACAGTATGGCTTCTGTTAACTGTCTGTTTACCACATTTCTCAAAATATCTTCTTTTGTCAGTAGGGCTGTGCGATCAATTGTAATTGAATTTAGATTTTGATTGTGGCTTCCGATTATGAAAACAAGATAATTGAGGTAAAACGGTTATTATGCCGCATTCCGTCCAGCGCACCTTCACCGTGGTGTGCTTTTGTTCTTCCCAGCGCCAAACTTAACATCCAAATCAGCTGAATAAGTGAGTTTTGTAAAACGCAGTCCACTGTTGCTAAACTGTGGGATGTGCCTGATATTAAACAGTGTTATTAATGCATCTGTGCATGCTCCGAGACGGGGCAGAACGTGCATAAGCAAAGTATACTGTGGGCTTCAGATACGCACATAAACGGCCAAATAGCCTACACACAAATATGTTTTGGTAAATATCCACATAAACACATACAATTTTGTCTTAAGTGCATGTAAATATTGAGAAAGAGTGCATGTCACAGTATATTGGATCCCTGCAACAGCAACTCTTAAAGTGACAGTAGCCTAATAAATCTGCTGCAGTCATTAATGTTAATCAAACAACAAAAGAAAGATAAAATCACTCACTGCTCTTGAATGAATAACTTTAATGTTTACAGCAGTGTTATTTTATATTTGATTACTTTATTCAGTTTTTGTTTTAGGCTATTATTTATCTGAATACCCCTGTTAGTACATCTGGTTATGTTTGTAATTAGTTTCTTTGTTCTTATTGTATTGCTGACTGTACTTGTCTTCTGTAATTGTTTTGAGGATATTTTACTTAAATTAACTAACCTAGTATTAGTTTTTGCTGAAGTATTGATAATTGTGAAATTTAAATTTAAATTGTGACATTTAAAATGACTCATATCATGAAATAAGACTTTGATCATATCACCCACCAATAATCATGTTAAATAATCGTTATTTCAGTATTGAACAAAATAATCTTGATTATAATTTTTGCCATAATCGAGCAGCACTTTGTGTCAGGACCCTATTAGACATTTGTATTGGTAATTTTTTTTTTTTTTTTTTTTTAAATATTGATCTACATTTTATTATGTATTACAACAAGGTCTCAAGTATGGAAGCCCGTTTCCGCCACTAAATAATAAAAAAAAAAAAGAGTAATTGTGACTTTATATCTCAGAATTCTGACTTTATATAACGCAATTGCGACTTTATATCTCAGAATTCTGACTTTATATCACGCAACTGCGACTTTTTATCTCAGAATTCTGACTTTATATCACGCAATTGCGACTTTATATCTCAGAATTCTGACTTTATATCACGCAATTGTGAGATATAAACTCGCAATTGCGAGATAAAAAGTCAGAATTCTGAGATAAAAAGTCGCAATTACTCTTTTTATTTTTTTATTTAGTGGCGGAAACGGGCTTCCATACTCAAGATCCAATTATTTTGTTGTTAAAGCAAAGAAAAGACAAACAAGAATTATGTTTTAATTAATAATTATTAATCTCTTGAGCTGAGCAGGTGCAAATATTTTATTGAAATTCTCCATATATATATATATATATATATATATATATATATATATATATATATTTATCTCATATTTTTTCCTTCGTCATGTCCCTTTAGGGGCTTAATAGCCTTTCTGTCAAACATTTTGCATTCCCCAAAGAAACTTTGTTCCCTCAAAAACTTTGATGTTCTTTGCAAACAAAAGCAAGATTCTCAGGGGAATGTAATACTTTTGTAATACCTCCCATCTCACATTTCTTTCCTTCACCATGTCCCTTTAGGGTCTATCGATCTATCTATCTGTTAGGCTGTTTGTACAAATAGTTCTGTATGTTTATAAGAGTCTATAAGGTTGTATAAGAGCGACTTATACAAAATTTTATTTTATACAGCAGTTTGTGTTTTTAAATGTAACTGTAGCATAGCATCAAAAGAGCCATGGCGTGTTCCCGCAAGATTCATTCCAAACTGGTTATTCTCTTATGACCTGGAACAGGAACACCACATAAGATATATGTTTGTGGTCTGTCTGAGCTCAAAACTGACCAAGTTGAATTTAAATCTCTTGATTTGTTAATTTAATACTGTTATGTGCTGGTGCTGAGAGATGAGGCGAATACGGAAATCCACAATATAATAGGCTTTAATGAACAATCCAGGAAGAAAGACAGCATAACACACACTAAACAACAACAATAGAACAGACAAGGAGTGCAGGGAAAGTGTCCAACTTAAAGGGAGTGCTGACAAGGTACAACAGGTGCAGGGAATCCGGGGAGATGGTGGGAAGACTGATGAGAGAAGTGAAGACAGGTGGGTGGAACAGGAGGATGCTGGGAACTGGAGTCCGGGAAGGCATGAATGTAACATACATTCTACAAGAAGATTTTTGTGTGAGTTCATTGACTACAGGGAGTGGCAGGATCCTCACAGGTGGTTTTGAATAGGTCACAAAGTCCTTCACAGATGTTGTGTTAACAAAATAACAGTAGCTGCTTTTTTACAAGTCAAACATGGGAGTGAATCAGCATTTAAAAAGGAAATATCAATTCTGCCTTCACATAATAAGTAGATGGATAAATAGATTAGTGCTTATTAGGGCCCGAGCACCGATGGTGTGAGGACCCTATTGCAATTGCTCGGCCAATTCTTCTTCTTTTCCGAAATGAATTTTTGAAGGCCTAAACAAACTCGAAAAATCATGAAACTTTCCAAAGCGGTGAAAATTTATGTCTGATATGGGTTTTAGAATTAGGTGTGGCAAAATGGCTCGACAGTGCCACCTACAAAATTTCAATTAAGCGCCCTTCGTGCTACATTTCACGTACAGATATTGAATTCGGTAGACAGATGTAACAGCCCAATACCTACAAAAAAGCAAGTGGGTGCAAAATCTGTAAACCAAACAGAAAGTGAGATATTTTTAATTTTCTCTATAAAATTTTGGCAGTTTTTGCCATTTCCACATGTTGTACTTTAACAAACTCCTCCTAGAGCTTTAATCAGATCAACATCATATTTGATGTCTAATCTAAAGGCCTTTGAGACGTTAAATTGCGAAGATCTAGAGTTTTCGCTGAAGGGTCCGTGGCGGCCTGACAAAATTCGATGTTTCGCTATGAAACAGGAAGTTGTTATTACTCAGGCATACAATGTCCGATCTGCTCCAAACTTCACATGTTTTATAATAGTCCTGACCAGAAGACACCTACATGACAATATTCAGTTACAGTCAAAGCGCCACCTGTTGGCAACAGGAAGTGTGGCACATCAAAATGACTTTGCCATATTTCTCCTCTATTTATCCACTTAAATGAATATCGCCCATTATTCACTGTTTTCCTAAGGCCACCAGGTGGCGGTGAACCCGGGTGCGAGGGCCCTTTCATCGCTGCTTGCAGCTTTAATTTTAGTTTTGTTTTTCCGCTTTTCTCCAGTTTTTATTGCTGTCAATTTCCAGCCCCATGCTCTTCAGCTTTTCACTCATCTGGAAGACCAGCAAGAAATAATCAAATGATCAGCGAACATAAGCAGAAGCTCAACTGAACATGAATAACGCACAAGAACAAACCTTTTCCGGAAGCTCAAACGTGCTGCATAACCAATGAGGTTCATTCTCGTGTGTTACGCAGCACATTTGAGCTTCCGGAAGAGGTTTGTTCTTATACGTTATTCATGTTTGGTTGAGCTTCTGCTTACGTTTGCTGATTAATGTTTACTTGCGTGTAAAAGCCTAAATTAAATCTTTTCATCATAAAAAGTGATATGGATTAGTTTTCCGATCTCTTTATGATCTTTTTGAAGTGTCAAAGTGTTTGTTGCAAAGGCAGTCAATGGAGAGACAGACACCTCTCAGATTTCATCAAAAAGACCTTCCTTTGTGTTCCGAAGATGAACGAAAGTCTTACGAGTTTGGAACGACATGAGGGTGAGTATTTAATGACATAATTTTTATTTTGGGGTGAACTGACCCTTTAAAAACCATTTAGTAATGCAGATTCATGCTTTACAGAATCGAAACCTGTTGCTTGTGTTTGTCTTGATTTTTAAATCACTCCAGATAAAAGCATCGGCAAAATAAACATAAAAGTTTAAGGCAGATACAAACCTCTTTCAGAATGGCAGTCTGTAGTGATATTTACATGAATATTTAAAATAGAAAACACCCATAAAATATACTAGCAAGCAGCAATTACAGTGCAATACATTTTATGACCAGTAGTTGGCGTTAAACTCATCTAGCACTCTAATGTTCAAAGCATTGCCATAGATACAGGCTGTGTCCGAAGTCACATACTCTCTTGAGTAGGTACTTATTATGAATAAGTAATTACTTCACAACCCCTAAAAAAGTATGTTCTATGTTGTGTGAATGTGTGTAGTATAAAGATAATCTGGACATACTACATTCGCCATATTGTCATTATCATGTGACCTACCAGTATTAGTTGCATCGCTTTACTGTCATTCACAAATCCTCTCCCGCAAATAGTAGATCATCCGGGTACTTTTTGCCTACTCTATTACTGTGAATTCGAAAGTATGTGAATACTTATTTTGTCACATACTGTTTTTCGCCTACTATATAGTAGGGAAGTATGCGATTTCTGATGCAGCCACAGTCTTATTTCTTGTCATCGTTTTGGTACTTGTTTGGTATTTCAAATCATTTTTAACAACTTTTGACTGCCATGCTTTCAAGATCAGCTGACTGAAATGTCAGGAAGATCTGATGAAAGCTGTAGGAGTAAAGTATGTTTTCAACTAAATTCAAAATGCAAAAAAACTAGAAGTTGCAGTGAATATGAGCAATCAGAAGGTTAGGGGAATCAGAAGAAATAAATAAGCAAGCTTGTTTGAATAAATGACTTGGTGTTTTCTGGTCTTCTGAGTTTGTCAGATATATTTACTATTTTAAACAGCTGTGTAAAAATTTACTTTTGAAAATTGACATGCTTTTCATTCTTAACTGGCAATGGATCCATAATTTTAACCAACTGGACTCTGGAGTTTGCCAGAGTGGAAGGCCACATTTCAGACAATCTTACACTATAATAAAAATAAGAAATAATATGAAGAATGAGAATGTGATGGCATTAACTGTAATGGGTGAATAATTCTTTATCCAGTTTATTTATTTATTTATTTTTTTTTTTTTTTGTTTTAGAATACTATTAGAGAGTCATTTACATGAAAGGGTAGCTTATTTTTTAAAAACACAGACAGCTTTGCATAATAGCTAGCCTAATGTAAATAGAAAAAGACTACTGCCATGCTGAATTCATAGAGTTCACATTTCCAACGTTTAGTTTTACAATGCAAATTAATCTCTCTTTACATATGCAAAAAACAGAATATTTAACTTATTGTAATAAATTACTCATCAATTTCAAAAGAAAAGCAGTGTATTTCTAAATTTTAAATTGTACATGTCTGAGCATCTGAAAATGGGAATAATATGCACAGGATGTTTCTATTTCCCTCAAATTTATTATGAGAAAGATATCATCATATTTTACAGATCAAATAGGGGAATACACTAGTTCACACATATCTCAAAATACTTTTTTTTTTTTTAAATTCATCATACTTTTAATGTTAAGTATTTCATGTTGTTGTTACAACAATATTTACATAAGTAAAACTAGTAGCCTATTAAATGGTAAATTTGAAGCTGTAAGAATACAGAAGCTATTTCTAAATAAAGTTAAGCTAGATTAATTAATGTAGTTATTTCAGTTTCAATTTCACAGTCTGTTTCAATAAATATATTATATAATATGGCCATTCATGATAAATAATGGATAGTAGGCTACTGGTCCTAGAAAGACGCCATCTGACATGCCCATTTCAGGTTTTTTACATATAAAATGTGCAATGTTGGGGGCCTTCATTATGCTTTTAACAATAGTTCATAATTTTACTTAAAATCCTTTGTGTCCGTTTTAAATGATTAATGGTGAAAGGAAACTTTGTGAAGCCGAGACTTTCCTCTTAACTGCATCTTAAAAATGGCTGATTACTCTGCACTTTTCAAAACAGTGTAATTTGTGTTAAAGGGGTCATGAATTGAGAAATCAACCTTTCCTTGAGGGTCATCGTACTATAGGGGTCATCATACTATAAGAATATCCTGTAAGTTTCAGAACTGAAAACTTCCTTGTTAGTCCAATAAAAGCTTTTATTGACACTATAGGCCTATTGAATGACTGATCCTGGAACGTGCCTATATAGATAGGTGGAATGCCGCCTCCGCAGAAGAAATCAATGGCTACTTCATCACTGCAATGCAGTGACTAAGCGGTCAACTTCACCTTGTTTCTCTTAGTAGGATGAAAATAATCTGTTATTTAAACGCTGATTAAATTATATAAAGAAAGCGATCAAAGAACGCTCCCTTTGCAGTCGTTGGAGCTGTCAATCAAAAGGCATGTGCTGGAGCTGTCAATCAAATAAGTGAATGAGTTCTGGACACGCGTCAAAACTCCCATTTTATTTAACAAATCTCTTAGTTACAATGCGTTTGCACTGTTAGTTGCAATGAAAGCATTTGTTAGCGTGCAGAAATTTAGTTGCAATGACGAGATCACTGCTTTCATGCGCTCAACAACATGTCTGTGATCGGCTGTTCATCACTGCAACCTTTCATGCAACAATCTAAATATAATGCCATAGATCAAAATGTAATGCAACACTTTTAACGATTAGTTAACCTTGAGAGCTGTAATAGTAAAAATATGCTAAAAGAGTGAGTAATAAGTTGGCTATTTTAAATGGAAAGATGTTATCCAATCACAGCAGTGGGCGTTTACACTGAAGTCTCACAGCAGACACGCCCCTTAAAACAGAGCGTTCAAATCAGAGGGCTAAAATCAGGGTAGGAAAAATGTCTTTTATTTCTAAATTATGACAATTTTTGATGTAAGAAGCATACTAACATTAGTGCACACCAGGAAACATTACAAGACAAAAACAAAACAAAACAAAACAAACAAACAAACAACAACAACAAAAAAACAATGCAGTTCATGAAATCTGGTGGTCAAAGGATGTATAACATATTCACATATGAGTCTCCAACTGATTGTTCATGAAAGTTTTTAAAATTATGATTAAATAAAAGTAATTTTTGAAGTGATTTTATTTATTTTTATTTTATATATTTATTTTTTCATTTTATTGTTTATTATTATTAATAGTTTATTGGTATATATATATATATATATATATCAGGGGCGACAATGATAACAATGGGAAAACTAATTAAAAAGTAAGTAAACAACTCATCATATAGATGTATATTTTATATAGATATATATTTATAGAGGTATATTTTTATTATTTGAAACTGCTCTCTTGATGAAACACCTCTTCACCTTTTCCTTTTCTCCAGCTTATTTTGCTGTCCCTTTCCAGCCCCGTGCTCTTCAGCTTTTCACTTATCTGGAGGACCAGAAAGAAAAAGTTAAATAAAAATTAAAATTATGCCACACCTTTAGGCTTTATTTCATCTTTAACCCTAAATATTAACAACAACAACAACAATAATGGAGGTTGGATGTAAGGCAATGTATTATAACACATTCTTGTTTCTTAACACCATTTCATCCAGTACATACGCACCAATTCGTGTTGATGCACCTGAATTTGAAACTGAACGTGATGTTTAAGGCAGATACAAACCTCATTCAGGATGGCAGTCAGTAGTGAAGGATCATTCAGTGTGCATTTATCATTACAGGACAATTTCAGTCTGACAAGCTGTTTTCTAATGATCTCGTCCTCTAGAGAAATACAAAATTAAAGTCATCCTCAACATAGAAGATTTTTAAGTTGTTTGTAAAATCTGTTTCAACCTCTTGTTTGAATCATTTGATTCTGTTAACTGTGGAAACTCACCTCCATAGCAGATGAAAGGATGCTGTAGATCACAGCTTTCATGAGACCATTTCCCAGAATCGGTTGTTGACATGCCGACACAGTCAGATCCTGAACTCTGGGATGGTTGACCTTCTGTCCAGTATCTGAAACTGAGGTTCCATTGATCAGACCATTCCCAAGAGTCCAGGAACAGACCAATCCAGACCCACGATCCCGATGGAATAATATTCTCTATCTTATTCTGTTCCTCAGAGTTGTGGATTGTGGGCAGGTCTATGTGATGCTGTCTGCAGTAGCTCTGAGCATCTGTCCAGTTCTTCCAAGTCTGTACCCTGATGTATTCATGTTCTATTGAAAAATGGAAAATAAGAGTAAGCCTCAAGCTCTCAACCCAAGATAAACAGAATATTTACACAGATAACAACTCAAAACTCACCACTGTAGCAAACAAAGTGTAAATATGATGAGCAAGGATAACTATACCAAACTCCAAAGGCAAAATAGCCACATTCATTATGACTGCTCGGTTCTTCTTTATTCCAGGCACTGTACTGTGTAAGTGTGTCTTCTCCATTAGACCAAACCCAGCGTGTCTGTGTCCCTCTCTTCAGTCCAATCCACACTGATCCGCTGTATCCAGCATCCACTATATTTACCAGCCTGGTCACATCATCCATGCTGTCTACAGTAGCCAGGTCAGTGTACTTCTCTCTGCAGTAACTCTGAGCCTCTGGCCACGACATTCTCACATTTACATAGTGGTACTGACGAGAAAGAGCAGAACTGCTCCAGAAGAGCCCTGTTAAAATCAACATGTCAAATCACATATACTGTATATGTACACATCATCATAAATACAGATTACAAATGACCACACCAACCTGACAGCAACAGCAGCACAAACAGACTCCCGTCCATGGCTGCTCACACAGATCCTCTCTGCTCTATGTGTGCTGCTGTTCTAATGAATAGGAAAATAAGAGGAACTGAAAGATTAAACAAGTCATTGATAAGGAGGGTGGGTAATGCATACAGAACACTGTACATGTACTGTACACATGCTTTGAGAGGTGGATTACAATTTTTCTTAATTAAACATAGACGCTGTGGACTTTGAAAGCTTGGAGCTGGTAACTGGAAGGCTGCTATCATGATCTTCATAGACGGCAAGCCTAAAACCAAGCACACTTAATGGGATAGTTCACCTTCATTTACAACAATCCACAGCCTCGGCTAGCGGTCCTGAGTGCATTCACAACAGTCTGCAGCGCAAGCTTCCTGTTGCATAATGACATATACGCAGAGTTGGGAGGGTTACTTCCCAAAATGTATTCCGTTACAGTTACAAATTACTAAAAAAGTATTCCATAACGTAATCCAAGCACCACAATATGAAAATAATGTAATCTGATTACTTTATGATTACTTCAATTTCACATAGGTATATGAAGTCAAGTAAAAAGCATTATTTAGGAGAATAATTGCACATGCACCAATAGGTGGCTCACGTAAGTCATGACTGGCAACAGAACCTTCTGTCAATTATAGATGCACAGATCAGTTCTAACGTCAACAGAATTCACTGTTAATTTAAATCATCCTCCCACCACCCACTTAAACCTATGATTTTCTCTGATTTTGATATCTGCACCTGATCGTCACATTGCAGTTAATTCTCAGCAGGGCCGGACCAATCCTTTATGGGGCCCTAAGCAGAATTTTATATGGGGGCCCCTCAGTTAAAATAATTTAAGATAAACTGTATATCTTCTTATATAAAAAAATAAATGTAAATGTGCGAAACGCACAATATTAAATTAAATATGACATAAAATGAACAGTTCAGATGGACACAAGATAACAATATTATTAACATTAAAGGAATAGTTCACCCAAAAATGAAAATTCTGTCATTTACTCACTCTCAACCTGAATGAGTTTCTTTCTTCTGTTGAACATAAAAAATATTTTGAAGAATGCGGGTAACTAAACAGTTGCTGGTCACCATTGACTTCCATAGTATATATTTTTTCTATGAAGTCAATGGGGACCAGCAACTGTTTAGCTACCCACATTCTACAAAATGTTCAGCAGAAGAAAGAAATTAATACAGGTATGGAACAACATGAGAAAGAGTGAATAATGACAGAATTTTTCACTTTTGGTGAACTATCCCTTTAAGGACAAGTGGCAGCATGTTTACTATTAGGCTGCTGTCACTTTAAGACCTGCATGCATCTAAGAAAAAGACAAGCATGCTATTTTCTCTCAAATGATTACTTTCACTTTAGACATAACCAGCTGTGTTTATGTAAACCTAGTGTGTATTGACACTATTAGCGCAGTCAGATGTAATCGGGCACTGTTTGACAGGCTTTTAGTGTGTGCGCGCTTCGGGTGTACACGCTCAGAAAAAGCACATATCAAACATATCAAATTAAATGTTTAATGAACTTTTGTGATTGTGAATAAGTACAGTGTCCCGTGAGTGTAACTCTACTGCTGCATTAATGTGATAGGGCTGCACGATATTGAAAAAAACCTGACATTGTGATATTTTGTTTTTCTGCGGATATACACTACCAGTCAAAAGTTTGGACACGGTAAGATTTTTAATGTTTTTAAAAGAAGTTTTGTCTGCTCACCAAGGCTGCATTTATTTAATTAAAAATACAGTAAAAACAGTAATATTGTGAAATATTATTACAATTTAAAATAACTGTTTTCTGTTTGAATATATTTTATAAAGTAATTTATTCCTGTGATCAAAGCTGAATTTTCAGCATCATTACTCCAGTCTTCAGTGTCACATGATCCTTCAGAAAAAATTCCTACCCTACCATTAAGCCCACTGTTAAAAAGCAAAATACCACGTAATTAAAGCTAAGTATATAATTTTGTGACATCGCTGTTAATGAACTTGAATAAACATATTTAAATAATATTGTTGGATATACGGATAAGGTTTAGAACTGCAAGGACAAAACATTTAGGTTGTGTGAAAGGAAAATGTGATGATTCAAATGACACATTTTAAATTAACATCTGGTCACACCATCACAATTCAATTTTTTGAACTGTGATATAAAATGTATCAGTGTTAAAATTCATTTTTGTATTGTAAATCCGTAATATATTTAAGTAGACTTCAGATGTGTGTGAAATATTTTTTGAAAAGTTGTTTTGAAAAATTGTCCTGTAAATCTGTTACTGATGCAAAGAAACTTTCCACTTTTACTGTCACTCCTATCAATGATTTCCTGTTTCCAGTCTCTGCTGCACATTACACAGTAAGTTCTTGTTTTATTTTGGGTGGACATCATGAATACTAGTAAGTGTCTTGTGATTCATTAAAAAGAATTGTCCCTAAAGGTAATTCGTTCAGGAATCAGACTACATTTGTCATTATGTACGTTTCTGATTCACTTAAAAGAACCAGCTCATATGAGTCATTCATTTGGGAATATCTTTTGAATTTACTAAAAGGAACGATTCATAAGAGTTTGTTCATGAATTGGACTACATTACATTGTTCATACTATAAGTTTTGGACTCACTAAAAAAGAACTGCTCATAAGAGTGATTCATGTCAAAACAAAATGGGACTGTTTTGGGAATCTACACTTTGTTGAGTATTTCAGTCAAGAGTATTTTATTATGGTGTTCCATACTACACTTGGGTTATTTTTTTCTATTCAAATCCTGGGTTGCGCCTTTTAGGTTATTTTTCCAGTATTTGGGTAGTTTTTGTGTAGTTTTTGTGTTTCTCAGATCCTGGGCCAAACATAATGTTACAAGTGAGGCTCCTGCACTTCCTCCCTCGCACCACCGGAGGGAGCCCTCACCTGAATATTGACTCTTTACCATTCGGACTACATTTCCCAGAGGCCCTCATTCCTGGGACTGATTGCGCACACACACACCCCCCCACACACACACACCTACACACACCTACCTACACACCTACACCTACACACCTACACACACCTGCACCACATCACACTCACACGCTTTATAAGCAACACACAGAGACACACAGAAACACAGACATATACATATACACACCGCAAAGTCTTGATTTGACCCGGTGATCATTTCTGAGCGTTATTGTGGATTGTTATTCTTGTTGCCGATTGGACTGTTTACCCTTGTGTGATTCTCTGCTGCCTGCCCTGACCCTTGCCTGTTTTTGGACTGTGTATGTTTGCTGCCTGCCCTGATCTCTGCCTGTCTATTGAACTCCGTTATACAAAGATATATGTTTTGTCTTTCCTGAGTCAAGGATTCCAATGGTATAAGGCACTTGAGTCTAAAACAAACGGTCTAGGAGTTATGAGCAGTTTTGAGTGTTTAATTGCTGTAGCGCCACCTATTGGCCAATCGGGTTCATAATCTGTCAACCTCTCCCCAAATTGAGATCTACCATCTGGCCAAGTTTCACCCCTAATAATAATAGTAATAATAATAATAATAATTTACTTACTGAGAGATTAAAAAAAATAATGAATTGCTAATTACAACATTGACCTAAAAATGTAAAGCCTGTACAAATACTACAAATCGTGAAATAATGGAAATAATTGGGAATCATGTAACAAACAGTACACATTTCATTTATCTATTATAACTTTTGTGTTGTTTTGGTCACTTGGCTGTTTCCTTATAAAAGTCCAGAAATTCTTCTGGTTCTGATGTTCTTTTTTAATATGATGACATTATGTCTTGCTGCCAGCCAATCACTGCACTGCTGATCATGGTTTCGAGTATGTATCTGCCCTTTTCAATGAACACAAGAACGCGCAGTAATATCAGACAACTTAATCCAGATATTTCAATCAAATTCACAAATTCGTTTGAAGAACCAAATTAGCCAGAGATCATTTATCACGATTAAAAGATCTGGCATCTGTTAAATCATCTCAAAAGTGTTGAGCGGGGTACGAAGAATGGACCCCAGGTAAGTAAAGTTCTCAGGAAAACAAACAATCTAAAACAGGTAAGTCCAAAGGCAAGTATTTACACAGGGAATAGGTCCAGAAATCAAGTATGAGGCCAGACAATCTCAAACTCCTCGCATATTTTTATACATTGGTTATTTTTAATGGTGATTTCACAATATTTCATGTTATTACAAAGATAAATAAACTTTATTAAGGAAATTATATTTTAAATGTACTATTAAAAATAAAAAAGAATACACAATGCAACTATTTGTAAGTTAGGCTACATTCATTATAGTCAGGGGCGGCACCAGAGAATTTTGAATGCACCTAGGCATGCAGACTGCTTCTACAAACATTTGTGAAAGAATGGGTCGCTCTCAGGAGCTCAGTGAATTCAAGCATGGTACCATGATAGGTTGCCACCTGTGCAATAAGTCCATTTGTGAAATTTCCTCACTACTAAATATTCCACGGTCAACTGTTAGTGGTCTCATAACAAAGAGGAAACAATTGGGAACAACAGCAACTCAGCCACCAAGTGGTAGGCCACGTAAAATCACAGAGCGGGGTCAGCACATGCTGAGGCTCACAGTGCGCAGAAGTCGCCAACTTTCTGCAGAGTCAATAGCTACAGACCTCCAAACTTCGTGTGGCCTTCAGATTAGCTCAAGAACAGTGAGTAGAGAGCTTCATGGAATGGGTTTCAGTGGCCGAGCAGCTGCATCCAAGCCTTACATCATCAAGTGCAATGCAAAGCGTTGGATGCAGTGGTGTAAAGCACGCCGCCTCTGGACTCTAGAGCAGTGGAGACGTGTTCTCTGGAGTGACGAATCACGCTTCTCTGTCTGGCAATCCGATGGACGAGTCTTGGTTTGGCGGTTGCCAGGAGAACGGTACTTGCCTGACTGCATTGTGCCAAGTGTAAAGTTTGGTGGAGGGGGATTATGGTGTGGGGTTGTTTTTCAGGGGTTGGGCTTGGCCCCTTAGTTCCAGTGAAAGGAACTCTTAATGCTTCAGCATACCAAGACATTTTGGACAATTTCATGCTCCCAACTTTGTGGGAACAATTTGGGGATGGCCCCTTCCTGTTCCAACATGACTGCGCACCAGTGCACAAAGCAAGGTCCATAAAGACATGGATGAGCGAGTTTGGTGTGGAGGAACTTGACTGGCCTGCACAGAGTCCTGACCTCAACCCGATAGAACACCTTTGGGATGAATTAGAGCAGAGACTGCGAGCCAGGCCTTCTCACAAAACATCAGTGCCTGACCTCACAAATGTGCTTCTAGAAGAATGATCAAAAATTCCCATAAACACACTCCTAAACCTTGTGGAAAGCCTTCCCAGAAGAGTTGAAGCTGTAATAGCTGCAAAGGGTGGGCCAACTCCATATTAAACCCTACGGATTAAGAATGGGATGTCATTAAAGTTCATGTGCACGTAAAGGCAGGCGTCCCAAAACTTTTGGCAATATAGTGTATGTCTTCAAATGTCGGAGACAAGTCAAAGATCTCTCAAACATAGAGAGGAGTTTGTACAAATCAATAAACGCATCATTATTATGGTCCAAAAAGTAAAATAGTGTTAATGCGGACGAGTGTGGAATCTAAAGTATTAGCGAGCTTAGCTAGGAGGCGCATGCGCAATCTTTTTTTTTTTGTCAGCGTCAGCAGCGTCATCTTTGCAGTCGACACTGACTCAGAAAGCGTTAAGTTTAAATATGTCTTAAATAGTATAAAATGAGTTCTTTTCCCCACAACATTCAAAATTATTACTTTTGCCGGTGCTTTGCGGCAAGATTTATGCGCGAGCTTGAGCACGGAATGTAATATCACGCCTATAGGTTATTAAAGGATGATTTAATAGGCTATTATTATATTAATTAATTTAATATAAACGTGCGACTAAATGATTAATGGCCTAAATGAAAAACTACTAGAAAAATCTTTAGTTGGGGGCAGCTCTTGGCACAAGGAACTGCTCCACTTTAAAATAAAATGCTATTACGAAAAGTGCTACAGTAGCTGCAAATCACATCATGCATACGTAACGAGTCAAATGTTTTTATTTAATTTAATTTGTTGCTTTAATAATCAACTTATTTGTTAAGTATAACACACAACCTGTATATAATTGCTGAAAATATTTGTGGGGGTGCTATGGGGGGTGCTTTGGTCTTTCTTGAGGGTGCTGAAGCATCTGCTAGCCCCTCCCTAGCGCTGCCCATGATTATAGTTATTGACAGAACTTCTCAAAACTTCTCAATTGTTTCCAATAAATTAATATATTATATAATGTTATATTCATGATGTTTAAATAATGGATATAATTACTACTTCACAGGTCCTCAAAACAATATAGCAAATTACTTAATATTCCTTGCATCTGTTTTAAAATTTACTTTAAATAGGGACATTCATTCTGCCTATTACATTCATTATCTGAATTGGCCATGCAGTTGATCTCCTGATGAAACATCTTTTCATCTCCCCGTTTTTTCCAGCTTATTTTGCTGTCACTTTCTAGTCCCATGCTCTTCCTTATCTGGAAGATTAGCAAGAAAGAATCAATTAAAACTTGAAAAATCATGATACACCTATAGGCTACATATCATCCTACATAACAATTATGATGATGATATGAGTGGTGCTGGATTGCTGATTGATTATAAGGTAATTATGTATTTTAAGACATTTTTTGGCAGATACAAACCTCATTCAGAATGTCAGTCTGTAGTGAAGGATCATTCAGTGTGCATTTATCATGACAGGACAATTTCAGTCTGACAGTCTGTGTTCTAATTAAATTGGCATCTAGAGAAATACAGAGTAAGTCATCCTCAACACAGAAGATACACCAATAAAGGAAAACATATCACAGTTGTTTGTAAAATCTGTTTCAAGACTTTTTTGTTTGAATAATTTGATTCTGTTAACTTGGGAAACTCACCTCTATAGCAGATAAAAGGATACTTTAGATCACAGCTTTCATGAGCCCATTTCCCAGAATCGGTTGTTGACATGTAGACACAGTCAGATCCTGAATTCTGGGATGGTTGACCTTCTGCCCAGTATCTAAAGAAGAGACTCCATTTGTCAGACCATTCCCAAGAGTCCAGGAACAGACCAATCCAGATATGGCGTCCAGCTAACAGAACCTGAGTTATCTGGTTATTTTCCTCAGAGTTGTGGATGGAGGGCAGATCTGTGTGATTCTGTCTGCAGTACCTCTGAGCATCACTCCAGTTTTTCTCACTCTGTACCATGATGTAGCCATTATTTTCTAATGAGAGATGCAAAAAAAAAAGTTCACAGTTCACAGCTCTTCTTTCTGAGTTAAACGGCACAATAATACATTTAAAAAAATGGGAAACTCACCATTTTGGCACACAAAATATTGTAGAGAGTCACATGCCACTATATGCCAAGCCCCAGAATAAGTAGACACGCAATCTCCATCTCCATTTGGCTGTGAAGAAGCCCAGTTAAAATACTGAGAAGTTATGTCTTCTCCATTAGACCAAGCCCAGCGTGTCTGTGTCCCTCTCTTCAGTCCAATCCACACTGATCCGCTGTATCCAGCATCCACTATATTTACCAGCCTGTTCACATCATCCATGCTGTCTACAGTAGCCAGGTCAGTGTACTTCTCTCTGCAGTAACTCTGTGCCTCTGGCCACGACATTCTCAAATTTATATAGTGGTACTGACGAGAAAGAGCAGAACTGCTCCAGAAGAGCCCTGTTAAAATCAACATGTTAAACCATATATACATGTACACATCATCATAAATACAGATTACAAATGACCACATCAACCTGACAGCAGCAGCACAAACAGACTCCCATCCATGACTGCACATTCAGATCCTCTCTGCTGTACAGTATATGTGTGCTGCTGTTTTAGGAAAATAAGAGGAAATGAAAGATGATTAAACAAGTCATTGATAAGGGGGGTGGGTAATGCATACAGAACACTGTACATGTACTGTACACATGCTTTGAGAGGTAGATTACAAATTTTCTTTACCAGCTTGGAGCTGGTAACTCGAAGGTTGCTGCCTTGATCTTCATAGACGGCAAGCCTAGAAGAAGCACACTTAAGAATACTTTTAAACTTTATTAGCACATAAGTAAAGACAAGTATGTAATTTCGTAACACAACTTAAAATGGAATCGCAAGGACATACAAGTTTTGTATAAATGTGAAAGGAGAACCTGATGATTCAAATGACATGTCTTATAATTTAGCATGTCAATATAACTGCAATTTTAAACCATATGTACATTTTTATTTTTTTCTGTGAAATGTTTTATTTTTTTTGGCCTGTTAAGACTTTACATTGTTACACAGAAACTACTTCTGCTGTCAGCTCCATAGGATGGTGGTCAGGTAGGGATTTTAAGTAGTTAAACTACACAAGTTCTTGGTTCATTTTGAGTTGGACATAAGTGTCTTTAGTAATCTCCACTAAGAATAATGCAGTAATTGCTCTGTCTTATAAGTTTTTTTTATTCACTAAAAGGAACCAGCTTTTAGTGAAAGTCGATTCTGAGCCAATAAAAAACAATGTATTATGCATGCCAGGCCAGTAGTTGCCGATGCTACTTTGTACAGATATATACGTGCCTATAGACTGAACAAATAGTATGCAAGAGCATGAAGTCACCATTTTCACAAATTCACATTTTTGTAGTTTACACAGGGACGATAATGGTATTGTTTTCAAAAACGTGCACTTTGAAACCCCCAAAACGTCATTGCTGTATAAATGAACAGCCAAAACGCATAAAAGGTTTTCCGTTGTTAGTTGAAAACGGCGTCGTGTATCCGGCCCCTGAAACACAGGTATATAAACATATAGGCAAACAAGAAGCTAACAAGGAACAGGCGTGGGTAATGAGTTACTATGGTGACAAACAAGACTAACTAAGAAAACAATGGCAAACATGAACTAAACCACAGGAAAAGAAAACCAGAAACAGCAAGACAATAGAATATCAAAAGAAGAGTCCTTGAACACAAAACTCACAGAGCATAGAGGAAATCGTAATAGTGACACTGAAGACTGGAGTAATGATGCTGAAGATGGAGCTCTGCCATCACAGAAAGAGTTAAATAGACTTATTTTATATTGTAATAATATATCAGAATATTACCATTTTTGACTATTTTGAGTGCTTTTCTTAAGTGTAAAATGTAAGGTTAGATCAGTTTCACCTGGGTCTAGTAAAGGAAGTTAGCCTATTCGTCCCCTTCAAATTATAAGGTTCTATCTGACATTTTTGTCAAAATTGAGTTATTCACATATTCTTATTCTGTGACAACTTATTTACATTATGTGATGTTTTTGGTAATGTTGAGTACATTTAGGCACTTTTTATTTAGAAAACAAAAAGGTTCTATCTACAAAGTTGAATGGAATGCAAAAACTTTGAAGCTCTTATCTCAAAACTGCTCAGAATGCAAATAAAACCTTATAATTCCAAGGGGATGTAATGTTAACCAATGAACAGTCTTTTACAGTTAAAATAACAATCATTTTTACATAGAACTTTAAAAAAATGGTGATTTCACAAAAAAAATATTTAAGGTAATTATCACAAGAATGTTTTTGCATTTAAAACTATAGAGCATTAATAAATAAAACCTGTAACACACAATTATTACACCTATTATTTTATTACTATTAATATAGCTATTGACAAAGAACAACATTCATGAAAAAAATGTCACAATCAATTTCAATGAATAGTGTATAATATATTATTATAATATATTATACAATATGACCATTATATTATTAATATTAATATATTATACAATATGGCAATTCATGTTAACAAACTTGTGGATTGAATCAGGTGTTTAGGGAGACATTAAAAATGTGCAGTGTTTGGGAGTAACATGATGCTTTAAGATGCTACTCTGCGCTTCTCAAACCGGTGTAATTTGTGGCCATCTGGTGGTGAAAGGATGAATAACACCTAACCAGAGTGCTGTTGATACAACCTGACCCACTACCTGGGTAAATCCGATTTGAAAAACTTAAATAAAAATGACTGAAAATATATTATTGATGGGCTAAGAATAATTATAGTAAAAATGACTACAACAGCAACAACAAAAACACATAAAACAGAGTGTATGTGCATATTAAAGTCACTTTCACAATTGTAACAAGCGCAAGACATGAACATGTGAATAAATCTTTATCTACATATCATCTATCATTTATGTTATTATTATTTAAAAATGCAGAGAGAGACAGAGAGAGAGTCATTTTCATTAAAGAGTAACTATTCCAATACTAATAATTATTAAGTCAAATTCCCAATCTTTAGTTTTACAAAGTAAATTTTATTTTGAACACATATAGGCTAGCATATCTTTGTTATTTCAGAATGCAGAGAGAAAGAGATTCATCTACTCCTCCAGTGCTGATGAATTCTATTTTTTAAAACATATAACATATTAAACATATAACATATTAAAGTTACTTAAATCTGTCATCAATTTCAAAAGAAAAGCACAAAAAAATATAATTTCAAATTATGAAACATCTAGGCATCACCTAAAAATGGAAATAATATGGGCAGGTTGATTTCTGCCAATCAAATTTCTTTCAGATTAATTACAAGAAAGATATCATCATACTTTCATCCCTTATTTCTGCACTCTAGAACCTATATAAAATTCTCTATACTTTTACAAAAAATATCACCTTTCAAAACTATACCATTTACTATATAAATTATATAAATTGACACTTCATGGTGTTTAAAGTGCCCCTATTATGCTTTTTCAAATATTACCTTTCATGCAGTTAGTAATGTATAGCTGTCTGAGAATGTAAACAGTCTGCAAAGTTGTGAAACCAAATTTGCACGATAAATAAAGTTATTGTCTCTCAAAAGAAAGAATCGACTCTGAACAGCCTCAACGAGTCGTCAGGAATTCAAATTCCCACTGCATTACGGCTACAAGTCACTATGTAACACATTTACATAATGCATAATTTGCATAATGTTCTACATTGTCCACCTGCAAACAACTTGACCTGCTCTCAAGCACTGTAGCTTTTTTGTGTGGTTAACACCATGTTGAGAAGACACTATGTCCTACGCTGTGAAAGTAAATTTGTTTTATTTTCACTTCTGAATGATGAGGCTGCGAAGAATCAGTGGTTAAAATTCATTTTTTTTAACGATACCACAGCAGTACAACTACAGTTCCAATCTTTTGTCGTGTACACGTTTGTTGTGGTGTTCAGTGCGGGATTCACTTTGAATTGTGTCCATTAATGCAGATTGTCTGTCATTCTTTCTACTTTGAGTAATGATAAAGAATGGAGCAAATTTTGATGTTACATCAGTCATTCACGTTAGTGCTCGGCTAATGTATACGCTGTTATTGTTTATTGATACAGTTAATGATACAGTTCCCGCATGTACACTGCAATAAATTAATAAAATATACACATCAATTTGTTGATGGACACTTGTTAATGCTGATGGTGGGGAATTACAGTTGCAATTACATCTCATAATGTACATCAAACTGAGTAGCGTATCACTGAGAAACATCCTGCTCAAGTCGTCCTTGCGATGAAGGTTCGAATAACTAGTTCTTCCAATGTTTCTTCATCGGACTCACGCTCGAATTGATGTGGTAAAAACTGACACCATTGTTGCTGTCTTTACAGTGTGTACAATCGCTGAGGACCGAGAAAGCCTCTGGAGTTGAAGTTCAGTTATGGTAATAAGCTTTCATTTCTGACACACGCTGTAAGCAGTAGACCAATCGTAACGAGTCATTTGAGAATCATTGAAAAATGTGGTGAAGTGCAATGCAGTGGCGGCTCGTTGGTTTTAAAATAGAGGAGGTACACTATATTGGAAATCCCTGCATAAGATTATTATTATTATTAGCTTCACTGCTTTAAATTGTCTTTTTGCTCACTTATAGACAGAAAATTAAAAAAAAAAAAAAGACACACATACAGCAAGATGATACAAATATAATTAGGCATGGAGTCTAATAACTGGGAATTTTATTAACATTAGGCTAAATCATCCTCCTCCCATTTTCACCTCAAAATTTTGGGTAGGCTCTGCCTCCCTTCCCTCCCCTGATGAGCCGCCACTGGTGCAATGTATATTATGAGAAAATTAAAGTGTTTTTTTTTTTAAACCTGTTGTAGACCTCCAAAACAAAATTAGAAACCTTTAAAATAGCACAATAGGGGCACTTTAAATAACTGATAATTCTACTACAACTACTTCACAATTCCTTAAAGCAATCTACTGTTACTAAAAATAAAAACCCCTCTATATTCTTCGAGTTTTGAATTTTGATATAAAGGCCTAAATGAAAGATTACTTATTATTACATTTATTATTGGAGCTTGCAGTACGGTTGATCTCCTGATGAAACACCTCTTCACCTTCCCCTTTTCTCCAGCTTATTTTGCTGTCACTTTCCAGCCCCATGCTCTTCAGCTTTTCACTTATCTAGAAAAGCAAAATAATAATAATAATAATAATTCAAACCTAATAACAGCAACAATATGTGATATGAGAGGTGCTTGCCTGTTCAGACCTCAAGAGCACAATGCTATAGGATGTTGTGGCTGGCTTTCATGGTGCTATTATGGATTCAAAATTTGACATTGAAACTAAGCAGTTTTTAAGGCAGAGACAAACCTCATTCAGGATGGCAGTCTGTATGGAAGGATCATTCAATGTGCATTTTCCATTACAGGACAATTTCAGTCTGACAATCTGTTTTTTAATTAACTTGTCATCTTCTAGAGAAATACAGAGTTAAAGTCATCCTCAATATAGAAGATACACCAATAAATGAAAACATGAAAATATGCAATCCTCTTGTTTGTATCATTTGATTCTGTTAACTGTGGAAACTCACCTCCATGGCAGATAAAAGGGCACTTTAGATCACAGCTTTCATGAACCCATTTCCCAGAATTGTTTCTTGACATGCCGACACAGTCACCAGATCCTGAACTCTGTGATGGTTGACCTTCTGCCCAGTATCTGAAACTGAGAGTCCCCCTATCAGACCACTGCCAAGAGTCCAGGAACAGACCAATCCAGAGCGATGCTTGATTACTGATCAGATTCTGCTGCTCTGCGCTGCTGATACTCGCCAAGTCAGTGTGGTGTTGTCTGCAGTAACTCTGAGCATCTCTCCATGTCATAGCAGTCTCAATGATGATAAAACCAGAGCTGTCTGTTCAGAAACACCAGATAAAAACCAGCCCTTAGTCCAGGATCAGCTAAAGTGTGGGGGGAAAATGAACCAGATTTGAGAACTCACCATTGAAACACACAAATGGGAGAGCGGTGCTGCAGCTCTCATCATACCAGTTTCCATTAAAACTCTTCACACACTTCCCATCACCATTTGGTTCTCTTGGATTCCAAGTACTGTACTGGGACAGTGTGCCCATAGACCAGACCCAACGATATTCTGTTCCATTGTGGAGACCTATCCATACTGAACCACTGTATCCAGGATCCACTGTATTTACCAGCAAACTCACGTCGCTCATGTTGTCAGCAGTGGCCAGATCAGTGAATCTCGCTCTGCAGTAACTCTGAGCATCTTGCCATGTCATGCTTTCATTTATAAACTGGTACTGGTACTTGCGCCCTTTAGGAGGGAAATGACAGGATTGTAAAGATAATAGATACCTGAAGATACAATCATGATTAAAAAGCATATTGCCCTAAAACAACATTTTTGTGAGCAATTTATAAGCTGAAACTGAGCCAATTAAATTTGTAATAGACTGAAGGAGTAAGCAGATAGTCTGAAAATGTATGAATGAGATTCATACAAATTACACACCAAACCTTCAAACTTAAAATAGTTACGAATTGCCATGAAATTGTGTTGCTTTATATCAATACAAGCATTCCCTGAACTGCACCCGTGTGGCTACACTAATGCTGTAGGTACTGTGGAATTAAATTTTGGACAGTTAATACTTACTATTACATTTTTAATTTTGAAATTGTGTGTTTGTAAGCCAACCCAGAAGTTAGCATCACCCTTGTTCACTCGACAAAAACATTTTTCCATTGGCTTTTGGAATATTCCAGAAAATAAGGTCTGTGACCAACAGAAGCTTATGATTCTTACACATTTGTTAATCATAATAATCTTCACAAATGAACACAACTTTTATGAATTTTGAAACAAATACAATCTGCAGAAGTCAAAAGCTAAATGTAGGCTATAAAGAAACTACTCTACGGTCTCATCACTTCAACGTCACCATCACTAAGCTTACAACAACTCTTTCAGTCTTTGTTTAAAAACATTTCCCCTGAAAGTTTGAGATATAATAGTTTGCAAGAGTGAGATTATAAACACAACAAGGCTATCAAAGTGGACTAGTGTGTAGATGAGTTTATCTGTTTGGCTGATGATGTTTAATGACAACCTCTGTAGTCCTATTTTTTCCTCTTGAGAATTTTTAAAGCTTTTACTTGTCTTGTTACAGTACTTACAAGTGGCTAAATGGGACTACAAAGGTTGTCAGGGACATTAACGTCATCAGCCGAACAGGTAAAAACTTATTCTGAATAGTTGCTTTCACAGCCTCATTGTGTTTATAATCACACTCTTGCAAACTATTATAACTCAAACTTTTAGGGAAAATGTTTTTTAAACAGACTGAAAGAGATGTTGGAAGCTTGGTGATTTTTTTTTTTTTTTTTTTAGTCACAGGCCTTATTTTCTGCAATAATCCTATTGGGATTTTGTTAAGAGAACCAGGGTGATGCGGGTTGGCCTACAAAAATATATCATTACTGTAGCACTCTATTACTAATGTATTTTCTATCGTAGAATAAAACGTAAAAATATCTTGAGCTTGTGTTAATCACATACCTTATTTCAGGCATTTAACCACAAGCCCATTCAAAAAAACTTATTGACTTCAGGATAATGGAACTGGAAGTGCTAAAATGCTAACTCAGTTTCAGGGTTTGGCCTTCAAAAAGCACTCTATATTCAATGTTAAATGTTTGTCATATTGCATAAATCATTTTATGATTCCTTGCATGCTTTCTGTAAAGGTTAGCCTATAATTTATTGGCAATTTGAATTTTTCGGCTATTTTAAGTGTCAGGTTTTTAGAATGATTTTTTTTTTTTTTTTTATATATATATAGAAGCATATTGTTGTGCTTATACTCACTCACTGTTAAATAATGCACAATACTTCAGAACATGAAATGATAGTCATTCTGTTCAACATGATCTAATTTGTTAGTTGCTTACATCCATGGCAGATAAAAGGATGCTGTAGATCACAGCTTTCATGAGCCCATTTCCCAGAATTGGTTCTTGACATGCCGACACAGTCAGATCCTGAACTCTGGGATGGTTGACCTGCTGCCCAGTTTCTAAAGAAGAGACTCCATTTGTCAGACCATTCCCAAGAGTCCTGGAACAGACCAAACCAGATGTTATATCCAGAGAACAGAACCTGAGTTATCTGGTTATTTTCCTTAGAGTTGTGGATGGAGGGCAGATCTGTGTAATACTGTCTGCAGTAGCTCTGAGCATCACTCCAATTTTTAGCACTTTGAACCAGAACGTATCCATTATTTTCTAATGAGAGAGAAAAAAAAAAAAAAAAAAAGAATCAGTTCATAGCTCTTCTTTTCCAGTTAAACTGCTCAATAAATTTAAAAGAACGGGGAACTCACCCTTGTAGCATGTAAAATATCGGCCATGGCTACATGCCAAATCATACCATAACCCGCTACGATAAGTTACACAAGATGCATAATCATTTGGCTCTCCTGAAGCCCAGTTAGAGTACGGAGAAGTTTTGCTTTCTCCATTAGACCAAGCCCAGCGTGTCTGTGTCCCTCTCTTCAGTCCAATCCACACTGATCCGCTGTATCCGGCATCCACTATATTTACCAGCCTGGTCACATCATCCATGCTGTCTACAGTAGCCAGGTCAGTGTACTTCTCTCTGCAGTAACTCTGAGCCTCTGGCCACGACATTCTCAAATTTATATAGTGGTACTGACGAGAAAGAGCAGAACTGCTCCAGAAGAGCCCTGTTAAAATCAACATGTTAAACCATATATATGTGTTCACATCATCATAAATACAGATTACAAATGACCACACCAACCTGACAGCAGCAGCAGCACAAACAGACTCCCATCCATGACTGCTCACACAGATCCTCTCTGCTGGATTCTAATAAGAGATGATCAAACATACATTTTCTGTGTAACAGTTTTGTAAGAAAGGAATTCAAACTGTACATTGCAAATTTTTTGTGACTTTTTTTAGTCTTTTGCTTTTGACTACAGGTGAATCTCCAGTTGTCACTGATGATTGTCATCTGGACCTTTCTGGATTACAATTCGCCGTCAAAATGATAAGTTTAATTATTCCAGCTGGTGTGAGAAAAGGCTAATGATCTGCTACCACCAGCATCGCATGCCAAATCTGCTACCAGCTGGGACTCCTTTCTGTTTATAGTGATGTAATGATGCACAGACGAACGGCTGCATGCTTGAATTTCCAGCAGAAACCCACCAGTACCGATTTTATTATAAAACATTATTACAAGCTTACCCTTGTGAATCGGGCTAAGGTAAGGAGATAGTTTTGAACAATAGCTGGTTATGTACTTGCTCAAAAATTGATATTGGATAATTTTTAACCAAAAAAAGTTATGGACAGCAGCTTTAAAGTTCAGAATAAGCATCAAAAAGAGATTAGGAGGTTCAGTCTGCACTATAACATGGCTTTTGGCTTCATTCAGGTCTAACACATAAAATATATGCTATTTTTTGTGATGACAAGATGCTACAAGAAGTTATTTTCATATTCAAATAGCTCATTTTCATTGAAGATGTTTCCACACGTCGCATCTTATCAATGGACAAACCATCTTTCCAAATTATCTTAAAGATATCATGACAGTCTTATACAAAATACTAACATATGCAAAAGAACAATTTGTATATGTTATGCCATTACATGAATATTATTTATATTATTAAATAAGTGTTGCAAAACAGTTCAAATGTGTGTAAAATAAAGAAAAAACACCAACATTTTAGATATTGGGCATGGATGTAGTATGGGAATCAAATTTAGTTGTTCAAAATAATCTTTATCCCATTCTCCATCACCAACCCCAACTCCTATTTCATTAATTTACAATGGAAAACATATAAACAAAACAGTAGACAGTAGGCTAACAACTCTGTAAACTTAACAGATACTGACATTGGCAATTGTAGGCTGTAAACTGTAAAAAAAAAGATTTGATTTATAAAATTGAATTCAACTTGAAATGTGAAGTTGTATTAAATGACAACTTGGATTTTTGAGTTATCTGAACCAATTAAATCTAGGAAAGCAAAATGTTAAATTATTATTGCCAATTCCAGCAACATGTTTTACAGCATTAACATAAATTAACGTAAATTATGGTCAAATATAAAATTGTAATTTCTTACCTAAATTTTTTTGGGGGGAGGGGGAGGGTAAATCCTTTATATTTTTACACAGAGACGTACAACTGCTAATGTCACTTCAGGAAGGTCATAGAAATGTACAGGTGGACATGTGACATGTTTAGGACAACCCTGCCCCTAAATGGCAAGTAAAACAAAACAAACTATCTATGGTTGCTTTACATGTTTGTTTGTTTTCTTTCTTTTCTAGAACAGAAAAAGCTGCAATGTGGACCAGACATTTAGCCATTTAGTCAAAACAACCCTCTTGCCCCTTGCATATTTGTTTGGATGTTTTGTTAAATATGAGAATGCAATACTCCCTGCACTATTTAACAAATTTATACTGATTGTTTACATAACTTTTCTTCACATATCAGAATGTGAACCATTATAGAAACCTCTGACACAGCATCTGACCCACTTGAACACAACATATTACACTTCTATTAACATTTATACTTAGAACATTGCCGCATTAAATGCTTTTGTTCACATGCACATGTAACAGAATATCGTATGCTGATTTTTGCGGCAAGACATGAGTAATTTTCATATTCAAATAGCTTGTTTTCATTTGTGGACCGTCCATGCTGGTTGAAACTGGGAAAAAAAATCATAATTAATGAATTTGAACCAGAAACTGACTGAAGAGCGAATTATACAGGGTGGTCTAAAAGTCAATGTATCAGAATGATAATGCATTTTATGTATCGCTCCGGACACATACAGTAACAGTAATTGATATGATTAGCCTTTGGCTTGACTACGTTATCAAACAGTTAATAATGTGTTGCTTATGACACACAATGTTCCCGTTCGCCATCTCAAAGTCAGACCACTGCCTTTCTAAATGTCAGCATCCTTAGAAACATCATAGAAAGTCAGTGGAGAAAGGCATAGCTTATAGTTCATCATAACATTGTACAATAATTCATCATAATTCACCCGCTATATTATGTACCCCATTTTTCCTTCCCCTTCTTAAAGACGTTCTTTTGCTCAATGTAGAAAAGTTCTGCCCTGCATGCTGACGGGATTGGTAACATGTTTGGTAGGAAATCTATGGATTCCATGCAGAGGTGTAAAGAGCACCTAAAAACCATACTTGAGCAAAAGTACTGATACCTTACAGTGAAAACGACCCCATTACAAGTTAAAAGCCACCAATTCCATAACAACTTGACTGAAAGTCTTAAGGTGATGATACACGGGGCAACGAGTGACGTTGCTTGGGCACTTTCCCATTGAAAATGGACAACATATTTTTTTCTGGATACTTCAGATCAAAATTTGTTGCCCATTCTTCTGTATAATGAGAAATCTGTTGCCGGTGACATGAATAATTTTGATATTCAAATGGCTTATTTTCCTTCAAGATGTTTTTGAACATTATAGCAGGAAACTATTTTGAAACTCATTGAAACTCATTCACCCTCTAAAATATACAGGAAACCAAACTGCTTGAAAAAATGTGTAATGAAATATTCCTCAGTTTAGCTAAAAATCAATCGCCACCACACATATATTTATTGACACATATATTTAGTCTCTCGTTTCTTAACTGCTCATGTTGTAAACATCATGACTTGATTGTGTGTCAGTTTGTCGCCTGATCTACTCCACGTCTAGGTTCATCAAAATCACACCAACTACTAAGGTAAATCAACTCCAGTGTTGCCAGATCTCACTAGAACAACAAGCAAAATAAGTGACTTTTGAGCTTGACAAATACAAACACTAGCATGAACAGCCTTGTGAGAAGTTTTTTTGTGTTTGAGGGGAAAAAACAGGGGAAAACAACCATACCTTACTAATGGACTAAACTGTAACACTGATAGAAAATAATTACTGTGGTAATTACATTTCCTTGTTCAAAATAATTGTCATCTTTCAGCACCACGCCCATTTAATTTAAAACATTTTAACGTAAATAAGCTAAATAGTTTTTAAGCATGTAGCTAAAATGGTTTTATGGCTGTTCTATATCAAATTAAAAAAGTGAACCTGCTGATTCAGATGCTAATTTCTCTCACTTCAAAACAACTGCTTACTCCTTATTGTTTACAGCTTCATCTGAGGAAAATGGTTGACACATAAGAGTGATTTCACCTCTTTATCTTGTTTCTTATTGGTTAAACTATTGATGCTATAAATTACCCCATATTTCAATTTCACATAACCACACACTTAAACAGCCTAAGTGGGCAGTTCTTGGCCAGAACAGAATAAGTTGCAATTTGGACCAGATCTTTTTTCCATTTAGTCTATGAATCCCGTTCACCTTGCATATTTGTTTACTAAATGTGTTGGTAAATTCTTCCAGGTAACAATACGAGTGTAGTACTTTATGCACTATTTAACAAATTTTACTAGATTTACATCTGCACCATTTCGTAGATTTTCCCCCACACCAACCAGACACACCAACAGTCTGCACCATAACATGTTACATTCTCTAAAAGTAAACATCTGTTTTTTTTTTTTACCTGTTTACCTAAAGAACATTGTAGCATTGAGTGTTTTTGCCAGCATGCAGGTCTAACACAAAATCATATGCTGATTTTTGTGACAAGACATGCCTATAAGTGAAATTCAAATTTTTATTTTACTTGATGATCTTTCAGTGAATTGTTGCTGTTCAAAACATTTTGCGCCAAAAAGTTTATCAAGATATTTTGACACAGTGAACTGTGGAGATTATCATGATTACAACAAGTACAGCTTCTAATAGTTTTATTTATTATTGATTTATTATGAGTTCTCCTGTAGCAAAGGTCCAAACAATCATAAATTATACCATCTCAGTAGCCATTATGGATTATTTGGCTATGAAATAAAATAAGCAATGTGCAAAGTTAGCATCAAAAGTACTTTGTAAAAGAAATAAACAAAAAATGGGAAAATGTGCAGTCATAGGTATTTCTAATGGGTGAATATCTGCTTTATTTTCTGTATTTTATTATTGGTTCAGAATACACAAAGAGAGTCATTTCCATGAAAGAGTAACTTATTTTTGAGCTTTTGCCTAAAACCTAGTCTACATGCAAATATAAAAGGGCTACTCCCATGCTAATGAATTCATAGACGTCAAACTTTTTTTTTTTGCATTAAATGCTTTTGCCCACATGCAGGTCTAATACAAAATAAGCTGATTTTTGATGACAAGGCTTGAGTAATTTTGATATTCAAAGAGCTAATTTTCATTGAAGACGTTTTTTCATGTTCTTTCAAGTCAGAACATCTTGTTCTATATGAAGATATTTTGACAGTGAATCAAAACAGTCTATTCTAAAAATGTCTCTAAAAAAACTGCTTAAAAATCTGTTTAACTAAATAATTTTCAATACAGCTAAACTTCATTTCATACTTCAGTCAATTACTGGCCACTTTTCCTCCCATTTATTCTCTCAAATATTTCTTGTTCAACTTCATTCCTTTACCAAATCAACACAAACTATTAACATTAACCATGTTGCCAGATCTTGCTAGAAAAAATAACAAGCTTGTTTAACAAAATAATTGACAAAGATGTGTTGTTTTTTTGATCCTTTGAGGAGCTTGTGTGACGTAATTATTAGCTGTGTGAAGATTCATAAAACTGTAAAGCCTTGTTTGCACTGCATGCGTCTGCGGAGCGTTACGGCTCCAGCAAGGTTTTGTTCTGTCCTCTGCGCGGTGTCGACTCACACCAGAAGCATTTCAGAAGCGAAGCGGCTGGATTCACGAGACCACAAGATTTGCCTGTCTGAGGTTTTTTTCCCTTGATTTTTTGTGTTTTTAATGGCTAAATGGATATATGTTGTCCAGTTTGATTGTGTTTATTGCTATGCAATACTTTATTTTGCTGTAGCTTACAGACGAAGTTAATACATTTAAAAGTCCAGTTATTGTTAATACATTTAAAAGTCTTGCTGTCCATAACTGGACAGCAAGAACAAAAAAAATTCAAGTTTTTCAACTTCGAATCTCTTGTCGTCAGTTTCTGGCCTCCTAGTGATGTGAAATATGAGCGGGAGTTTACACAGGGTGATTATTTTTACTTTATTTTGTATTTGAGCTGCGCATCTTGGACGTGATAGGCAGAAATCAAGAGGTCTCAGATGATGTGCCTCCTGCTCCATTCATTCGTGAGCCTACAGTTTGATCTGTCCTGGACATAAGTTTGCGGTAACACCACTTAATAAGTAACACAAGACTAAAAGAGTGATTTCACCTCTCTATCTAGTTTCTTATTGGTTAAACTGAGTGGGCAGTTCTTGGCCAGAACAGAATAAGCTGCAATATGGACCAGATCTTTTTCCATTTATTCTAACAAATCCCCTTTACCTCGTATATTTGTTTATTAGGTGTTTTGGTAAATATGGTAATGCTTCCAGCTGCCAATAAGAATGTAGTGCTCTCTGCACTATTTAACACATTTTACTACATTTAAATATACAAAATTTCATAGATTTCCCACCACACCAAACAGAATGAGATGAGGAGGTTCAGTCATATTCTCTGATAGTAAAGAATGTTTACTTGTTTACCTAAAGAACATTAAATGCTTTTATCATTATTCATCATTATCTATGATTAAATGCAGGTCTAACATATTATATCATATGGCTGGTTGCATAAATTGCAGATTGAACTTAAAAAAAAAAAAATTAAGTCTGTTACATATAGTCTAATTTGACATTGAAAAGTTGATTACTCCTAACTAACTGCTAGTTGGTCAGACTAGTTCTTAAGACACAGTCTTATCATAATGGCTGTGTTTATGCAACTGGCCCCATATGCAGATTTTTGTGATAATACTCAAAGAGCTCATTTTCATTGATGATGTTGTAGATTGTTGCCACTGATGAAAACATCTTGTGTCAAAAGCTCATCAAGATATTTTAATACTATGAACTGTTAAAAGATTGTCATGATTACAATGAGTACAACTCATTATAGTTATTAAGAGTTTTACTGTTGCAAAGGTCCAAAAAATCATAGCATACTGTCTCAGTAGACATTCTTGTTTGTTTGGAAGTGAAAATGTGTTGCCTTCAGTGCCAATAGCCTAGTGGTTAGTGCGCTGACACATGGCGCAAATGCGTTCACGGCGACCCGAGTTCGATTCCAGTCTCGAGGTCCTTTGCCGATCCAGCCCCCTCTCTCTGCCCAATGCTTTCCTGTCTGCTCTCTACTGTCCTGTCTGAATAGAGGCACAAAAAGCCTTTATTCAGTAGTTCAGAATCAGAGAGTCATTTCCATGAAAGAGTCACTTTTCAAGCTTTTGCATAATAGGCTAAATGTAAATAGAAAAGGGCTACTCTCATGCTAATAAATTCATAGAGGTGGAAATTTAGACCGGGTTTTGAAATGCAAATTTCCCTCAAATATTTCTGGGTATATGCAAAAATATATTTTATATAAGTCATTCTATTGGTCAGTTTTAAAAGAAACATTTCAAATTTTGACAGATCTATAGGCATCACTTGAAAATAGAAACAATATGCACAGGACGATTCTATTTATATTTCTATCAAATTTATTAGGAGAATGAAATCTGCATAATTTACATATCAAATAGGCTCACATATCTCTCAAACCCCTCTTTTCTTATACAGTACTAGAAAGTTTTTATATTGAAGTTTACTTTTAATGTAAACATATTGGTAACACTTTATTTTACAGTGTCCTTGTTACACGTTACATGTAGTTACTGTTGTAATAACAATTAATTATGCATAATTACATGCAACTAACCTTAAATCAACCCCAATCCTAACTCTAACCCTATAGTAAATTATTACTCATTACTTAAATGTAGAATTATACTGTAATACAGACACCTTGAAATAAAGTGTAACCAACATATTTGTAGATGTTATTACAAAATGTATTTACATTTATAAACCAGAGTATTAAGAGCTAAATTTAGTGAAGGAAAGGTTTAATTCTGTAAGAATGTAATTATTTGTTCCATTTGACTATAGGCTAATGGTATTTGCTATTTAATTCAATTCAATTCCAATAAATATTCCAATAAAAAATGTAAAGTGTCCATACCCATACCTACTTTTTAAGTAGTGGATACTACTACTACTACTACTACTTCATATTTCCTCTTAACAATATAGTTCAGACTTTTACTTTATATTCTTTGAATCTGTTTTAAAATGTACTTTAAAGAAGTACATTGACAATTACAGTCTATCACATTTATTATTTGAATTGGCCATACGGTTGATCTCCTTATGAAACACCTCTTCACCTTCCCCTTTTCTCCAGCTTATTTTGCTGTCACTTTCCAGCCCCATGCTCTTCAGCTTTTCACTTATCTGGAAGACCAGCAAGAAAGAATCAAATAAAACATCAACAGCAGCAACAACATTGATGCTATGAAAGATGCTGGTTGGCTGTAATGTATTTTAAAGCATTCTTATTTTCTTACAACATTTCACTCTGCATATTGTGTTGTTGAACCATATGACCACTGAACACAGTTTAAGGCAGAGACAAACCTCATTCAGGATGGCAGTCTGTATGGAAGGATCATTCAATGTGCATTTTCCATTACAGGACAATTTCAGTCTGACAAACTGTTTTTTAATCAACTTGTCATCTAGAGAAATACAGAGTTAAAGTCATCCTCAATATAGAAGATACACCAATAAATGAAAACATGAAAATATGCAATCCTCTTGTTTGTATCATTTGATTCTGTTAACTGTGGAAACTCACCTCCATGGCAGATAAAAGGATGCTTTAGATCACAGCTTTCATGAACCCATTTCCCAGAATTGTTTCTTGACATGCCGACACAGTCAGCAGATCCTGAACTCTGTGATGGTTGACCTTCTGCCCAGTATCTGAAACTGAGATTCCCCCTATCAGACCACTGCCAAGAGTCCAGGAACAGACCAATCCAGAGCGATGCTTGATTACTGATCAGATTCTGCTGCTCTGCGCTGCCGATACTCGCCAAGTCAGTGTGGTGTTGTCTGCAGTAACTCTGAGCATCTCTCCATGTCATAGCAGTCTCAATGATGATAAAACCAGAGCTGTCTGTTCAGAAACACCAGATAAAAACCAGCCCTTAGTCCAGGATCAGCTAAAGTGTGGGGGGAAAATGAACCAGATTTGAGAACTCACCATTGAAACACACAAATGGGAGAGCGGTGCTGCAGCTCTCATCATACCAGTTTCCATTAAAACTCTTCACACACTTCCCATCACCATTTGGTTCTCTTGGATTCCAAGTACTGTACTGGGACAGTGTGCCCATAGACCAGACCCAACGATACTCTGTTCCATTGTGGAGACCTATCCATACTGAACCACTGTATCCAGGATCCACTGTATTTAGCAGCAAACTCGCGTCGCTCATGTTGTCAGCAGTGGCCAGATCAGTGAATCTCGCTCTGCAGTAACTCTGAGCATCTTGCCATGTCATGCTTTCATTTACATAGTTGTAGGAGCGGTAAGGAGACTTGGGCCCTTTAGCAAATGGAAATGAAAAACATGACTGTAAAAATCAGGGGTGAAAAAAAATCCCTTTAAATTTTCCTAATAAAAAAGCATGCAAAACTGCATTGCATTAACAGTGCATGAATTTTTGGTAGCAATTCATAGGCTGCATTTCAACCAGTGAATATTACCTGTTGAATAATAAAAATGACATAAAAAACTGAATATTGTGGAACAGAATTATTGAAGAAGTATATTATTGAATATTTAAAAATTTACATTTACATTTACATTTATTCATTTGGCAGACGCTTTTATCCAAAGCGACTTACAAGTGAGGAATACAGTAAGCGAGTCATCATCACGAGGCAAATAGGGACAAGAAGTGCTCACAATACAAGTTTTAGGCAGTGCTCAGAGTATCATAAGCTACAATAGAGAGAGATTAAAGGAAGTGAAGGAAGCAAAGAAAGGTAGGATAGAAAGGTATAGAATTTTTTTTTTTTTTTTTTTTTTAAGATGAGGATAAGTGCTCACGAAAGAGATGAGATAAAAAAAAGAGATAGAGATAAAAATGATAAAAATGAATGCTTTCGGAAAGAACTTGTTGCTTGCTGATGTTCTTTTGCTAATTTGACTACAGGTAGCCTTTGATTATGTATAGTGTGGGTAAAACCCTCGTATTTTTAAATGTATCTTGTATTACCTAAAGACTCAATTCTGTCCCTATTCATTGTGAGCACAACTCGTTTGGGCAATAGAAAGGAAAGTTAAGGATATCACGTGATATACATTGTGCATCCCGCAGTGAGTGATTATATGTATTAGACACACTAGGTAAGGGGCGCGCATCACCTGTTGTATTTTTGTCTTTAATTTAGTGAGTGTAGTTTATATTAGGGTATATTTGGATATTGAAGTTTTTTTTTTCTCTTTTAGTTAAGTGTAGCACTGATTTCAAAGTTAGAGATTTATGTTTTGATCATTTCTTTCCTTTGATTGCCACCCAGATCCTCCTTTTCCCCTGCCTGGGTTTCTTTTTTCTTCGTTAGAAATAATTATTAGAAATGAGTTGTTTTGGTGTATGAGTTTTTCCCCGCTGTAATATGTGATACTAATACATACTATAATTTCTGATGCAGAAATAGAGTATCATACAAGTTATATGACTGATTTAAAATAAAAAAGAATATGACACAGAAATGCAATAAACCTCATCTTTGATAAAATATTATTTATTAAGTATAGCTGTACTCTCACTACTTACTGCATGAGGCATAAGGAAGCGAGTTTTTATGTCCACAATCTTTTACGGTTATGCTTAATAACTCAAGAACGTGTGTAGGTCATGCAAACCTGATAGGTTTTAAGATAGGTTTTAAAACCTGATAGGTTTAAAACCTGATAGGTTTTAAGATCAGGTAAACCTGATTTTCTCCCAACCTGATTTTTCCCATTACCCCAACTCTGCTGCATGGAAACAACGTTACCGGCAAAATGCTTGAAAATGCAGTTTCTTGCATTGTCAGGGTTTTAGAATGAGGTTTTTGATAGTTTTCAGAGTAATGTTATGCATGCAAATGCACTCAAATTAAATTAATGCACAGTGCTTAACATGACAGAACAGACACAACAATCATTCTGTCTAATGTAATCTGATTTAAAAAAAGAAAAAAAGAAAAACTCACCTCCATGGCAGATAAAAGGATGCTGAAGATTACAGCTTTCATGAGCCCATTTCCCAGAATCGGTTCTTGACATGCCAACACAGTCAGATCCTGAACTCTGGGATGGTTGACCTTCTGCCCAGTTTCTAAAGAAGAGAATCCATTTGTCAGACCATTCCCAAGAGTCCAGGAACAGACCAATCCAGACCCATGAATAAGATGGAATAATACTCTTTATCTGATTAAGTTCCTGAGCATTGTGAATAGTGGGTAGGTCTGTGTTATTGTTTCTGCAGTAGCTCTGAGCATCTGTCCAGTTCTTGAATGTCTCTACCCTGACGTATCCAGTGCTTCCTATCAGGAAAAGCAAAATAAGTATAAGGTCACAACTCTTCTTCTCAGCTAAACTGAATATTTGATAAGTTACAAACTTATAACTCACCACTGTAGCACACAAGGTGATTCACAAATGAGCATGAGGAACTGCGCCAAACTCCATTATTGAAGTAGCCACATTCATTTTCACTCTTCGGTTCTCCATCAGCCCAGGCACTGTACTGTGTTAGTGTGTCTTCTCCATTAGACCAAACCCAGCGTTTCTGTGTCCCTCTCTTCAGTCCAATCCACACAGATCCGCTGTATCCAGCATCCACTATATTTACCAGCCTGTTCACATCATCCATGCTGTCTACAGTAGCCAGGTCAGTGTATTTCGCCCTGCAGTAACTCTGAGCCTCTGGCCATGACATTCTTGCATTTATATAGTAGTACTGATGATAAAAACCAGAAGTGGTCCTCAAGAGCCCTGCAAAAATGATTTTTTAAATATAAATTTGTTTATAAAGTATGCACATTCACTTTTCCTTGTAAAAACACATTACAAACAAACCACACCAACCTGAAAGTAGCAGCAGCAGCAGCACAAACAGACTCCCGTCCATGACTGCTCATACAGATCCTCTCTGCTGTATTCTAATATGAGATGATCAAACATACATTTGTCACAGTTAATGTATATAGGTACAATGCAAATTCAAATACTTTGTCAAGAAATGCACCTCAAATGTTCTTAATTAAACATTACATTGCTATACCAAGAAAGCACAGAATCAGCTACAGAATAAACTACAGCCCTCATTCACAGAATTCTACACATTTCCTATAGTCTCAGCATCAGAGAGCATGACACACTGCCACTGCCACTGTAATTTGGCAGACAAAACTGGTCTAGTAAAATCTACTGTAGTCTTCATAACATAGTTGTGTTTATAAAGTACCAGGTTGAATTACTGTTTTCTCTATAGGAACACAGATTTACTTCTGTTGAAATTTAAACTTCAGAATGAGATTTAAAGGTTCAGTCCGCACTATAACGTTATATTCTCTGAAAGCAAAAGTCTAGTTTAGAACAATGGATCATCCAATGCTTTTCCCAACACAAACAGGCAAATGCTGATTTTTGTGATGACAAGAAAAGTAATTTTCATATTCAAATACTGTAGCTAATTTTCATTAAAGATGTTTTTCCAATTTGTATCACATTTCCAGTCAAAACTTAATGTACCAAAGGCTCATCCTGAAGATGTTTTGACACTGAATCAAAATGCACTATTCAAAAAAAAATTGAAAATGTATAAATCTTCAGAACAGATAAAACACACTTCCCCAATACATGTCACGGTTGGTAATCCACTGTCTCATTCTGGTCTTGTGTGTTTGTGTGTGTGTGTTTGTGTTTCGTCATGCTGATTGTTTCATGTGGGTGTCACCGCTGATTATCAGTGATCAGCGGCAGCTAAATGTCATCTACCAGCCTATTTATTCCCCTGTCTTTCATCTCATGTTTGTCAGATCATTGTTGGAGATTCCCCGTGCTGCTTCCTGTTCTCCTCGTTTGTTCCTCAGTCTGAGTCGAGTTCATCGTGTCGTGCTGTTCCTGTTCCAGTCTCGTTTGGATTTCTCACCTGGTGTTCTCCCTTCACTCCGGGTACTCTACACACGGTCTTCACTCTTCTGTTCAGGATTGCCCATCGAAGTCCCTGCGTCACCACTCTCCTGCTGGCTGCAACGTGTTGGACTTTATCTGTTTTCTCAATAAAGAGATTTTACGTGCAACTTGCATCCGCGTATGATTCCCGTGACAGAACGATCTGACCACCTTATGGATGCAGCAAGTTCAGCTTCACTGACTGAGTTCATCAACCACAGTATCGCTCGTATGGACCAGCAGCAGGAGAGTATCACCACCACAGGGCGCGCTGTGCAAGCACTCGTGACGCAGGTGTCCGAGCTCTCCCAACAATTACAACTTCTGAGAAATCCCACTGAGCCGCCCACACCGCAAATTTCATCTCCCCATTCACACCTCTCACCAGACAGATCTCCGTTAATGCTCTCAATGGACAGGAACTCCCCAGCATCTCCCTTACTACCGGTCCCATAACTCTTACCACACTGAAACCATCATGTTTCTCCTCATGGGCTCCCCTCTGGCACCCATAGTTCTTGGTCATCCCTGGCTTAATCAACACAACCCCAGGGTGGATTGGCGCCAGCACTCTATCTCCGAATGGAGCACTCAGTGTTACAAGTCTTGTCTTGTGTCTGCTTGTCCGTCTGTGTCTGTTTCTGTGTTTCAGGAGAAGGCAGTGGATTTACCAAACGTGCCCGTGGAGTACCTGGATCTGAAGGAAGTGTTCTGTAAGTCCCATGCTGCTTCTCTCCCTCCGCATCGTCCCAATGACTGTGCTATAGATTTGCTGCCAGGTAAGTCTCCACCTAAAGGCAAACTTTACTCTCTTTCTGTTCCCGAGAGGGAGGCCATAGAGAAATATATTTCTGATTCTCTAGCAGCAGGGTTCATCCGACCTTCCTCTTCTCCAGCGGGGGCGGGGTTCTGTGGGGAAGAAGGATGGTTCCTTGTATTGTATTGATTACCGAGGACTGAACAACATTACGGTAAAGAATACCTATCCTTTGCCGTTGATGTCTTCAGCCTTCGAGAGGTTGCAGGGAGCATCCGTTTTCACAAAATTGGATTTACGTAACACTTATCATTTGGTTCGCATTCGGAAGGGGGATGTGTGGAAAACCGCCTTTAACACCCCCAGGGGGCACTTCGAATACTTGGTCATGCCCTTCGGGTTGTCCAACTCCCCGGCGGTTTTTCAGGCACTCGTCAATGACGTGTTGAGAGATATGGTTGACCAGTTCAGATATGTCTACCTGGATGACATATTGTTTTTTTCTTCTTCTCTCCAGGAACACGTTCAGCACATCAGGCGAGTGCTTCAGAGGCTGCTAGAGAATGGGCTTTTTGTCAAGGCGGAGAAATGCACAGTCTGTTTCTTTTTATAGGATACATCGTCTCGTCTGAGGGAGTACGTATGGACCCTGACAAGGTTAAGGCTGTGGTAGATTGGCCAAGTCCAGATTCCCGTAAGGCCCTACAGAGGTTTCTGGGGTTTGCCAATTTTTACCGGCGTTTCATTCGCAATTTCAGCCAACTAGCCGCGCCTCTGACCACCTTGACCTCCCCCAGAAAGACGTTCAGGTGGTCCGATACAGCTAAGGCTGCATTCGCCAAACTTAAGAGCCGCTTCGTTTCGGCCCCCATTCTCATAGCCCCTGATCCTTCACATCAATTCGTGGTGGAGGTCGATGCGTCAGAGGTGGGGGTAGGTGCAGTTCTGTCTCAACATTCTTCCACAGACGACAAGATGCATCCCTGCGCGTTTTTGTCCCATCGTTTATCACCCGCTGAACGTAATTATGACATTGGTAACAAAGAGCTGTTGGCGGTCAAATTAGCGTTGGAAGAATGGCGTCATTGGTTAGAAGGTTCGGGGGTACCTTTCATCGTTTGGACTGATCATAAGAACCTAGAATATATCAGGTCTGCTAAAAGACTTAACTCCAGGCAGGCTCGGTGGGCACTTTTTTTCGGACGATTTGATTTTTCTCTTTCGTACCGCCCGGGTTCCAAGAATATCAAACCCGATTCTTTGTCACATATTTTTGATCCTTCCAAACGCCCGTCTACTCCCGAGTGTATTTTACGTATTTTACTCTCTTTCTGTTCCCGAGAGGGAGGCCATAGAGAAATATATTTCTGATTCTCTAGCAGCAGGGTTCATCCGACCTTCCTCTTCTCCAGCGGGGGCGGGGTTCTTTTTTGTGGGGAAGAAGAAGAACTTTATCTGTTTTCTCAATAAAGAGATTTTTACTTGCAACTTGCATCCGTGTATGATTCCCGTGACAATACATTTCCATCATATATTGATTGTGTGTCAGTTTCTGAGTCCTTTGAGCCACTACACTTCTGTGTAACCGGTCCGTTCCGAGCTGGATTTGAACCGGCGTCTTCAGCATGGGAGGCGGGCAAGCTAACAAGGGCACTAAAGACCGCAGACTCGCTAGCGTGCCTCTTGAGATCAGGGGAGTGAGGTTTACACGCACAGCTCTTACTGGCCTACGATACACTCACCCCCCTAAACCTCACTCCCATCTGGGTCACGGCACCACGTGTAACCGGTGGCTCGCCAAGTGTGATGTGCGGCCAGCGACACCAGTTATAAAACAATTTAGTTCTGTGTTGCGTAGCTTTATGTAGTTGTTGGACACAGGACAGCAGGCAGCAGTTTCACTGGATCTTTTATTCCCAGATAGAAAACAAAAATAAGCAGCCTCTTTGAGAGTGAATCACCCTTGTTTTCTCTCCCATAAGGTTACAATGCAAAAGGGAAGAGAAGGAGACAGAAAAGGAAGTTATGTTGACCCGTGACATCACAACAATTAAAGGGGAAACAGTCATTTCGATCAGGCAATAGAGTTGTCAAAAGTACCGACTTCGGTACCAATCGGTACTGAACTTTTAAAAATGTGATGCTTTGAGTGCTGTTGAGCGAATTTGTAAACACCACCAATTGGCCATTATGTTGATGCGCTCATCAGATATGTCTGTGATTGGCTACAATGATCAACACATGGCAGCGCTTGAAAGCACACGGAAGAGTTTGAATTTGAAAGCGTTTTGAAAGCGGGAGTGTTTGAAAGCAGGCGTCTATCAGTGGACTGGTCCGTGATAGATGCCTGCTTTCAGACGCTCCCATGTGTATCTCTGTAAGCGCGTGGTGAAAAAAGCACATGCTTGAAAGCACACTATTATGACTATTTACAACGTTTTTACAGCGTTGATCATTGAAGACAATCACAGACATATCTGATGAGGCTTAAAAACAATGGCCAATCAGAGGGGATTACGAATCCGCTCAACAGCGCTCAAAGCGTCACATTTTTAAAATTTCAGTACCAAAAAGGTACTTTTGACAACTGTATCAGGCAGCTACATCAGGTATATAAATGAACAATTTTATGTGAATTCTACTTAACAATACATACACTACCGGTCAAAAGTTTGGAATCGGTAAGATTTTTAATGTTTTTAAAAGGTTTCATCTGCTCACCAAGGCTGCATTTATTTAATTAAAAATACAGTAAAAACAGTAATATTGTGAAATATTTTTAATGAAATAAATGCAGCCTTGGTGAGCAGACGAAACTTCTTTTAAAAACATTAAAAATCTTACCGTTTCCAAACTTTTGACTGGTAGTGTACACATAAATAGCCATGTAGCCAATAGCCATGACATTTTTGGGATGCAAGAAATTGAGTTCATGTTGACATTGATGTGCGACACTAATATAATGTAGTATATTGATGGTCAAAACATCAAACGAAGACATTTTAGGCACATCACCAAAAAAATTAAATACGTCCATAAAAAAAATGCATTAGATGAAAGTAGATTTAAGGGTTAGTTCACCACAAAATGAAATTTCTGTTATTAAGTACTCACCCTCATGTCGTTTGAAAGCCGTAAGACCTTCATTCACCTTCATACATATTTTTGATGAAATCCAAGAGGTTTCTGAGCCACACATAGGTAGCAACGTCATTGCACCTTTCAAGGCCAGAAAGGTAACAAAGACATTGTTAAAGTCCACATGACTACAGTGGTTCAACCTTAATGTTATGAAGCGCTGAGAATACTTTTTGTGTGCAAAAACAAAACAAAAATAAAGTAGTTATTTGTTTTTTTTTTTCACACAAAATGTATTCTCGATGCTTATAGCTTAATGAAAATTGTGTATAAATGGGAGTGAAGAGGTTTGCTTGTATCATGTAAACATCTTACTGAGATTAAGTCCTTACTCTTGTAAGACTTGATTTTCCTGCTAAGACAAAACTGAGATCAAGTGCCCTGCAATAAAGCAATAAAACTCATCTGGAGAGAAGATCTCAAAGAAATAGCATAGGACAACGCCTTGCCCTCACAACATCTACAGGATGCAACCCCTCCCCACCCCACACACACCCTCCTTCCCTTCCCCTAACTCAAGTCACTGAAAGTTCTTCAAGATGTATAATGTAACTTGTGTATCTATTGTTTTTCCCTTTCATGTTTGGTATCATTTTAAATGTCTCAGTGCGATTGGTAAAATGGTCTCAGTTTCACAGCAGTGTAAGACTTGATTTTCCTGCTAAGACAAAACTGAGATCAAGTGCCCTGCAATAAAGCAATAAAACTCATCTTGAGAGAAGATCTCAAAGAAATAGCATAGGACAACGCCTTGCCCTCACAACATCTACAGGATGCAACCCCCCCCACACACACACCCTCCTTCCCTTCCCCCTAACTCAAGTCACTGAAAGTTCTTCAAGATGTATAATGTAACTTGTGTATCTATTGTTTTTTCCCCTTTCATGTTTGGTATCATTTTAAATGTCTCAGTGCGATTGGTAAAATGGTCTCAGTTTCACAGCAGTGTAAGACTTGATTTTCCTGCTAAGACAAAACTGAGATCAAGTGCCCTGCAATAAAGCAATAAAACTCATCTTGAGAGAAGATCTCAAAGAAATAGCATAGGACAACACCTTGCCCTCACAACATCTACAGGATGCAACCCCCCCCACACACACACCCTCCTTCCCTTCCCCCTAACTCAAGTCACTGAAAGTTCTTCAAGATGTATAATGTAACTTGTGTATCTATTGTTTTTTCCCCTTTCATGTTTGGTATCACTTTAAATGTCTCAGTGCGATTGGTAAAATGGTCTCAGTTTCACAGCAGTCACTTATGTTATGAGGAAGTTTGAAAACTAAGGAGAATTCTGTCCTCCTTTTGTCTCTTCAAGAGATCTGATAACCCACTCCTCTTCCCCCAAAACAGGTGTTGGTGTAGTAAATATTTACAATCCTTTGTTCTGGTCTGGGTATATAAGGTAAAGTGCAAAGCAGTCATGGGGGATCTTCTGTAACCAGAAACCCCCATACAGTGATGGGGAAGTGTCTTAAAAACACTAATCCACCACTGTGTGTATGTGCATTTCTTACTCTTTGAGCAATTGATGTTATGCATATATTATTTCTGAATTGGCTTCTAATTGTCCAACTATGTAATTGGCATGATACATTTTTACTTGACAAATAAATATTATTTTTGGTTTATTCTGCATTATTCTTAATTCATTATTTCTAGTAGATTAAAGCGAAGGTATTACCGCAAATCTGTGTTCAGGATTGATCATACGGAAGGTTTAATAGATGGAGCATAGGGCACGTCAATTAAGTCCATTTCGATTTCTGACTATCGCTGCCTTAAATAAGTTGCAGTTTTCGTAAATATATAAAAACTATGCTTTTTGTTACGAGTAAGCAGAGCGCGACCGACTTAAAGGTAGATATTTACCCTGCATCCAATGTTTAAGGTCAGAACTGACGAGTTTGTGTCCGAGAAAGCACTCAATCGGCCGAAGTGACTTTTCTAAAGCGATACCGGGACTGCAGTGAACGAATAATTGAAAGTAAAAGATACTCAGAATAATCAAATATCTAAATTAATGCATAACCAATGATTAACTTCTAATTGGAAACACGACTTAAGAGTAAAAATCATTTGAAACTGGAGTCAGATTAAACGAGTGAAATTAAGTGAACTTCACAGAGGAGCTGAAAAGGCATACACGCGTTAACCTTCGCCCAGGCCGTCGGATTCCGTTTTTGGGCCGATGGGGGGTTCCTTACAGCAGTCACTTATGTTATGAGGAAGATCGAAAACTAAGGAGAATTCTGTCCTCCTTTTGTCTTTTCAAGAGATCTGATAACCCACCCCTCTCCCCCCAAAACAGGTGTTGGTGTAGTAAATATCTACAAATCCTTTGTTCTGGTCTGGGTATATAAGGTAAAGTGCAAAGCAGTCATGTGGGATCTTCTGTAGCCAGAAACCCCCATACAGTGATGGAGAAGTGTCTTAAAAACACTAATCCACCACTGTGTGTATGTGCATTTCTTACTCTTTGAGCAATTGATGTTATGCATTTATTATTTCTGAATTGGCTTCTAATTGTCCAACTATGTAATTGGCATGATACATTTTTACTTGACAAATAAATATTATTTTTGATTTATTCTGCATTATTCTTAATTCATTATTTCTAGTAGATTAAAGCGAAGGTATTACCGCAAATCTGTGTTCAGGATTGATCATACGGAAGGTTTAATAGATGGAGCATAGGGCACATCAATTAAGTCCATTTCGATTTCTGACTATCGCTGCCTTAAATAAGTTGCAGTTTTCGTAAATATATAAAAACTATGCTTGTTACGAGTAAGCAGAGCGTGACCGACTTAAAGGTAGATATTTACCCTGCATCCAATGTTTAAGGTCAGAACTGACGAGTTTGTATCCGAGAAAGCACTCAATCGGCCGAAGTGACTTTTCTAAAGCGATACCGGGACCGCAGTGAATGAATAATTGAAAGTAAAAGATAATCAGAATAATCAAATATCTAAATTAATGCATAACCAATGATTAACTTCTAATTGGAAACACGACTTAAGAGTAAAAATCATTTGAAATTGGAGTCAGATTAAACGAGTGAAATTAAGTGAACTTCACAGAGGCGCTGAAAAGACATACACGCGTTAACCTTCGCCCAGGCCGTCGGATTCCGTTTTTGGGCCGATGGGGGGTTCCTTACACTCTTATTATTGGAAATAACCGCATTATTAGTGCACATGTAAACATAGCCACAAAATATATATATTATATGAGCTTCAGACAAATGTGAACAGAAATATCTTACGTGCTGAATGATTCCTCATTGCTATGTGCAAATGATTGCTACTTTACACTTTCTAAGACCATCGTTTGCCAATGCCTAAGAAACTGTCTCAAGTTGTGTTCTTGACAAACATAAACTTTTGTTCTAACTACCTCAGATTAGCTGACCATTGACATACTTTACTTTCGGTCCAGTGAAACATGAATCATTCTTTCCTGGAAAGAGAACAAAGTTAGCGGTTGTGGGGATTTTAAGTCTTTTAAGCTGCTAATAGTATGCAGCTACAAGGATGTGAAAATACCGTAAAAGAGAGTAAATGTTCCATCTGAAATGGCTGATTAGTTTCATTTGAAAACTACAGTAGGTGGGGACATCACCTCTGCTACTCAAGCCTGGCAACATATTGCTTGGTTTATATTGCACTAGCCATGTTAAACCAGTGGAAATGACATCTGTCCCACTTTGTTTGTAAAACTGTGCACAGTTAGTCATGTGGCTTTCTGAAAGCTGACATCAAAATGATATTACCATGAAAATTCTGCAACAAGTTCTGCATTATTGTAAAAAGCTGACAGTGTTGATGTGTCAATGTGTTTGAAGCTACTTAAGAGCTACTATTTTAAATAGTTTAAGAGCATGAAAAAGGCTAGAGGAGAAAAAGAAGACCAGTTACAAAACAAAACTAGAAACAGATGAGTTCCTCATTACACTGTATGTCATACACTTCCTCTTCTGAGTTTGATGATAAAAGTGTGAGCTTTAAGCTGCTTGATGGGTTAAAATGGCGTTAATGCATCTACTTCTGACCTTCGTTGTGACGTTTATCAGTCCTCTGAACTCCAACACAGGTACCAAGACCCTGTATATTACTCAAAGTACATTCTTACTGATTAATATTTAATGATATTTTTTTTAAATGAAGACAGTGTAAGGCAATATTTAGATTCTTAAGTCTTATTCAGAAACATTGTTGTCATTTACTGATTAACAAACAATTTTGATTTCTGTGATTTGGTTCTGAAAATACATCTGAAAGCAAGAAGATTTGATGTACCGTGTTTTCATGCCTTTTTATTACCACTAAAACAACTACCTAAAAATCACTTTATGTTTAATGATCATTAAGTTGAACCACAATAATTGTAAAATCAATTATTTTTTAAAAAGCAAAAGTGTAAATACTGCAATTTGTGAATCCTATAACATTTACCCTTTTGCTTTGCTTGATATTGTTATGCTATCTGTAATTGGCTAGATTTCATTTTCATAAAATAGTTTTCTGTGCTCACTAATTCTACCAATTCTAAACCACATCCATCTTAATAACTATGGTTAATTTTGTATTTAATCATTTATAAGTGATATATAATTGTTCATGAAGGCTGGAAATGAAAAATCGCCTCATATTCAGGTGTGCATAATTATTGGGCAGGTCTTCTTTTACAGGCAAAATGAGCCAAAAAGAGATTTACTTAGACTGGAAAGTCAAAAATTATTAAATGCTCATGAGAAAGATGCAATACTAATGCAATACTAGAAATTGCAAAGTTAAAGCATGACCAATGGACAGCATAACGCTCATTGGGTCAGCGGGATCAGACAAAAACAGGTGGAAAAGAAAAGACACATGTTAACTGCAAAATAATTAAGAATTAAGGTGAATTTATCTTCCAGAATCTGGCAGTAAGGTGTGGGAGTTCATTTTTAGTCCATCTCTTATCCTGAAATGTTCATCTTGCAGATATGGAATAAAAATGATCTTCCAAAACTTACTGCCAGATTTTGGAAGATGAATTCTTCAAACAGTGGTACAAGAGGATGTGGTGCTGGTCCTTCAAGAGTCACTCTCAATCTCTCTGTCTATAAAGACTATAAAAACCCAGTCTTCATGTATTTTTCAACACTTCGGCTTGTGATTCTTATTATGTGCGGGTCATTTTTTAGGATTCTTAAGCTAACCGAAGTCTCTGAGAACCTGACACCTTGCACTTCTGGAGACTCCAGGTAGGTTGCAGTTCTGGAAAATGGTGGCGCTGGAGACTAAAGGGTTCCCGATGGTTTCACACTTAATTCTTCACCTTAATTCTTAATAATTTTGTCTTTTCTTCTCCACCTGTTTTTGTATGACCCTGCTGACCCAGTGAGCATTATGCTGTCCATTGGTCATGCTTTAACTTTGCAGTTTCTATGATTGCATTTGTATTGCATCCTTCTCATGAGCATTTAATAATTTTTGACTTTTCAGTCTGAGTTAAATCTATTTTTTGGCTCATTTTGCCTGTAAAAGAAAACCTGCCTAATAATTATGCACACTTGAATATGAGGCATTTTTCATTTCCAGCCTTCATGAACAATTATATATCACTTATAAATGATTAAATACAATATTAATAGTAGTTATTAAGATTGATATGGTTTTGAATTGGTAAAATGTGCTTGGAAAAAAAATATGATCAAAAAAATCAACTTGCCTAATAATTCTGCACACAGTGTAGTACCATTACTCTGCTATAATGCTTCTGAAAATTGTTCACATAGGAACAGCTTAGATACAAAACACCTAAATATAAACATGTATTATTCAAACATTACAAAAAACAGTCATAATTCTCAAATTATTCAACAAATATATAGCTTGCATTAAAGGTAAGACTTAAGGCAGTTTTTATTTACTTGTTTGTTATTAGGGGAAAACACAGAAGGTCTTCTTTTTCTTCTCGAGTCTATGGCAGCCCATAAAACCGCTTGCGGGAAAGTTGTGAAATTTGGCACACAGATAGAAGGAAATGTGCACTCATGTTTATGTTAATAACTTTTAAACCGTAAGGGCTAGAAACAAAATTATTTTCCATCTGATTCCTTGTCGGTAGGATTATTTGATGTATTTTCCATCATGAAAATTTTTCAGTCATTTTGAATTTTCCGGAAAGTTTTTGGACTCCTCTTAGACCACTCCTCCAATTTTCACAAAAATTGAAATAGACCGTCTTCAAACATGCTGACAAACGTTATGGAATTCAAGTTGATTTGTCAAACCGTTCTCAAATAACACGCAAACGAATTCGATGAAGAGTACGTCAAAAAGAATGTGAGGCTACATCTCCGCAATGCTTTAGCATATTCATACCAAACTGGGGGTGTGTCTCAGTCAGCTCCGTAGTTCAGTAGTCAGGGCACTGATCAAGGAGTCTGCCATTTTAAGGGATGTCTCAATAGAGTGGTACAGGTATGACGTCACTTTGTAGGCCAGTCGGCAGTTAGCCTCACACTGGTTCCCTCAATAAAAACCCAATAGGATTTTCCCATAGGCTTTTGGATTATCACAAAGAAAAAAGCTCTGTGATCAACAAAAGTTTATGATACTTACACGTTTTGTCCATCAAGATAATTATCACAGATGAACACAACTTTTATGAATTTTGAAGCCTAAATGCAGTTGCCAGAAGTAAAACGCTAAAGGTATGGCTAAGGATTCTGCGCTTCCGACTGGCTAAGGATACTAAGCTTCTGAAAACTCTTTCAGTTTTTATGTAAAAACATTTTTCACAGAAAGTTTAAGTTAGACTATTTTATAAGAGCACAATTATGAGCATAACGAGGCTGTAAAAGCGGACTGAGCTTACCTTTTGATGATGTTTAATGTCCCCGACTGCCTCTGTGGTCCAGTTTAGCCACTTGTTAACAACAGCCTTTTTCAAGACATTTAACAGCTTAAAAAAAATCATGAGTGAGGTAATACTGATGCCATTTATGTCGTAGAATAAAATGGGACATTGTCTTGAGCTTGTGTTCACCATAAACCTTATTTCAGCCATTTAAACAAAATCCCATTCAAAAAACCCACTCACTTTGGGACAATGGAAGCGGAAGTGCTAAAATGCTAACTTGCTTCTGTGTTTTGGCCTACAAAGTGATGTCATACCTGTACCACTCTATTGCAGAATCCTTCCAGTGCACTGAAATGTTTGCTCCCTAAAAAGCCCCACAATGCACCATGAAAACCAGGAAGCATTGATGCTTACTATGTTCCCTTAAAAATACAAACCATTATTTTATTATATTTCAGCATAAACATACATAGCTAGAGAGGTAATGAACATAATATAGCTTACATTTATATATATTTTTTATGGCTGAAATGTTGCACGTATATGTAACAAGCAAAGTATTTATCATAATGTACTTTAAATAACATTACAAGTAATGTCAGAAAGATATAAGTTCTGCTGTTGTTCATAAATACCAATAGTGATGTCGTACAATGAAGATGTTGTCACGTCGCTGGAAATAGAGTCATCAGTGTCTCAATGTGCAGTGAGCCAGTGTCCTTTACTGTCCTTACCAGTGCTTGAATTCATGTACACAATATAGGCCTACTGATTCATGAGCTCGGGAACTGACTGAGACCTTGATTGAGCTGATTGAGACCATTCTTGGTGTGTGTTATGACATCCATGATCTGAGGTTACCTGCACAGTTTTGGGCAATGCCACCAAGTGGTCAGGAGATGTAAAAAAATTGATATTTTTGCTTATAACTTCTGAACAGTTTGGCCAAAAAAAAAAAAAAGCTCTTTAGGTCTCTTTAGATTCGGTGCAGCATGCCGAGTCAAATGATACCCACTTTTTTCATATCGGCCATTTTGGGTGTCAGCCATTTTGAATTTTATCGCAAAATGCTTTATTTTACAAACGCATTGGCGTATCATTACGAAACTCGTTAAGTGTCATCGGCATATTGCCCAGAAGATACTGAAAAAGTATCGAGACAGTGCCACCTGGTGGTCTGAAAAAATGCTGATAGCTTGTGATTCATTTTGAGTATTGTCATGAGACTGGTCTTAATAGATTCCTTGGGTCATGCCGAGAATATAGATACCAATTTTGCCATAGTCGGCCTAACTTCCTGTCCGCCATTTTGATTTTCTATGAATACTTTTTCTAACTCCTCCTAGACTTTCTGATTTTCACCAAATTCCAGTCAGATCATCTTCAGACTGTGTTGACAAAATGTTATGGATTTTGTGTCAATCGACAAAACCGTTTTCGTATACCTCATCAATGAATTTGATGGCATAATGCCAAACTGCATCTGAGGCTTTATTTCTGCACAGCTTTGATATATTGACCCTAAACTTTATTCACTGTCACCTCACACTAACCACACCACATCAGTGTGGTAACAGAACCACATGTTGGTATAACATAATAAACCATTAAACCATATTACTAATGATTGTGTAGACATTTTTTACTAAAAGACATTTTGACTAAAATCATCTTAAAATGTCTTGAATTACTTATTGCTGTAGTTGGTCTGATGCTCCAAGCCATGCTGGCATGACTTAATGTGCCCTCTTTGTGCTTCGCACCTTAATTGCTGCTTGCAGCTATATTTTTAACTGTTTCAACAGTTTTATGTCATGATTTGAGCGTTTCATTTTCCCAGGAGGTCTCCCATCCTGGTACTACTGACCAGGCTCAACCCTGCATATAGCCTCAGTGTGCAACCAGAATTGGGCTACAGGGAGATATGGCTGGGGCAACTGATAACTCCCTTTAGAGTGACTTTATGCTTTGTAACTTTACAGACCTTTTTCACGCTCAAACAGCAACACTATACACTAAAATGTAAAAAAGCATAATATGTCCTCTTTGAATTCAACAGTACTGTACATTGTCATAACTACTTGCTTTTTCCTCCCCACAGTATCCAGTGACATAATCCAACCATCAGCAATAACCGCAGAGAAAGGACAATCTGTTGAGCTGCATGTACAAAAACATGCAAATGAGACAGAATTTGATGAATTGGAATGGCTTAAAGATGATAATAATAAAGATGTTGTAGTCTCATACAATTTTGAAACAAATTTAGTAGATATTCACTCTTCCTACAAGGACAGAGTGGATTTCAATACTGGAACCTACTCTCTAACACTGAAGAACATACAGGAGGCAGACAGTGGACTCTACAGAGCAAGAGCAATTGGAGAACGGGATGTTACTATTGGTCTATACAATGTAACTGTTGGTAAGTAATCTGGGAGTTTTATTGTCACATTGAGAATTCAGAACCTTAATCTACTCAACAATCATAAGCAATAAAATCAGTGGCACTTCTACTCATTGTTGAATACAATTTTGTAAGGTTCAGATTAGGACATTCTGAACTAATTTGAAGACAGTGCTATATTAAAAATTTTTCATCATGCGGATAAAATCTCAACTTTTTTTGTCAAAAAATAATTACCTTCATTATTATGAACTGACAGATTCTTACAATTTCTTCTTAGGAACAAGCAGTCATGGATCAACCACAGGATATGTTTCTCTTACTTGGATCATATTCCTTTTTCTTTTGGGTGCAATTATGATTTGAGCTACAGACAAACAAAAAAATAAACTGTATTGTTTGATTAAAAGGCATAGTATGTACGATTTTTTTTATGAAAATATCCAAAAACCACTAAAACATTGTTATATATTTTGATGACTTGTGGACTAACATTATCCTGAATGTTTCCAACAATGTTTAAATCCAGACAAATCAGCTATTTCAACCAGTGTAACAGCCCGTGTCATTGTGTCGCCCGTCAATGATATCATAAATGTAAATGTAATGTAAATGCATGTATTCTTCTCTGATGTGCACATCTGAATTATAAAAACGATTTTTATTATTGTACTTTAGTATCCATGAAATGCTACTGAACTGCAGAAATCAATTACCAAAATTAAAGCAGCAAGGCTGTCCAAAGTCTGAAAAATGCCAAAGCTTATTGCCCTTAATGCACACTAAATCCACACACTATCTCCACACTAACCCATTACTATCACTATCTTTGGAATGGTATATTTGAGGCTAAGGCTATGTCCCATTTCAGAAGCTTCATCCTTCGAATGACTTGGACTTCAAAGGGCACGAAGGTCAGACTAAGTGTTGTTGGGCTACAGAGGATCCATCTGTTGTATCCTTCATTTCACCACAAACTAAGGGCACATTTGGAGGAGCCTTCGAATTGAGACGGCTTTCGCCTTAGTGAAAAAAAAAAAAATCCTGAATCGTGAGATTTCGAGGAAAACTTTTCATTGCAAATTAAATTAATGAGGTATTACATTTAGTTTGGTAGTAAAGTGTTGGTAAAACGTCATCTGTTACATAGGGTCGACTGAACAATAAAAGTATTGAAAATCAAAATGTGTAAATAAAGCTCTGGACATGATTCGGATCTGTTAAAGGGTCAAAAAAAAATCACACTTGGCTCCTTCACGGTCAAAAATGACCGACACAATCAACAAACAAACAAACAAAAAACAAAAAAAAAAATGATAATAATAATTTTCCATTTTGATTTCATGGTGACTCAAGTCAGTCAGGAAGATCATAAGGAGGAAGTAAGCTAGAGAATGTCCAAATAAGGAGAAACTCGGTTCACAAGACTAGTTTCCGTGTGGGAGCACAACACCTTAAAAAAGACCCCTACTTAAGAAACCTCTAAGTATAATTCCAGAAAATATAGTGAGGCAAAAGAAAAAAGCCACAGTTGTACACTGACCATTTCTTAAAATTAAATCACATGACCTATCACAGGAGTTTTTATGCGCCACTCTCTACAGCAGCAGATGTCCTTACTGAAAGAGGAAAGATATGTGGGCTTCAGCTTCAGTTATCTGATCTGTCTCACCCACATCTCTCCCACCTCTCTCTCTGTCTAAAAGCTAAACAGGCCTCAATGTAAGGCGAAGTTGAAGATAAAACAATACTTACTGGCATAGTAGAAAAAAACAACCCAGACTCTTCTAAGTCTGGTTTATGAGACTTTTTTTGCGTGTGCTGAGAAACCATGAGCTTTACAAATGTATTCTCTGTGCAAACCTTTGTGAAGTTACATTCTTTATATGGTGACCTACTGTATATCCAACATTTTTGATGCATGTGAAAAAGACTTGTACCTTGTACTTGCACAACTTGTACCTCCTAGTTGACGTTTTGATAATCATATATGGTTGTTTTGTCAGTTGAGTGGACTTGTGTATGTGTTTATGTGTTAATGTTCTTAAAATGTCCAAGATATTGGGATGAAAAGCACAGCAAACATATGAGATTATGAGGTGAGAATTAACAGGTGTTTGAAAACAAACTTGATAGGTTGACAAGTGCAGCCTACTTTGGTCTGCACTCACACACTGCTGAAGGCTAGTGGTTTATAAAAAAAAAACTATAAAGCAGTAAGATCTTCCTTGTTTATGTCTTAGAGGGGTTTGTGTCGTGCTAGCACCACTTTGGGTAGTTTGAATTTGAGTTCAGTTTTACAGATGCAAAGACAGGCTATAGGACAGTGATAAGCAGAGCAATGGACATAGGCATTTAATTTTTGCAATATGCTACAATATACAGTACAATGCAGTTTGAGATTTCTTGGCTAGACCATTTAAATAAGTTTCACTGAGTGCTTAAGACAAAACAAACAACTTCTTTTTGAAAAGTAGGTGCTGTATTATCACAGGATTGACTCCATCTGTCTGTTGCAATGGAATTTAGTCACCTTCTAATGCTCTTGATGACATTTCTGATCTCCAGCACAGGTATGAAAAGTTGCTCACATGATTAATGGTTAATTATTATTTCTGTTGTTATATGCAATACATTACAGTATTCATATTTTAAGTGATGTTTCATTTCCTTAACTGGCTAGATAGATGTTTGTATACAATATTCAAAACCATTCTGATCAGAGATCACATGACATCCACTGAAAAAGTAGGTAATCCATATTTGCATATATTTGTATTATAAATATTATAAATTATTTACAACTGTCTAGGGCCAGCCGTAGCATGTATGAATGTGCTCTCACTCACAGTGTATGATGTCAAACAAAAGAGGATTTATTAACTAGAAAATAGTGAAAACCAGAAACAAAGGGATCAAATTTGACTTCAGACTTCAACTCATCAAATGACACTGTTTCATTGAAAATGAACGGTTTGAATGCAGAATTAGCAGTCGATAAAGATGCACATTCTGGTGAACGCATATGACTGTCACCTATAGGCCCATAGTCTTTGAAGAGTTAGCCTTTCTGCTAGATTTCCATTTCAAAGCAGTACAAGCTGCAATGAGATGCACAGCTTCATGGCAGTAAAAACATTCACGACTTTCCATATTGTCACTATCTGAGTTATCTTTACTCACAACATGTTTAGAATTTCATGTACGAATATAAGAATTGCACTTAGCAGGTGATGAAAATACTTGCCACTTGGTGAGGGAGCACAAAAACATGCCTCTGTAAGAGTAGACACTTTCTGTTCATTCAAATAAACAACTGAAAACATGAAAGATCTCTACCAAGCAGTTAATGAATGTGAAAAAAGAAAAAAAAAATCAGTATTTTGGCTGGCTGTAAGCCTACTTGGTAATAAAAGTGATGGATTAATGTGGTTTTTGATAAACTAATTTTGCAAATAAATGGCACTCTTTTATGGTTAGTGGCATTTCTCTGGCCACACTCTTTGTTGTGTGATTCTTTGTTGGTATTGATGGTTTGATGAAGAATGGTTTGATAGTTTTTTTTTATCCTCAATAGAAAGCAACAAAATTATCACATTCAAGGTCCAGAAAAGCAGTAAAAATGTTAAAATATTCAATGTGGCTACAGTGGTTCAACCTTAATGTTATGAAGCGACGATAATGCTTTTTGTGTGCAAAAACAAAACAAAAATAACGACTTTATTCAACAAATTTGTCTCTCCCCTGTCAGACTCATATGCAGTTGATGCAGTGAACGCAGTTCAGCGCTTCCGTGTTTACGTCCGAACACTGCATACGCAAACGTAGTGCTGCTCATGTGAACAGACGTCGGCCAATAATGAGTCGCCGTTCTGACGTAGAACCTGGAATTTTATTACCACTTTTAGTACACTTGAACCCATAGTGTACTGCAAGTGGTAACTAATTAATTTTTTTTAATACTAGAAATAGTGTGTTAAAAGCACATTTTAGTTTATATTCATGGTGTCTCAAAATAGCACAGTTGAGTACACTTAGATGTTCATAAGATTATCTTAAGAAGCACTACAGAAGAATTTTTAGTATATTAAGTACAACATTTTCAATGCGTGAAAATAGAGCACTTTAAGTACATTATGGAAGTGTACTTTTTTTTCATTTGGGTTCTTTAAGGGAACTTAACATCATACTTATACCCCCGGTTTCAAAGACAAGGCTTAAGCTAGTCCTGTTTGAGCTGTTTTAACTGAAAGTAACTTGCACTGACATATCTTAAAAATGTCAAGAGCTGTTGTTTTGTCTCAAGATGCACACCAGTAATGTTTTTTTCTAGGGTATGTTTATAAAAGCTACTTAAATACCTTAATTGAAATAAAGCCTAATCCTGGCTTAGCCTAAGCCCTGTCTGTGAAACCGGGCCATAGGCTGGTTTCACAGACAGGGCTTAAATTAATCCAGGATTAGACCTTTATCTTTTATAAATGTGTGTTAGAAAAAAAATTTTTAAAAAAACATTACTGGTGTGCATCTTGAGACAAAACAATGGCACTGACATATTTTAAGATATGCCAGTGCAAGTTGCTATCAGTTCAGACAGCTCAAACATGCATTTTAGTCTGGGATTATAGGCTTAAGCCTTGTCTGTGAAACCAGGGGATAGTTTATAATTTATATATTAATTTAACCTATAATACTATGTTCCTATTTAGGTATTGATTTTTATTCTTGCAATATATCTTTAACTGTGCTTTAAGTAGATTTGTAAGTAAAGTAAATTATACACTACTAACGGGCTAAACAAAAATACACATATTCAGAACTAGGAACATATATCTGTTTTCATTATAAATCAATATTTTCAAACAAGTCTATTATTTGGGATGCCAAAAACATCTAAGTTTATAAGACAGTGTGTAAAACTATGTGAAAAAAGTATTTTATAGGCTACTCAATCAAAAGAGTAAACACAACCCCAAGCGGTAACACTTTAGTATAGGGAACATGTATTCACTATTAACTATGACTTTTCCCTCAATAAACTCCTAATTTATGGCTTATTAATAGTTAGTATAGTTGAAGACTTCAGATGCAAAAGCCTCTAAGTGCCGTCTGAATTTTTTTTCTAAAATGAGCATTTTTATCAAGCTCGTATGTTTATGTTCAGTTATTTCACTTTAATGGCAATGAAAAGGACCTATTAATTAATTAATTAATTAAGTGAAATTACTGAACATTTTGCATCTGAAGTCTTCAGTTGTTAAGTTTAGGTATTAGGTACGATTAAGAATGTATAATAAGGTAATGGAGAATAAGGCATTAATATGTGCTTAATAAGTACTAATAAACAACCAATATTCTAATATGCATGCTAATAAGCAACTAATTAAAAGACCCTAAAATAAAGTGTTACCCTACAAGCTAAGTATCCTTAGAATACTTAATTATTCTTTTAAGTATATCTTGATTAAAAGACTGAGTAGCCCAAATGTAGTCTTTTCTGTCAGTAAAAGTCAAGTATACATAAGTGTAATTTTAAGTATTCTGAGAAGTACATACATTTTTTTCTGAGAAGTACATAAAAAGTAGACTGAAAATATACTTTATTTTATTATTTTAAGTTTTTTAGAAGTATAATAATAACACATTTAAATAAACTCCTCTTATCGTAAGGCCTGTCCGTTTAATGGCTTACAACCATAAACATCTGCGTTTAGCTTCAAAGGGCGTTTTTAATGATGGTGTTCTGTAAAAAATTATTAAAATTCTTTTTTTTTTTTTTGCATTTTGATTCTGACATCCAAATGCACAACAAGACATTTTTCTCTTTTCCATGGATTTTGCCTGTTTTCCTGAAGTCTGCTCACAAATTATCTATATAATAAACATTTAAAGGTTAAAAGTGGTTGTATGTTTAAAAGTTTAAAATGTAGCAAATGTATGAATCATATAAACCAAGGCATGATGCATTCTTTAAAAATAACATTTTCTTCTTGTTTCTCTCCTCAGCATCCAGAAACCATGTGTTTGTACAGACAGGGGACTCTGTTACATTGGACATTAAAAATAAAACACTGCCACCTTTTAGAAGATTTGTGTGGATAAATGATAAATCAGATAATATAGTCAGATTTGTAAATGAATCAGGAGGTTTAAAACCTCACAGTTTATATAAGGACAGAGTGTATCTTAATATTGAAACCTTCTCTCTAACAATGAAGAACATGCAGAAGACAGACAGTGGACTCTACACAGCAAAAGCAACTGGACAACAAGAAACTACTGTTGCTGAACACAACGTATCAGTTATAGGTTATTATTGGACACATTTTCTTTCCTTTGGTTGCTATGACCTTTTCAGATCAGTATCTCAAGAGAATCTGCATTAGGATGTAGCAGAAACAGCAGAATATGGAGGATATACTTAGCTACTTACACTATTTTTTTTAATCTCGAGTAAACATGCAATGGCAATTATTATTATTATTAGATGAAAAAAATGGAAAATTATTATTATTATTTTTTTTACATTAACTAAAATGTGAGGCTAACTTGCAAAGAAACTGTCACGGGATGTGGTGGTTGTGGTTTGAAAAGCAGAAATCAGCTCGCTTGATCTAAAAATAATCTAAGAAAGAGTCATATAGAAAGTCTGCTCACTCACCATTAATGGAACAGAAAAGCACCAGAATAATTTATTTTATTCCAATGCATAGCTACAACATGCTCTTTGAAAAGTCCATTAACCTATATCTTAATATGTTTCAGATCCAGTGGATTCTCCTGTTCTGATCTGGAATGCCACCATGATCAGTGTTAACTCCTGTATTGTGGATGTCACATGTAGTGGTCACTTCCTTATACTCAGCACCAGCTACCAGAACTGCAGTCAAGTGCAAGTGACATCTTTTGAAATGCAGACTCTAACTCTGCATTGTATAGAGAACATAGTTATTTGTAACTATAGTAACCCAGTCAGCTGGAAGAATGACACCATAGAGATTAACCCCATTTGTACACCTCATGAACACACCTCAAGTAAATACCTTACATCATCTATAATTAATTTCTTTAAAATGCATTCTCGATACTAAAAAAGTATCTTTAATTCAATGAGTATGAGTGTTCTGATGGCTGTAATTGTTAATGTGATGTCTTGAATTTCAGCACAGAATCCCAAAGAAAACAACAGGACATTTCCTCTTCATTGGCTGTTGATCATCGCTGTTGTTCCACTGTTGGTTTTTGCAGCAGTTTCTGTAATATGCTGCTCTTACAAGAAGTGTAAAAAAGGTACATGTGTCTTAATGAAATAAAAAGGACTGTATCCTCAATATGATTATAGGTACTCACATCGCTGACTGGGTGAAAAGCAAACAACACACACCAATAGTCACACTTAAACTTTCTGTGGTGACAGTAATGGATTCTTTAAAATGATACTATTCTAAATCTCTTAGGTGCCCAGGAAAAGGATAATCATACAATATATGCACAAGTTCAAGTAAGCTTTACGTTATTTTGTGCAGCCATCATAGATGTTAAATGCTGAATTAATGAATCCTAACACATAATGTAAATGTGCATGTACAGAAGAGTTTGTGACTGTTTGACTGGATTGTTCTACAGCCAAATAATAAAGTAAAAAGACCCCTGGAGGTGTTGGAGAAGTCAACGAATCCTCAAACTGTCTATGGGTTTACAGATCACAAACAATCTCAAAATACCAGTGAGAACATGCCCTGTCCTGAGGTAAGAAATAGAAGAAGACATTCACATTTCTTCATTGTGCAGACACTTTCATACAAATCCTTAGACAGACAGACAGATAGATTTACTTCATTTTTATGTATTTACTAAATATACATATATTCACAGGCGCAAACAGAAAATCAGCCCAGCACCACCTACAGTACAATAGGACAACGCCAAAAAACATCATTTCCCACTGAAACACACCATACAATTTATTCAGCAGTGTGTATAAATCCTCACATGGGAGACAACCTGGTCATTGATAGCTGAGGAGGAATATATGTAAAAATGTCACTGCAAACAGTAGATGCTGTCTTTGTCAAGATATACTTTGTCAAGCATGGCTGCCACACCAGAGCCTCCAGCCGTCAAGCCCGCCACACTAGAGCCTGATCTGGGGGGGCGGGGGGGTGGGGGGTCTTATGTACCAAGTTCCAGCGGATGTGGAGCTTGGCCCTCCATTGCTCCACAGCCCAGGACCGCCACTGCTCCAGAGTCCAGGCTATGATCCAGATCCTCTCCCACTTCACGGGCCTGGCCTCCCCCTGGTCCGCCTCTGCTTCACCACCCTCCTGGACTTTTTATTGTTTTGATTTCGAGGTGGATGTTCACTTAAGTTGTCAGGTGCTGCCTTTTTTGAGGTGGGAATATGTCACGTTTTTTTTGTTGTTGTTGTTGTTGTTTTTTTTTCATGTTCTTGTTTTCAGGTCTTTTATTTTGAAGTTTAGTCATGGTATCCTGTCATGTGCTTCCCTTGTATCATGTTCTGATTGGTTATTTTGGTCATGTGTAACATTCTCATTGGTTCACTGTTTGATTGCTCACAGGTGTTTCTTGTTAGCCATTAGTTTGTTATCTAGCCCTACTGTTACCATTGTCTCTTGTATAGTTTTGTATAGTTTGTTTCATGGTCAAATATATATATAGATCATTATTCAGTATGGCTGTAGTTGGCCACCTAATGGAGACATTACAGTATCTTTAAATATATCAAAGACCATAAGGCCCTGTTTCCACCTGGTTAAGATGCATTTTTGATTACAAGTGGTCAGCGCTAAATACAGGTGGAAACAGCACAAAATGTTGCCATTGAACTGAGATCAACAGCTTTAAAGCATCAACAGGATGTCTGATTTTGTTTTAGCATTGTGGAAAGAAAAAAAAGGCCTATAAAAGTAAAATCTGATAAAAGATCTAACATCATTTGCTTGCAGATACCACAGGATGTGGTGCAGAGTGCACATTTTTATACAGAATATGTTTAAAGTTTTTGTGTTTAACTATTAAAAACCTCTTGAGTAACACAAACACACTTATGGTCCAGCATATATTAATGAGATGGAGATATGTTTGTTAAATAAGACTGAGAATAAGAATGAAAATAAGAATGAGCTTTCACTGTTTAAAACAGGACATCTGAGGATCCTTCCATTTCCGTTTCTAGGACGGCACAGCAGTCATTTTCAGTTCTGTTTTTAATCTTTTCATGTTGTGACAATGGCAGTACATCACCTACTCGTATTTCTTCTTTTTCTTATTATCTTCAAAACAGGTAAAAACACATGTTCATTATGTTAATTGATTATTAATGATTATTGTGAAAGTGATGGCAACACAGGGCATGGCTCTGATACTGTCAATGCATTTATTGGAATATTCTCTAAAGGATACCTCTTTATATATATATATATATATATATATATTTTATACAGTTATAAAATTTAAACTTATCTTGTCAATAAGTAATAAGTATTAAATAAGTTATTATGACAGTTTCACTGAGACTTAATAAGTTATTACTTTTTATTAGTTATTATTTATTACTTTTTATTTTATTCATTTATTAGTTTATAAGTTATTACAATAAGTAATTTAATTTGTAAAAGTATTCTAAAAGAAATGTAATACACTCTAATACTTGTTTTTAGGTCATTTTGATTTTTTTTTATTACTAACTAAAATAGCTGTGTAAAATCTTCATTTGTACTCCCTTTTTTTTGTCATGCTTTTAAAATAATGAAATACATACCATGATCTAGCAATAATAAATTTTAGAACGATTGTGCCGGTGTTAACCTGTCTTAGGATTTTTGCTATAGGAGTCACTAAATTTTTTTGAATGTGGCAATTATTTTGACCTGTATTACAGGCTTTGTTTGTAATTTTTAAATTATAAATCATAGGTGTAAAGAGTGTTGTGTAAGTGTGTGATAGTTAGTCACAAAATGTTTGGCATTTCTGATTATGAATCAAAAATGCAATATCATAATATTATATCAAGCATGTAGCATGGTTGCATACTGAGACATGCATCTCAGTGCATCATGGAAATGGGGAATATCTTTTATGTAACGTCTCCTCATATCAGTGATAAGACAACCTATAATCTGTTTTACTGAACAGATATATTCACATCTTCTTACTATGTTATTGTGGTATCCAATAAACTGACAATTGGTGGTCAGCTCTACCAAACCAACTACGTCATTATGGAAGACAAAGAATTACTTTTTAAATAACTGATATATTGGTCCACAGGCATGAAACAATGGGTTCTCTAGATTATTGTTTAAAGGGTTAGTTCACCCAAAAATGAAATTTCTGTCATTAATTACTCACCCTCATGTCATTCCACACCTGTAAGACCTTTGTTCATCTTCAAAACACAAATTAAGATATTTCTGATGAAATCTGAGGGTTTCTGAACCACACATAGGCAGCAACGTCATTGCACCTTTTGAGGGCCAGAAAGGTAGTAAAGACATCGTTAAAATAGTCCACATGACTACAGTGGTTCAATCTTAATGTTACAAAGCGATGAGAATACTTTTTGTGCGCAAAAACAAAACAAAAATAACGACTTTATTGGTAACACTTTAGAATACTGATCCTTCCTTAATGAATAATTACACAGGAACAAATGAGTAATGCATTATTAACACTCTAGTAACTACTATTAACTAACAAGAAACTCTGATTAATGAATTAGTAAGTAATAGTGCTCAGTTTATGGTGGTAGTTCACTATTAGCTAATCGGTAACTACTATTTTTTCATACCTCCCAGAGATCTACTAAGAACTACTATATACAGGTTCATAATTAACATGAATGATGCATAATGTATAATTAATTCTAAAGTAAAGGTCATGGTAACCCACTAGTAATGATTGAAGTATTACCAAATCCTTCAGAAGGAATTACTAATTATTTGGATCAGTATTCTAAAGTGAAAAACATGATAACTCTCTAGTAACTACTGGAGTCATTGTAAACTTTTGAGGTTTTTGTACATTTTTGTACAGTTGTGTACAGTAATTCCTTCTGATGTATTTGGTAACACTTAAGTAATTACTAGTAGGCTACCATGATCTTCACTTTAGAATACTGATCCAAATAAGTAATAGTTCCTTTAGAATTATAGTAACTTTTGAGTTATTACTATCCAATACTTTACAAAAACCTCAAAAGTTTACAATGACTTCAGTAGTTACTATACAGTTATCATGTTTCTCACTTTAAAATACTGATCCAAATAATTAGTAATTCCTTCTGAAGGATTTGGTAATACAGGTGCTGGTCATATAATTAGAATATCATCAAAAAGTTGATTTATTTCACTAAATCCATTCAAAAAGTGAAACTTGTATATTATATTCATTCATTACACACAGACTGATATATTTCAAATGTTTATTTCTTTTAATTTTGATGATTATAACTAACAACTAAGGAAAATCCCAAGTTCAGTATCTCAGAAAATTAGAATATTACTTAAGACCAATACAAAGAAAGGAGTTTTAGAAATCTTGGCCAACTGAAAAGTATGAACATGAAAAGTATGAGCATGTACAGCACTCAGTACTTAGTTGGGGCTCCTTTTGCCTGAATTACTGCAGCAATGCGGCGTGCCATGGAGTCGATCAGTCTGTGGCACTGCTCAGGTGTTGTAAGAGCCCAGGTTGCTCTGATAGTGGCCTTCAGCTCTTCTGCATTGTTGGGTCTGGCATATCGCATCTTCCTCTTCACAATACCCCATAGATTTTCTATGGGGTTAAGGTCAGGCGAGTTTGCTGGCCAATTAAGAACAGGGATACCATGGTCCTTAAACCAGGTACTGGTAGCTTTGGCACTGTGTGCAGGTGCCAAGTCCTGTTGGAAAATGAAATCTGCATCTCCATAAAGTTGGTCAGCAGCAGGAAGCATGAAGTGCTCTAAAACTTCCTGGTATACGGCTGCGTTGACCTTGGACCTCAGAAAACACAGTGGCCCAACACCAGCAGATGACATGGCACCCCAAACCATCACTGACTGTGGAAACTTTACACTGGACCTCAAGCAACGTGGATTGTGTGCCTCTCCTCTCTTCCTCCAGACTCTGGGACCCTGATTTCCAAAGGAAATGCAAAATTTACTTTCATCAGAGAACATAACTTTGGACCACTCAGCAGCAGTCCAGTCCTTTTTGTCTTTAGCCCAGGCGAGATGCTTCTGACGCTGTCTGTTGTTCAAGAGTGGCTTGACACAAGGAATGCGACAGCTGAAACCCATGTCTTGCATACGTCTGTGCGTAGTGGTTCTTGAAGCACTGACTCCAGCTGCAGTCCACTCTTTGTGAATCTCCCCCACAGTTTTTAATGGGTTTTGTTTCACAATCCTCTCCAGGGTGCGGTTATCCCTGTTACTTGTACACTTTTTTCTACCACATCTTTTCCTTCCCTTCGCCTCTCTATTAATGTGCTTGGACACAGAGCTCTGTGAACAGCCAGCCTCTTTTGCAATGACCTTTTGTGTCTTGCCCTCCTTGTGCAAGGTGTCAATGGTCGTCTTTTGGACAACTGTCAAGTCAGCAGTCTTCCCCATGATTGTGTAGCCTACAGAACTAGACTGAGAGACATTTAAAGGCCTTTGCAGGTGTTTTGAGTTAATTAGCTGATTAGAGTGTGGCACCAGGTGTCTTCAATATTGAACCTTTTCACAATATTCTAATTTTCTGAGATGCTGAATTTGGGATTTTCCTTAGTTGTCAGTTATAATCATCAAAATTAAAAGAAATAAACATTTGAAATATATCAGTCTGTGTGTAATGAATGAATATAATATACAAGTTTCACTTTTTGAATGGAATTAGTGAAATAAATCAACTTTTTGATGATATTATAATTATATGACCAGCACCTGTACTTCAGTCATTACTAGTGGGTTACCATGACCTTTACTTTAGAATTAATTATACATTATGCATCATTCATGTTAATTATGAACCTGTATATAGTAGTTTCTAGTAGTTCTCTGGGATGTATGAAAAAATAGTAGTTACTTATTAGCTAATAGTGAACTACCACCTTCAACTGAGCACTATTAGAATTTTTTTTTTTTGTTAGTTAATAGTAGTTCCTAGAGTGTTAATAACACATTACTCATTTGTTCCTGTGTAGTTTACGATCTTTACGACCTTTTCAAGAAATTTGGAACAATCAGTAAGAAACATGGGTTTATGCCTAAACTTTCCTCCCTTATTGTTTGTTTGTTAATGTGGATTATAGATGTATTACATTTTTAATATGCTATTCTCTCTTTAAGAAAAATGTTTTATATGCAGTATTTTTAAATGTAAAACTTATTATTTATTTGATCATGCCTATTTCAGAAAAGTGTGTACAATGGGTAGGTGAACTCACCAGCTGCACTCTGAAACAATGTGTGTTTCTCTCCTCAGGGTTCAGTGCTGAGATATCTGTGTTTGTGCAGACGGGAGATTCTGTTCAACTGGATATACAGACACAGAAACTACCAGAGTTTGATGATTTATCCTGGAAAAATGATAAATCAGAGAATATAGTTAAATATTTTCATAAAACTAAAGAAGCAAGACCTCACTCTTCATACAAGGACAGAGTGGATTTCAATAACACAACCTTCTCTCTCACACTGAAGAACATGCAGAAGACAGACAGTGGACTCTATACAGCAAAGACAAGTGGAGAAACAGAGAAAATTATTGTTACATACAGAGTATCTGTTATAGGTGAGTGTGATTTTGTTTGGCATGTTCATTTAATACTCATTAATGTTGTTTATTCTGTGCAACGTTTGTTTTAAATAAAAGATAAATTGAATTATACATGTTTTTATCCATCACTTATCTGCCAATCCATGGTCTTTAAAGTTTCAGTGCACAGTTTCAGTCATGCACAGTCATGTACAATACATTCTGTAAACAGCTATCAGAATTTGACAGCTTACAATAGAGTGAGGATATATGATATTGTTAAAAAAACAATTGTGTGTTTCAGATGCTGTGGAGGATCCTGTTCTGACTGTAAACTCAAACTGGTCCAGCAGTGACTCCTGTACTGTGAACTTCACATGCAGAGTTCATGACCTCATGATTCACTCTAGCTATCAGAACAACAGATGCTCTCCAGAGGAAGTGACATCACATAAGAACTACACTCTCATCCTGTACTGCAGTAAGGAATCCATCATCTGTAACCATAGCAACCCAGTTAGCAGCAAAAAAGACAGAATAGAGATTAAAAGGATCTGTGTCAATAATAAAGGTATCTGACCAACACACACACAGAAACAACACATTCAGAGTTCAAATGACCATCTGTCAAATCAAATATCTCGTTTTGGTGTACTAAATCTCTTCTAAGTGCTGAACTGTAGAGTGACCTCAAAATACCTGAACTGACAATTGTAGTTCTTAATATGTGTCTCTTTTTCAGAGAACATCACAGGTGATGATGAGACTAAGCCATCTCTCCAGTCTTGGCCATATATTTTGGTGGCAGTGTGTCTTTTTTTGGCAATTGCAATATTTTTTTATTTCTCTACAGCAAGTGTAAAAAAGGTATGTCCACATTAATTCATACATACAGTATATTTTCTATGAAAAACAGATCTTACCATCCGTTTATCAGTTTGATCAAGTACTTTTATACTAAAATAAGTCATTAAAAAGCTTTTGGCCAAGTTAAATTCTGTAAAATACTTTGTACAGATCACCTTGAGGTGCACACACTCTACTGAATATCCCCTGATCACATCATTTAAATATCTAGGGCCCTATCATACATCTGGGGCAATGCGGCGCCAGGTGCAACGCAAGTGTTTTTTGCTAGTTTCAGCCTGGCGCAGTTATCATTTTCACGTCCTACGCCATGTTGTTTAAATAGCAAATGTATTTGCGCTCATTTGTGCGCCCATGAAAAAGAGGTGTGTTCAGGCGCATTGTTGGCGCGTTGCTATTTTGAGGCAACTGAAATAGACATTACTCATTAAGAGAATAGGGACAACCCTTTTACACCATGCGCCGGGCGTGCCGACCATTTTCCCATCGTTAAACTAGCAAAACTGGATGCAGGTCTACAACATAATAATTCAGAGATTCAGTTTAGAGCAGTTTGGAACTAACAGCCAATATAAAAATCTCTTCTGTGCTTACAAAACTGCATGCTAAATATAATTATGAATGTCATATCACTTTTTTGAATAAATTAACATTCTTTTTTATTTGATAATTGTCAACTTTGATATATTACTGTACATTTTAAACCTTGTAGATGTCCTAGAGGCTGATAATACAGTCAATGCTCAGAATGAGGTAAGCTTCTTCATCATTTTGCTCGGCAGACATTATGGATATTATAGCGGTTGAGACAGGCAGAAGCAGGCAGAGAAGAGGATCAACTTGCAGCTAGTGATGGGCGCTTTCGAAACACAGTGGTTCGAAGCGTGTTTCAAACTGCCAAAGTCAAGTGATTTCAGTAAATGAGGCTTTGTTACGTCATAACTGTTTGAAAAGTTTCGAAATTTCAATGGTCCCCTGAATCACGCGGATTCACTGAGATCGCCCCCCAGCAGCGAATCATTGAACAAGTGTCTGTCTATTACCTGAGTATTAAGTGTCTAAGTGTCTAGTACCTGATCTCTGGTGAGTTTTATACATTTGTAGACATTTTAATGAGGTATTTGTATAATTAAAAGGAATAACAGTAGTTAATAGTCTCTGTTTAGCTGACCCATTCATAGAACAAACAAAACAAGCCCTGAAAATTCATAAAATAATAAATATTATACACTTAATATTTAATGGTATTAGATGATTAGTTAATTGCATCTGAGAGATTATACTTTCAATAAAACATTTGCAATGGGTTTGTAAAAGCTGTTTTTATGCGTGTTTGGCATGAGTTTTTGTTGCATTTACACTGTTCTGACCAGCAGGCATCACTAGCGCATGGTGTTTCGAATGTTTCGAAACAGTGAATCATTTTGCGAAGCAATTGGTTCAATTGATTCGAAGCTTTGAAAAGCTTTGTTTCTCCCATCACTACTTGCAGTTAAATTTAATCATTTTAATCCACAAGAAGAACAAACATAGGGTAGCCAGAACAAACCAAGAAACACAGGAAAGGAACATGTCACAGCGACAAACAATGACTGACAACCAACCAGAGTAGCACAAGGGTATTTATGCACAAGGTAACAGGTGGCTGACTAGGGACAGGTGCCGATGATTAGTTGTCATGGAAATTAACGATGGTGGCTATGGTAACAAACAAGGCAGGCAAAACAAAGGAAACAGGAAGTGAATACAGGAAGTGATCAGAAACAATAGCTGCGTCTCATTTCAGAGGCTGCGCCCTCTGGAGGTCGCATTTGAAGTCTGTAAGGCGGTCTCATTTGATGACGTATGCAGCCTTTCAATGCGACCTCTGGAGTGATTGAAATGAGTCCGAAATGAGACACAGCTAATGGTAAAGGACATTTCAACTTAAAAGTCCATAACACAAGACTGGGGAACAACACAGGATCATGACAGATATGTTGTCATGCTGTCTAGTTCTTTTTATTCATGTTAGAAATATTTTGGGTGGAACGGGTGAGAATAATCTAAAAACTTAACAGGCTAAGATCATGAAAAAGGCTTCTATGAAATGCTTGTTCTATAAACTGTAGGGTAGTGAATGTTTTATTAAATTGTCTTTCTTTAGTTTAGTAATTGTTCAGCTAAGCATAATTATTCAGGGGACATTTTGAAAATATTACTTTTTATATGTATTTCATAAGGTTCAAGACCAGACGCAAGAGGAAACAGAAGATAACCGACCCAACACAACCAACTGCACAGTAGGACAACACCAAAAACCTGCAGTCTTTGTCGAAACAGACCATACAATTTATTCAGTTGTGTGCAAACAACCAAAACCACCAGCCATTTCATCTGATGAAGCATAAAATGAAACTGTGTCTGTTTGTTAAATGGGATAAGTTTAACAAGGGCTGATCTCAAAATGGCATCCTAATCTTACCATCTCTACCATTAAAGGTGGGATAAGTAGATTTTGAAAAACGCTGTTGGACATTGTTGATATTTGAAATCAACCCAAACAACCCCACCCCTCTCTTCATTGCTCTGCCTCCAAAACTAACTCTCCAATCCTAACCACCCTGCTCGAGTCGGTCTCGAACCCCGACCCGATCGCTGATGGCATGCGAGGCGAGTGCATTGACAATGATGCTAAACACCACATTCTCTAGCGGTCATCAGTGAGCAGTGATTTACCTGCACAACTCTCACTAGCTGGCCTCTGTTACACATGCAATGCGAGAGTGGATGTCTGTTTATCACAGCTGATGCGCAACAAAATACTTTACGAAAAATAAAGCGCAGATGATGAACCAACAACAAGGAAGCACAAAAAATGAACGTACAGTACACAAGAGTAAATACAAACAAGAGTTCGTTGTTAGTCGCCAACAGCACAGCAGCTCATGACACACAAACCCTGTGTTACTCACATGTGAAGCATAATCAAAGCAGCCTCTGCATCTGTTTTTAGGCCTTCCCGCTTAGCTCTCTCCAGCGCTGGAAAGCTTTTCTAATATTAACGCGGGTCCTAAAGATCTTGCCCAGTCATAACCCTTCATTCCAGTGATATTCTTTTGAGCTCTTTTGTATTGTGTTTCATCTATCTTTCTATGTTTTTTTCCCCCCAAATCTCCCTCTTACTCGCTCTGTCTCCTCGACCGCTATAGACACGTCCCCTAATGCTGATTGGTTACACATTTGTTGTTGGTGTCGGCCCGACTAACTTCCAAACAGTGTTTTTCAAAATCTACTTCACCTTTAAATGGTATAAATAATAAGAACAGCTAGTATGCTATTCTGAAATTCAGCCAAGGTTGTTGTCTAATTAAGATATATTCTCTCAAACATTGGTTTAGTAGTATTGGTTTCAAATATTCTCTAAACTGTCTTAACCCTGCTGAAAAATCCAGCATAAACCTGCATGAATTCCATGTTGGTCCAGGCTGATTTATGCTGGTTAGAGCTGGTGTAGTGCTGGTCTAGCTTGTGGACCAGCATAGTCATGCTGTTCTGAGCTGAGCTGAGCTGATCTGATCTGATTCACCAGCACTCCTGCTTCCTATGCTGCATGAGGACCAGCAAACCAGCAACCAGCATCCCATGCTGGACCCACCATGCAAAACATACCTTATGCTGGTGACCAGAAATGCTGGATTTTTCAGAAGGGAATTCTATTCTGAATTCGATTTTTGTACACATAATCCAATAGAAATGTATCTTATGATGCGGTTTTTACCGCAAAGTCCATCTGTAATCTTTACTGCAAGTTGTACTTTCAGTGAAATCACTCCCCTACAGTGATCATAATACATATGGTTTATATGTGGACTCACATCATGAATCACATCATAGGACAATTTCAAAGGCATGCGAAAATATTATTTGCAGCTTAAAACTAATGCTTATCTAAAGCATTTATCTTAAAGGGTTAGTTCACCCAAAAATGAAAATTCTGTCATTTATTACTCACCCTCATGCCGTTCCACACCCGTAAGACGTTTGTTAATCTTCAGAACACAAATTAAGATATTTTTGTTGAAATCCGATGGCTCAGTGAGGCCTCCATAGCCAGCAATGACATTTCCTCTCTCAAGATCCATTAATGTACTAAAAACATATTTAAATCAGTTCATGTGAGTACAGTGGTTCAATATTAATATTATAAAGCGACGAGAATATATTTGGTGCTCCAAAAAAACAAAATAACGACTTATATAGTGATGGCCGATTTCAAAATATTTTGGCGCACCAAAATATTCTTGCCACTTTATAATATTAATATTGAACCACTGTACTCACATAAACTGATTTAAATATGTTTTCAGTACCTTTATGGACTTGAGAGGAAATGTCATTGCTCCCTATGCAGGCCTCACAGAGCAATCGGATTTCAACAAAAATATCTTAATTTGCGTTCCGAAGATTAACGAAGGTCTTACGGGTGTGGAACGGCATGAGGGTGAGTAATAAATGACAGAATTTTCTTTTTGGGTGAACTAACCCTTTAAGGCCCTTTTCATTTTTATAATTTATTTCTACAATATGTGATGCCTTCTAACCTTTTATACTGTGCATTTGTGTGAACTATAGTGTTTTAACCCTAATGTGAAATGTTTTGTAGAACTGAAACTCAAACCAAGTAAACACTTTAATAAATAAATAATGTAATATTTTTAGAAATTGTAGAAATTATAATATGGTATAATACTTGATTGCAGAAATACTACACAGAACAAACTGTCATATTACTGTTAGAAAAAGTAAGTAAATCGAATAATTTTTGTGCTGCAGGGGCTCTTGCTAAATGATTTAATAGATCAAAAATGTTTTGATAACTTTTTGCCAGCATGGCCTAGAGTTTTTTTTTGCAAAGATTGGTGAAGATCTGGTGACCATGTTTTTTTAAAGTATCCATCAGTAGTCATTTTACATCCTCAAAATGTCCTGTGGTCTATGTGTATTAAGTTTTGTTAAGGATTGATATTGTGTTCAGGAAAAATCAATCAATCAAAGGACTCCAAGCTGTTGAATTCACTAATAACTTTGAAACACTTCAACAAATCAAAATTCTTTTGCTAACTTTTTTGCTCATACAATTTTAAATGAAGAATAAGAATTTTAGTACAAACGATTTCGAATGTAGCCTATGTGGAAGGTTTTTGAATCTCTGATTGGTGGATTGTCTTTACATCATTATGGGTAATGTATAGCTTTTCACCACAGATTCTGCTGTTAAACATTATTGCTTAATTCAGGATGAAAAGAAATGGCTGTAGTTGGCCACCAGATGGACACATTACAGTATCTTTAAAATATTAACGACTACTGTACAGCATATGGCCCTCTTTCCACCTGGTATTAAGATGCGTTTTTGGTGATTCATTTTACAAGTGGTCAAAGATAAATACAGGTGGAAATAGGATCAAAAACCAAACTTTGAAGCATCAGCTACAGAAAACAAAGTAATCTGAAAATACATGAACATAATGTATCGGATTCTGACTACATGAGATGATCTACCCTCAATGATGTTGATGTGATCATGTGTGTGTATCAAGTTATTTATTATTTTTCCTAGCATTTGGGGTTGTTGTGTCAGGATGGGAATTTGTGGGTGGAAAATGTGAAAAAGCAATGCCTTTAGAAGTGATTTTTTTTTTTTTTTTCCACTGAATACTTTCTATGTACCCTGTTCTGATAATAATAATAAAAACAAGACAAAATGTTGTGCCACTTTGTGGTTGTGAAACATTAGTGGGAAGTGAGGGCACCTGACTCACACCCACTAAAAAAAACACCAAAATGCCTGACTGAAGTCACTGCTTCCCAGTCCACACGTGAGATCATGCGATGATCACAGTGACATCACATGATTCTCATACTGTGATATTCAGAGTGTGAGTAATATGTGAACATGCCCAACTCGATTACAGCAAAGGCATCGTCATAAACTATTTTGCCTAGTTGAGGTAACAGAGGACTCATTCTTTTGAGACATAAAGCTTTCAAGACGCTGAGTAAGTTCATTTATTTGTACTTGTTGCTGCCTCAACATCTCTTTGACTTCTTTTAGCGCTGTAGATTCCTGGAATCTAACCTTAGGTTCAGGCTCAACTACCCTGCCTTAAGTAAGGTAGCTTTCCTGTAGCTCAGTGGTTAAAGCATGGCACTAGCAATGCCAAGGTCATGGGTTCGATCCCAGGGATTGCACATACTCAGATACAAATTTATAGTATAATGCAATGTAAGTCGCTTTGGATAAAAGCGTCTGCCAAATGCATAAAGTAAATGTAACATTACACCATGGCTGAACATATGAAGCAACTAATTCTCTATTCCCCTCTTCCACCCACCTAAGAGCTTCACTTCGAACCTCCAGTAGAGTAGAAGTTGGCTTCTCCTGTACTAATCGTTTTAGTTCACATTTTAGAATCACATCTCGAACGTGTTCCACAAACTGATCTTGAAGCACCCTGTCAGAACTCGGAACACTGCCTGGATTACCAGCAAGAATCAAGTCACTGGTCCATTAAGTCACTGGTCCACTGGTAATGTCCATTAAGGACATTAAAGGATGGGAAAATTCAGTCAATGATTCACCTTCTTTTTGTTTTTGTTCATAAAACCTTTGTTGTAATTGTACAAATGTCTGTTTCCCCCCATACAAGTCTCGTAAGATATCAAAAACAGATTCTGGAGTTTCCCCTAGTAACCTAGTATTTGTTTTAAAACAAATAAAAAGAACAAAACCCACAGATGGCCACAGGTTACCTAGGTTGTAAAGACAGAAGTGGGATACAGACAAACGTGCTCTCACTGCAATCAAGCTCACGGCAAATCACACTGCAGACCTAGAAGGGAAGAAAAATAAAGTGATAAAACCACCACACCACTGCTATCCACCAGTGAAGGCAACCCCACAAAAAAAAAAAAAAAAAAACAATAATATTAACAGTGGGTAATGCAAATCGAACAAATAAGTCAGCACCATGAAACGACTATGATCTACTTAGTCCCTTTTTGTCTTTGGTGTGACCTCAGTTCTCCCTTGGAGGCCAACTCCAACGTTAGGCCAACTCTGGTCCAACATCCAACAAAAAAAAAAAAAAACACAATCTCAACAATAATTCAACCTAAAATAAACGGTAATTGTGCATCCCTGTAAGGGAAAACACAATCCATTACTAAAAAGAAATATTTACAATCAAAAGAAAAATCACATACCCAAAACATTTAAATAAAATAAAACATTCAAAATAAACATTAAAATATTTAAAACATTTAAAACTTCCTTTTCAATGAACAAATGGAAGACGTACAACAGAAGGGCAACCCATTATTTAACCCATAACTACATGTACAATAACTTCACAAAACTTACTAATCTAGCGAGCGTCACAATACAATACCATACCATATCATACCATACCATACCTTAAATATGCCGCGACTTCCATTCATGAATCGTCAGCGGAAAACAAAGGGAGGAAGTGGAACAACAAATCTCATCACTTCCTTTTATAAAACTGAGGCTGATGGATTTTGTAGTTCCCGAAACACGCCCCGTTACATTAAGTAAAGTTCAAGTATATATTTAAGTAACAGTAATCTGAGTACACAACTAGTTTACAACTAAGTTTTTGTTTGTACTGCAACTATACTACAAATGAACTTATAGATATAGTGACAGTTTACTAGTCAAATACTTTGATAGCACATTTTTAGTTCATGAAAGTACACTTTGAAGTATACTCTCAGTAAACTAGTAGTTTAGTAGTTTTAGACTGCAAGTATACTTGTAATTTTTCTTTAAGTGAACATAACATCATATAGTTTACTATTTATATATTATTTTTGCACTTTAAGTATACTACTATGTTCCTATATAATTATATATTTTTTTAAATATTTGAAATATACCTTTAACTGTACTTAAACTCTTTCATTTTAAAAACATTTCCTTCTAGCTTCATACATCCTTTTGCATCAACACTTGAATGTGGGTAAGTTTCATAAAAAAAAAAAAAAAAAAAAAAAAAAAAACATTTTAAGCAAAAAACTGAAAGAAATTACATTTTGTCAAGACTGCGTCCGGTTTGGATTCAGAACGATGATCAAAACACAGATGGAGTAGATCGTGTCCATCAACACCCCCCAAGCTTCCCAGTCATTACCTGTTCCTGGGTCAACATTTAATTTGGCAACCTTAGGTAGTTTTGAACTCATATTGGCCTAAACAATCTTCTATCACTTGTTTCTGCTTCTTCTTCACCTGTGTTTTGATCAGGAGATTCTGTACTATTTCAGAAGATGCGTAATAGCGCCCCCTACTGTATAACAGTGAAAACATGGATAGCCATAAAATTCAGTTGATGGCGAGGAAAAAGTAAAGAAGATTTGAAGTAAATTCCTATGTACACTACCAGTGGACTAGCCTATACAAAAATTCAGATACTCAGAATTAGTAACATATCTGTTTTCTTTATAAATCAATATTTTCAAACAATGTAAGTTTGAGACAGTAGGCCTACAGGAACAGCCTACTGATACAAGTTTTCTTTTTTGTTTTTTTTCCACAGATTCCATTGGTTGCTCTTGTTGCTCCTGTCACGTCCTAAAATGTTTACTAAATGTTTTTGAGTATTTTATGATTGTAAAAGGCTGACTTGCCATTGAATAAAACAATACTGTATATGAACTGTTCCTGTCCTATATATAACAGAGATTTTAGAGTGCATTTTTATTATTTAAAATGAAAAACCTTCAATATAAGGTTGACTGACACAGCACTATACCAGCACTTGTTTGTTTGTTAGTTTTATATAGAAACGAGATTAACTAATCAGTAAGTAATAGTAGCTGAAGTGTTAATTTGGTAGGCTACTACTCATCTGCCCTGCATTACTTCCTGTAGCTCAGGGGTGGCTTGAGCCCTATAGAGGATAGTCATCAACATATTATAATTGTACCTGTAATAAGTGTGTTGGAAAACAATTCTGATATAAAAATCTACTAAATAGCTACTAATATTTACATACATTTTTTTTTTTAATTTGTTGGCAGTTTAATGCAGTCATATGTAGCGGATTTCACCCAGCAATGAACCACCAACACTAGGCTGTTCGGGGGACCACGTCTGACATTTATTGACAGAGGACGAGCAATCAACATATGTCTTCAGATTCAGGAAGTGGCCTTAGGAAAAGTGGGTGACATGCATTTAAACGGGTAAATATAGGAGAAATATGTCATTTAAAAATAAGCCATTTTGATGTGCCAACGGGTAGCACTTTGACTGTAACTGAATATTGTTATGTTGATGTCTTCAGGCCAGGACTATTACCAAGCATGTGAAGTTTGGGGCAGATCGGACATTGTATGCCTGAGTTACAATAACTTCCTGTTTCATGGCGTTAATCGCATACATTAGCACTTAGCCAAGTGTTGCATGATTTAATGTGTTTCTAACATGTTTGGTACTTCATGGCATATTTAAATGTGTTTCTGGGAGTGAATTACAGTGTAAAGCATGCCATTTCCTGTTGCCTGCAGGTGGCGCTATGACTAACTGAATATTGTCAAGTAGATGTCTTCAGGCCAGGACTCTTATCTAACGTGTGAAGTTTGGGGCAGGTCAGACATTGTATGCCTGAGTTACAACAGCTTCCTGTTTGGCGAAACATAAAATTTTGTCAGGCCGCCACAGACATTAAACATTGCAACAGCATAAAGATTAGACTGACAAAATATGGTGTTGATCTGATTAAATCTCTAGGAGAAGTTTGTTAAATGTACAACGTGTGAAAATGGCAAAAATTGCACAAATTTTAAGAATAAAGGGCTGTGGTTTCAGTTGTCTGATGAAGAGCCTGTGTGCTGTGAAATGTCACCTTTGTAAGAATCTGTCAAATAAATTTCTATATTTTTGAAGCCGTGGTATGCCAACTTTATATTTTTTTATATTTTTGACAGAGCATCTACTTTGAGCAATCGGCCAGTGATGCGTGTGCTTTTGTTTTGTGTGTGACTGACAATAGAACCATAAAATACACCAAAAAAATGCAACATAAATTCACAAAACTAATATTTGAGAACTTTTATTTGTGCGCTGTAATCCAAATCATAGAATCTATACGTTTGCAAGGAACAGTTACAGACCTAAATTTATTCAGCAATCCTCATCCCCATTCTCAGCAGCTACCACAAACGTCAAATCCCCACTTGTTATAAATTCAATTGCTGCCTCAAGAAGCTTTAAGACACATTTTTCAGAGGAGGTTTTTCAGAGTTGTCCTAAAAGTAACAGCACACAGGTTTGTACATGATATAAGGGTGAGTAAATAATGACAGAATGCTTATTTTCTACTATCATTTTAAAAAATTATTTAGAGTGTAGGTTGAACAGCAGGTGGGGATATTTGACAACTACCATTAGTCACACCCTGTTGTCATGTGGTGACCAAGCATTAGCAAACCGAAATATGCAACCAAATTCTGGAAATGTTGTTGAAATAATTTAACTCATGACTGCCCAGATTCATGAGTGACTTTACATGAAGAGACAGAAGACTGACACAGTCTATAAAAAGTTGCCACATTTTTTTCTATGGGTGTAGGTTTTAGTCTCAGTTTCTTCTGTCTCTTCATTTAATTGACTGTCTTGATGGTGAGATCAGATTTCTGACGTAGGTCTCCTTGTTCAGAGAAAAATCTCAATTGATTATTGCAATATTGGCAAATTAATATCTACTGGCATTCTAAAGCAAAATATAAATAACCATCTTATGTTATGCTTATGTTAAACATCTAATGTTCCTAAGACTTTTTTTGCACAATACTGTATATAAAACTGTATGTGCTAGAGATAAGCAATACTAAATGATGCATCATTGTAAGTGCATGCCTTGTGCATGTTTTAAACCACAGTGAAACAGGGCCAAAGGTGAAAAAAGTTGGGCTGACCACAGAACAGGAAACCAGTTACTAAGGAAGTTAGAACAGCAAACTAGCAAACAAACTTATGAGGAAGAATAATTGTACTTAAGCAGACTATTGTGCAAATAGTCAGAGCTAGGAACTTTCTCATTTATATTCCAGGGAAATTATTTATTGTTAACCTGTTAAATGTTTTATGACTTCTTTCCTAAGCCCACTAAAGCACGTCATAGAATGATCTGCAATCATATACAATCACTTCACACAATAAACTGCAATTATATATAATGCCATTATTCATGAAACAGGCAGTATAATACCAGCACTGCAGTTTAAATTACAAGAGATTGCAGAGATTATGCCCTAGTATACTCAATTTGCTTAAAACTCCTGGCTTTCTCCTTCTATTAAAGTTTTTTTTTTTTTTTTTATCACATGATCAAAGAATTATGATAGATGGGGGTTACCAATAATTCATCCCACCAAAAGGGGCGGGGTCTCAGGCTAGTGGTCTCAAGCGGCCATCTCACCATGGCAAATCGATTCCTTCTCCTTCATCGACGCAGATATCATCTCTTCGCTTGATCTACGAGACTTGAAGCCACTTTCACCGCTGATTGACTCGCCGCTTTGCAGCAGTTTGATCAGCTCGCCGCTCTCTAGCAGCCTGCAGGTCTCTCGTCGCTCAGATCACTCCTGTGTAGCGCTGATTACCCGCTGCTTCGCAGCACCCAGATCAGCTCACCGCTCTCAAGCAGCTCTGTTCCCACGCCGCTCCCAAGCAGCCTGGTCAGCGCTTCGCTACCGAGCCGCTTGCAGCATCGAGTGAGTGCACTTCGGTGTATCCTTTTGCAACGCAGTTGCATTTTAAAATGAAGAGCTTTCAAAAGAGCAGATTTCTGCGACGTTGTTGCAAATGTCGCGCCACGGCTGTGGCATGTGCAGAGCCTCTCTGGACGCTGATGAGAAGCACAGTGAGTGCGTGCGATGTCTGGGGAAGTCCCACGCAGAAGCCGCACTCGCTGTGTTTTAACTACTGTGTTCAGTTGAATGACATGACGTTCTTCCCTGACTCAGGCGAGCACTTTTTCCGACATTTGTTGCAAAATGCTGAATCTCTGAACTTGTCGCTTGCCGGCTCTGTCACCGCAAGCTGCATTCATTGAGGAATGTGCTCTCACTACAAGAGTGCTAGAAAAGCTCAATGCTGACAGCGCTCAGCTGAATATGACATGCTGTAAAAGTGGACAAAAGAAAAAGGGAAGAGAGCAAATTCCTCTTCCACCCCATATGTGCACCACAGTCCCTCACAACGACTTGGTGCCAGAACCAATTCAGCCCCTCGCCACACAGGCCGAGGCCTGGCAGGCCATCCCCGGAGTGTCAGCTTGGGTGCTGAACATAGTAAACAAGGTTTTGTACTCACTCGAGCACTGAGCGAGTCAGGTTTTTACAGCAGGTACTTCCTCGTCCCCAAAAAGGATGGCGGTCTCAGACCCATTCTCGATCTCAGACATCTGAACAGAACCCTGATAAAGCGCTCATTCTGAATGATCACTTTGAAGCAGATCTTCCCGCAAATACGCTCGGGAGACTGGTTCTTTACTGGTCCTCATTTGAAAGAAGCTTTTCACATCCAGATAGCCCCCCCATCACAGGCAATTCTCGAGATTTGCCTTCAAGGTGGCATATCAATACACCGTCCTTCCGTTTGGGCTATTGCTGGCTCCCGCACTTTTACAAAGTGCATGGATGTGGCTCTCTCCCCTCTGAGACAGATGGGTGTGTGCATACTGAACTACCTCGACGACTGGCCTGCTCTGGCCCAGTCAGAGGTGGAGCTAATATCACACAGATATCCTCAACCACTTAGAGTGCTTGGGGCTCAGGGTCAATTTTACAAAGAGCTTGTTATCTCCCAGCCAACGTGTGTAGTTCCTGGGGATAATTTTAGACTCAACCCACATGAGGGCCATGGTCACTCCAGAGTGTTCTCTGGCCATTCAGCAGCTTGTACAAACCTTTACATCCAGGGCTTCTCTGCTGCTCAGGACGTTTCAGAAGATGCTAGGTCTAATGAGTTCAGCATCTCCGGCTCTGCAGCTGGGCTTGCTTCACATGCGCCCTCTGCAGCTCTGGCTGAAACCATGGGTCCTGCCCTAGTCTGGCAACATGGTTGTTGCTCGCTTAAGGTTACCAGGCGTGTGTCACGACCCTGGCCCTTGGACGAACCCTTGCTGGTTCAAGCAGGGCATGGCAATCGGGCGATAGACAAGAGGAAGGTTGTCTTCACAGATGCCTCCAAGATGGTTTGGGGAGCTCTGTGCGACAGACCGTCTGGCCTTGGCACTTGGAACCGCCTGGAAAGCGAGCTACATATCAACCGCCTGGAAAGATGGCGATATATTGAGCTCCCCAGGCTTTCCTTCCTTTCCTGGTGGGTCACCACGTCTTGGTCAGGTCAGACAGAATGACGGTGGTGTCCTTCATAAATCGCCAGGGCCAACCATGGTTCTCTGAGCTATCTCGGCTATCGCTCCTGGAGCCATGGCCAATCCCTCTGAGACAGGACCTCCTCTCCCAAGCGAGAGGGACATTATGGCACCCCAGACCCGAGCTGTGGGACCTTCATGTGTGGTTTCGCAATGGGAGCCTGCCAGCCTCACTGAGAATGTCTTAAACACTATCTCTCAGGCCAGAGCTTCGTCTACAAGGCTTCTCTAATCCCTGAAATTGGCCATCTTTGCCGCCTGGTGCACAGCCCGGGGCGAGGACCCATTGACTTGACATATCCCAGATATTGTCCTTTCTTCAAGACTTAATGGATAGAGGCCATATTTTACCTTTTAAAGTCTATGTTGCAGCTATAGCAGATTCTCAAGCTCCTGTAGCGTGAGATCCCCTTAAGGGATCCAAGTGGTTGAATCCCCTCGTCCCCTTATGGTTCCTACCTGGGATCTTCTGTGGTTCTTAGAGGCCTTAAAGGCCCTCCCTTTAAACCGATCCAGACTGCCGACCTACGGCCCGTTGCTAAAAACTGCCTTGCTGCTAGCTTTAACATCAGTTTAACGTGTGGGAGATCTACAGGCGCTCTCTGTGAGCTCCTCGTGTCTTGAGTTCAGGCCTAACGACTCCAAAGTCGTCCTGAAACCGAGACACGGATATGTCCCTAAAGTCCTGTCTACCCCCTTTTAGGGTGCAGATGCTCATTCTCTCCACTCTTCCTCCTTTTCAGGATGAACAGGAATTGAACCTACTCTGTCCTGTCAGAGCCCTGAGTTCTTACATTGACCGTTCCGCCTCCTTTTGTCAGGTGGAACAGCTTTTTGTCTGCTTCGGTGGCTGCACAAAGGGTCTTCCAGTCATGAAGCCCAGACTTTACAGATGGATAGTCAACGTTATAGCACTCGCTTACTTCTCCTTAGGCCTTTTATGCCCCTTGGGTGTGAGAGCGCATTCCACGAGAGATATGGCCTCCTCGTGGGCATGGTCCTGTTGCGTTTTCATTGCCGACATCTGTGCGGCGGCCAGCTGGGCCTCACCGTCCACATTTGTCAGGTTTTATAATCTGGATGTCCCTGCGCTTCAGTCGCAGGTCCTTTCTGCATGAGTTCTGCTGTGTCCAGCTTATGGTTTTCCATTATGACCCTGACCACATCTGGGCATAACTATGTTCTATGCCCTCTATCTATGTACCCTAGGTCCCTTTGGTGCCTTAGTTATGGGCTTGAGTGGATGACTAAAGTATTTCAGTACCCTGTTGCCTGGGCTACCCTGTTTGAGTGTCTGTTACGAGTCCTTTTTTTCAAGTGCTCTGCTCTGATGCTCGGTCGTCCCCCTGTGTAGCATAGCGTGATTAGATACAGAACGAGTACTGCGTTCCTTGCTGTGCTATGCGCGAGACGCCTCATGCCGTCGCTTCAGTCGAATATAATCGATTTGCCATGGTGAGGCGGCCGCTTATATAGCCTGAGACCCTGCCCCTTTTGGCGGGCTTGAGCGGGCTCACTCACCATTGGCTCGCACGTTCCGCACAGTCATTGATTTGTTTTCTTAAACTTTACGAACCAATGCACGAGCAGTTCACACTGCGTGATTGTATAAAGGCTTCAGAATCGGAGAAAAAGGAGTTTTCCCCATAGTGTCTTGTCTTATTAATAATCTATATTAATGTGACGAACAACACAGTACTCGTTCCGTATTTAAGGGAACCGAGGTTACGTAAGTAACCGAGCACGTTCTGTTTAGTTAGTTTCATTTTCATGGACTTTTAGTTTGTACCTTTAGTGTACCTTCAGTTTCCGCCAATTATGAGTTGTCATGGTTACTGATATGATTAGTTCACTAAGTTCAGCTGTGTCTTCTTATCAACCTTGTTTGTACCACTACTTAAGTTGCTTTGATTCCTCTGTTCATTGTCGGTTATTGTTTGTGTTACACACCCTCTGTTATGCCTTATGTATTTTCTGAGTTTGTTTTATTAATTATCTCCGTATTGGAACCTTCTGAATCATCTTTGGATCGTTCAAAGTTGTGACAATAACCGACCGCTGAAAATGGACTTAGCAGCTTAGTTTACTGCGTTGACCCGTAGTGGCCTCAATTTCAATTTCTTTTTCTTTTGTAAAGCTGGCAGAAAGGGCTGCATTTGATGATGTGACATTGAAATCTCTGTTTTGGATCGGGGCAAACTATTACCATCCAGTAGACCTCCCAGACACCGAAAGACTTAGTTGGAGGGAGGCCATCATCTGGTGTCTGGAGAGCGTCTACCCCCGATCCAGACAACAGCCAGACCCAGAGCCCATCCCACCACCACCCTTGACCACGGAGAATTCGCCCGAGCCCCCTGCAGATGGAGATCTTCCGCCCGCCACGAGGAGAGAGCCTGTTATGACAGCGCCTACAATCGCCCAGGAGCCGATGCCTCAAAGTAAGTCTGACCAGGGGTGTGAGCCGGCAACCACCATGACAGAGGGAATCCTGGTGGAACTGGACACGGAGGACTGGCTAATAGACTGGTATTGTGAGGTAAAGCTTCCCACCCAACCCCACCCTGAATCATCAATTTCATCATTGTCTGAGTCTCCTTCACCACTGGTTCTGTTCAACCTGAAAACTGTGTCATTAAATTATATGGATATAACATTACCTCCATTGATCCCATCCAGCTTTCCTCTCTGTCCTTCACCACAAAGCTCAGCCAGTCCTCCAGCCCCGCCTCAGCTGTATGCCTGCAGCCTTCGCCTTCCCCTGTAACACCTCACGATGTGGTCAAGCCTCAAGTCGTGCACTCTCCAGCTGTGCCTATGCGAGAGAATCCCCTATCTCCACCTCCAGCCTCTGATCCTTTCGCTCCCCCTCGACCCGTCAACCTGTCGGCGCCGCCTTGGCTCCTCCCACCAAAGGCCCTCAGCCTGGCGGCTTCACCAGGCTCCCTTGTCCCTCCGGCTCCATCTCGGTCAGCTGTCACCCTTCCTGTGCTGTGGACTTATGAGCCATCCGCTGCGCTGCGTCTCTGCACCCCTTCGGCTCCAGCGGACTCTGCCCTCCCTCCAGATCCACCTTGGTCCTCGAATGCACTGGCTCTGCTTAAGTCCTCAGGCACTCTGGCTCCACCTCGACTGCTCGTCACCACACCCATGCCTTGGTCTCCAGAGTCAACGGTGTCACTCAAGGCCATCAGCTCTCTGTCTGCACACAGGGATCCTCCCGCCGTCGACTCCGCCATGAGCTGTCGTCCCAACTGCACTCTGGGCCTCATCAATCAGGACATTCATGACATCTCCTCCATGGCAACTACTTCCTTCTGCTCCTCCCTGGTCATCATCATCTGCCAGTCTGCCTGGCCTTTTTTTTTTTTTTTTTTTTTTTTTTTACAGCCATTCACCTACTCCTTTTACCATCCCTGTGCCATCTCCTCGTCCGCATATGCTGGTTAAGGTAAACCAGATAAACCAGCTCAAACCAGCATACCAGCTCCAAAACCTACCTTAACCAGCATATGCTGTTTTTTTCAGCAGGGGCCTCCACCATCCCTCCCTCTTCTCTTCAGTTATGGCGTGAGGTCACGCCTTCTGAGAGGGGGCGTAATGTCATGGTTCTGTTAGTTTCATTGTCATGGACTTTTAGTTTGTACTTTCAGTCAAATGTGTTTTCTTTGTCCAGTTTCCCGCCACTTATGAGTTGTCATGGTTACTGATATGATTAGTTCACCAAGTTCAGCTGTGTCTCCTTATCAACCTTGTTTGTACCACTACTTAAGTTCCTTTGATTCCTCTGTTCATTGTCAGTTATTGTTTGTATTACACACCCTCTATTATGCTTTATGGATTTTGAGTTTGTTTTATTAAATACCTCCTTATTGGAATCTTCTGAATCTTCATCTTAGGATCATTCAAAGTTGTGACCGAAATAGAGCTATACTTTATGGGTTTGATTCACTAAAAAGAACTGTGTCATAGGAGCCATTTGTTCAGTAACTGATACGCTGTTGCACTGTATGTTTTTGAATGGCTAGAAGGAACTGGCTCATGACTATCATTTGTTCATGAGTTCAACTACACTTATTTATACTAGTTTTATCTTTTACACCTAAAAAAAAAAATGCATCCATTTCAGGAAAAAAAAAAAAAAAAAAAAAAATATATATATATATATATATATATATATAGAGAGAGAGAGAGAAAGATATTTTTTTTTTTTAGTGAACAGACTCACTTCCTTTTCTGAGTTTGCGGAAGGAAGATAACTCATTACACTGGAGCCGCATTACATTTCTTTTTCTATTACAATGGCTTTTTATTTCATTTTATTTTTTCCCTTAACTACTCATCTGATCGCTACAACAGGTATGCCTCTGTATGCTATTCATATTACGAATTTGCAGATTAATAATTAAGATAAATGTTAAGAAGATAGAGCAAGGAAGCATTCAGATCTTACTGTATATGCTTGTCTTATATTCTCATGTATAACTCATAAATTTGTTTGAAACATGGCTTATTTGTTTTTTGCTTATTACTGTCATTACTACTATTATGATTATTATTAAAGAGAAATGCTTTTGAGAAATTGAGTGCAGTGCTCACGGAAGAGATACATCTTTTTAGACGCTTCATGAAAGTAGTGAAGAACTTGGCTGTTCGGGTAGGGTTGATCATTTTTGTTAGGGATTACTAAAGATCAATAAAGTGATTTGGTAATGCTACAGTATGTGTTAGTACTGAGGTGCTGTTCTCTCTGTTCACTCAGTGATGACATTCCTCCATAAGTAACATGAATTTGCATAAGTAAGGGCCACAAAAAAAAAAAAATCTTATTTTTATCTTATTCTCTAGTAAAAATATTAAAACAAACAAACAAAACAAACAAACAAAAAAAAACTTAAAACAATATAAATTTATTTGTCTACAGTTTGCAGAAGTGATGCTTCATCATGTAAAAACTGATGAAAGCATACATTGAACAATGAGAACTTTGTTTCACAAAGCATGTTTCACCATCTCCATGGTCAAGTTTCCACACTTGTGCTTTTAGAAATCCAATTTGCTGTATTGGTTTTCTTGTTTTGTCTGTTTTGCTTCTATTCATGCTTTGTAAAGCACCTAGAACACTGAAAGCGCTCTATCACTGCCTTACTGCAGTCCACACGGAGACAAGTTTAGCTGTATACGCAAAAAGTTTGTATCGTATAGGCCCCAGAGTGGATAAATCTGAAAATGACGCCCTTTGCGTTTTCGTGTGTACAGCCTATCCGTATATTTTGTGAAACGATGATGTCATCACCCCACGTGTCGACCCTAGTCAGACACTGCTAACAGCACAAAATGGCAACAACAACAATAGCATACTACATGCTTGTGTTCGTGCTGCTGAAGCTACCGAGCCTAAAGCTTTATTAAAATAAAGCTTTATTTCGAAGCTTTACTAAAGTTTGTATACAGCGTGCAAGGTTTATGCGCATGCTCCAAGTCTTATTCTTTGTTTTTAGTGTATCTCTATTGCATAATTACAGCGCCACATACTGATCTGGCATATATACTACATCATTTTGAGTCGTTTCAGTGGTTTCGTGTGTTCGCAGATATTTCTTAAGATAAGCAAAAAAAAGATCGGATAGGGAAAGCTCTGGCTTCAACTACATACACACTGGAAAAAAAATAACTTGTAAAATTTACTTGATAAAATCCTCGTAACAATTTGCACTAACACATTTTAAGTATATTTTACTGCCACTGCTCTGTACAACTTACCTGTTATACAACGTACCTGTTATTATCAAATATAATCTACTTATTTTGAACTTAACATTCAAAAAGAAATTTAAGTAAATATTGATTATATTTTATTTAGTTTCCCATATAGAATTAAGTAAAATCTATTTAACTAAGTTAAGTGAATTTAACAAAATTAAGTATAGAGAACACATATAAACTATTAACTATGACTTTTTCCTCAATAAACTCCTAATTTACTGCTTATTAACAGTTAGTAAGTTAGTTGTTAAGTTTAGGTATTGGGTAGGATTAAGAATGTATAATAAGGTCATGCAGAATAAGGCATTAATATGTGCTTAATAAGTACTAATAAACAGCCAATATTCTAGTAATATGCATGCTAATAAGGAACTAGTTAAAAGACCCTAAAATAAAGTATTACTAATTACCTTTTTACTCAGATAATATAACATTGAATAAACCATGCTTTTAAAGTGAATGCTTTACTTAGAAACATCTAAGTAAATGATACAATAGATACTGTACCATATCTACTTAATAGAAGTGATGTGGCTCCTGAACACAGAGACCTCAATACTTGGTACACAATACACAATGACGGTAAAATTTGATAGATCGTTTTTGAAGTATGAATGTGTCATTGTGAGTAGAAAATGACTCCAGATGTCACAAAATCACAGGTTACTAATCTTAACAACAAAAGCAATGATAAAACAGTGTAAATACAACTCGAAAACAGCTAAAAAAAAATCAACCTTATTAATCATTCATGCCCCAGTACATGATAGGAACACCAGTATTCAGTATAGAATTTACTTTGTTTTTTCAGTTCTTCCCTGAACTAACTTCATGTAGAAATTACATTTGTTTTTTCTGTAGTTACTTCACCACAGAATATTTTTATCTGTGCAGTACAAGTACAGGTCAAGTGTTACCAATCGGTGGGCACTTCAAAACAAGTATGGGCATTTTTCAAGCATCCACTCAAAATGAGTGTGTGAAATACATTCGCCAAAGACAGACAGGTTAAAAAAACGCCCATACTGGTTTAAAAATGTCCACTGATTGGGAAACCCCATTTTTGTTTTGAAGAGATAGTAGGTAGGGAAATTTGGTGACATACTGGATCTTTTAATACAGATGTGCAGTAGTGGTGACATTGTGGATGTTTGAATAATTTAAAGGGAAGTAAACAAATTCTGAGAAACACTGTTGATATTTGAAATAAACACCCAAACAAACACACCCCTCCTTCATTGCTCCACCACCCTAAATAACAAACACACTATGCAACACAGGCAACCACTAACAGCTGACGCATCAGACAGTTTGTACAATTATGGATGAATCATCTGTGATTTGACAACTACATATAGCATTGGTTCTGTGAAGCACAGTAAAAACTAATGTTACTCATGTATTGAGCAGAAACAAATCAACCCTGGCATCTGTTTTCAGGCTTTCACACTCTCTAACGTCTCTCCAGCACTGAAAAGCTTTTTAATATTGATGCAGGTCTTAAAGCTCTTGCCTGATCGTAACCCTTCTTGCAAAAATATTCCTCTGACCTTTTCCTCTTTGGCAATAGCTCAGCCATCTCTCTTTACAGTCTTTCTAAAATGTCCCACTTACTCTCTCTCCTCCCACATCATGAGTGGACACGCCCCCTACAAGTGTGTTGTCCCTATTACACAGCCAGGAATATGTACAAACACATTTTTTCCAAGCACACACATACTGGACATCTAGCAAATATTAAGTGAAGATTAAAACACTCAGAAATCCCTTACTGTACCTTTAATCATTTTTTAAAAATATTAATTTAATGATGTAAAAATTATTTATCAGCAATGAATATATAATTCAACAACAAGATGAATTACTTATCAACATACTGTCTCTGATGTGGAAGGGTCTGTCCATCTTGTCAAACAAGCAAGAAAATTGCTAACTGCACACTGAATTCACTTTGCCCACATTATATTGTGTGAGAAATATTAAGACGTGCACTTTCAGAGCCACACAGCCATAAATGACAGCATTTTATAACCAACTGTGCCAAGCTAGGAGTCTCAGACAGGAAGTTTGGGGAAGAGCTGAGCTGCGTTCAGCCCCGACAAAATGTTGCAAAGCGTCTTTTAAACGGAAACAGTGGTGCGTTGAACACCCTGTTCTGATGACGCAAGAGTTGCAACTATGGCAGCTGAGAAGGCAATTCTTTGTGTTCTTTTAGAAGAATTTTCGGAGCCTGATGAAATCGGTATAAATACGTGTTTAATACTGCAAAATACGCTCGATGTTACAGTCACTGCCCTTGCTGTCTTCTAATATCTTCAATTGTTGCGTATACCGAGCTGCAGCGGACACATTTGTAAACGACTTTACTTGGACCCATTGTGCAAACTGTCTCTTTAATACCGCGTGGTTTATACACATGTTGATGCTGATTGGGCTGACATTTTTGACACACCCACCAAACGAGAAAATGTATCTCAAACCCCTTTGCACACTGTTTCCAGAAAACATGTTGTTCAACCCGAAACCGTGAGCAAAATTTGCGCACCAGTTTGAGCTTGAACGTGCCCCTGATGTACAATTAAGCCACTCCCCACCACTAACCTTAACATCGCTAAAACAGCAAGCTCCACCCTAACGAATACCTAACCCTCCCCACCACTAAAACTATACTATACTATGCTATACTATTCTATACTATAGTATACTGAGTGTCATGCGGCCCTAATGACTAGTCACATGGGTCATAAAAACTTTCATTATGACACCAAATCTACTAGGATGCATGTGTGTTAAAAACATCCAGTATACATGTATCAAAATTTCCTATGTAGTGGACCTGATCTATTATAAAAATTAAGTTTCCTTTTCTCTTCCTACAGTGTCTTTAGCTGAAATCCAGCCCAAGAATCAGTCTGTGCAAGCAGGGAAGCATGTTGAGCTTGTTCCGAGACAACAGCTTCCAAAGTTTTATCAGCTAATCTGGAGTAAAACATCCTTTGGCAGCAATATCTCAGAAATCATTGTAACATACAATAATAAAAAAATAGTTCCTTCCAATCCTTACACGGGTAGAGTGGTGTTTAATGATACAACCTTCTCTCTGACACTGAAGAACATGCAGAAGACAGACAGTGGACTCTACTGGACAACAACAATTGGAAAAAAAAATGAAAAAGTTTGTCAGTACAATGTATTTGTTGTTGGTAAGTGTAGAATTCAGGACCTCACAGTAAACACAAAGCAGATTCTGCTCAAAAGGGATGAATATGCAAATTAGCCCCGCCTCCACTCGCTCACGCCAGCTTGGAGAGTCTACTGTTGCTGTAGTGACGAGCAATTTGTTGTTTGTGTTGTGGATATTTAAGAAAAAAGCTTGCTTCGCTTCGTATATTCAGTTTAACAGCTGTGCAACTGAACTGCTCAAATTTTTGACGCTTAAATTGTGTTTTAAATTATGAATTGGTAAAACGACTTTGCAAACGGTCTGAATCCACTCATATTCGTTTGGACTGCTCTCTCACTGAATCACCTGAAGCGATTTCTCAGTAAAACAGACAGTATCGAGAGAACAAGCAGCCGTTTTCCTCTGTGAACATGCGCTAAATGGATGTTTGACAATTTCGTTGCTTTTTGGAGTTTTCAGATTTAAAAACATTCAGATGAAATCCTGCAGGCACCCGTGCCTTCTCCGTACATGTAATAAATGCACATCCTTGAATGAGCGCGGATTTCCAGCGTATTTACTTGAACTTATCAGGTAGGCTAATATCTATGGTTTGATCCATTCCAGAGGCGGCCAAAATCAGAATTTATAATGGACTGAATAGCTCTCTCAGAACTTGACGTGCGATTCCACACTGACTGAATATGCACACGAATCACGGTCACACGCACATGCTCAGAGCAATATTGTTTTAGTTATGTTTTATAGTATTAAAATATTTCAAGGACAAAAACATGAACTTTATTGACTTTACTTCAGGTCAGCTGTCACTTTACTTTGGCGTGAGGCCCTATGCGCTTGCACACTTGGCACAGTCCTTGCGACGGTTCTGTCATTAATTAATATGAATTAATATGATTAGCCTTTGCTTGACTACGTTATCAAACAGCTAATAATGTGTTGCTAATGTTACACACACTGTTCCTGTTCTTCATGTCAGAGTCAGACAGCTGCCTTCAAACAATCAGTATCCTTACAAACGCTTTGAACAACTCAGAACGTCAGTGGAGAAAGGCATAGTTCATCATAACATCGTAATAGACTCGCTTATATTGCTAAATCTACACAATTTTTCATATCAACAGAAAATATACCGATAACCTGGCTTCTCTCAAGAATTTCCTGCTTCAGAGCAGTCATTAATGATATGCTAAAGTCTGCCGCACGTTGTTGTGATTGGTTACAAGGTAGTCTGTGACGTCACAAACACCCACGATTTCAAATTGCGGGTTTTAGACTGTTTTTGGCTTACTGCAGTTTTACACATAAAATACTCAGCAATGGTGCTGACTTATGAATTTGCACATGGTTTGTCTTAAAGCATATTAAAAATACTACATGGACATATAAACAACATTAAAAACTTGATTTTCACCACAGGGGTCTTTAATTTATACCCCACTTAACAACAGCATTGTTATCCTGTTGTGAATCACTCATAAGACATTTCTCAGCTTTATTGTTAGAATGCCAGATCTTATTTTCTATCTCCAGTTTTAAATAATGCATCTTTTCTTTTTTCAGAAAACCATGGATTACCCACTAACATTTTTCTACCTTGGATATTGTTCACTTCTACACTCAGCACAATGATGATGTCCTAAATTGTCTGTGAAACCGGGGTTAATTTATTTTTGCACTTAACTCTAGCCCTGTCTTAAAGGGATAGTTCACCCTTTAATAGTCATCATTTATTCAATGGTGTTGCCTTATGCCTTTCTTTCTTTTTTGGACAGGGTATCTACAGATATGAACAAGTTAAATTTAAGACTTTTAAGACCTTTTTAATACCACCTTGCATGAAATTTAAGACCAAACCTACGATGGAAATTTAATAATCATGATAATAATTAATATATAATATTAATATATTATATAATATATTAAATGTATTAATAGAATTGTTATTATTAAAGTACCTGCAAAAAGTTTGGAAACAATTATTAATGATTTTAAAATAAATCTCTTCTGCTCACCAGGGCTGCATTTATTTGATCAAAAATACAGTAAACAGCAACGTTGTGAAATATTCACAACGAAATATTCACAGCCAGTACAGATATGGTTTTATTTTCCACTGTGGGGCTGATAACAGAGCTCTTTGGAGTGTAATACAAATGCATCAGTCATTGCTTTGGTAACGCAGGAGTTTACAAACTGTATGAGATGCAAATAGTGACCATATTGTCACAAATTCGGCCTCTGTGGCTCCCTCCGATCACCACCTGAGGGCTCCATCACCGGAGTACTAACTCTTTTGGACTTCATTTCCCATAACCCACTGCCTGGCGCTGATTTCGCGCCCACCCGTTTCCCCTTTCGGAGGACTATTTAACACGCACTCTCACACATACACACTGCAAAGTCTTGTTTTGCCACGGCTGACATTTCTGAGCTTTTTCCCATGTGTATTGTTTTCCAATGTATGATCTTGGATTGTTTATACTGTTACGACGACTTGCTGCCTGCCCAATTGACCTTCTGCCTGTTTAACTGGATATTGCCTGTTCTATTTGCCCCTGCCCTGACCCTGTGCCTGCCCTTTCATTACGTTACTGCCTTGCCTGTGATTTTGCTGTTGCCGGTGATTTACCCTTGCCTGTTGTACTACGATTGTCAACAATAAAGCTGCACATGGATCCCATGGCTTCTGACTCCTCGTTACACATATTATGGGGATGATCAGATATTTCTGTTATTAACTGTTTACTTTATTCAAATAGCGTGCTTGGTCTAAAAGAGAATATACATCACAATGAGCAAGACTAATGAGAATTAAGGAAAATCTGCTTTTCAATACCTCCACAGTGTATGATTGCAGAAAAACGTGTTTTTATTGAACATTGATGGAGCAACACATTTTGTTATGAGGTAGTGAGGGGGCCTTTTAGTCCACACTTAAGGTAAAAGGCAATGACTGATGCATTGGGCAAAAGGCATTCAGTATCAATACAAATAATCTATTTAAAGTTATATGTTTTGCATAACATCTAAGTTTAAAACCTGTTCAAAACAATCACTTCAGCAAGGTTTGTACTATTTTCTGTTTAGTTTGATAAATAAAAGAATTTTGTTCAATAAAAACACTAATTTGCTAAATATTAAAATATGTTTATTTAAAAAAATACAGAAAAATATTTTAACAAGTAAAGATTCTGAATGTTTGTTACACTGCTTGAAGGAGATCTTCTAATAAATTAATATAGCTTTACAGTAGTAACAAATATATGATTAATATCGTTTTGAATATGATGGTTTCATTATAAATATGGTCATTATCTCTAAGGTAGACACCCAACTTAAATAATATTGACCATCTGAATTTATCCATTTTACGCCAACAAATGGAAAAGTCAGCCAGTTATTTACTATCTATAACATTTTTTAAAAAGCAGGTTTTCTTTTCACACATTTGTCACACTGTCACCATCATGGTCTGTTTGTTTTGGTTCCCTTTCAGTCGGTCGCGTTCGACGTACGTCAGTAGTGACCGACAATTGGGATATTGCCAGAGAGCCCTATCAGCTTCGAGTAAACTAAAACAAGCCAATGGAATTGGCGCGCGATATTTGCATAATGCACACCGCCCCGCCAGGTGGTATAAATAGGGAAGCAGATGCAATCGCACTCGGAGCCAACCGTGTTCCTGTGAAGAGCTATTTACTGAGAGTGAAACTCTACAAGCCTTGAAGAGCTTTCTGTTCCTGTGTTGGTGTGACGGCACGTTGCAGCGAGGTCGCGAGCTTCCAGAGGAGCCTGAGCTTATTACAGCTCTCAACTGCTGTTTTCACAGCATTATTTTTGCCCGTTATTGCGGTTGCAATATTGCGGACTCTGTTCCTTGGTTCTCAGGGAGCGGGGTCCCCTCCCTATGCCCCGCGGCCGTTTTCTCTGGCTTCGCCGGGTGACGCTGCATCGGCGTGTAGGCAGGGTGATCTGAGGATTACGATCAGGCCCCGCCTCGCCACTCTCAGCCCCTCTCACTTCGCCAGCAGGTCCCAGTGTGTATGTCGAGGCCGCCTCCCATGTGCCTTCTCCCATACACATTGCCACCTCACAGAGTCAGACCCCACTTCGGGCTGCTATACCGTCCGAGTCGGGTCCCAGCACTCTGCCTCGCTGCCCCATGCCCGGTACGCCTGTGGTGCCTTTGGTCCTGCTGGCTTGGTGTCTGGAAGCCTGGTTAGCACTTCCCAGCCCGTCCCGCTGACTCATTCGTACAATCAGACTCGGCTATGCGATTCAGTTCGCCCGGCCTCCCCGGTGTTCAGGGGTGTCCATTACACTCACGTGTCCCTGGACAATGCACCTGTTCTCCAGGCGGAGATTGCTGTCCTCCTGGCAAAGGATGCAATCAAGCCGGTCCCTCCAGCCGATATGGAGTCAGGGTTCTACAGCCCCTACTTCATTGTACCCAAGAAGGGCAGTGGGCTACAGCCAATCCTGGATCTGCGTGTCCTGAATCGGTCCCTTCACAGGCTGCCGCTCAAGATGCTTACACAGAAACGCATTTTCGAATGCATCCGTCCCCAGGATTGGTTTGCAGCGATCGACCTGAAGGACACATACTTTCATGTCTCGATTCTGCCTCGACACAGACCCTTCCTACGGTTTATGCTCGAGGGCATATCAGAACAAAGTCCTACCCTTCGAGCTGGCCCTGTCGCCCGCTTTCATGAAGGTTGCGGAGGCGGCCATTGTTCCGCTCAAGGAACAGGGCGCTCGCATTCTCAACTACCTCGACGACTGGCTCATTCTGGCCAGCTCGCGGGAGCATTGTGCGAACACAGAGACATGGTGTTAGCTCACCTCAGCCGGTTGGGTCTTCAGGTCAACTGGGACAAGAGCAAACTAGCCCCGGGCAGAGAATCTCTTATCTCGCCCAGACAGCGCGCCTCACCGAGGAGCGGACCAGTCAGTGTTGAACTGCCTGAGTAAGCTCAAGCAGGACAGCGGCCCCACTGAAACTTTTCAGAGGCTCCTGGGGCATATGGCATCCACAGCCGCAGTCACGCCGCCGGATTGCTTCATATGAGGCTGCTTCAACACTGGCTTCACGGCCGGGTCCCGAGATGGGCGTGGCAGCACGGCACGCCCGTGTCCCGTGACACTGAACTGCCGTTGCACCTCACTCAGTGGTCGGACCCTTCATTCCTGCGGGCTGGAGTTCCTCGAACAAGTGTCCAGGCATGCTGAGGTCTACACAGATGCTTCTGCCACCGGGTGGGGAGCCAGGTACAACGGGCATGCAGTATCAGGTCTGTGGACGGGCCCCAAATGCATTGGCATATCAATTGCCTCGAGTTGCTAGCAGTTAGTCTTGCACTGAGCCGCTTCAAGGAGCTGTTGACAGACAAGCACGCACTGGTCCGCTCGGACAGCACTGCGGCCGCTATGCACATCAACCATCAGGGTGGTCTACGCCCCGCCGCATGTCGCAACTCGCCCGCCATCTCTTGCTATGGAGTCAGAAGCATCTGAGGTCGCTTCATGCCATTCATGTCCCAGGTGTGCTCAACCGCAGCCGACAAGCTCTTACGGCAGCCTCCGCTTCTGGGCGAATGGAGACTCCCATCCCCAGGTGGTCCAGCTGATCTGGGCGCTGGAAGGGGTCAGTAACTATGGCGTTTATTTGGGATCCCAATTGCCGGTCACTATTGACGACGCTGAACGTGACCGACTGAAAGGGAACGCCTCGGTTACGTATGTTACGCATATACGCCCAGTCGCCACAGTTCCTGTGCCTTCGCTGCAGTGCAGACTCAAGGTTGTCTCCTCAGTGAAAAACAGAGTGCAAATGCATCTGCTTCCCTATTTATACCACCTGGCGGGGCGGTGCGCATTATGCAAATATCACACGCCAATTCCATTGGCTTGTTTTAGTTTACTCGAAGCTGATAAGGCTCTCTGGCAATATCCCAATTAATCGGTCACTACTGACGACGCCTCCGCTCCCTCCTTCAGGGAACGAGGGTTGCATACGTAATCGAGACGCTTTCATTCGCCACATGTGCTCCTTTGTTCTTAGTTCCCGCCACTCATCAGTCACCATGGACACTAACTCACCATCACAGCTGTGCATCCTTATAGTTAATCAACTCTGTATGTCAGTTCCTGTTTGTGTTCAGTTCAGTGTCTGGTCTCATACGTTTAATGTGTGTGTTGCTACCTGTTCCAGAATTATTGTCATTAAACTTCGTATTGAAATTACCCATCATCTTTGTCTGTTTGCCAGCGACCACGCATTACAACATTAAGTTTTATGCATGCTTTATATCATAATTAGAGCAATCATTTGCCAACCTCACAGCCCACCAGGGTTGCCAAGTCTGCGGTTATAAAACTGTTGCCACAGGTTAAAGGTTTGGCATATCACATAAATTATGTTTAATGAAAATGCTTGTACTGAAATATTTTGCTCTACCCAATTTTTATTCCACCAGTGTTAAACGGTGCTAGATGATGATAAAAAAGATTTATATGTCTTCTTTGGAAACATTTTTCATTCATTAAAAATATTAGCAATTTCTTGAAATTTTATTTTACATTGTAAACTACAAACAGTTCATTTTCAAGTATTTCAAAAATAAATGACTACCCCCACTGAGAATTTTGTTCACCAGCTGTCAGTCTTAAGGCAAGACGATTTTATTAATAAAACAGACTTCATGATTATTAATGTACACTTAAGTTAAAATAAAGTTAAATGTGTAATTGTGACTGTAAAATATGTATTAAACATGTATAGGTATGGGAGTGGCATATTTTGGTATTTGGGTTAGTTTTGATTGGACGTAGTATTTGACAAAAATGAAATAAATAATTAAACTTACCCTCAACTTTAAAAACAAACAAACAAACAAAAAAAAAACGATGGTGGGCAAAGAGTTAAGTGAGAGCACTGCGAGTCGCTGTTGTAACGTCACAATCATGTTGCACTGTGGTCTGTGGAGCTGTCTGAAGACTCGCTTCCTCTGTCAAAAGCAAGGGGTCGAGTGTCTGTCCAAATAAACTTCCCTCATCCACTTGACGAAGTTGAACACACTTCAGAATGGTGGTGGGGATTCCTTTCAAGAGGAAGTGCTTAGGGAAGTTTGCGAGTGCGTGTCTAAAATTGGAGTGGAACGCAGCCTAAATGTGGAGTTATACACAGCCCAGGAAGTGAAGAGGGAAACCTACCGACTTCTCTTTGCTGATCACCTACATGAAAGAAGTTTGACTAAAATAAATGTGATGAAAATAAACTCCTTTTCTTGTCACAAGTGTGATTTCGTTGTTTGCAGTTGAAAAGCGCACAAGATGTACCAGTTACAGTGAGACTTTCATGAACAGGGGTTACATAATATAAAAGACTCATCCAATATAATCAGGTCATGTGTATTTTCCTTTTAAACATTGTAGCTGGCATTCATTGCTCAATTTAGAAATTTAAAATATGACAGAATATGCATTGAAATTAAAAAGAAATGTTTAGTTCGTTTAGAACATTTTTTTTTTTTCCAATGAATTGAGACATCAGAACTATGAAGAGCTTGGATCTGTATTTTAAAGAAACTTAAAGATGTACCGTACTCTTAAATATGAACTTAGATATGGTTAGCCACACTTGCTCTCACAACTAGGGGCTAGTTCCTGGTAGAAGATGTGGTTGTAAAACACAACTTGTTCTTCCTCTCTTTTCTCAGCAGGTTCTTGACACGGTTGATAGCAATTAGTAGTAGTTGTTCAAGTAACAGGACTTGTTTTCAAGCATATATGCTTGAGAAGAGTTTTAAAAAGGCTCAAATTAATTGAAAAGGCCGTATACATATGTGTATATTTGATTGTATGTCGTAAATTCCAAGGTGAGTGACACTGCCTGGACAGTTTTAATAAGGTGATATAAAACACTCAGTTTTCTTTGATATATACCGTATAACCACAGCAGGACAGGCAGTTTATTGCAATGGCTTTTGGTCATCTGATCATGATCGTCATGGTCGTGCTGATCTTCAACACAGGTACGGAAATCGTTCTCTTTACATTACTGCATAAATGGACAGAGAATATACAGTAATTAATGAATCCTTTGGTGGAATGCAAGAGCTACATTACATTTTAACTCGATTATTTATTTTAAATGTTAATTAGTATTTTTGGATGTAAAATAGTATTATAGGCAAATGATTTGTCTCATTGTATGTTTATTGCATGGTTTGTATTATTTCACTGATGATTCAGGATTTTTTTAAGAACTAAAAGAGTCAAGTTCAGTGTTAAATCATTTCTGTTGTAAAAATTAGTTATTAATTTAGTTAATTTATCTATATGCAGCTCTGGAGAAAAAGTGATGTCATCGTCCTGCTCAGTTCACTTCTCATACAATGGTGTCAGTAATATCTAGGGGTGACCCTGAATAGTCGACGATTCAATACTTCAATAGGAGGAGCCTGATTCGAGTACAAATCTTACAGTCAAATCTTCGCAGAGGTGTAATGAGACTAGATATGGGGGTGCTCACTATAGGATTTTACATAGACCTACCGGTTTTCTCCCCAAGCTTTTAATACATATTTTTTTAATGTGCGTGAATCTGACTATGCTGTGACAGAGTTAAGTTTCACTTTCCATAATCAGTGACTGACAGAGGACATCTTGGTGGCAGGGATTAAATCTTTAAAAGGAACCCTGGTGTTAAGACTTGTATGGCTTAATATAACGTGAATGATGTCTCTTACTGAAATATGTAGTAGAAAACCCATGAAAGATTTACGTTATTTAAAAATCCATGACATATTTGGACAATGGGTGGTGCCATTTTGTTTGCGTTCTATGACGTCAAAAGGTTGCACTCAGAGCCGTTGCACTCACTGAACTACTGACACTGTCCTACAGACCTTATGTAGCTCCACCCTTTTCAGCGCTGCGCTCGTTGTCTTTGACTTCCAGTTTGTATTTCCACAGCGATCTTATGCATTTATGAATGAACTTCTCGTTTTAAAATCTTCTCGGTCTACTGACATTTGTTAAGACATCTGCTTTAAACATACAATGCTCATGATAACTTTCATTAACTCTACAACAGGTAAATCCACTTCACCAGCTAATTATTCTTTGAGAGCGATGCCATAGAAATGTACAGAGCTACCGCAAAAACGGAAGTTCAAAGACAATATTATAAAGATGGCGGCGCACTTGTTTCTCTGGCGCATAAGGTCTATAGAGTCCGGGAACGTGATGTCAGCAACGCAATGTATTCTGATCAGCGTGGAAAACGGATGTGAAATGGAGCGCCATTTTGTCCCATTTCAGGACATTCTAAAACGCTTAACGTGGCTTAATGTAAGTAAACATCATACTAATAAACCATACTATGTACAGAAAAGCAGTTGAGCCCAGAATTTGAATGCAATGCCTTTAATTTCACGTTAAACGTTTTCCTCCCATAGAAACTATGTAGGCCTACAGCAAAGCAGATGAGCCCAGAATATGAACAAAATGCATCTCATTACACGTTAAGTTTTCATCCGTATAAAACCGTTATAAAGAAAGCGCTTAACGGCGCTTAATGTAGCCTACTAAGTAAAGATCATATGCACACACCAATTTTTCTGTATAGTAGCCTATGCTTTATTAGTATAGTGTTTACTAAGTTTGGTCTTTAATGTCACCGTCTTAGTACATTAAGCTTTTTCTTTATGGAGGGAAAATGCTTATAATTAAACGTGTTGCGTTCATATTCTGGGCTCATCTGCTTTTCTGTACATAGTATGCTTTATTAGTTTGGTGTTTACTAAGTTTTGTTTGTTAATAACTAATAATAGCCATGTTAAGCGTTTTCACGTTAAGCGTTTTAGAATGTCCCCAATTTTCTGCTTTCCAGCTTAGAAACAACACAATGGTAAAAGTGAAACTCAATGAAAATAAAACAACTTGACCATGTGGCTTTGTCATTTGTAGCTATTTATTTATTACAGATTCATAATTTCTGATCCGCTTGAATATGTAAGTGGTCACACCATTAATAATGTACGAAAACACATTTATAAATGTTATTTGTGAGATAGGTCGTTGCGATCACTCTCCGTGTTCATAAAGCAACACCTTTGCAGGGCTCTACAGTGCGAGCATTTCGCTTGCATTTGCGCCTTGAAATAACTGCGTGCAAGTGTGAAAAAATATTTAGGCGCACTGGTGCGAGTGACCTGATCGTTTCTCATGAATAGAACTATAATACAATTGGAACAAAAAGTACACCTCCTAAAATGCATCCACACTGAACAACAGTTATGTTACATACTGCAATCGGCTGCTTTTCATGCCTTTATTCAAAGGCTTTGCTTCAGTCAGCAGAGCAAGTGCAAAAGACCTGCGCGACTAACATTATACTTCAATTGTTTACAGGGTGAAACGGGTGATGCGCATTTACAAGACAGTCTCATGCTGCTGATGTTTCAGCCAAATTAATACTACATTTGGATTATCATAAGCAAGGTCGGAAATTAACGGGGGCTTGAGGGCACGCACAGATATGAATGCCTGTGTTGTTTTACTTTCACTTTTAATGTAGCGGCAATTGCTTGAATGTTGGGTGGGTTCGTTATTATTCTTAATGAAAAACACAACAAAACAATACAATGACAAACTTGCTTAAATATGCACTTTTACATTTAGCTTTGCAACCAAATCTTCATCCATCGTCTTGTCATTCAGAAGAGTGAGGCGAAGTGAGGTGAAATCTGTCTCCTGCTGCTGATCTGCACTGTGACTCTCGTTTATGGGGTGGATTATATAAAATTTGATGATTGCTAAGCAAATTGAGAGGAGAACTAAAGTGTAAACGTTCGCCAGCCGTCTGGCCAAAATCCCATAGTATTCAGGCGTCAGACGTAAGATATGAGACGTTAGGCGTCACGGTCACGTGTTTGAACCTGCGCTCAAAGTGCGCGGCGGCGATGGCAGCGACTGGTTGTGTCTAGAAGGGATACAGCAACGGCCGGAAGTGAGGCAAAATTTCATAATAAAATGACAGTAAATTAATTTGATTATCAGATTGTATTTTATTAACAACTACACCTACCCCCAACCCTAAACCTACCCTTATAATACTGCAAATATAGTTATTAAATAAATAGTGGCCGTAGCTGTATCTCTTCTAGTCTTTACCCTATGAACACAGTAATATGTTTTTTTTTTTTAAATGGGTACAATGAGATGACATTATTCTGCTCACCCTTCAACCAACGATAATTAAAAGGACATTTAAAAGTGTAAAAGCATCAACAAGGTACTTTCAACAAGCCATGAAAAAGCGTGATTCTTTCCACAGCAATAATGGACAGGTTAAATATAACTATAGTGATGATATATATAATATAGGCCTACGTTGCCTTAATAAAAAATGTTCATGAACTTCAGCATTGCGTGATACTATTTCAAAGTGATTTCCATCATTTTGACAGATAATAAATTGTATTTACCTGTGAAAACAAACCTGGAAAGAGACGTGAGGCTTTGAGGAAAAAACGAGAGATTCTTCGTGCATTCCAGTAAATTATTAATGGTATATATCATAAATTATATCGGAGAACAGGGGTCCATTTCAGAAAGGATGTTAAGTGAAAACTCTGAGTATGTTAACTCTGAAATGAGGGAAACTCTGGGTTTTCCATTTCAGAATGGGAGGTACGTCAAACCTGAGAAAGCAGGGTAAGTCAAGTCTGTTTCTGAAAGAGAGGTAACTTATACTCAGAGTCAGTTACTATGGTAACTTACTCTGTGAACCTAACCTGGTCGGGAACAGGTTTTCTTGATAAACCCAGAGTTTCTTTCGGTCACCTCACCCTTTTTAAAGTGTGTTTTAAAGTGTTTTTAAAGAGATGTTTAAATACTTAATTCATTCATTCACACTGCAAAAATGCTTTACTTATGAAGTATTTTTGTCTTATTTCAAGTACAAATATTTAAATAACATATATATTTCTTAAATCAAGATGCATTTTCTATATAAGAAAATTATATAATATATTTAGTCTTGTTTCCTGGGGAATCTAAATTAAGTGCATTTTACTTAAGTAAAATTATCAATATCTGCCAGTGTGGTAATAAAAATAATCTTAATGCAAATGGAAAACAAGATTATTCGGAGTGTCTATTACTAAGTGCAAATTTACAGTAGCCCCACCAATGTCATACAAGGTTAAAAACGGTTAAAAGTGGTGTAGGCAGTATCATGTTGAGCGTGGAAACGCGATTGATTGGGTTCGAATCCGCCTTCTGCGAGCTCGCTCTTCTCCCTTTTCCCCATCACATATCACATCAGAAAGGCATTTATTTTCAATAAAAATGAAGAAAATGTTCTAAAAGTGGAAGTAAATTGCCTAACGAGTGTTTAATAATGATAAAATCATTTACACTTACACAGTTATTATTGCATCCGGTTAATGTTCAACAATACTGAGGTGCAAGTATGTATCTGCCAGTATAAAATATAGATAGCATCTAATTATTATTTATACTTATTGCAAAGAAATGCTACTTTTAGCCTACTACATGGTAAATAGAACATAATTTGCAAAATAAAAAAATGCTCTTAAATTAATATTTGATTTTTTTTTTTTTTGCATGTGGGATACAATGAAAATGAATATTAGTTCAATAACTTACCGTTCTGCCAGTTTTCACCTTTGATATTACAGTGATAAGAATTAAACTTGCATTGACGTCATTTTGTCACATGCTGTTGCCATGGTGAATCGTAATATCGGAGCTCCATTGATAATGGCTTTTCATAGTCGTGGTGCACACGCTTAACTCAGAGTAAACCTACTCAGAGTAGATTGAACTAACTCAGTTCAGCTGTTCTGAAACCGAAAACTCAGAGTTTCCCATTTCAGATTAAGTCAACTCAGAGTTCAAGTTTTAACTCAGAGCTGGTTGAACCTCCTTATTGAAATGGGCCCTGACCACAAATGTGCACTATATGTTGTCCTTTTTCATATTATTACAGCAGTATGCAAAGGCACAAAAGAAATTAATCACAAGGATAGAAAGCAGCGACTGAAAAGAGCTCTTGCCATAGATATTCTTGTTATAACATGTTATGTTAAAATATCAATTAAGCGTTACGTTATTCTCATAATGTCAGAAAATAAAACATGAAAGAAAAATTGACAGCTCATTCAGTCAAACTGACAGATAAGCTTTATTTGTAGGGCAACCTTATGATTTGAAACGATTCGTTTCAGTCTTTTTAAATGGAAGTTCCCCAAACCGGAAGTGCAACCCATAATTCAAAATGCATAGGCTAGTCAGGAATAAGGTGGATAGCTATTTTTAACGCAACACAACTTGGAATATAATATACAATGCCACATTGTGCAGCTTTTGGTTGTAATTTTCAGTCCATGAGCCACAAGAGAAGCGATGTAAGTCTTTACTGCTTTACTAACAATAAGAGGAGAAAAGAATAGGAAGTTGTGCAGAATGTGGACGAATAAAACTTCCTAACTGCGTCTTTGTTCTCTCCACTTTAGCCCTGATGCCTTTGATACTTTTTTATCTGTTTTGGTGCAATGGCAATATAGTAACGCGTGTATGTCTTAATATCCATGAGTTCCTTTTAAAACCCGATTAGCCTTTTCAATTTGAGCCAGAGCGCAAAATTAGTGAGGATGAAAGCATTGAAGACGTGCAATGTCTCTGTGGCTATTCGAACTACTGTTGTATGATTGATGTGTTAAAATCGTCTGATCACCTGAATGCATTAAACACAGTTAAACATGCTGAGAAGATGCTACTATTTTATGCGATCACAGCGCACGCGAGCTTTGAGGCAGTCTGTCTCAATCGAGATGTGTTATAGGCTTACCTTCGTCAGTCTCCACGACAGGCGCGGCATTTGGTTAAAGCATACGCTTATATCCATCGCCAACTGTAAGCTCTTTTAGCTGTGATCTTCTAAAAGCCTCAAATGCACCAGGGCTTGTGAAGAGAACAAAACACGGATCTTTAGGAAGTTTTATTCGTCCACATTTTTCACAACTTCCCATTCTTTTCTCCTCTTATCGTTAGAAAAGCAGTAAAACTTACATCTCTTCTCTTGTGGCTCATCGACTGAAAATTACAACCAAAAGCTGCAAAATGTGGCATCGTGTATTATATTCCGAGTTGTGTTGGGGTAAAAATAGCAACAGGATAGTGTCAGTAGCTCAGCCAGTACAACCATTTGACGTCACCGACATAGAACGCAAAACAAAATGGCGCGCCCATTGTCCAAATATGTCATGGATTTTTAAATAACATAAATCTTTCATGGGTTTTCTACTACATATTTCAGTAAGAGACATAATTTACATTATATTAAGCCATACAAGTCTTAACACCACGGGTTCCCTTTAACAATGTCTGGGATAAGAAAATCTAAAGTGTGGAATTGGATGCACTTTGAAATGGTAAAAGATGATCCAAAACAGTAAGATTTAAGTCATGCCCTACCACTCAACAACAACAAACATTGCGTTAACGAGTTGACTAGCGCACTATTTGAAAACACTCAAATGGACACAGGCAAATCGCTTGAAAGACTGGATTTTTTTTCCTATCAGGTAGGCCTACAAGTGATTTCTTTTATTAGAACGGTATATTCTGTTATAAATCAATTCTGTAAATTAATTTTTGATTGTTTTTCGTGCATCAGTGTTGCGCTGTAGAGTTAAAGCTTGCTCGCACAGGCAATTTAGCCGATTTAATTTGATTTGCCGACGTGAAATGCATACCTATCTGCAGTGTGGCCTTTCTGCAGTTATTTATATTCTGCAGTTATTTGTATCTTCTATATCTTTGTGTGGTGTTCTGTACATTGTGCCGTAGTGTACTTGTGGGATGATGGAAAAACAAAGAGCATTTATCTTTTGCATTATCCTCTCTGTTTTTAGCATCCATGTGCAATGCCGAAAATGCTGTCTCTGTGCAGACAGGAAGTTCTATTCAACTGGACATACAGACTGATAAACTACCACAGTTTCAAACATTGGTCTGGATGAATGATAAATCAGAAAATATTGTGATATTCACAAACAAGGAGACAAAGATTCTTAAGGACAATGTGGTTTTCAATCAAACAACCTTCTCTCTAACACTGAAGAACATGCAGAAGACAGACAGTGGACTCTACACAGCACAAATAATTGTACCTAATGATAAAGATGTTGCTAAATTCAGAGTATCTGTTATAGGTGAGTCTGAGTTGCAATTTAGACCATATTAAAAACCAATATCAAGCTAAATCTCATTATAACAAATCTTTTCACATCATTTCTTGGATATAAATGTGCACAAGAAAGTGTCAGTGTCTGGTCTGTCAGTGAACAAAAATGCACTGAAAAGACTATGCTGTTTGAGTATAGGTATAGGTATATATTATGTGCTATCAACTTATGATGATGCAAACAAAAGTTGGAAGGAGAATAAATGGTATGTGCTTCTGGAACTGTTTAAAAATGACTGTTAATTTAACTTCTAAATAATCTCTCACTGTTACAGTGTTTTCTGTAGTATGTAGAAAATGCAAGCATGTTACCTTTTCAGGCCCTTACAGGGCAAGTTGTACAGTTACACCTTTAAATTAGCTACACACAAAAAAACTATTTGTAAGGTCTGTTATATACGATGCATTCTTATGCAGCAGTTTTCTTAAATATATGTTTCAGATCCAGTGGATTCTCCTGTTCTGAACTGGAACGTCACCACAATCAGTGTTAACTCCTGTATTGTGAACGTCACATGTAGTAGTCCAGACCGCACAATCAGCAACAGCTACCATAGCAACAACTGTAGTCAAGAGGAAGTGACATCAACTGAAATGCAGCCTCTAACTGTGTATTGTAAAGAGGACATAGTTATTTGTAACTACAGCAACCCAGTCAGCTGGAAGAATGACACCATACAGATTAAACAACTCTGTACAGCTTATGAAAGTAAATAACTGACCCGCCAACCACATGCAAAACCTATAAACACATTTTAAGACAATTTCTAATAATTAGTTTATTAGCTGTTTATTCTCACTACTGTACCTCTGGATATGAGTGTTCTGATGATGTGTTGTATTTAGTTTCAGATAAAAGTCCTGAAGAAAACAGCTCTTTTCCTCTACTTTGGCTCATAGTCACTGTTATTAGTGTTTCATTGATGATTTTAGTTGCAACTGTTGTACTATACTGCTCTCGCAAGAACCATAAAAAAGGTATGTCTGTCTTGTTTCAAATGTTGTATCAAATTAACAAAAGGCAGTGCTTTATTTTTAAGCCTGTACCCTCAGAATAACAAATTGTTTTGAATTCCGGTTGTTGGTCATGTGATATGAAGTGATATGATGGAACAGTTAGAGTTTAATTACATTTTTTCTTGCACATACAGTACACACATGAATCTCTCAATACAAAAATGGTGAAGTAGTCATATTCAAGTACACTACTGAATATTCAAACTTGTACATATATGAAAAGGTTATACATATCACTGTCAAATGCAGAACAATACACCTACATGACAAGTTTTATTTAAACCATAAGGTACCTGATAGTGAGGAAAGCAAAGTTCACACGTACAAATAGTCATACCTACACTTTCTGTGGTGACAGTAATGGTCTGTTGATTCTTTAAAATGATACTATTTTAAATCTCTTAGGTGCCCAAGAAGAGAATGATAATACAATATATGCACAAGTTCAGGTAAGCTTCAAAATACTTTATATTTTACATTTCCAAAATACTTTATATGAATTATATTTGTGCAGCCATCACAGATCTTAATGGTAACACTTTAGAATAATGGTCAAATTAACACTTATGCTATTAACGAATATAAAAACAAGATTAACTAATCAGTAAGTATAGCTGAACTGTTAATGTAGTACTACTTTTTTCCTCTGCATTTCTTTCTGAATAGTTGCCTAATGACAGACCATTTTGCTAAAGTGTTGGCCGCTTAATTCAAGAATGAATCTTCATGTGAGTCATGTGATGGACATTTTGGAGGTGTGTGGCCAGTAGCTCAGGGGTGGTTTGAGCCCTAGAGGATACTACCAACATACTATAATTGCACCTGTAATAAGTGTATTGAAAAACAGTTCTGATAAAAACTTCTACTAAATAGCTATGAATATTTACATACATCAGATTATTCATTTGTTGCCAGTTCAGCCAATGCTGTTACACACTGTGCATAATTAATCAATGACTGTTTCCGAACATAAAAATGGCATATGTGCTTACTGAGCATTTAATTTCAAAAGCATGGGACTTAATGGGTAGCTGGCCTCTTGTCTTCTAGAAAGGTTCCTAAAATCTGACCCTGAGGGGGCACTGCCCTTCAGATTTTAGCTCAAACCCTGATCAAACTCACCTACCTGTAATTTTATTGTAACTCTGATTAACATGCTTAGTTGCCTTTGATTACGGTTGGAGTTAAACCCTGCAGAACAGATTTGAGGAACACTGCCCAAGATGTTGAAACATGGCTGCGTGGATCATACACAAGAGCATCAGTCAGCTTTCCAATTCATCCTAAACGTAGTTCAGGTCTAGGTGTCAGGTTTTTCCACACCAGACTCAGTAAAACATTTCTATGTGCGCCTCGCCTTGTGTACAGGGCCATTGTCATGAGGAATTTGAAAAGTGCCTGCCACAAACTGTTGCTCACAATAGACTATACTGTATGCCTTATGACTAAGATTTGTCTTCACTGGATTAAACGGGCCAAGCCGAAATAAAAGTGGGTGTCCACTCCACACACTATGAACTATAGAGTGTAAATGTAAATATGCATGCAAATATAAAGTGGTATAGAACGATTTGTATGACTGTTTGATTGGATGGTTCTACAGCTAAAGAATAAAGTACAAAGACCCCTGGAGATGTTGGAGAAAACAGTGAATCCTCAAACTGTCTATGGGTTTACAGAAGAAATGCCTGATCCTGAGGTAAGAAATAGAAGAAGACATGTACATCCATCCATCCATCCATCCATACAGTCTGTATATAATATTTTAATTTAGGTTAGCATTTTAGTTAAAAATAGGAAATAAGGTAGCTGTAAATAGATCTTAAGACTGAATGTTTTTCTAATTACAATTCAAGGATTTTCTGGTTTTGTTCATTGCAGTGTTGCTATAGCTTGACAATATTATACATTATATATTAACAGATATCAGCACAGATGCAAATAAACAATCCTGTCTGCACCACCTACAGCACAATAGGACAACACCAAAAACCACCATTTGCCACTGAAGACCGCACAGTTTATTCAAAAGTGTGTAAATCCCCACGTGGCAGACCACATGTGCATTAAAGGGGTCATGAACTGAGAAATCAAATTTTCCTTGAGCATTTGATATATAAGAGGTCATTATAAGAATATCCTGTAAGTTTCAGAACTGAAAATTTCCTTGTTAGTCAAAAAACTTTTAATGTTACCAAGTCCAGTGAACAACTCCTGGAATGTGCCTATTTATGACATAATAGATAGGTGAAAGACCACCTCTGTAGAAGAAATCAACACCTAGTTCACTGCAAGTTTGGCCCTGCCCACTGGTATTAGTGAGATGAGGAAGAGATAAGAGCACAGGATCACTCACTGGAATAAAAATAACACCTTCCAAAGGATTCTAATGATAGGAACGTGGTTATTTTATTTATTTTCAATTTCATCAATGTGAATGTCTCAGTTGAGCATTATTTATTTTTTTTATGTAGTACATTTCACTGTGGATTCTTTGGTAAATCAGTCGCAATTTTGGAGCAGGCTTTGCAAACAGACATTTACGATATGGACTCGACAGTAATGCGACAACATGATAACCGTGTTAATTCTAATGCTTGATCTGTGACCAGTGATTTCTGCAACCTTTCATGCCACAATCTAAATATAATGCCATAGATCTAAATATAATCATCACTTTACAAGATTAGTTAGCCTTGAGAGCTCTAATAGTAAAAACATGCTAAAAGTTTTCGAGAATTAAACATGTAATACTTAGCTATTTCATATGCAAAGATGTTAGCCAGTCACAGCAGTGGGCGTTTACACTGAAGTCTCACAGCAGACACGCCCTTTAAAATAGAGCTTTCAAATAAGAGGGCTAAAATCAGGGTAGGAAAATGGCCATTCATTTCTAAATTATGACCATTTTTAATGTAAAAATTTATAAATGCACCCCAGGAAACATTATAAAACAATAAAACAATGCAGTTCATGACCCCTTTAATACAGTCAGTGCTTGAAGTGGGCCAGTACACACCGGTATGCAGTACCGGCACTTCTACTCTTTAAACTTTGCCTTCACCTTTTCTTGTGTACTGCCACTTCTCACATGTTGCCAGTACTTTGCTAATCAGAGTTAAAGCATTGCTTCTTCATTGTAGAAATGTCAAATGTGATAATGGTTTGCATATGCCAGCCAGTGCACAGCCAGTATACCGGCACTTTTTTATTTTCACTTTAAGAACCGAGTACAGTAGCTTATGTAAAATGAGGCTTAAAACAGCAGACATTGTTTTAGACAGTCCTTTTTACAATATATATCTTTACAGAATACTTCAATATTCAGGACTTTTAGAAAAAATGGTACAAAAGCTGTCTTTGGGACAGGTAGTCTTTCAAGATTTTCAAGATGTAGCATTTAGGTAATAATATTTACCTTAAAAGTACTAATATGCACCCTTTAGGGGTAAATAAGGTACAAATGTATACCTTTTGAAAGGGTACTGCCGTGACAGCTTTTGTACCTTTTTTTTTTTTTCTGAAAGTGTATAACTGTGATTTAATTTGTAATGATGGGGACTGTTACTGTCTCAAACAGGACCTTGTTCTCTGCTGAGTTCTGAACTTCATTTGTCTTTGTTTGTTATCATATGTAGTTTCATGATTTTGATGTTTAAGTTACCTTATCTGGAATATCCATGAGTGTTTTAAAAGTTAAGTGTGCCATTAAACGGTATCCTTAAGATCTGTACTTTGACTTCATGCATATTTTTTTTTTTTTTTTTTTGCATTGATACAGGTAATATGGTAACACTTTACAGTAAGTTTCTTTAGTTAAACATTAATTAATGTATTAACTAACATGAACTAACCATGAGCAATACATTTGCTACTGTATTACTGTTTACTAATCTTCTTTAACGTTATCTAATGAAAATCCAGCTGTTCATAGTTTGTTCATGTTAGTTCACAGTGCATTAACTAATGTTAACAAGATTTTAATAATGTATTAGTAAATGTTGAAACTAACATTGACAAATATTAATAAATGTTGTATAAAACATTTGTTTGTAAAAAGCGCAGTTCATCATTAGTTCATGTTAACTAATGTAGTTAACTAATGTTAACTAATGAACCTTATTGTAAAGTGTTAGCGGTAATATTACTAAAGGTAGGCTAGGCAACTTTTTGTTATTCTGGTTGAAACTCTCTTCACATCCTGACAGCAATCAATAATAGAACTGTTCTAAATATATATATATGAAAAATGGACATATATCGTCTTTGGAAGTATGGACTCGAATGGACTCGTCTTTGGACTCGAATTTATGCTTTTCTCTGTCAACACTATCAATGCCGAAATGAATCTGCAAGTAACAAGTAACAGCTCTGTAAGTTTATTATTGTAATGTTATGAGCTTTGAGACATGAGGTAATTTAAGGCCGTCTCCTATGATGCTTTGCTGAATCTGCTCTGGTTGTGCACAACCTGCGCGTTCATGTGTTTTGGAGGAGGCGTGGCTTTGGAGAGCACTCTGAAGGGAGAGTGGGATCTAATGCTTTCAAAGCTAGCTTTCTATTGCTAGCCGCTCCGAAATTGCCTACCCTACCTTTAATTTTATTTATATAATTAATAGAGTATAAATAAAGGTGAGGTGTCATGCCTCTCTCTCTCTCTTTTGTCTTACCCTGATTCACTATGGTAAGCTTGTTATAAGACTTTATAAGAGTTCCCATGCCGGGATGGTTTTTACAGGAAATTGTGTAGATGCGTCACTCGACCTTGTGTGTCTTCATATCCGTAAATAGAGAAAAGTTGCTCCGGCTACTTTGACGTGTGCATAGTGTGGGAGTGGCATTGGTTAGTTGTCACAATAAGTGGGAAAGGTTGACATGGAGCAGCTAAATCTTGAACCTCCAGGGAATTACCCATTTAAAAAAAAAAAAAAAAAAAAAAAAAAAAAAAAAAAGAGGAGAGTCTGCTTGCAAAAAAGAGAATGCGACAGAGCTCATAATAAAACCAGAATCAACATTGGCTTGGCTTTTCCAAGAACTGGCAAGGAGATGGTGTTTTTATTAGGGCATTTTCACTCCTATGGATCGTTAGTTTTGTTCCGAAACAAGGACTAAATTTGTTACAATGTTGCATTTTCTTCTTGGTTCGGTTCGCTTTCACAAGGCAACATTTCAAAGTGTACCAAAATGTGTTTATGCAAATCACATGTGAGTACAACTGTCCTCTTATTGGTTGATTGAGTCATCAAAATGATTGACAAGTTAGCTCCATGAACTTATTGTGGCTTTATGTGTTACTGTCGAGACACACACAAACACTATATGAATGTAGCCATCATTCCCGCTGTTAAATTATATACTACATTCATATTTAAACTGCAGCAAATTCAAATACGCTCTCTCTGGATCTCCCAGCACTGTCTAGCAGGCTAACTGTGTCGAGACCTATGAATGTTATAATGCACGTAGAGCCGGAATCAAGGCTTTGTCGGGACAGCATTCTTGCACTGAGAAGCGCAACTGTAATGGAGGCCAGCTAGTAGTCACTTTGCGAGTAAAACCTCACCCCTCTGATCTCAAGAGATGCTCTAGCGACTGATGCTAGAGGTTGCAGCCTTTAGCCTCCTCGTTAGAGCGTCCGACTCCCATACCAGAGACCCAGGTTCGAGGCCAGCGCTGAGCGGGGTGAATGTAGGAACTGGGTGAGGCGTTACACAATTACACAACATTTTAAGATGAAGAGATGCTCTTTAGTTTTCAACTACGGTAACTAATGTGCTCACTCACAGAATCAGACAATTACTGCTTTTTATATAACACTTTTTCCGTTACGAATATGATATCGTTTGGTTCGTTGGTCTGTTGGGTCGGACTGCTTTCATATCTCAAGTGAACTGCTCCAGAGTTCATTTGAAAACCTATATAACTTTTTTGTGAAAGAGTACACTCACACATACTGCTGAGTAGGAAGTGTTTCTTGCTTGAGCCACAGCTGAGTGTGTACCAGAAAGTTTGGGGTTTTTTTTAATGCTCATGTTTCCTCTAAACACTGAGCTAAGACTATAGTTCTTTGATGTGACTCATCTCACTGTAACTTAGCAGAGTTTCCTTTTTTAGCCCGTTGTAAACATGTGTTTATATGCATCCTGAAACCAGTGTCAGAATATGCTGCTAGCTAGAGTGTAAAAAGTATATTTTGCAGCAATAATGACATAGAGAGATGCTTGTTGAATGAAAAGACAAAATGTGTTTCTACACTTAACCGAATTTCCATTATTTTGTGTTTTTGTTTATTGCTCTATTGTTTTGTTTCTGTTCAAATCAAGGATCTCTGAGGTTGAGGTTGGACTTGGTTTCTTCTTGTACTGTATGTCTGAAACTGAACTTTCATTTCCACGAAGCCAACATGGCAGCAATCATTTTGAGTTGTTTCTTTTTAGGTTTTTAATCTTTTTATTTTGTGACTACTCATATTACTTCTTTTCTCCCTATCTAATATAAAACAGGTTAAAGATATGTTTATTTTCCTGTATAACTGTTGATTAATTATTAATGATTAGTGCATATACATATATAGAATTCATTTGCATCAGCAGGGTAATTTCGCTGATGTGGAGGGATTGAGCCAGCACAGGTATGTGTCAATGCCACCCACTGATGAGACGTTCGCTAACTATCTCGTCACGGGTAGTGCACCGACACTGAAAGCTCCGGTCCTGCCGACCAGACCCCTTAAAGTAACATCACGTCTGAACGGCAGGGCGTAGGCTACAGCAGGTCAGGCTGGTGCGGCTTTGCACACTATGGCAGTGTTGCAAGCCTACCAGGCGGACTTGCTGACCAGGGGCAGGGTCTGTCCCCTGAGGCGGTGGCTGAGCTGCGCCGCACCACGGATCTTGCTCTCTGGGCCACCAAGCAAACGGCCGCCTCGATTGGCAGATCGATGGTGGCTATGGTGGCCATGGAGAGACATCTGTGGCTGAACATGGCGGACATCGGGGAGAAAGAGAAGGGCTTTCTCCTTGATGCCCCAGTTTCGCCTTCTGAGCTTTTCGGAACTTCCGTCGAGATGGTCGTGGGAAAGTTCAGAGAGGCGAAGGCGCGCTCAGCAGCATTTAAAACATGCATCCCGCTCAGATCCGGTTCTGGGCCCAGACAGCCGGGAGGCCCTGGCCCGTCTCGAGTTGAGGCTCAGAGACAGGGCCAGAGATCCAGTGTTGCCACTCGAGCGCCTCCTCCTCTTCGGAGTAAGTCGCAAAAGCGGCGGGATTTGAGGAATAAGAAGAGAGATCTTAGAGAGGTGATTGAGCATAGGCGTCGCAACGTCGCTGGTGAGGGTAGGTGTACACCTGCCCTCGCCCTTCTTTCTCTGCCTCCCGGGGCGATTTTAATGTAAGCTGTTCATGCTCGGGACACCTTTGAACAGTCAGGCTGACGGTCGGGCCCATGATGATTCTTCTGAGGCCTGCCTTCTGGCTTGATAGTGAAAAGGGTTCTTTTGGGCTTTAGAATCTTGGATTCCATCCTTCTTTTGCATCACAAGGAGGAGGAGTCTTTGGTCTTCGCGCCACAGAAAGGTGAGCAAGGTCCTTCTTATTCAATTTGACCTTGTTCTCCTGTATAGTTTTTCCTGGGCATGTAGCAGTAAAAATGTTAAGGGTTTTTTTGGGCAACTGAAGTTGTTAAAGTTGGCTAAGCAGGCCACAAAATGGCTGCCGCTTAGCCCCTTTTTCTGTGTGGGTAACTTCTCAGCTAATATTCAATTATAGTCTGAGTTAGCACTCATTACTTCAGTTTTTATGTCTAGGTCGGCCCTTACCGGCCGCCTGACATTATTGCTTGCGAGCTTCACTTTCCTTCTCTTTCCATGAGATTTGGAAGTGAAAATAAGGCCCCATTAGGCTTGTGGCCTTTTTTATTAGGCCTATAGCTTAGTGGCTAGGCTAGAGCTAGTGTAAGGAACCCCCCATCGGCCCAAAAACGGAATCCGACGGCCTGGGCGAAGGTTAACGCGTGTATGTCTTTTCAGCGCCTCTGTGAAGTTCACGTAATTTCACTTGTTTAATCTGACTCCAATTTCAAATAATTATTACTCTTAGGTTGTGTTTCCAGTTAGAAATTAATCATTTGTTATGTATTAATTTAGATATTTGATTATTCTGGGTATCCCATATTTTCAATTATTCGTTCATTACGGACCCATATCACTTAGAAACGTCACTTCGGCCGATTGAGTGCGATTCACGATCACAAATTCGCCAGTTCTGATTCTTAGTCAGAGGATGCAGAGTTTACTAATGTATTTGAGTCGAACTGCCACATGCTTGTTCATACAAAAACACAGTTTTCTTAGTCACGATACTGCAGCTTGCTAAGCCAGCTGAAATCAAAAGGTCCCATGATGTGCTCACATGCTCCTTTCATGGGCCTTTAGTTTTAATCTATCCTGACGCAGATTTGCGGAAATATGGACTCCAATAATCTACTGGTCATAATGATTTCAGAAGAATCCAGAGTAAATCAAATATAACATTTTATTTTGTCAAGTAAAATGTATCATGTTAATTACATAGTTGGACAATTAGAAACTAATTCAGAAATAATAAATGCATAACATCAATTACTCAAAGAAATGCATATACACACAGTGATGTGTGAATGTCTTCAGACATTCAACCATCTCTGCATGGGGGCTTCTGGCTACAGAAGATCCCACATGACTGCTTTGCACTTTACCTTATATACCCAGACCAGAACAAAGGATTTGTAAATATTTACTACACCAACACCTGTTTTGGGGGGAGAGGGGTGGGTTATCAGATCTCTTGAAGTGACAAAAGGAGGACAGAATTCTCCTTAGTTTTCAATCTTCCTCATAACATAAGTGACTGCTGTGAAACTGAGACCATTTTACCAATTGCACTGAGACATTTAAAATGATACCAAACACGAAAGGGGAAAAACAATAGATACACAAGTTACATTATACATCTTGAAGAACTTTCAGTGACTTGAGTTAGGGGGAAGGGAAGGAGGGTGTGTGTGTGGGGGGAGGGGGGTTGCATCCTGTAGATGTTGTGAGGGCAAGGTGTTGTCCTATGCTATTTCTTTGAGATCTTCTCTCCAGATGAGTTTTATTGCTTTATTGCAGGGCACTTGATCTCAGTTTTGTCTTAGCAGGAAAATCAAGTCTTACACTAGATCAAGGTGTTTATTAACCCTGTTTTACTATCCTCTATCAGGTCGTATAGTTCCTAGTTCTGGCCTCCTCCTGAGGGAGTTGTTAGGCCGTATGCCCATTGTCCCCTTGTTTATGTAGGTCCAATTGGTTGAGTTAACAGCTAGGTTGTAGGCTGTTTTTTAGCTCCCTGTGCTGGTTTTCTCAGGTGGTAGGCCCTTATCTTTGTGTAGATAAGTTATGCTGTGTATGCTAGGCTCCACTTTCTAGAACTTTTCATGCTGTAAAAATGTTTTCCCCTGAGCCACTTGATTTTTTCATTCAAGTTTGAGTTGACGGTGCTAGCAAAATTTTAGCCCCGTTCTCTAGGAGTCAGTACAGATTTACGAATCTGTTTGGAGAAGACACTTATCCTTCCAGGATAGCATGTATTTCAAAGCATTGTGTTCTGCTTTGAGTTCTAGCCTTTTGCCCTACATTTGTATGTGAGCTTACTTTATGCTGCCACAGGTTAGCACCTGTTCTCATATTGTAGGCCTTGTTTTCGGCCTCTATTTAGAGAGAGTGGTGACTATATTTATATTCCCCCAGTTAGGATTTATTGTGTCACTGAGTGCATCACCTGTGGATTGCATACTCAGGGTAGTGTTAGAACCACCTTTTTAGTCTGGTTTCTATTAGCTCCCTTTGGGTACCTTGATACAGCTATATTGCATATAACTTGGGAATGTAGGCTCTTATGTCCTTAGCCTCTTTTCTAGTTAGCAGCTTGTGTTTTCAAGTGCTGTTGTTAGGTATCTTTGTTTGCTCACATAGATTTTATACTGCCACAGGCTGCTACGTCTGTTCAGGGTAGTAGGCCTTGGTAGGCCTCCCTTGAACGCTTATTTTCCAATACCACCGTCGGCCATGCCCCACCTCTGTTGAGTAGGCCTTAAGCAGGCCTCTCGTGGAGTTTTATGGCACAATATGCATTTCCTTTTAGAAATGAATTGCTATTTTATGCATGGCCTGATGGTTGGTATGGTTATGGTCGCCACTAGCTGATGCCATGTGTTTACTATGGTAGGCCCTATGGGCCTCCTGTGTAGCATGTTTGAGTTCAGTTGTGTACTCCTCTCACTTTGAGAGTAAAAGGGTGCTTTTACCGAGTACTCTTCTAAGTAGCTGACCTCTCAGGGATGAGTTTTTGTGGTAAAACCTTACTGAGGTTTGGTTTTAGCTGCATCACCCTCCTTGAGTCTGCGTAATGCCACCATCGGCCACGCCCCACCTCTGTTGAGTAGGCCTTAAGCAGGCCTCTCATGGTGTATGGTGGCGTAATATGCATTTTCTCTTAGGAATTAATCTCTGAATGCATGGCCTGATGGTTGGTTTGGTTACGGCGCCACTAGCTGATGCCACGTGTCTACTAGGGTAGGCCCTAGGGGCCTCTCATGTAACATGTTGGAGTTCAGTTGTGTACTCCTCTCACTTTGAGAGTAAAAGGTGCTTTTACCGAGTACTATTCTGAGTGGCTGACCTCTCAGAGGTGACTTTTGTGGTTTAACCTTTCTGAGGTTTAGTTTTGACTACATCAGCCCCCTTGAGTCTGGGTTTCTACTCTAGTTGAGCTAGATAGCTAGCTACGTGTCTATCTAGGTTGGTTCTATTTTTGCTCCTAGAACCCTATTGGCCTCCAGACTAACACTGTATGTCTAAAGGTTTTTAGGCCCTTTGGGCCACCTTTGTAAACATACTGGTGTATGTTGTTGGGTACTCCTCTCGCTGAGAGAGTTACAAGTGTTTACTGAGTACTTTCTGGTTGGCCAGGGCCCCAGGTGATAATTTAACCTCCTTGTGGTTCGGTTATTTGTCCTCCCGGGTGCTACAAACACTGCCACGAGCTGACGCCACGTGTCTGCTGAGGTCATAGGCCTGTCAAAGGCCTTCCTTAGTGCGTGATGGCGTATGTTGTACTCCTCTTGCTTTAAAGAGTGAAAGGGTTCTTTTACCGAGTACACTCCTCGTTGGATTGTGTTAGGTGGACTGTCAAGTGGGCACTTTTCAGCCTATTACTAGTCATATGTCCTGCTCCCAGCATGACAGGTGTTCAAGGTGGCCCTCTCTAGCCACCTTTGAATGTCCTACCAATATGACATATTGCTCTTCTTATGTGAGTCTTGCTCCATATAGAGCTACTATCATGATGTAGGCCCCTTCTGGCCTCCATGTTTATTTGCCCACTGTATGGTCTACCTGTTAGGTAGAGCTTTGTACTTCCCTGCTAGGGTTGTCTTGTAATAGTGCTTAGCTCCTAAGCTAATCATTGGTTGAAGGCTTCCATGAGGCCTCCTCCTTTGGGTCAGCCCTAGGCTGGTTTGTGCTCCCCTGTATAACAGGGTTTCTAGCGCACAGCCTCCTCAGTGCAAATAATCAAGCGCTGAGTAGATCCTAGGATGAGCGGATTTTACTCCCCTCAATACGAGGGTTTACAGCACTCAGCTGAGTTCTGCTCTCCAGGATGCCCGTCTCTACGCGTGGGTTTCAGTTGCTTACTGCCCCTTTTGCAGTCGCTCTTACCTGCTCTCTTCTCTGAAGAATGCGTTAATGAGATTCTGTATTCAGACAGGGTTGGCCAAGACTAAGTGGCATTGGGGGTGACTTCATTCCCCTCTAGTGACTAGCCGGGGCTCCTTTCGGTTCCCTGGCCACATTCCCTTCAAGGGACCACTTTTCCCCGGAAAATTTGGTCCCAGATGCCTTAAGCAGCCTTGGTAGGCTTCCTACGGAAGGCCTCTTAGGCTCAGCTTGGGCTGTTGGCCGTAGGGAATGCTGTCACTGACAGCCTGGTGTGACCCGAGGGTGAGTTGCTAGCGTTTCTTCGAAACTGCTCTATTCTTGTCTCAGCCATATGTTTGGCATGCACTCTCCTTAGCATGGCGGCGTGGGTATATCGTTCCCCATAGCGTTATCAAACGCAGAGCGAGTTCCCTTTTGAAAGGGAATGTCTGCGTTTCCTTGCCATGCTTCGGGCTGCCTGCTGAACAGTCCCTCAAGACGATAGATTCTGACTGATTCTCCAGGCGCCCCCTTTATACTTCCGGGTCGCGCCACGTTACGTCATAGGCTGTCGCCGGCCAATAGGATTGGAGTTTTTGGATAGTTGGCTTTCAGACACCGGGTCACGTGTGACGTTCCCCATAGCGTTATCAAACGCAGAGTCTTGTTCCCTGGTTCTCAGTGGGAATTATTAAATTTCTGATAGCACGTGAAGGCAGCATAAGTTTTGTTAAGGTTCAACATTGTGTTCAGGAAATATATATCAATTGGGGAAAAGACACCATGCTATTGTATTTACTAATAACTTTGCAACACTTCAACGAATTAAAAATCTTTTGCTAACTTTATTGCTCACACAATTCTAGAACATAAAATTAATGAAGAATAAGAAAATCAATATAAGCACAACCCCTTACTTATACCTACAGTGGCCAAATCATGTCTTTTAGTCCATTTTGACTGATAACCTCTAGATGGCGACATAGTATCTTATTTCTATGCCATATGTTTCTCATCCATTTAAACCAGGGGTGCTTCTCAATTCTTATTTGTGCATCCTCATTTCCTTTCCTCGTGTCTTAGCTCCACCCCTTCAGGATGCGAGGATGGAGGAATTGAATCAAGTGAAATGATATCCTCGCTCCCTTTAGCGTCACTTCAAAGCATCATTGGCTGCATTCGAGGTATTTACCCACATGTTGTTAAAGTTTGGTTTAATAAATATTAATCTAAACTGTAAAAGTAAAGCATACATTTAAATTATTGTGACAGATATGAAGGAGGAGGAGAATGAATATGTGCGTCAGGTTTCTTGACGAGAATGACTTCCGCAAAGGATACACCTGTGTATCCTCGCTCATGACTCCTCAGAAAGCTTCTTCACTCCTCATTCCTCGCCTCCTCACGGTGCAATTAGAGAATTGATATGTCCTTCAAGATGGCTGAGCTCGATCGGTTTCCGGGTCATAGGATGGAGGAAGGGATATTGAGAAGTACCCTAGGGTCTCCAAACTCGGTCCTAGAGGGCCACTGTCCTGCAGACTTTAGCTCCAACTTGCCTCAGCACACCTGCCTGTAAGTTTCTAGTATGCCTAATTAGACCTTGATTAGCTGGTTGTGTGTTAATCTGGGGTTGGAGCTAAAATCTGCAGGACAGTGGCCCTCCAGGATCGAGTTTGGAGACCCCTGATTTAAACAAATATTTATTACTTTATATCTTATTTAAATTAACCTTTTGTTGATTCTTGACTTAGTCTTGGAGATATTGTTACCTGCTCTCAACACTGGATATGAACTAAGATGTCGGAGGTGTAACATGGCCTGAATGTTTCCATCAGAAGAGATGATGATGTTCCTGTCTGAGTCCTGAGTACTCAATCTGAGTCCTGTCTGATGAACATGATTGTAGATCTGTAAAAATATGTGTGCGAGGTGAAGGCAACTCTAACTGAAAGGTTTTCGACTTCCTGATTGGTGGATTTTCTTTATATCATTATGGGTAATATAATTGTTCTCCGCCAATTCTGCTGTTAAAGGATTAGTTCACTTTGAAATGAAAATTAGCCCAACCTTTACTCACCCTCAAGCCATCCTAGGTGTATATGACTTTCTTCTTTCTGATGAACATAACTGCAGAAATATTAATAAATATCCTGACGCATCCGAGCTTTATAATGGCAGTGATAGGGTTCAATGAGTATGAGCTGAACAAAGTGCTTCCATCCACATCCATCCACCATAAATATAAGCTCCACACGGCTCCGCAAAAATGATGATGCAAAGGAAAGCGATGCGTCTGTGTAAAATAAATATCCATATTTACCAAGTTATGAAGTCAAATATTGAGCTTCCGCCAGACCGGTTTAATGTCTTCATCAGAAACCAGAAAGTCATATACACCTAGGATGGCTTGAGGGTGAGTAAAGGTTGGGCTAATTTTCATTTCAAAGTGAACTAATCGGATATATTAAAGGGTTAGTTCACCCAAAAATGAAAATAATTTCATTTATTACTCACCCTCATGCCGTTCCACACCCGTAAGACGTTCATTAATCTTCAGAACACAAATTAAGATATTTTTGTTGAAATCCGATGACTCAGTGAGGCCTCCATAGCCAGCAATGACATTTCTTCTCTCAAGATCCATTAATGTACTAAAAACATATTTAAATCAGTTCATGTGAGTACAGTGGTTCAATATTAATATTGTAAAGCAACAAGAATATTTTTGGTGCGCCAAAAAAAACAAATAACGACTTATATAGTGATGGCCGATTTCAAAACACTGCTTCAGGAAGCTTCAAGGCATTATGAATCAGCGTATCGAATCATGATTCGGATCGTGTGTCAAACCGCCAAACTGCTGAAATCACGTGACTTTGGTGCTCCGAACTGCTGATTCGACACACTGATTCACAATGCTCCGAAGCTTCCTGAAGTAGTGTTTTGAAATCGGCCATCACTTTATAAGTCGTTATTTTGTTTTTTTTGGCGCACCAAAAATATTCTCGTCGCTTTATAATATTAATATTGAACCACTGTACTCACATGAACTTATTTAAATAAGTTTTTAGTGGATCTTGAGAGAGGAAATGTCATTGCTGGCTATGGAGGCCTCACTGAGTCATCGGATTTCAACAAAAATATCTTAATTTGCGTTCCGAAGATTAACGAAGGTCTTACGGGTGTGGAACGGCATGAGGGTAAGTAATAAATGACAGAATTTTCATTTTTGGGTGAACTAACCCTTTAATGCTTATTTTAGTATGAAGAATTGCTGTTGTTGGCCACCAGATGGAGACATAACAGTAAATCTTGCATCTTGCACATGTTGCCCAGTTGGGACCCACATGGCAAGTGCAATCCTGCATGAAATCCATGTAGACAATTGGCATGGGGCCATTATGGAACTTGTATTGGCTGGGTCTTTCCACCTGGCATTATGCATTTTTTTTGTGATTCAGTTTACAAGTGGTCAGCACTAAATACAGGTAGAAATGGGGTCAAAACAAACAAAATTTTGAAAATTAAATGAGATCAGCTGCTTTGGAAGCATCAGCTACGGAGTAAAAACATTGTAATCTGAAAATACATGAACATAATGTATCTGACCAAATGTAAAAACACTGTATCTGACCACATGAGATGATCTACCCTCAATAGGCTACACATGTCAGTGTTATATGCTGAAAGGATTTTAAGCCACATATCCAAAAACTTGGGCAGCTGGCATGTCAGCCAATGACTTTGTAAGCAATGTTTACGCACAAAGGTACCTCACGATTTTGGACAGACCTCTGAGGAGGCATAACGGTTTAATGATCTACAACAAAAAAAGAGAGAGCTTTGGTGATAACTAAGTGAATATTTAATTACTACAATAGTAATTTCTTGATAGAGATGACATAAAAAGTGGAAAATGTTGGTCAAAAATGTACATTGTCCACCAACTGCAACTTTCAGACGCCATCTTTATGTTTTAGCTCAATTGTCACAGACTGGAAAGCAAAGGAGGTCGTGGGCAGGCTATCAGAGATTGTTGGGGTCAGCATCAGGGGCGGCGCTAGGGGTGGGCTAAGGGGGCTGGAGCCCCAAACGTTTTTTCAAAAGCCCCAAATCTTTCGGGTTTGAGGTTTCTTAACAGTGCTGTCAAAATATAATTTTTCTAAAAATATCTCTCTATTAAAATATGTTAAACAGTTCAATACCGCTTTTCTACAGTACCCTTTCTCTCTCTTCTCTCCGACAGCGAGTTCACGCACACCGCAGTTGTACAGAGCCACGCCTCCTGTCTGTCACTCACTCAGAGCAGCGGCAGGCCTCGAGACTCTCTTTCGGTCCGGTTGAAGGGTTTTTGTTATGATATTTCAGCTGATATGACAACTTTAGCACATTTTAAAACATACATAGCTAAATGGTCTTTGTATTTTGCCAACAAACTAAAATCAAAATGGCTTTGTGCCTTTATAAAACAGCAAAAGACAGTGATTAAGTAAATATACAGTCTGTCTGTGCTGCGTGTTTTAAATAGAAGTGTGCGCTTTACTCATGCGATCAGCTGGTGATCTGGTGATCAAAATAAAAGCTCAAGGATTTATCTTAGAAATTAGTACAGAAGTATTGTAATTTCCCTATACTGTTGTGTAAAGTAACTAATAAAAATTGTAATATATTTTAGAGTGCATTTGTTACAATAGGCCTACATGGATATTACTGTCATATGAATGATTATATAGGCCTAAAACATTATTATATTATTATTTTATTGTAATAATTGTTTGGCATCCTAAAACACAATGTAGACTGAGACTCTATATCACAACTAAAAAGATGTTCGAACCCTCTTTCATGTCCAGGTACAATGCTGTTTCTTTGGTCAATTTGCACACTGTACATGGGTTGAAGCTCTTAATTTTGAGCTTCCAAAGTGCACCAGATTGATGCATTTAACCTTAAAATGTACAAAATTTTCTTACAGGGGGGCATGCCCCCGGACCCCAACAGTTTTACAAATTCCAGTGTGACATTATGTACACTTTATGAACTTTACTCAAGAATACTACAACAAAGCTCCTTTCATGTCAGTAAAGCTGTTAACAGAAAATTAACATGTCATTGGACAAAATAGATTTGGGCTAAGCCCGAATGTTTACAATGTCTGGCTCCCTGGTCAGCATGTCCGAAAATAGCGTTACTTGGAGATCTATCTACACTAACTACATACAATCATCAAGAACAGTTTATACTCATTGCACTAACTACAGCAAAAATAAATAAATAAATAAAAATAGTAATAATAATAATCTTACTTAACTGGAAATACAGAAAAGCTATCAATAAACCTTTGGCTCAAACTCCTAACAACACATTACAATATGGAAAAACATACAGCATCTGTAAAATCTAAACTCGATATCTTCAACCTTTCTACATTCCTTCTCTACTTGCCTGATTCCTCAATGTATTCCAATATTATATTATTACGACTATCACATACTATGAAATAGAAGCATGTTGGTTTTCTTTAAAAGCAGTTTGTAACAGTGTAACCATGTATGTAGCTTAGCCTCATGTCCTTTCTATGTATATGTATATATGTGTCTATATGTGTATGTATATTTGTGTGTGCATGTTTTCCCTTTTTTCCTTTCTTTTTCTTATGTTTATCTACTGTACTTGTAACCTTTTGTTGTGTTAACTCATATTTGGTAAAAAAAAAAGGCAGCATTTCTCAGTTTTCGGATATAGCCTTGATGTCACTGCTTAAGATAACAGAATATCAAAACAAAAGGAAAGATAGAACTAGCTCAACTTTTCAAGCAAATCATTCCAAAAAAAGAAAAAGAATTTTATTTTTTTATTTTTTATGAAATAGATAAACAGCATTCCTATGAAAGCCTGTTTCCGCCACTAAATAAAAAAATAAAAACAGTAATTGTGACTTTTTATCTGACTTTTTTCTCACAGTTGTGAGATATAAACTCACAATTGTGTGAAACTTTTTTTTCTCGCAATTCTGACTTTTTTTTCTGGCAGTTGCGAGTTTATATCTCAGAATTCTGACTTTATATCACGCAATTTGTCTTCCATAGATAAAAGCTTCTGCAAAATGCATACATGTAATTATACTGTTTAAAATACAAGACAAAATGTTATGGGACTTTGTGGTTTTGAAATGTTAGTAGGAAGTGAGGGCAACTGTCTTACATCCACTAACCACCAAAATAGCTGAGGCCCAGAAAAGAGAAGTTAGTTCTGAAAGATCAAGCATCATGTGTTTGCATATGCTGCTTGGTTTGGCATTTTATTTTGTGTGGTTTAAGTGTACAAATTTTTACATACAGTAAGTCAGGGGTTTTCAAACCTGTCCTGGAGGATCCCCAGCCCTGCATATTTTGTATGTCTCCCTTACTAACACTTCAGGTCTTGTAGTCTTTATTACTGAGCTGATGAGTTGAATCAGGAGTGTTAGATAAGGGAGACATACAAAACGTGCAGTGATGAGGGTCCTCCAGGTTTGAAAACCTCTGCTGTTGGTAATATGACCATTACACATCATGTGTGTTGTTCCTGTTTTTGTTGTAATCTAAATAAGGATATTACCATTTCTCATCCTTCATTCATTCTGATTAACTTTTGTTTCATGAGTGTAATATACACTCACACACACTGAGTAGCCTAGGTGTTTCTTGTGTTTCTTTCTGACTAAGTGTTTCTTGCTGGAGCCCCGGCTGACTGAGCACCGGAAAGTTTTTTAATGCTCATGTTTCCTCCACAGACTGAGCTGAGCTGTGACTAGTTCTTTTGCGTGGCACGTCACACCATTTCCAGCCATCTTAGCAGAATGTTCTCTTTTTAGTCTGTTGTAACTTCTATATGCATCTTGATGCCAGCTAGATGACATCATACTAGCGAGGGCACTGATCTATATTAATATAAATATAGATCAGTGGGCAAGTCACGGAATCTAGATAAGGTTTGTCTAAGAATTTGCTAGATTTGTCGCTAGGCTTTTGAAAAAAGTCTAAAAAGGGGCGGGGAAGTCACTAAATCTAACAGAAAAAACGTTAAATTGGCAGCAGTGTATCAGAATGTGCTGCTAAATGTGTGAAATGTATCAGAAAGTGTTGAATTCATAAGTGGTTTATTGCAACGCTGTAGCTGTGAGAAAGGGAGGAAGTTGTGCAAGTTGTTATATGCAAGTTTTGTTAAACTGACACACAGCAAAACATCCAGTGTTAAATTAACATTTCCAGTGTCACCTGGTGTTTATATAATCCGGTGTGGATTATATAAAGACTGACAATGTTAATTTAACACTAACAGTGTTCATTTAACACTGGAGGTTTTACTGTGCAAGAACAACTGAAAGAAAACCTGCATTGGAATTAAAATTCAATTTATGTTGTCAATCACACACCCCAAATACTTATAAGATTCCACCAATTTAACATTCTGCTCTTTAATACTCGTTAAATCAGTTTGATTACATCTAAAAATCAATAACCATATCCTTCGTTTTAGACACATTTATTTGCAGAAATACACAGTCACACCACTGCACAAAGTCATCTACCACTGGGCCATGGCCATTTTCGTCAGCACGAAGAAGGCTAATATCAGCTGAATCATCTGCATATTTTAAATAAATCTATTTTTATGCCTACTTCAGCAATCATATAAAATATACAGGACTGGAGAACACACCCGAGGGGACCCTGTAGAAAAAGACAATACCCTGACAGACATCCATTTACCCTTACTCTCTGTATTCGATCAGTTAAAAAAAATCCAGGATTCATCCAACAATGCTAAGATCAAGACCAAAGCTCAACAGCTTCTCTACTAAGATGTGTGAAATTTTAAAAGTGAATGGACCTTGGTGAAATGCTGTCTTTCAAATTACATTTTACAATGCGTGGTATAAAAATAATTTAGCAATTAAGATTAGTTAAATGTGATTTATTGATTTATTTGGTCCCCATGTAATATATTATTATTTAGTCCTTTTGCTTTGTGGTTTTATTTAACTCCCCATCCCCCACAGGAACTAAGTTCCTTCCGGTACCTCTTCTCAGAACGTTGAGTTAGTTCTGTTTTCTTTTTAAATTTGTGACAATGGCAGTACATCACCTACTCAAATTATATATTTTTCTTCTGACTTTCAAAACAGGTAAGAAACATGTTCATTATTCAACTATTGATTGATTATTAATGATTATTGTGACAGTAATGGCTGCACATGGCATGGCTCAGGTCACGGTATTTATTAGCATATTCTCTACACGATACCTCTTTATTTAAAATTTTTATAAAATTATAGAAATGTCCACTTATTTAGTTTAATCTATGTTTTTGATTATTCATTTTTAAGAAATATATATATATACAGGTGCTGGTCATATAATTAGAATATCATCAAAAAGTTGATTTATTTCACTAATTCCATTCAAAAGTGAAACTTGTATATTATATTCATTCATTACACACAGACTGATATATTTCAAATGTTTATTTCTTTTAATTTTGATGATTATAACTGACAACTAAGGAAAATCCCAAATTCAGTATCTCAGAAAATTAGAATATTACTTAAGACCAATACAAAGAAAGGATTTTTAGAAATCTTGGCCAACTGAAAAGTATGAACATGAAAAGTATGAGCATGTACAGCACTCAATACTTAGTTGGGGCTCCTTTTGCCTGAATTACTGCAGCAATGCGGCGTGGCATGGAGTCGATCAGTCTGTGGCACTGCTCAGGTGTTATAAGAGCCCAGGTTGCTCTGATAGTGGCCTTCAGCTCTTCTGCATTGTTTGGTCTGGCATATCGCATCTTCCTCTTCACAATACCCCATAGATTTTCTATGGGGTTAAGGTCAGGCGAGTTTGCTGGCCAATTAAGAACAGGGATACCATGGTCCTTAAACCAGGTGCTGGTAGCTTTGGCACTGTGTGCAGGTGCCAAGTCCTGTTGAAAAATGAAATCTGCATCTCCATAAAGTTGGTCAGCAGCAGGAAGCATGAAGTGTCTAAAACTTCCTGGTATACGGCTGCGTTGACCTTGGACCTCAGAAAACACAGTGGACCAACACCAGCAGATGACATGGCACCCCAAACCATCACTGACTGTGGAAACTTTACACTGGACCTCAAGCAAGGTGGATTGTGTGCCTCTCCTCTCTTCCTCCAGACTCTGGGACCCTGATTTCCAAAGGAAATGCAAAATTTACTTTCATCAGAGAACATAACTTTGGACCACTCAGCAGCAGTCCAGTCCTTTTTGTCTTTAGCCCAGGAGAGACGCTTCTGACGCTGTCTGTTGTTCAAGAGTGGCTTGACACAAGGAATGCGACAGCTGAAACCCATGTCTTGCATACGTCTGTGCGTAGTGGTTCTTGAAGCACTGACTCCAGCTGCAGTCCACTCTTTGTGAATCTTCCCCACATTTTTGAATGGGTTTTGTTTCACAATCCTCTCCAGGGTGCGGTTATCCCTATTGCTTGTACACTTTTTTCTACCACATCTTTTCCTTCCCTTTGCCTCTCTATTAATGTGCTTGGACACAGAGCTCTGTGAACAGCCAGCCTCTTTTTGCAATGACCTTTGTGTCTTGCCCTCCTTGTGCAAGGTGTCAATGGTCGTCTTTTGGACAACTGTCAAGTCAGCAGTCTTCCCCATGATTGTGTAGCCTACAGAACTAGACTGAGAGACCATTTAAAGGCCTTTGCAGGTGTTTTGAGTTAATTAGCTGATTAGAGTGTGGCACCAGGTGTCTTCAATATTGAACCTTTTCACAATATTCTAATTTTCTGAGATACTGAATTTGGGATTTTCCTTAGTTGTCAGTTATAATCATCAAAATTAAAAGAAATAAACATTTGAAATATATCAGTCTGTGTGTAATGAATGAATATAATATACATGTTTCACTTTTTGAATGGATTTAGTGAAATAAATCAACTTTTTGATGATATTCTAATTATATGACCAGCACCTGTATATTCTGAAAGAAACTTACTACAGCACTCTAGTTCTTATGTTTAGATCATTTTGAATGTTTAGTACTAAAAGAGCTGTGTAAAAGAGCTTTTGCCGTGCTATTGAAATACAGATAAACTCCATTTTAGAAAGACTGTGCCAGTGTTAATATCTATTTTAGTATTTTGCGAGGGTAATGTAGGGTAATGGGAGGAGTCACTACACTTTTTATGTTACTGAACACTAAACTTTTTTAATTTTTAGTCATCCTCAGAGGGTTGTATTTCTCAGCCACATACTGTATGTAATTAAGGCTGCTTCATTTTAGTGATGTAACCATTGATTTCCAAAGTCAAAAATAAGTTATACAATTTACCCTCAACAAGAGATAATGGTTATTTTTCACAATTTTTTGTAACGGTTATTTTGACTTATGCGGCTGACAAATGCAACCTCCGGAGAATGCAGCTTTCAAAATGAGACACAGTGAGTGAGTATCGATACTCCCTGGTTCCCCCATTACGGATACGTCATCCCTCTCTCCAGCATTCCCACTGTGCTTCTCAGAGTAAATGGAGGAACTGGTGTATGCTGGAACCAAACTCTCCCACTCTTTTGCTGCGAGCCCACAGATATCAACAAAAAAGTGGCGAGCCCCAAAACCACCAAAGCCTGTGGGCCCAGCTCGCCTTGGAGAAACTCAACAGCAGTGCAAAATATGAAAAGACAATGCAGAAAAGCTGAGCGCATGTGGCGAAAGACAAAACTTGAAAACCATAACAACTATAAAGATAGCCTTCATGCTTTCAGTGTGGAACTAGGCAAGACAGACCTTCTTCTCAAGTATTACAAACAGCAACTTAAACAACAACCGCACTCTTTTTGCTACTGTAAAGAGACTAACAAACCCCCCAAGTCAGATTCCCAGTGAAATGCTCTCAGACAGCAAATGCTGTGAGTTTGCTTCCTTCTTCTCTGAGAAAATAAGTAATATCAGACAGATGATCAGCACATTGTTGAGCTGCATTGGGGTCAAACAGATCAAAACCTCAGAAAGTAGCTATTATGTCTGATTTCAAAGCAACTGATGGTAAAATTTTGGAAGTAACATTACAGCACCTTAAAACATCAACCTGCGCCCTTGACACAGTTCCCACATCGTTTTTCAATAGTGTGTTTAACTGTCATTGCGTTTGGAAACAAAGATTAAGTTCTCAAAGTGAACACACCTTCTCTCTAAGGGGTCGACAACTAAACAGGAATCTTGGTGTGATTTTGGAGTCAGACCTGAGTTTCAGTAGTCATGTAAAAGCAATAACTAAATCAGCATATTATCACCTCAAAAATATTGCAAGAATTAGATGCTTTGTCTCCAGTCAAGACTTAGAGAAACTTGTTCATGCTTTCATCACCAGCAGGGTGGATTATAATGGACTCCTCACTGGCCTTCCCAAAAAGACCATAACAGCCGCAGCTCGTACAGAACGCTGCTGCCAGGATTCTGAGCAGAACCAGAAATGAACATATGACACCAGTCCTCAGGTCCTTGCACTGGCTTCCAGCTGCATTTAGAATTGATTATAAAGTACTCAATGGCCTAGGACCTCAATACATTGCAGATATGCTCATAGAATATAAATCTAACAGATTGCTCAGATCATCAGAATCAAGTCACTTAGAAATACCAAGGGTTCACTCAAAGCAAGGAGAGTCTGCTTTTAGCTGTTACGCCAGCCGCAGCTGGAACCAGCTTTCAGAAGAAATGTGCGTCAACAGAAGTCACATTCTTATCCAGACTCAAAACATATATTTTTAGTTATGTATTTACTGATTGAGCACTGTGTCCGAACAGATTGCACTTTATTTTATATGCATCATCCTTTCATTCTTTTAGCCTTGCTGTAGTATATGCGGGTGCATATAGACCTTATGTAGCCCCGCCCCTTTTCAGCACTGCGCTCGTTGTCATTTGACTTCCGGTTTGTATTTCCACAGCGATCTTACGTATTTATGAATGAACTGCTCGTTTTAAAATCTTCCCGGTCTACTGACATTTGTTAAGACATCTGCTTTAAACATACAATGCCCATGATAACTTTTGTTAACTCTACAACAAGTAAATCCACTTCACCAGCTAGTTATTCTTCGACAGCAACGCCATAGAAATACACAGATACTGCAAAAACTGAAGTTCAAAGACAATATTATAAAGATGGCGGCGCACTTGTTTCTCTGGCGAATAAGGTCTATAGGCTATGGGTTGTTTGCACATGACGTCACTGCTGCACGCGAAATGCGGCTGGAGGGCAAAAAGTGATTTTTCTATATAGGAATCCTATCACAAACTCAAAATTCCTATGTTTTGCATCGTTTATGGTTGCTCAAATCTATCAAACCGAGAAACTACAGTGAGCTTTTATCGTTTACGTAACTTATATCGATTTTAACTTTAAAAGTTGTCACCTTTATAGCGTTTTGCGTCTGCCGATACTGAAATGAATATGGATAGGCTACCTGCTTACCTTTTTGTTTTTGACTTGGTTAAATAATCACATTCTTCATGGTTTTGTTTACAGAGAAGAGAAGATATTTTATCCCATTGCATGATCATTTGGTGTTTTCACTTCAGTTCCGTTTACAATGTTGATCTGGTTACCATGAAAACAATGTCACGCGCTGCTGATTCAGCTTCAGCCATCATACGGTAGAAAATGTCCAAATAAAAAAATATTCAACAAGCTGACAGAAGTCGATCCATTTCTTTGTTGGAAGGGTGTAAATGTAACTAGCTTTAATGTTTTCTTTGTAAATATTCACTTTCCCATATGACCACGGAGGAGAATCGGAGGGGCATTCAGCGGACAGACACCCTTTTTACAGTCTATGACAGACACCGACACACTGTATTTTATTTTTATTTTTGTATATATTTCAACAAATGACAACCAAAATCAAACTCACAGAAGCTCGTGAACAGTTTTGAATTGGCTGCGTGCATGCTCATTCACAAGCCGAGTAGGAGTCATACTTGCAAATGTAATGTGAATTATTAAACCAAACAAAATACAAAACTTTAAAAAGGAGTCAGCTATGTGATTTTTTTATTGAGTGATAGGCAGTGGGTTCAATCAGTGACATTATTCGATTTGCTATACGGCGTCTCCCGTCACCTCCTCAACCTGCTTCCCTTAGTGTTTTTTTTTTTTTTTTTTTTTTTTTTTTTTTACACGTAGAAAAGGCGAAAATTGTATTACACCGTCCATTTTTTCCCTGAACGATGATGTGAGCTTCTTTTGCATTTCTCGATTCAGCATAAATGACCTACAATGGCGACATTTTTCACACTCACGACAGAAAAAAATACTGCCCTTAACGTCACTAGCAGAAAGGCAGCGCGATATAAACAAACCAGACTAGAAATGAACACGGCGTGATGGCAGCTTCATTCTCTTTATCTACCTCCTCGTTGTCAGTCATGTCTTTCTATTCAGTAGAAAAATCGCTCCTCTTCATAACATAAGGTTCACGTCCAAAATTTGTTGTGATTTTCTGTTTATACCTTTCTAAACCAGCACAGTACGGACTTTTCTCCATCTCTTCCATTCTAATTTTCACTGCTTGCCCTCCACATTAATTTCGCGCGTCACCAGAACCAAGTGATTGCAAACAACCTATTAAAGTAACTACGTCTGTGACTATTGATGCTATTACATCAACGTCCCACTAGAGGGCAGTGTTTTATTAAGTTTAAGGAGGCAAACTGTTACATCCTGCCTCTGTGTGTTTGTGTGCGATTAACAGTCACAGTGCTCTCCTCTTATGTTTTGTGAATAAAACACATGTAAAGAGAACATGACAGTGTATATTAGTAAGTCTGGTTGTTTTTTGCTGCTATTTTTGTTAAAACCATAGGCAAAGTTCCTCGTGCACTCTTAAAACAGATGTGTTAAAAACAACACAACCTGTGTTAGATCTTAACACACCCGTGTGTCTAGTTAAGGACAACACATTTTGTGTTACTTTTAACTCAAACATGTGTTACTCCTGCTCATTTTCTACACACTAATGTGTTATATTTACACAGTTTGTGTCAATTATGTACACAAAATGACACAAAATGTGTCACAAAAATAACACAAAAAATGTGTTATTAACACATCCTTTTTGAGAGTGCTGATTGTTTTTCCATGGTATTGAACAAATTGAGCAAAACAAAATGTTTTGCAAAAGACAAATAGATAAATGTTTCATATCAAAATTTTTGACTTTTACTCAAGAGGATTGATCATGTATAATTTTGAATATGCAAGACAATTTATAAAATTATGTCCTTATATCCTGACTATGCATAGAGCCCCCAAAATGGTAAACCCACCCCTGATCGGGCCAATTTTGGTCCCAATTCTAGGTACAATCCTAGGTAAAGTCCTGATTATCTACAGATTTTCCTGTGATGTGAGGAGTGTTAAGAGTGATTGAATCTGCTTAGAAGAATATTAGGGCCATAAAAAGCAGCCCAAACACTATTATCGTCATTTCTTCTTCTTCATCTTCTTCCCGTGTTCACAGTTGGGACTCTGGTTATTTGTGAATGCAATCTGATTTAACGGTTTTATTCCTATAGCATGCTACGATGTGACTAAGACAGCACACCACACACTATAGGAACAAAACTGTTAAATCTATGATCATCATGTTTGTGGTCTCTCTCATTTTGAAAATCTGATATGCAATAGATGCAATTTTAATTTTGTAAAGAGTGAGTTGGTATTTAACAAAACATTGCTGAAATCACACAGTGTATGCCCGGGATAAATCTGGCCCCTTGGTTGATTGTCACGATTATGGACTCTTATTTTGAGGTTTTGAGGGTTTTTTACCCTTAGTTCCAGTTTCCCTGCTCTGTTTAGTTTTGATTTCCTTGGTTAATAAATATGTCCCTGTTTGTTTCTATGGTTACTTATAATTTTCAGCTGTCTTATTTAGTTCACTGTTATCTCCTGCATATTTACTCCCTGTTATGTTCAGTCCCTTTTCAGTTCTCGTTTATGTTTATGTTGATGATTGTGTTCTCCTGAGTGTGTGTAATTAAAGATTGTTCTAACTTATTCTTTATCATTGTGTGCTTCATTGCAACCAAACCAACTGTGACACTGATGATGATCAGAGTACCTGTGTTATGGTGGAAAGAGAGAGAGTGCAAAACAAAAGTAAACACCCACACACAAAAATAACACAATATATAAACATGTAATCAAGCACAACAAATAAACTCACCACAAATAAAATCTAAATAAAATGTAGTCTCAACTTGGATATTAAGTAAACTGGATGAACAATTAATTTGTTTGATTAATTAGTTTTCTTTAAGTAAATCAAACAATCTGCAAAAACTGTTTTTGAATGTCATTTTCGATCACGATATGTTATTTCAAAATAAAAACACTGAGTAAAGAGTAACTGCTTCATGACAGTTTATAATGATACAATCACATGTGAACGAGAAACCTGTTACAATGGTGTTACATCAAAATTAATTTTTGTGTGTGTGTGTGTGTGTGTGTGTGTAGTGTCGTAACAAGAAATGTAACAAAATAAGCATGTACTATTTATTTTTCATAAACATAATACCTTAATAAATGTTCCTCCCTATATTGTTTATTTAGGTAAGCAGTGACTAATAGCTCCAAATATGTGCATTATAGAAGTTATTACATTTTGATATACTTCTCTCTTTAAGAAACGTTTTGTATGCAGTATTTTTAAATGTCAAACATCATGCGCATTTTGGAAAAATGTGTACAGTGGGTCTAGTGAATTCATCAGCTGCACTCTGAAAACAAGATCTTTCTCTGTCCTCAGGGTTCAGTGCTGAGATCTCTGTGTTTGTGCAGACGGGAGATTCTGTTCAACTGGATATACAGACACAGAAACTACCAGAGTTTGATCTTTTATCCTGGACAAATGATAAATCAGAGAATATAGTTAAATATATACATGCATCTAAAACAGTAAAACCTCACCCTTCCTACATGGACAGAGTGGATTTCAATAATAAAACCTTCTCTCTCACACTGAAGAACATGCAGAAGACAGACAGTGGACTCTATACAGCAAGAGCAAGTGGACATTCAGAGAAGAATATTGTTACATACAGAGTATCTGTTATTGGTGAGTGTGATTGGCATGTTCAGATCATAAAAGATTCTGTAATGTTTAGTCTTTTATTCTGTGCAATGTTATAGTACAAGAAGTGAAATGAAAACGAAAAAGGAAATATAAAAATGTGTTTTTATTCATCATTTATCTGCCACTCCATTACCTGTGAAATGCCAGTGCAAGGTTATGCAGTCATGTACAATACATTCTGTAGACCAGCTATTAGAAACTGTCAGCTTACAACAGTGTGAGGATGTATGATATTGTTAAAAAACAAATGTGTGTTTCAGATGCTGTGGAGGCTCCTGTTCTGACTGTAAACTCAAACTGGTCCAGCAGTGACTCCTGTACTGTGAACTTCACATGCAGAGCTCATGACCTCATGATTAACTCTAGCTATCAGAACAACAGATGCTCTCCAGACCAAGTGACATCACATGAGAACTACACTCTCAGTCTCATCCTGTACTGCAGTGAGGAATATATCATCTGTAACCATAGCAACCCAGTTAGCAGCAAAAAGACAGAAAAGAGATTAAACAGTTCTGTGATAAAAAAAAAGGTATCTGGCCACACACACACACACACACACATTTGTAGTCATCTCTGAAATCAAATAACTTGTTTAGTCTAACTGCTGAAATGTAGACTGACCCTGTAGACTGAACCTAAACTGTAGTACTTAATGATATGTGTCTCATTTTCCAGAAAATGACTCAAGTGACAACCAGACTCGTCCAATTTGGCCATATATTTTGATTGGGGTGTGTCTGGCAATATTTTTTTTCAGTATCTTAATCTACTTTCTCTTCAAGTCTAAAAAAGGTACGTCCATGTTGCCTCACACATACAAAAACTGATCTCTGTTCATCAATTTGATGAAGTATACTTTTGTACTAAAATAAGTAATTAAAAAGTAAGTTGAAAAACAGGGTTACACTATTTTTTCTCTTTTGGTCGATTTTAATCATGTATACTGTTTTCTCCCACCTTTAGAGATCTTCTTGTCTACTCAATATCCTCTGTTCACATCATTTAAATATCCTAACCACTATTCAAATCACTTTTCATCTTAAAACTACATTGTATTTTTTCAGATTTTATGAGCTTAATTTATTATCCCATATTAACAGAAACACAACACAAACTATTCAGGTTTGAATGTCACAATGATTTGCACATGAGGACAGAAACATGTTTGTTTTTTGCTGGTGCCAAAAAAAAAAAAAAGAAAGAAAGAAAGAAGGAATGGCAAAAAATTATTTATAATTCAGTAGTTAATATTATTATATTCAATATTATAAAAATATGAATATTATAAGAATAGTAAGACAATCAAAACAAGATCTAATTCAATACAAAGGGTTACTGCTCTAGACTAATGTAATCATTATCTTTATTTATAACTGAAATGGTTTACACTATACCTGTTGTTTACACTAAGTACATGAGGAAACCTTTTTCTATCCAGTCAGGTGCAGAAGGTTCACAAATTATTAGAAACACTGATTAGAGCAGTTTGGCACAGACAAATTGGCTTTTTGTAAATTAACTTTTTTTTTCTTTCATTGTTGATATATTACTGAACATTCTAAACCTTGTAGGTGCTCCAGTGGCTGATAATACAGTCTATGCTTCAGTTGAGGTAAGGTTCAAATTACTATTCATCAATATGATCCTACACATCATGGAAATGTTGTCATGATGGTCTTTCATGTTAAGTTTTTATTCATGTTATCAACATGATTAATTTGTTTCATGTTTACTTGTTATATTTGATGTTAAATTTGTCTAGCAAATGTATCGCCATGGAGTATTTCATCAAAACAAGAGGCATAACCACATTATTTAACTTACCTAAAGGCAATGTTTCACTTTGCACAGCAGAAAGTGTTTAGACACATTTCAGTTATAAATAAGAAATAACTAAACCTATTCAAGAAAACATTGATATTCCAACCCTGAATTATTCCAGTAATATGAATTATTTAACATTTTCTTTCTGGCACCAGCAAAGATGATCAATTTGTTTCTTTTGCTAATAAAACATATAATACACGTCATTCAGGTTCACAATGAAAACAGTTGTTTATTTTAAAAAACGTTGCACCTTTTTAAGGTTTCCTTGTTACAGTGTAATAATACATTTACGTACTGAGTAATAATAATTAACTACATGTACTTACTATAGCAGGGTTATGATTGGGGTTTGGTTCAGGGTTAGTTGCATGTAGTTATGCATAATTTATAGTTAATACTACAGTAACTACACGTAACGTGTAACGTGACTCTGTAAAATAAGGTGTTACCAAAAAACAATATAGTAAAGTGGTAAAATGTAGTGTTTCAAATAATAAAAAACAAAGTAGTCAATAAAACTGAATTCAGAAAAAGTCACTTTTGATAAATAGAGCATATGTTTAATGATCATGATCCCTAAGTAATTCAGTCCTGGCAGCCCTGTTTGCGTTTCATGTTTCTTTGTTTCTTTTGTTCATGAGCACATCTTTGGCTGCGCCTGAAATCGCACACTCTCATGAGTAGGAACTTATTTTGAATAAGTATTTACTTTCTGACTGCTAAAAAGGTATGCATGAATGTGTGTAGTATGAACTACATTCACCATGTTGTCATTATCATGTGACCTACCAGGGTCAGTTACATTGCTTCACAGCCATTAACAGTTCCTCTCCTGTGGCCTCATGGGATAATAAAGTCTACATTGTATGCGCACTTCAGAACCTTGACGGAAGTATTAAGTTATCTGTGTACTTTTTGCTACTCTTTTATGAGTACTGTGAATTCGGACATACTCTTGTCACATACTGTTTTTCACCTATAGTTGAGAAGTTTGCGATTTTAGACACAGCCGATTGACAATTTGCTTCCCTTGTCCTGCTTCCTTGTTTCCTTTTGCCAGTTTCACTCGTTTAGTCCTTTGCTGAATTCGGAACAGCATACTAGCATACTAAACTTACTATTGCTGCCATAGAAATATATGGTAACAATAGTAAGAGTAGTATGCTAGTATACAGTTCCGAATTCAGAATTAATCTTGTCCGTTTGACTACTATAATTGTGCTCACCTTCCTCTAATGCTTTTCACCCTGTGTATTGTGTTTTGTTTCCTCATGTGTTTTTTGGATTGTTTTGTGCCTGTTTGTTCTGTGCTTATTTTTATTTGCTATAATCTCTGTATTGGTCTTGTTGTGTCTCCATGTTGTTTCAGCTATCTGCCCTATTTAATGGAGCCCAACCAGAGACTCTCTTCTCAGCTGGGGTTGCCCCCTTTTTAAGTTGCCTATCACAGCGTGGCAAGCCAAAGCCAGTGTCCATGTACTCCATATACACATACTATTACTTTTTGATAGAACGTTTTAAATAAAGTTTTTCATTTAAAAATTTCAGGGTCAAGAAATGCAGAAAACCAACAGTGATTGTAATACATATGCTGTTCCAGAACAGGTGAGAATAATCTAAAAAGTTAACAGGCTAAGATTATGAAAAAAGGCTTTTATGAAATGCTTGTTCTATAAACTGTAGGTTAGTGAATGTTTTATTGAATTGTCTTTATTTAGTAATGTTTCAGCTAAGCATGATTATTTAGGGGATATTTAAAAATACCACTTTTTATATGTATTTCTTAAGGTTCAAGAACACACACAAGAAGAAACAGGAGATAATCGACCCAACACAATGTACTGCACAGTAGGACAACACCAAAAACCTGTAGAACCCCCCGAAACAGATCGTACAATTTATGCAATGGTGTGCAAACAACCAAAACCAACCACCATTTCATCTGATGACGCATAAAATTAAACTGGTTGTTTGTCATGGGGACGTTTCACAAGGGCTGATCTCAAAATGGCATCCTGATCTCTGCCACATAGTTATATGATATAATAAGAACAGTATGCTATTCTGAAATTCAGCCAAGGCTGTTTGTCCAATTCAGGTGTTTTCTCTAGCATTGGTTTAGTATGTTGGTTTCAAACATCCAGATCCAAACTGTCTTAATATTTTTGTGTGTTAATATAACTTCCAAAAATAACCCCACAGTGAGTAATATTAACTGAAGTAAACCCTGTGACAACTAACCCCCATCTGTCCCACATGAAAATCTGTAGATCAAAACTGCAGATGGATATAATATGGGCCTCACTTCCCGTTATATTAAATAATTATTCATTTCAGTTTTAACAGGTATAAAGCCAGACAAGCTAATGCAGTACAAATGCAAATCATTTTCAATATTACTTACCTAGACCATGAGAAGCCTAATCACTAGAGTCTTCCTATAGCGAACCACTAGGCTAACAGAAGACTCTTGTGATTAGGCTAGTGACTAGATGGTCTTCCTATATAACCTCTAGATAGAGACATTGTATCTTATTTCTATACAGTTCCTGGAGGGCACAGCCCTGTAGTTTAGCTTGAATACTTGAGTAGGTACTTATTTTGTGAGCGCTAAAAAGTATGTTCTATATAGTATGAATGTAATCTGAATGTACTACATTCGCCATGTTGTCATTATCATGTGACCCACCAGTGTCAGTCGTGTTACTTCACTGCCGTTCACAAATCCTCTCACTTCAGAATCTCACTGGAAGTAGTAGGTCATTCAGGTACTTTTTGCCTACTCTTTTATGAGTACTGTGAATTCAGACAAAGGCCTGCTTCTTTTGTCACATACTATGGATGGATGCGGTTTCAGAGACAGCCAGTGAACCGAGTGAGATTATAGTGCTGGCAGTGAAGCAAGAGTTTGGTTGGTTTAGTTGATCAGTCACTTTAATAGCCGAATAGAAGAAATATTTTAATATATTAAGTATTTTTTTGCCTAAATATGTCTTTATTTGAATGCGTTAAAGTATGTAATAGAGCGGCGTTGGTTGCTGTAGTATTTTCGGACAAAATGTATTTTTTCTTCACAAATTCCGTTAAACGTGATTATTTAAAAAAATAAGTTGAATTAATGTGAACAGATGGCTTCAAAAAAAAAAAAAAAAAAACATTTACATTAATATGTTAATTTGTAGATTAACAACTCGTGGCTCATAGTGTCTTTAAAGGTTTAAAATATTATCTTTACAAATCAGTTTTCCTATGGAGAAAATGAATGGAGTTTTTACTTCTGGAACCGACTGTTGCACTCTGATGCTACGCTTGAGTCAGGGACCACTTGATAATTATGTGATGACAATGAAAAGCTGTATCCTTTTTTAACTGGTTATTTGAAACGATGTGTTCATGTTGGCATAAAGGAGTTGTAGCCTGATTATTAGTGGGCCTGTAGTCTACTGTTTATTGGAATAATAAATGTTGACTTAGGAGAGAACTGTTTATCTCCTTTTTAGGTAACACTTTACAGTAAGGTTTATTAGTTAACTACATTAGTTTACATGAACAAATAATGAACTGCATTTTTACAGCATTTATTACTCTTTGTTAATTTCAACATTTATTAATACATTATTAAAATCAAGAGTTGTATTTGTTAACATTAGTTAATGCACTGTAAACTACATGAATAAACAACAAACTGCTGTACTCTTATTAACAAACATGAACCTTATTGTAAAGTTTTACACTTTTTAATGTAACAAAATAAAAATGTGTCGCTTATAGCCCATTAAAAACATTGTTTATAAAGTGCTTTGCAGAGAACATATATAGATTTACAAACGCCTGACGAGCAGCGGAACTTTTATTATGACACAGTCGCCGGCGCCGCTTCCATTATTCCGGTCATGAGTATGAGGTAACACAGCTCTGTTTATCATATTAGATACATTTGAGCGTGTTGAAAATGATGTTATAACGTAACTCTGTGCGTTCGCTCGACGGCTGCTGTGAGACACTTGTTTGAGACACACTGCAGTAAGATAGATCGATTTTAGAATATCATATTAAATGTTGGATGGCTTGTGTTGATAAATGACATGCAGTTCATTTTAAAACGTGTTGTATAATGGAGAAAATTCTGTATTACTGTTACTAAAAATAAAGCTGCATCTGATTATGCTATGTTAGCTACTTGACAAAATAGTGTTTCTCTGAGGCATGGTAAAGCATGGTACTCGCAAAAAAAATCAAGAAAATTAGATTTAAACAATAAGACTAAACGTGTTGAGCTATATAACAACAATTAGTTTTCTGTCTATAAATATATCAAAACAGTTGTCCCCTTGTCTATTAAAACGTGTAATATATTAAAGCGTCTGGTTTCTAATGATGTTGTTAATGATATGGTGTCAAAGACAGTCGTTGTAAATACAGGAGTTCCACAAGGTCATGGTTTCTACAAAATAAAACCAGAAACCGAGGCAGACCAAGGGTTAATGCGGGTAAGACGCAATTGACAGGCGACTCCTCACACGTCCCGGAGCCTTGGTTAAAATAGCAATTTTCTCACGATTTACAAATAGCTGGAAACATTTACAATATGTAAGTACTCAAGTGAACAAAATATATATAACACTGGCCTAGTGGTTTTTGGATATTTTACTGCAAAAATCTTACATACTGCACCTTTAAATTGAAATTTGCAACATGGTAACAATGTTTTGAGTAAACATGTTAGGGGTTTCCATTTATTTTCTGTGTGTGTGTGTGTTTTTTTTAATTCACAAATTCAAAAGACTATTTGTTACATGTGGGTTTCAATTGCTGTCTTTATTAATAAAAATGTTCAATTAATTTAAAATCTTCTCAGATTAATTTGAATTTCTCTCTTCTTCATTGAAAAACATAACAGTGTATTCCAAAGAATGTGTGTGTTTGTGACATCAGGACACAAATTTGTATAATGACATAGGTATTACAAGGAGAGGGTGACTTATGAGGACATTACCCCATGTCCCCATTTTTCAAAAGGCTTATAAATCATACAGAATGAGTTTTTAAAATGTGCACAGTTTCCTGTGATGGGTAGGTTTAGGGGTAGGGGTAGTGTAGGACGATAGAAAATATGGTTTGTACAGTATAAAAACCTGTTACAGTTGCTGGATATCAAAGCACGACAAAGATGAAGATGAGGATACGAGTAATACTTTAATTAAACACAGGAGATTCCAACAGGGTGGTGACAGCATACAAACGTAAAAGAGAACGGACAAGGAGTGAAGGAGAACACTGGGTATATATATATACATACACACACACACACGAGACTAACAAAGGGAACTAAACAAGGTGATGAGTTAATTAACAAGACACAGGTGGATGAAAATAATGGTGGATGAAATAAACTAATCAGACTGGGGAAAAGGGGAAAGGGTACCAGAGGAGGCAGAAATGAGCAGGCAGTTTGAGGAGGTGGGGGAGGGAGGCTGGGAGGGAACACAGGAGACACAGGGCTGGACGGAACCAGCGGGGAGACGGGCAGGTCAGGGCTGGACGGAACCAGCGGGAAAGGAGACTTAGGGAATTAACCTCCTCAAACACATCCAATAACTCCAAAAATGTTTCAGTGGTAATAGCGATCCCATCCACCACGGTGAGGTTGTGGGCAGGGCTCTCCTCCCAGCCCTCGAACTCCACTAACACTCCCTCGGCAGCACACGATGTAGTAGGCTCACGCACCTGGTCAGACACACCTTGGGTCCTCTCCTCAGGTTCGGTCTCGTTCATCCCGGCAGGTTGAACTCCACGGTCGGCGGTGGGCTCTCGTCTCTCCATTGGGCACGTAGTTGGTGGCGGGTGGTTGGTCTCTGGATGTGGAGCGGTGCTGGTGTCATCCTCAGCAGGGCAGATGGTGAACGGAGAGTTGTTGTTCACCAGCACCCACTCCACGTATGCGGTGAAGTCCTCCGTTGGACCGCCCGCTGGAATGCGTGCCTTGGACCGCTCGCTCAGGCCGGTGTGATAATATACACAGAGCGAGCGGTCCGGGAAGTTGGTCTGGCACGCAAGCTGGAGAAAGTCACTGGTGTGTTGTTCCAGCGAGCAGTCTCCCTGCTCCAGGCAGAGAAGCTGGACAGCGGGAAAAGCCATGAGGGGAAAAAAGGAACTAAAAACTGAGAAAAAACGCCGCAAAAAAAAAAAAAAAAAAAAAAAAAAAAAAAAAAAAAAAACACTGTATTGTTCCGTTCTTCTGTTACAGTTGCTGGATATCAAAGCACGACAAAGATGAGGATGAGGATACGAGTAATACTTTAATTAAACACAGGAGATTCCAACAGGGTGGTGACAGCATACAAACATAAAAGAGAACGGACAAGGAGTGAAGGAGAACACTGGGTATATATACACAAGACTAACAAAGGGAACTAAACAAGGTGATGAGTTAATTAACAAGACACAGGTGGATGAAATAAACTAATCAGACTGGGGAAAACTAGGTCACAGGGAGAACAGAAACAAAAGACATGTGACAAAACCATTACGCCTATGGAATGTCCCCACAATTCACAAAAACAAACGTGTGTGTGTGTGTGTGTGTGTGTGTAACCAGTCGTGAGTCAGAGGGATTTATTTTTTATTTTTTTTACCGAAGACAGGAAGTCGGGTTTACCCTTCTTGAGAGCAGCCATGTTTCAGATAGTAGAGCAATCCATTGCAAAAAATAGCATTTTGCACATTGGCAGCATAAAGGTGCAAACACTAAAGGGTTCACATTTAAAATATAGATAGATTTATTAATTTCACATTATGATGAGGCATGGATCTAAACGCAAGCTGTTTGTAGATTTATTAAAGAAAACACTGAAACACAAAAGAAACCAAAATCAGAACACAGTCCAAAAGATAATCCACAACATGAAGACAAAATCTGAGCTCAAACTTAACAGTCTAAAATAAGTTAAAGCAAGAACAAGTAAAACCAAAAGGCACAAAAGTAAATGAGGGGCTAAAAAAGACACAGTTGATATAAATGGGTTAACTAACAAGACACAGGAAGTAAATACAGGAAGTGATACTGAAAACCAGGGAGATAAAGGCAAACTAAGAGTCATAAGAAGTAACAAAAGCAAAGACAGGTTTGACATGACAATTATGCATATTTATAGCTATAAAATTCAGTTGCTCATAAGTATTGTGAAAATATTTAGGTCTGATAGGTTGTGAACGAACATCTAAGCTTCTCACTTTTATGTAGCAGTTTTTATATCTGATTATTCATAAACTGTTCCTGTTATGATTTGTTGTGTGTTGTGTGTAGTTAGGGTTCTTAACCAAATGTGCAAACAGGATGTGTGCAGGTGTGAAGAAGTGTGACTTGAGATGAACAGTGAAGAGGAACACTGAAGAAAGACCCTTGGTGAATTTAAAAGAAAGAAGTCAGATTGAACTATACAGTCCTTTGATCAAACTACATTTACAGGCTTTAGGAAAAGCTATAAACCCTGCTGAACAAAAACAATGTTCATTTATCTAAAATATTACAGCAGTTTTATGTTGTTTGACTTTGCTGTGTTGTTCTGGGTGATGATGACGACAGTTTCTCTCCATCTGTGGTTATGAGGCTGAAGTCACATTCTCACACAGTTTAACTTCCTTTATTTAAACACCCGCATGGGCTTTTCTGTTTGCTACGATGGCGTTTAGGCTGCTCCTGTTCATTTATCTTCTTAAAACAGGTACAAAATGTAATCTTTTTACTATGATAAATAAACCTTTGATTAATGATTATTTTTCTGGTGACAATCACTGATGTGAAAGGAGGTTTTAAGATTCTTTCTGGAATTAACTTTTAATTCTTCGTGTAGTTTATCTTAGTTTTTGACTATTTGTCTTTTTTGACAGATTAATCGAGTCTTATTGAAATGATTTTGACTAAAACAATTAACAGACTAAAACAATTCAAATGTATTCGAATAATAGGCTATGGTTTAATAAAGATCTTAAAAGGTGTTTAAATGAGAAAAAAAGCTGCCTTTTTAAACGGTGATAGGGAACTGGAAGGAATTTAGGGGTCAAATTAAGAAAGCTAAACTAGCATATAAGTACAAGATTGAAAATAGGTTATATACAAGCAATGCTAAGAAGGCATGGGAAGGGCTTAATAGTATTATGGAAAGAGAGAGAAGAGGAAACGTGTGTTCAAGGTGTACTTTCTGTAGAAGATTTAAATGTTTTCTTTACTAGGTTTGATAGGTGGGAATGTACTACCGAATGTGAGAGAATATGTCTTAATATTCTGGCATATGAGCCTTTAAGCTCAAGGAGTAGGAAACAGCAGCCAGTCTTGCTAGCATTAAGCCAAATAAAGCACCTGGCCCAGACGGGCTAAAGGGTCGTGTGTTAAAAGTTTGTGCTTTTCAACTAACTGGTGTCCTTACCCGATTGTTCCAGCTTTTGTTAAATTGTAAGGTGGGTCCAAATTCATGGAAAGAAACAAAGATTGTTCCAGTACCTAAAATATCTAATGCCAATCGGTTAAAAGATTTTAGACCGATAGCTCTAACTTCTATGTTGGGTACATGTATGGAACGAGTATTAACAAGGCATATTTGGAACAGTGTGATTAAAGATTTGGACCCCCTTCAGTTTGCCTATAGAGGAAAGAAGGTCTCCGATGATGCTATTATAACCTTATGTGATTTTGTAGCTGAACACATTCAGCATACTACAAATTACGTTAGGATTTTATTTATAGATTTTAGCTCAGCTTTTAATTAGATTCGGATTGATATTCTTTTGCAAAGATTAATTAATTTTGGAGTGAATGGTGATCTTATTTGGTGGATTAAATCCTCCTCAAAGAGTAGTTGTTAATGATATGGTGTCAAAGACAATCATTGTAAATACAGGAACTATTTTATCACCTTTACTTTTTTTGTTGTATACAAATTAATTTAAGATCCAGGATTCATATTTTAACTTAATTAAATACGCGGATGATGTGGCACTTGTTGGCACAGTTGAGTAAAGCTGGAACAGAAGGAGATACGCTGTATTATAGTTACATAAATTTGCTTCAAAACTGGTGTAAATTGAGTTCACTGGAGATAAATATGAATAAAACCAAGGAATTGATCATTAGTAGAATAAAGTAGATTTTTTTGAAAGGTTAGAACCTTTGATACTTGATGGATATCAAATTGAGACGGTTGGAAGTTTTAAATATTTAGGAATATTTACTGATAGTAAACTAACATTTGCTGGAAATGTTGAGTATGTTTTTTAAAAAGCAATGCAGAGATTATATCTTATTAGGAGGTTACAACATTTTGGTGTGAGTCAACATATTTTAGAGATGGTTTAGAAGAATCTTGTCGAGTGTGTTATATGTTTTAATATGTGGTATGGATTATTGCCAGTTAAAGAAAAGCAAAAACTAAATTGGTAGTGCAATTGTAGGACAACCACAAAGACAATTGAATGAAATCTATCAAACAAGAGTCAAACAAAAAGCACAGGTTATTATTGAAGATTGTTCTCATCCTTTGAATATTAAATTTCAGCTTTTTTTTAGTTTTAGACAACCTCAAGCAAGGAAAAATGTGTATCAGTGTCATTTGTGCCAACTGCTGTTAGAACTTTAAATACTGGGATCTGAGTGTGAGGAGTGATTGTGTTGTTGTTTTTTATGTGATTTGTGTGATGATATTGAATGTATTTTTGTGGTGAAGCCAAATGTCCACTTGTGGACAATAAAGTGACTAACTAACTATCTAACGGGAATATGGACTTTATTTGGTCTTAACTTGGTCTTCAGCTCTTCTTTAAAGAGAAAGATCTTTATTTTCCCTATTATAAATAACGTACAAAGCAAATTAGAAAACAGTTACTAAACTTTGTCCTTTAATCAAAGTCTTATTTTCTCTCTCCTCAGGGTTCAGTGCTGAGATCTCTGTGTTTGTGCAGACGGGAGATTCTGTTCAACTGGATATACAGACACAGGAACTACCAGAGTTTGATCTTTTATCCTGGACAAATGATAAATCAGACAATATAGTTAAATATATACATGCATCTAAAACAGTAAAACCTCACCCTTCCTACATGGACAAAGTGGATTTCAATAATAAAACCTTCTCTCTCACACTGAAGAACATGCAGAAGACAGACAGTGGACTCTATACAGCAAGAGCAAGTGGACTTTCAGAGAAGAATATTGTTACATACAGAGTATCTGTTATAGGTGTCATGTCATTTATATTAAATTATATTAGTTTTATTTGAAAACAATAAAAAACAATGTAGCACAGCAAAATGCTTTATCAAAAGAGTTTTTGTAATGTAATGATTTTTTTCTTTAACTTTAACCTGCTATACATATTTTATAGTATTCTTATGTTCATTTCAGGAAGTCTGAATGAAATGGTATGGATAAATTATGTTTGGTCCTGGTTTACTCAAGTTTTGAACTGGAAATTTTTAGCAGAATCTGTGCATGTAACCTTAAATGTTTTAATATGTGTGTGTTTCAGATGAAGTGCAAGATCCAGTTCTGACTGTAAACTCAAGCTGGTCCAGTCCTGACCCCTGTAGCTTTACATGTAAAGGAAGTAACATTATTATCAGCTCCATATATAATAGCAGCAGCTGTTCTGCAGAAGAAGAGTCTTCATCTGAAAAGTACACTCTAAGACTGAACTGCAGTGATGACTACATCATGTGTATCTATAGCAACCCAGTGAGCTTGAAGACTGAAATAAAGAAGGTTAATGAACTCTGCACTGTTGATAAAGGTACATATCCCCTCCATCCTGCAAATACACACAGATAAAGAAACAGTAAATGAATGAAAGAATATTTTACAGTAAATATGATGTGCCAGTCTTCATGTTACACATCAAACACTGGACTGAAATTCCTGCTGATTTAAACCTCAGTCTGCGAAGATTCTTATCTATCATGTCTATAAACAGGAATATATAAAGAAGCATCTGAAGCATTTACCCATTGGATCATTGCTATTGTTTGCCTATTGGGTTTGTTGGTGCCATTGATCGGCTTCTGTTTTTACAAGAAAAAAAAAGGTACAGAGCATCTAATCCTGTATTCGTTTTATGACTCATCATAAAGAATTTTAATAACACTCAGCACTCTTTCATATTGTTTGATAGTGAACAGACCAAGAGTATTTCTCTGCCTGAAATCAAAAGGCATGCATCAAACGTTTCTTATTTTGTCAGTGAAACAGCCCAACCATCATACAGTCTTTACACAAAGGTTAACATTCCATAGTAATGTATTCTGCTTTAATTAAAAAAAAATAATATTTTTTTCAGAATATGATTTAATTTTAACATTTTTTTCTGCACAAAAGACTCTAGAAGTGCAGTTTTTTCCTTGTGTTATTTTTAGAGATCAGCGGAAATCAGTTTCAGGAGGTTTTAAATGTAAAACACTTTGCATGTAGACAATGCAGGGCTACCTTAGTTTTTTTTTTTTTTTTTTCTCCATTGAATAACTGTGTGAATGAAATATTTAAATCTTTTGTACACACACACACACAATCATTATGTCTCTGGAAAGTCCCTGTAAAACATGTTTTATGGGGACTTTCCATAGACATAATAATTTTTAAGCTATACAGCATGTATATTCTATCCCCTAACCCTAAACCTACCCATCACAGAAAACGTTGCTGAAATGTGTTATTTACTTATTTACAGTTTTTCACTATTGTAATCACATTTTGCCATCACTATTTAATTTTAAATGGTCCTGTGATGTGGCATTGCCTAATTGATTTTTAGAAATAATTACACAATCTCTCAGTTAACATGATGTTATAAAAACTACATTCACAATAATTATAAAAGAATCAGCACAACGCTGTTTAAAATAGATTTTAGCATGTCACCTTGCCAGCTTCCTATGTATTTCATGTTACTACCCACAAGCTTAGCACTTCTGCTTTTAACACTTCTGCTTGCCCTCTGATTGGATGATTATGAGTGCATTTACTGTAATCATACTTTCCATTCATTTCTCAGTCTTGCCCCATGCTGATCATACGGTTGAATATAAAGCTAAATATTCCTTTGGGAAGTTCCAGATGGAAATAACGATTTTCATCAGTTTTAGTTATACAAGAGAGAGCAATAGGTAGAATTTTAAAACATGTTTTAGAGCAAAAAGTTCATATAATGTGTTCTATGCTTGTACACTGAAAAATGTGGTCTTGAAAATTGATATTCTATTTTAAACATCATAGGTGCCCAGCAGAATGACCAAACATTATATGCAGAAGTTGACGTAAGTTTCACGGGCCTCATTTATAAAATGTTGTGTAGAAACTGTCCTACATTTGATCTTACAATCATTTCTCAAATGTGCACAAAAACGTGTGTACGCTTCTCTTCCAAATGTAAAATTTATAAATCGTAAATGATCTTGAAATTGTGTGCAGTTGAATGGTTTCAGAATCAGATCTCAGCCTTGTAAACGCCCTCTAATTAATGTCATGAACATATAAGAGCAGCAGTCAACGTCCATGCTTTATTTGAGAATTGTGAGCGTCAAGAATTGCTTAGATTTGCAAAATCCTACAGAACTCCAGCTCTTTTTCACAAGGAAAAGTGTGTATGTCTGCTTAGACCCTGACGTGGCACTACTATGTGGGGAATAATATAATTATAATATAACTGCACTGCAAATAATATAACTGTCTTGGTGGAGATTCTCGTCTATACCGTAGATTCAAAACTATAAATCAAAATGTATTGCATTTATGAAGAAAAAGTTCAGCACCTAAGGCTCTATCGCTATTGCCTCAATGGTGTACAGTGTCTTTGGGTGGATTAGGACTGTTTGTGATTTGGACTTAGTGATTTAGGAGTCCTCTTGACTACTCCTAACGTTTCACAGATTTAGGAGCTAGTTTTAGTGCTAAAATGCATTGTGAAATATTCTTAGAGCAAAAATGTAGGACTGATACGGCCATTATTTTTAAGAGCCTTAAGATGTTTTGTGAATACGGCCTCTGTTCTTCTGTTAGGGAACGTGTGTGTTTAATGAAGCACACAACAGGAGTAGTCGTTATCTGCAGCTGGCACTTTACGTCTTTATCAAAAGAAAGCAACGCGGATGGAGCGGAAAGAGCTGAAATGAAGCACGTTTGGCTCTAGATAAAAAGATCAGAGAAACGACCCTGAGCGCTTGAATCGCTCTGTTGTTTTGACGCGCTGCTCACTTTAAACTGTAGAAACTGTAAATAGCGCAATTATGTCCAGCGGATGGAACTATTAAGCCGAGATCCGGAACTGGACCGCGGTCTGCCATTTGAACATCACTGCTCTAAGTGTAAACCTGTCCAGACGCATGTTTTGTAAATAAGGGCCCATAATACTTCTTCATTAGTCACAGATTCTTAATAAATGGTATCAAAGTATCCGTTCTCATTTGAAACATGCAGCCAGCATGTTTTGCATATCTAGGTCTACACAAAGTAGTTTTTGGTAATAAAATCCTGTATCCCTAGTATATAACCACTGCCTGCTCATTTCAGTAAAATCTGCAGTTTGACATTTTAATTGTATTGTGTCTGCAGGAGAACAAAAAGCCACAAAAGTCACTGGAGATGTTGGAGAAAACAGAGAAACCCCACTCAGTGTATGATGTTGTAGGAGATTCAGGAGAACCTGATGTTACCGTGGAAACCAACCACACCTCACCCAATCATGACTCTGTGAATCAGGTGAAGATTAAACAATTACTGTAGTCTGACTATTTAATTTGAAAAATGAAATGATGGTTAATTTGGATTAAATTTCTTAATTTGGAATAAAGGTGAAGACAAGCTAAACTGAACAACATTAGGCCTAACTGAATATGATAAAGTTGTAATACGTTTTTTGTTGTTGTTGTTGTTTGTTGTTTTTTTGTTTTGTTTTTTTGTGGGGGTGTTGTTGGAACTACAGTATTCACCAAATGACAATCTGTAGATGTTTAAATGATTTGTTGGGTAAAAAAATAAAAATAAAAATACATTTTTGTATGTCGTTTTTCAGGGTGCATCACTAACAGAGATGAGCAAGCCAAATGCACCAGCCACTATCTACTGTGCCATTCAGAAACAACCAAAACCTCCCAAATCTGACTCTGATCACACCATTTATGCTATGGTCAGTAAACCGCCAGCTGCCTATGAATCTGTACATCCAAAACCAGAATAAAATAACAAATATGATATAGGTGATGTCAAGTTTTCAGAAAGGTTGGTGTAAATATTTACAATGTGCCAGTTAATTTATTTGAAACATTTTAAAATGTAAATTCTTTTTTTTTATATATATAATAATAAATAAAAGCAGCAGCAAATGTATTTTTTAATATAAAATTTCAGAATTGTTGTACATGAGACTCAGACATGCAAAGTCTCACAAAGTTTCTGTAGATTTCTGTTAGAGATTTGCCAGGCAACATCTGACAAAACCACTTCCTGGAAAGCCTATATGTCAGCCTATTTTGAAGGGATGCTGAGGGCTTTCTCATTCACTCGCATGCCTCTGAAATGGACAATTTACTATTTTGAAAGTAATTTTTAAAAAGAATCTAAACAAAAATTTACTGTACCCGCTTTGCAATAAAGGAAGTATAAAAATAAATGTTCTTTATTTTTACAAAGTCATTGTTTTGGTTTTATTTTAGTTTGTCAGCATGTTTTGAAATTAAGTCAAGCTTGTGTTTAATTGTTCTTGCAGCTTTTACCAGAAAATAATACATTTTTTACTCATTTGTGCAGCTAAATGCAATTTAGCATTATTGAATGTCTTAGTGTATATTACAGTGCATATCAATGGAAGAAATTCCATTCAGAGTCCTGTACACATTGCTTTATAATGTGTGTGCTCTTTTTTAAACATTTTCTATTGTACCAATGTAAAATTCAGGGGCTGTATTTACAAAACATCTTAAGGCTGAAAGTAGCTCCTAACTTGCCGCTTTAGGAGAAACTCTTAAGAATAATGGGCATGTCAGTCCTAAATTTAGGACTTCTAAATTTTTGTTAAGAGTATTTCACAACTCGTTTTAGCGCTAAAACCAGTGCCTGTAAAATATGTGAAAAGTTAGCAGTAGGACTCCTAACTCACTAAGACCAGCTAAGGACCAGCATAAACCAGCTTCCATGCTTCAAAACATACCTAACCAGCTGGTTTTTCAACAGGGCCAACAGCCTTAGGGGCAGATCGTGGACCTTTCCCGATCCTGTTCCCCCCTTCTCTCTCCCACTTCGCTGATAATGTCTGATTACCTGTGGCAGTTGTTTTCATGAGTTCACACTTACAAATGCTTGAATAGAGTAAACGAGTAAAATAAGTGTATTTGGCGTGCTGTCCGAGTAGAGGCTCTGAGCTCAGAATTTAGCTCAAACCCAGAGTACTCCCCGCATCCTGGGAACAGGAACCAGCCGAGAGTGAGGGGACATTCTAAAACGCTTAACGTGAAAACACTTAACTTGAAAAAGCTTAACGTGGCTTAATTTACTAAGACAGTGCTATTAACAAACCAGACGTAAACACCATACTAATAAAGCATACTATGTACAGAAAAGCAGATGAGCCCAGAATATGAACGCAATGCATTTAATTACACGTTCCTCCCATACCCTTCTGAAACCTTAAAATGACATGGTCTTGTAAGTGCATATGAAGTGTGCCATTTGGGACAGGGGAGTGAGAGTACTTCTCCTTTCGAACACTCCATGTACCGTCCAGGTTAATTGACCGACACGGTGCAAACGAGCAATAAAAGCACAATCATTCCTGCATTACTTTTTTTTAAATTGGCGGGCGCCCCGTGCCGCCGCCACCACCAAGATGTCGCCCTGGGGTGCGTTTCCCGTACAGCGACGTAACTCGCTGCCTCACTACCATAGTACGATGCGTCGTTGAACAAATCAACTAGCTAGTCACGACTGTTTCCCAAAACCGTAGTGTCGCAAACCTGTCGTTCAGCCACGTTGGTGAATGACGTCACGCAGGTGGTGAGTAATAACTTCTTTAAATGAATCAGTTTGAGATTGAATTAATGCTAGATTTTTTGCTATAAATTACGGACATGGCATCTGAGTATTAAATCTTGTTTTTTTCAGTTATTTTGCTTTATTTACAGATTCAATCATAGGCTCGTTCTTACGTACTAGAGCACGTACGCACATCTTCAAAAACGGTGCTTTAAATCTCTTGACAAACTAAAATATGCAAATTACATTTGTATATATTCAAAATAAAAGATATACATTGTACTTAATGTCAGCTAGCTTATTTTGCTCAAGATAACGATTTATTAAGTTCACATGTCAAAGAAACTATGCTTCTTACCACAGCTCGAAAGCTGTCGCTCCAACCACACAAGTTCGTGATGCAGTTTGTATGGGATTAAATTCCCGCCTAAAGTATTGCGGTCAAGGATCAAAAAATAATAAGCATGAATCAAAAATTTAAAAACACATGTAAAAATATATTGCACAAACTGAAACAAATAATGCAAAATGATCAGAATAGCAAACAACGTGGTCATGGATCAAAATATAATAAGTGTGAATAGAAAAATTAAAAACATTTAAAAAAATTACAAGCATGAATCAAAACTTTAAACACATTAAAATTATATTGCACAAATCTTAAACTTGTGTTTATGTGCTCTTAAAAGTTGTTTTCCTTGCTTTTATTACTCTAGTTTGTGCTCTCTTACATTTTCTGCTCATATTTTACTCTTTTATGCGCTTGTGCTGCTTTTCTCTTTGCTCTTCTTTCTACATTCTGCTTTTCACACTTGCTTTTCCAAATGTTGCAGTTTGAGATTCATGTAAATTAGGGTGGGCTTAAGCGTCACCATTGGTCCACTAGTTCTCGATTGACAGCTCCTCCTCTAGCCAATCAATCGAAGAGAGGGAGATGACATCACTTCAATGCGACTCATGGCTATGACTATACTATGACTGCAACTCAACCTGTCACCAGTATATATGTCTACCTGGACAATCTTTTATTGTTAAATTCACCATCCTAATGACAACCTGTCACAGTTGTGCCTGTCTGACGATACATCACTGTTATATTCACCTTTAATGCGCCTACTACTGGACCTGGCACCGCAAAACACAACTGCCACTATGCAGCGGCCTCACAACGTCACGCTTATGTGTGCCTGGCTCGTCTATACCAGTTATATTACTATTTTACTATTTTATATTACTATTTAGGCTTTCCTGTAGCTCAGTGGTTAGAGCATGGCACTAGCAATGCCAAGGTCGTGGGTTCGATCCCAGGGATTGCACATACTCAGATATAAATGTATAGTATAATGCAATGTAAGTCGCTTTGGATAAAAGCGTCTGCCAAATGCATAAATGTAAATGTATTTAGATATTTTTAGTATTCATACAATAATAATAATATATGCTTGCTTGTTGCCTTTTCAATTCCTGTTTTATGCACAAGAGAATATAACATATGAAGCCTACCTTACTAATAGTTATATTTGCTTGTGAATTACAGTTAAAATAAGATATGCCATCACAATTGTTTAGATCATTGTATATTGCTCGTAATTGTAAACTGTCTGCATATTTTGTCATGTAATGTTTTCCTGTAAACAGATTTATAGATTTTGTCTTCCATGTACAGCATGTCATTGACAAGGGTGTTGGTTTTATGAATTTTATTGCATTTTAGCACTGAGATTATAAAATTATAACGTTAAGCATAGCCTATCACATGAACAAGTGCGTTTTCCCCAATATTAGAGCGATTGCAAATGTTTATTGAGCTGTTATATAAATCATAAAGGACGTATCGTAAAGGAGTATCAAAAAAAAAAACAGAAGAATAGTGTGTTGTGCTGTGGTCATATGTCCCAAAGATGAAAGGGACCATCCAGACTTTCATCAGTGCAAGGTGCAAAAGCAAACATCTGTCATGGTACGGGGGTGCATCAGTGCAAACGGCATGAGTGACTTGCATTTGTGCGAAGGTACCATTGATGTGGAGGCATATATTTGGATTGTACAGAGACATAAACATGAAGATGACATCTTTCCTGGGAAGCATGACAACAAAGCCAGGCCTCATTCTGCATCTGCATTCAGCAGAGTGGTTTCTAGACACGCTACACTGTAAAGTGAATGTGACTGACTGCCTGTCTTCAGTCCAGATTTGTCTCCTATTGAAAATGTATGGTCCATCATGAAAAGGAGAATCTGTTGTCTTGTATCAGGTGAGACTAGGCAAAAATTCCACTTGCACAACTTCAACAATTAGCATCCTCAATTCCCAAATGATTAAAAAGTGTAATTAAAAGGAAAGGTGATGTGACACAGTGGTAAACATTTCTCTATGTTACAGCCATCAAAACCAAAATGTGTTTATATTTACAAAATACAATAAAGTTGTTCAGTGAAAACATTGGAAATCTTTTCTTTGTACTTTTGTCAGTTAAATAAAGGTTCAAGAGAATTAACAAACCACAGATTCTTGATTTTATTACATTTTACAAAATGCCCCAACATTTTAGGAAATGGGGTTTAAAGAAAATGAAGTAGAAAATAAAGTAGGCCTTTTATATTTTGATCCCATAAAAAAAATGTATATATTGTATATATTTCAGTCTGTAAGTACATAAAAGTCTGTCTGTCACACACTAGATGGCGATGTTCTTATTGTATCGTGTAAATGCACAGTATTATTTGAACATTTGAATCTGTTGGTAAAATGGGAAACCTTGTTTTGGAAACCTGTTTGAAGACGGTTGGCTCCACTTGGACATGAAAATAACATACTTCAATTTTAAAAATGTCACTGGTTTTGTCCAAACTGCAAAAATGAATGGGCAGATCAGTTATGGGTTAATTATCATGTTTATGAACAGCTGTAGGCTATCTTTTCCAGCTACCATTACAAATTGTTTTGAAATGTTTAATTTATTTATTTTTTACAAAAAACTTTACATTTAATGAAAATATTTTTCAGACACATTGATATATTGCAAAAAAATAAAATGAGTGAGCAGTACAAATCCTCAAAGGTCTATAGTATGTTTCATTTATGTAAACGTGTGTACATGGACACCCAGAAACCAACCAATTATGTAAAAAAAAAAAAAAAAAAAAAAAAAAATATATATATATATATATATATATATATATATATATATATATATATATATAACTAACCAAATGCTGAATGCAAAATGAACGCTGTTAAACATTTTAATAATATCGGTTTACACATTAATTTGGAAGCCCTAAAGAATACATACACAACTCAGTTCTTAAATTTACACACAGGAATAGGCGTCATAGGTTTGCCAATCAGTAACTGCTCCTCTTCTCTTGTGTCAGTCCCATTCTGAGCAGTTGTCTCTTTAGGTCATTCTTAGAAAAGTCAAATCTCTATCCATAACTATAAACAATTTCTACACAGACTATTAGACAGAACATAGATTAGGCCAAAAATTGTCAAGAAATATTGGCAACATGGAGTAAAACCCTCATATACAGTGGTGCTCAGAATTATTGGCACCCTTGGTAAATATGAACAAAGAAGCTTGTAAAAATAAATCTGCATTGTTTATTCTTTTGATCTTTTATTTAAAAAATCTAACCTTTCATTGAAGTAAAATAATTGAAAATGTAGGGAAAATCTCTTTATGAAATAAATGTTTTTTGTGTTTAAGTCTTCCACTTTTTTCACAAAACCTATTTGCTCTCTAGAATCCCAGTCAGTTTGGGTTAAAATTCTTTAAAAAATGTAGTATTAGCATTAGGCTTATAAACACTGAATTAATACCAACATATGAAATTAAATTAAGGACATGCATCAGAAAAATTGGGAATGTTGGACAATAAATATATGAATATAACAGCTTGATTTTGCAGTGTTGTCTAATGTCCGTTAAAGCAAAAGTGTCCAAAAGTGGGAATTATGCGATAACGGACACAGTAATGCCTCATTATAAGATCGTTATGTTTGTATCGTGATCCATTAAAACGTACAATATAGCCTATTTCAATTCAGACCTAGATACTATTATTATTATTACTCCACTAGGTCTGAAATATATTGTTCGCTGCAAACATGATGATCTTAAATTTATTAATTATTAATTTACTATTAATAAATGTGTAAAGTTTCATAAAATGGAAATACTCAATAAAGTAGGCTAACTACGTTACCTCAGATGGTAAGAATGGTTGGATTCCACAACTGGTAAAATAAAACATACATAAGACAATACAACATTTACTGTAGGTGCCATAAAATTTACTGATGATTTCATTTGAAAAATGTTCTTTTGCGCATCTGATTTGGCAGTGAAATTTGCCGTTTTTGGGTGTGTAAGATGTGAAGGATTCTATGGTCCAGTTAGTTCCGCTGCTCGTGAGGCGTGTGTTGCACAATCGCTCCAGCAGCTTCGTTCAGCTCTCACAACACTCGGTTCTGCTCTGCTTCATACTACAGTAACGTTAATCACATCCATGGACATGATTTCTTCCCGAGTCCTATCCCTATTCTTTTCCACCGACCGTTGAGATGAAGACCACATGTCCCAAGATTCCGCACTTAAACTTAGCGTCATCAAGCTACGCCTTTGTTTTGAATAGACCTCTAGCGACCTCTAGCGGACAGAAAATATTACATAGTGCACCTTTAAGTTATCCGGGTACTTTTTACCTACTCTTTTATAAGTACTGTGAATTCGGACATACTGAAAAGTACTATGTGCTTTTGGATGCAGCCGAATGACCAGCTTCCCTTGTCCTGCCTCTTTTTTTCTCTTTGTCATGTTCACTCATTTAGCCCTTTGCTGAATTCGGAACCGCATACTACATCTGCTATTGCTGCCATATAAATATATTAAGAATAGAAAGAATAGTCTACTAGTATACAGTTCCGAATTGAGACTTTGTCTAGACCTCTTTTGACTTGTGCTCATCTATTCTCTAGTGCTTTTCACCCTATATATTGTGCTTCGTTTCCTTGTGTGTTTTCTGGATTGTTTTGTGCCTGTTTGTTCTGTGCTATGCTAGTCCTTGCTATAATCTCTGTATTAGTCTTGTTGTGTCTCTATGTTGTTTCAGCTACCTAATGAAGTTTTTCCTTTAAAAAAATTCAGGCTCAAGAAATGCAGAAAACCAACAGTGACGATCAAACATCGTCCAGAACGGGTGAGAATAATCTAAAAAGTTAACAGGCTAAGATTATGAAAAAGGCTTTTATGAAATGCTTGTTCTATAAGCTGTAGGTTAGTGAATGTTTTATTGAATTGTCTTTATTTTAGTAATGATTCTGCTAAGCATGATTATTCAGGGGATATTTAAAAATACCACTTTTTACATGTATTTCATAAGGTTCAAAAACACACACATAAACGGGAGATAACCTACCCAACATGATGTACTGCACAGTAGGACAACACCAAAAACCTAGACGCCCCGAAACAGATCGTACAATTTTTTCAGTGGTGTGCAAACAACCAAAACCAACCACCATTTCATCTGAGGACACATAAAATGAAACTGTGGCTGTTTGTCACATGGGGAAGTTTCACAAGGGCTGATCTCAAAATGGCATCCACTGATCTCAAAATGGCATCCTAATCTTACCATCTCTGCCTTATCATAGCAGAAATATGGCAGGTATGGTAGAAATAATAAGAACAGTATGCTATTCTGAAATTCAGCCAAGGCTGTTTGTCCAATTCAGGTGTTTTCTCTCTCATTGGTGTAAGTATGTTGGTTTCAAACATCCAGATCCAAACTTTTTTTGTGTGTGTGTGTGTGTGTGTGCTTGTTTTTATGATTTATGAGGACACAAATTTGTATTATAACATGGGTATTACACTGGTATTATGATGTAAACATGTTTCTTGAGTCCTCATATTTAAAATAGCTTTTAAAACATAGTAAACAATGTAAATGTAGGTTTGTAAAAATGTAAATGTAGATGTAGGTACATGTAAAAATGCAGAATGTTTTCTGTGATGGGTAAGTTTAGGAGTAGGGGTAGTGTAGAGGGATAAAATGTACAGTTTGTACAGTATAAAAACCATTATGCCAGAATGTCCTCACTAAGATAGCAAAACAAACCTCTGTGTTTGTGTGTGTGTGTGTGTGTGTGTGTGTGTGTGTGTTAATATAACTTCCAAAAATAACCCCATAGTGAGTAATATTATGAAGTAAACCGTGTGTTAACTAACCCCAGTCTTCCCATGAAAATCAGTAGTATAAAACTGCAGATGGATAATAGGCTATTGGCCTCAATTCCCATGTTATATTCAATAATATTGCATTTATATTTAAACAGGTATAAAGCCAGACAAGCTAATGCGGTACATTTGAAAATCCAATATAGATTAGCCTAATTACAAGAGTCTTCCTAGTGAATTTTGACTGATAACCACTAGATGGAGACAATGTATTTTATTCATAGTTCTGGAGGGCCACAGCCCTGCGGAGTTTAATTTCAACCTTAATTAAATACACCTGAGCCAGCTAACCAAGACCTTCAGGCTTATTGGAAAACAACAGGTATATATGTTGAAGCAGGGTTGGGCAGTGGCTCTTCAAGGGGCTGGGATTCAGATTAACACTCCTGATTCTTTCCTAGCTCTCAACGCTGGATGGATATGTTAAGAAAATATGGCAAGAAAAAAAAAAGAAATTCTGATCCGAGTGGCTTATGTCAGGTCTTTTCTATTATTGGAATTAACTGCTCTGCTCTGCATTATTAGTCAACTATAGTTTCCTTTGTGCAGGGGCGTCGCTATGGGGGGGAAGTTAGGACGATTCTAAGGGCCCATGCACTATTGGGGCCCCCAGTCCCCAGAGATCTGTTTTATTAGTAGTAACAGTACTAGTAGTTATGTAATAGAAATTATAAATGTATAATCTAAAAATTATGGCTTATTTCTACATTTCCGGCAAAATTATCTCCTAGACTATGCATTTTGCGTTTGCGTTTTCAGGCTACCAAAACACTGTGAACAGCCAAAATGAATAAAAGGTTTTTAGTTGAAAACAGTGTCGTGTAAACAGCCCCTTAATCTGTCTGAGCGGTTTTTAAATCAACAGCACACACGTAAAATCAATCATCTGAATTGCATCATCTGATTCGTAATGGCCAAATCGCATACTCTCTTGAGTAGGCACTTATTTTAAATAAATAATAAAACAGCGCTAAAAAAGTATGTTCTATATAGTATGAATGTGTAGTATTGTTACAAACGAGTCTCCCGCACCAGATCTCTTGCACCGCTAGAGGGAGCTGTCACCTGAGTATTAACTTCATTTGGACACAATTTCCCATCAACCCTCATACCTGGGACTGATTACATTGCACCTGCCTTCAATCACACATCCACTCACTCTCACATAAAAGCTTGATGTAATTAGTACTGTCACGGTCACCATCTCTCTCACCTCCCCAAACTCTATTTCCCATCATCCCTCTTCTGCTCACCTGCTCACGCTCAGCAATCACCCGCACCTGATCATCATCACCTCATCACGCAAGCAGCATTTAAGCACACACATCACTCTGGCACTTTGTATGGTCTCGTTTGAAGAAGGACTCACTTACCTCTGTACAGTGTATGCTTTTTCCTCCAGCGTCTCCTTGATCCTCTGTGTCTCCAGTGTCTTCCTTGTCAGACTCTGATCTCTCTCTGCCAGCCAAAGTGTGTGTTCTTCAGCTGTGGTCATCCACGACCTCCTCAATCACCTGCAATACAAAGAACTGTCAGTATTTCCATCCATTATTGCATTACTGCTTGAACTGCTTTACTTACCTGCTTGTTTACATTACCTGCTTCATCCAATAAACTCTCATTCATTTCATTTTTACATTGTTGTGAGTCTGTTCCATAACAGTTTAATGTATTGGTATTAAAATCTATTTTTGATTCTTGAAATAATGTAATTTCTGTAGGCTATTAGATACTGTAAATTTAAAAAGTATGGCTATAGTGTAAGATTTGCAACATGGTAACATTGCTTTGAGTAAATATTATTTCCATTCATTTTCAATGTATGTTTTTGGCACTTTGTTTTTTTTTTTTTTTTTTTTTTTTTTTTTTTTTTTTCATTCACAAATTCAAAAGACCATTTCAGTTACATGTGGGTTTCAGCTGCTGTCTTTATTAAGTGTTCAATTCATTTAATGTAGTTCCAAACATAGGTTCGGAAGGAGCCTAAACATTCAGTCCTGTCAATCATTACGAGCGTATATAAGCAGCAGTCACTGTTGCATTTATCTACAAGAACTCGGTGTAGATTTCTCTTATTAAAACAAGTATGCTTCTATTCTGCTAGTTATGTCGAGTTTGGTAAGATCTTAAAGGTGCAATATGTAATATTTTTGCAGTAAAATATCCAAAAACCACTAGGCCAGTGTTATACAGGTGCTGGTCATATAATTAGAATATCATCAAAAAGTTGATTTATTTCACTAATTCCATTCAAAAAGTGAAACTTGTATATTATATTCATTCATTACACACAGACTGATAAATTTCAAATGTTTATTTCTTTTAATTTTGATGATTATAACTGACAACTAAGGAAAATCCCAAATTCAGTATCTCAGAAAATTAGAATATTACTTAAGACCAATACAAAGAAAGGATTTTTAGAAATCTTGGCCAACTGAAAAGTATGAACATGAAAAGTATGAGCATGTACAGCACTCAATACTTAGTTGGGGCTCCTTTTGCCTGAATTACTGCAGCAATGTGGTGTGGCATGGAGTCGATCAGTCTGTGGCACTGCTCAGGTGTTGTAAGAGCCCAGGTTGCTCTGATAGTGGCCTTCAGCTCTTCTGCATTGTTGGGTCTGGCATATCGCATCTTCCTCTTCACAATACCCCATAGATTTTCTATGGGGTTAAGGTCAGGCGAGTTTGCTGGCCAATTAAGAACAGGGATACCATGGTCCTTAAACCAGGTACTGGTAGCTTTGGCACTGTGTGCAGGTGCCAAGTCCTGTTGGAAAATGAAATCTGCATCTCCATAAAGTTGGTCAGCAGCAGGAAGCATGAAGTGCTCTAAAACTTCCTGGTATACGGCCACGTTGACCTTGGACCTCAGAAAACACAGTGGACCAACACCAGCAGATGACATGGCACCCCAAACCATCACTGACTGTGGAAACTTTACACTGGACCTCAAGCAACGTGGATTGTGTGCCTCTCCTCTCTTCCTCCAGACTCTGGGACCCTGATTTCCAAAGGAAATGCAAAATTTACTTTCATCAGAGAACATAACTTTGGACCACTCAGCAGCAGTCCAGTCATTTTTGTCTTTAGCCCAGGCGAGACGCTTCTGACGCTGTCTGTTGTTCAAGAGTGGCTTGACACAAGGAATGCGACAGCTGAAACCCATGTCTTGCATATGTCTGTGCGTAGTGGTTCTTGAAGCACTGACTCCAGCTGCAGTCCACTCTTTGTGAATCTCCCCCACATTTTTGAATGGGTTTTGTTTCACAATCCTCTCCAGGGTGCGGTTATCCCTATTGCTTGTACACTTTTTTCTACCACATCTTTTCCTTCCCTTCGCCTCTCTGTTAATGTGCTTGGACACAGAGCTCTGTGAACAGCCAGCCTCTTTTGCAATGACCTTTGTGTCTTGCCCTCCTTGTGCAAGTTGTCAATGGTCGTCTTTTGGACAACTGTCAAGTCAGCAGTCTTCCCCATGATTGTGTAGCCTACAGAACTAGACTGAGAGACCATTTAAAGGCCTTTGCAGGTGTTTTGAGTTAATTAGCTGATTAGAGTGTGGCACCAGGTGTCTTCAATATTGAACCTTTTCACAATATTCTAATTTTCTGAGATACTGAATTTGGGATTTTCCTTAGTTGTCAGTTATAATCATCAAAATTAAAAGAAATAAACATTTGAAATATATCAGTCTGTGTGTAATGAATGAATATAATATACAAGTTTCACTTTTTGAATGGAATTAGTGAAATAAATCAACTTTTTGATGATATTCTAATTATATGACCAGCACCTGTATATATTTTGTTCACTTGAGTACTTACAATATTCCAAATGTTTCCAACTATTTGTAAATCGTCAGAAAATTGCAATTTTAACCAAGGCTCCGGGACGTGTGAGGAGTCGCCTGTCAATTGCGTCATACCTGCGTTAACCCTTGGTCTGCCTCGGTTTCCGGTTTTATTTTGTAGAAACCATGGAAACGCCAAAGACGCTTTAATATATTACACGTTTTAATAGACAAGGGAACAACTGTTTTGATATATTGATAGACAGAAAACTAATTGTTATATAGCTCAACACCTTCTTGATTTTTTTTGCGAGTACCATGCTTTACCATGCCTCAGAGAAAAACACTGTTTTGTCAAGTAGCTAACATATAATCAGATGCAGCTTTATTTTTAGTAACAGTAATACAGCATTTTCTCCATCATACGTTTTAAAATAATTCCATGCCATTTATGAACACAAGCCATCCAACATTTAATATTATATTCTAAAATCGATCTAGCTTACTGCACTGTGTCTCAAACAAGTGTCTCACAGCAGCCGCGAGCGAACGCACAGAGTAACGTTATAACATCATTTTCAACACGCTCAAATGTATCTAATATGATAAACAGAGCTGTGTTACTTCATACTCATGACTGGAAAAGCGGAAGTGGCGCCGGCGACTGTGTCATAATAAAAGTTCCGCTGCTCGTCAGGCATTCTTTTGCACCGTCCGTTGAGGTGGAGACCACATGTCCCAAGATTCCGCTCTCAAAACTTGGCGTCATCAAGCTACGCCTTTGTTTTGAATAGGCTTCTATTACATTATTATTACATACTGCACCTTTAACACAAGACCATCTGTTGTATGACGTTTACAGATCAAATTTTCAAGTAAAATGGTAATTGTTCTTCTTTTCATGCCATGAAAAATTAGCATTTCTTATACATCACCAAAAAGCTGTTGTTAAAAAGTTGGTCTTTCTCTATATTCACTGTAAAGCTAAGGTTCTAAGTCTTAAAATGTCACCCCTCTTTTGCCTGTTCAAACAGGTGGCAATGATTCTTTTAGATATACAAAGATGGTGCACTCATATTAGTTATGAATGGTAGAAACTGCAAAGGCATAGGACTAAGAACCAATTGGTAAAGTCTTTGTGTCACTGCGTCTGCCAAGCTCTGGTTTCTATACAAAAGACAGTGTTCTGAGACGCATGAACTGCATTTGCTCATTGGCTCATCCAGCCCAAAATGCACTGAGCATAAGAAACAATATTTTTGGGTTAGTTCATATCAGATTTGTTGCGGAATTGAATCATGTTATTTAAATATGCTTGCTGTTTTTGCAATTTCAGGATTTTCAAATATATAGGACTTCTTCTTGGGTGTCCAAAATAGCTGCCTGGCGACATCGCAAATTTGACTGCCAAATGTGAACAGAATTTCCTTGACCAAGTCTTCACTCCTACCCACTGCTGAGTCTCTTAGCCTCGCCCCAAACACACCCATCTCCGCTCCTCTCCATTTTCCTCCTCAATTTTTCCCAGCCATCTCCGGTGTGGCCCTGAGCGTGAGGCTGCCTCCACAACAAGGAGCTGCTCTGGCTCCTCCTTTCTTCCTATAACACTGAACTTAGGGAGAGGCTGCCTCCGCAAACAGTGCCTGCCTCTGCTCTAGCCTTCACTAGCTATCCACTACCTACATCAACTCAAATGCCATCTTACACCCTCTTTACAGCTGCCCTAGTACCAACCTTGACCCACAACAGCGCTACAGAACTTCTGCTTGTTCTCATGTTTTAGGAGCCTAAACATGGTTCGCTGGACTTTTTGGCCCATATATTGAGCATTCCAAAGATCTCAGATCCTTCTAAAGAAGAACCGATAGCATCTCGGCTGGTGGTCCAAGTAATGAGCAGCCATTCTATTTTTATTGTTATTTTTAGCCCACAGAAGTTTCAAAAATGTATTTTCCTTCTGATCCCCTTTTCGTCAACAATAATAATACTCCCAACTCTTTTGAAACATTGGTTCCAAAACACTTTCCAATCAGACTTCAGTTCAAACCCGTCACACATACTCAAGCTCATCGATTACCCATTCACCAATGTAGTTGCTGCCTACCTGTACCGCATGAATCAATAACTCCACCTGCTCTCCTCCTTTCCTCTGCAATTGCAGGATTTCCACCTCCACCCTAAAAGCTCCATCAGCCTATCTCCATTCAAGTGGTGCAAGACTACCTAGCATGGGTTTCCCTTCAAGCTCTCCAGTTAGACTTTTATTTCTCACTGCCAAAGCAGTGATTTCTCCCCTCATTAAAAATAATCTTTTAGCAAACACCAAAGCTAAATTTTCCATATATTGTAATTATTTTTCACAGCTTATAATAATTAATTTAATGAGCCCATTGTTTCTGGTGTAAATTAATACATTTTTAGATAACTGAGTGATTTGTATATGTACATTTCTGAAATACATTACTTGGACACAGTGACCTCTGATAACAGACCACACTAAATTGTAATGTAGATACATGAATTTCTGTAAAGCTGCTTTGAAACAATACGTATTGTGAAAAGTGCTATACAAATAAATGTGAATTGAATTTTACTACCACAGCAGGTATTTTGGCCTGTGCTCTTGCAACTGCTTTCAGATTAAACTTTATTCCCCATTCCCACAGCAGTGATTTTGGCCACCGCTCCAGCATCAGGTTTCAGACTAAAACATTCCCCCATGCAGCAGCAGTGATTCCAGCCACAGCTCTCTTAACAGCCATCAGACAAAAACATTATTCCCCACTGCCGCAGCAGTGATTTCGGCCACCACTCTCGCAACACTCTTCAGATCAAACATTATTCCCCACTGCCACAGCAGGGAGGGCTAAAAAAGACACAGTTGATATAAATGGAGACACAGGAAGTAAACACAGAAAGTGATACTGAAAACCAGGGAGAAAAGGGCAAGCTAAGAGTCATAAGATGTTACAAAAGCAAAGACAGGTTTGACATAACAATTATGCATATTTATAGCTATAAAATTCAGTTGCTCATAAGTATTGTGAAAATATTTAGGTCTGATAGGTTGTGAATGAACATCCAAGTTTCTCATTTTTATATAGCAGTTTTTATATCTGATTATTCATAAACTGTGCCTGTTAAGACTATTGTGTGTTGTGTGTAGTTAGGGTCCTTAACCAAATGTGCAAACAGGATGTGTGCAGGTGTGAAGAAGTGTGACTTGAGATGAACAGTGAAGAGGAACACTGAAGAAAGACGCTTGGTGAATTTAAAAGAAAGTTAGATTGAAATATACAACCCTTCAAACAAACTACATTTACAGGCTTTAGGAAAAGCTATAAACCCTGCTGAACAAAAACAATGTTCATTTATCTAAAATATTACAACAGTTTTTTTGTTGTTTGACTTTGCTGTGTTGTTCTGGGTCATCTTTGACTTTATAAATCTTTAGGGGTGAATTTCTTCTCACATGAGCTCCAAATTTATTATATTTGCACTTTTCCTATTACAGTAGTCCCCTTGCGATCATGATTTGAATGAGCACAAGAGCTAATCGGAGTTTGATGATCTCTCAGGAAATGATGGTTGAATGACAGTTTCTCTCCACCTGTGGTTGAGGCTGGAGTCACATAACTTAGCCTCTTATAACTTCCTTTATCGAAAGACCCACATGGGCATTTCTGTTTTCTACAATGGAGTTTAGGCTGCTCGTGTTCATTTCTCTTCTTAACACAGGTACAAAATTTAATCTTTTTACCATGATTAAAAAAACTTTGATTAACTATTTTTTTTAAGTGAAAGGAGGTTTTAATTTTTTTCTGGAATTAACTTTTAATTCTTAGTTTAGTTTCACTTTGTTTTTGTTTATTTGGCAGTCTTTTTTGACAGATTAATCAAGTCTTATTGAAATTATTTTGGCTTCACTTCAAAAATGTTAAATGTTGCCAGGATTTTATGCGATTTAACTGATTTGTTATGCAGCAAAAATCAGTGTTCATAAATAAGGGTAATTTAAAGGTGACATAACCAGATTACATCACATAATGGGATTCTATGATGGAATACCCATAAGCCCTTGTACAAATAATTTGATCATCATTATAATGGTGGTGGTTAGTCTGTAGAGTTGGTTGAGGATTTGGGTTGGTCTTTATTTAATCTTGAACTTGGTCAACTCATCTTTACCAAGATTTTTTTTTTTTTTTTTTTCTATTGGGTATTGTATGCTACAAAGCCCATTAGCAAACAGTTACTAAACTTTGTCCTTTAATCAAAGTCTTATTTTCTCTGTCCTCAGGGTTCAGTGCTGAGATCTCTGTGTTTGTTCAGACGGAAGATATTGTTCAACTGGATATACAGAGACAGGAACTACTAGGGTCTGATATTTTATTCTGGACAAAAGATAAATCACAGAATATAGTTAGGTATATACATGGAGCTAAAGTAAATCCTCACCCTTCCTACATGGACAGAGTGGATTTCAATGATAAAACCTTCTCTCTCACACTGAAGAATGTGCAGAAGACAGACAGTGGACTCTATAGAGCAAGAATAAGTGGACATTCAGAGAAGAATATTGTTACATACAGAGTATCTGTTATAGGTGAGTGATGTGTACTGCTTAATCTATGATGTAACTGCATATAAGATCACGTTAATTATATTCATTTTTATTTGAAAACAATATCAATTATGTAGAGCATGACAGAATGCTGTGACAAAAGTTATGATGATGATGATGATGTTTGGGCCTGGTTTACTCAAGTTTTAAAACTGGCAAGTTCTCTGTGTATGTGGCCTTAAACATTTTAGTATGTGTGTGTTTCAGATGCAGTGGAAGCTCCAATCCTGACTCTAAACTCAAACTGGTCCAGCTCTGACCCCTGTAGCTTTACATGTAAAGGAAGTAACATTGTTATCAGCTCCATCTATAATAGCAGCAGCTGTTCTGCAGAAGAAGAGTCTTCATCTGAAAACTACACTCTAAGACTGAACTGCAGTGATGACTACATCATGTGTAACCATAGCAACCCAGTGAGCTGGGAGACTGACAGAAAGAAGGTTAATGAACTCTGCACTGTTGATCAAGGTACATATTTTATCCATATACTTGCTTATGGAAAAATACCCCAGAAAATAAATGAGAGAATGTTACTAAACACTGATCTGAAATGCCTGTTGGTTTAAATTCAGTGATTATTTTTGCACTTATCTTTTATGTCTAGAAATACCACAAGCTGATTTGTTTCAGTCAGTTCATCCCTCACTGTTTATCCCCCTTATTTGCCTATTGACAATGAGTTTGTTGGCATCAGTGATTGGCTGGTGTCTCTACAAGAGAAAAAAAGGTACAGAATGTCTATACACAAGAGTACATTTGTCTGAAAATAAAAGACTGTACATATGTACTGTATGTCAAATGCCTTTTAAATATTTTACAAAACATATAATGATCATTTATTTGCATAAATCTTATGAACTCATGCCATCCATTAAGCATTTCAGCAGTAATAAAAACACTTAAAAAGTCCCTACATAAAGTTTGACATCAAAATGTAATGCAATCCTACTTTTTTCCAGAGTGATTTTTGAATGAGTATATGACTGGATTCATTTTGTTCTGACCCAAAAGCAGTTTTGCCAGTCCTTTCACTATTTTTCACAGATCAGTTCAGGTTTCAAAATGTAAAAAACATTTGTTTTCCTGTAGCATGGAGACCATTTCCAGATTTAACTATTGACTAAATGTGAGTCAAATTAAATGTTTGGCTGGATGAAATACGAAATACGAAACTGGCATTTTACATTAATATTCTATTCTAAACTTCATAGGGGCATTGTTTTTTTGTTTTTGTTTGTTTGTTTGTTTGTTGTTGTTGTTGTTTTTAATTTTTGAAACTCTTTAGTCTTTCTTACAGAAAAACAGAAGGATCAATAATGTCTCATGTTCAACCATTAAATTATATAACCGTTCTATTTAATACACTGTAAAAACTCCATTAAATCTAAAGCATAAAACTGGCAGCTGTGGTTGCCAGAAATTTACCATAAAAATACTATAACAATATTTCCAGTTTTACAGGATGCCTGTATATTTTACAGCTTAAAACCGTAGTGATATAATGTTAATATACCTAACAAAATATGCCTTTTTTTATCTTAAAATGTACCAATAACCACCATAATAATACAGGTGGTACAATAGAAAGTCACATGATGAATCAATGTGACTTTCTATTGAGTCATGAGTCAATACACATATATAGACAGTGCACAGGGTCACACAAACACAAAACATAATATACATGACACTAAAATAATGAACTAAACAATAACTAAATAACATAAAATGCAACACAATGTATTTTTCACTACTGTACATTACATACAAATTTAAGAATAAGAAAAAAATATTTATAAAAATGTAATCATATGTGATGTGTAATGCAGGGAATTCTGGGAATGCCCTTTTTTTACACATGAAATTTTATGGTAATTCATAGTTTTTACTCGCAAAGGCCACTAATTTCCATAGTATTTTACATTAAATTACATAAAATCTGATGTTAAGCTATTTACAGGTTTTCACCCGAATATGTTTGTTAACACTATGTTTGTTAACTAATATGTTTTACTGTAGCATTTTTAAAGTATTTTTCTGTAAAAATTACAAACATTTTTTGTATGAACACTTTTATTCATATATGGATGCTCTAATTATTAAAGTTCTAAATGCTAAAATTAAAATGCTAGAATGATATTTCTTAAAATTTCAGTTGTTGTGCTTTCAGTAATAAAGATATGTAATAAACATCCTTTAATCTATTGTATTTGAAGAAAGTCTGATGAGATTTAGAATGTTTACCCCCACTTTTCAGATCATTCCTACACCCCTGACCAGCAGAATGAACTTACAGTCTATGAAAAAGTTGACGTAAGTTTCATATTTCTGTCCTTTATTAACCACTGATGTGCTTGAGTCTGATATTGATTGGATTTTATCTGCAGGAGACTATTAAGCCACAAAGGTCGCTGGATATGTTGGAAAAATCAAAAAATCTTTCCACAGTTTATGATACTGTAAGAGAACATGGAGCTCCTGATGTTACGATGGAAACCAACCAGACTTCACCCAATCATGACTCAGTGAATCAGGTGAAGATTAAACTGTTACTCTAATTTTTCAAAAAAAAAAAAAAAAGTCATTTGGCTTCAAGGTCTTGACATTCAGGCACATGAGAACCTGTAGATGTTTAAATGATGTGTTGGAAAAATGTTGTAGATAATGAATGATTTTGTTCTTCTTTATTTCAGAGTGCAACACTAACAGAGACGAGCCAACCAAATGCACCAATCACTATCTACTCTACCACTGAGAAGCAACCAAAATCTGAAACTGATCACACCATTTATGCTGCGGTCAATAAACAGCCAGTTGGCGATGAATCTGTACATCCAAAAACGGAATAAAATATAATAAAAGTGGCCTTTTAATAAAGCTGAACCGTTCGGGGCTTTTGCACCGGAGGAACCTTTTCATAGTTCCTAGAACTATTGGCTGAAGTACCCGGATTTTACTGGGTTTGCACCGCAGGAACAAAGAACAATTTTAGTTCAAGGAACTCCTTTTAGGGAACTATTCAGATAACAGTGAGGCAATGTTGTTCTCAGTGAAATAAGCAGCAAGTACATTGTAGTTTGAAATTATTCATGGTGAATTTGTAAATAAATCTAAACTAGACTGTCTGTCTTTTTGTAAATAATGTATTTTTAATTTGTTACACATGTGGCTCAGACAAGAATGCAAAATCTCACATAAATTCCTTAACACCTTTGCAGTCAACACCTGAAAACCACTTCCTGGAAAGTATGTTAGTCTATAACAGTTTTTTCTTCACTTGTATCTGTTCTTGTTCAGATTCTTTGTTTTTGTCTTTTTTGTAGTCTGTCCTTATGTTTTGAATTTGTGTTTAATTGTTCTTGCACCTTTTGTTCATTTGTGCAGCAAGATTCTAAGACAATAATGCTCAATTGCAAGTGTATTACAAGAAATCACAGTCACATCTTTTGATAAATATTTTCTGTTGCATAAATGTAAACCTCAAGCATTCAAGTATTGTCTCTAAATATGTAGTAGGTACTAGGGCTGGGTAAACAATATCGATTTCTCGATTTTAATCGATTCTCATTTTTACGAACGGATATCGATTCTTAAATCCCAAGAATCGATTAGTCTATTCTGTTTTCAGTTGATGAACAGAACATGTAGCGCGCCTCCCATCCAATAAATCGCAATAATCTTTGTGCTTTGTTACTTTTGATATGAAGCAAAGTCTCAGATTTCAAATGACATCCATCTTATTATGAGATTCAAAAAATAAATACCGTTTTGGCGCTGTTTAATGTGACGAGACAGATCGCTTTAGCGCCTCAGTTAAAGAGAAGCGGCAGCACGGAGCGCATGTGAACATCCTCTCCTCAGCTTTAATACCAGTTACAGCGCGAAATAAACATGAATAAACATCTGAAGGTATGTTAAAATATACAGTACAACTTACTGAAATCCGTATCATGTCTCATGTAATGGCTCAATCAGTGTTTCAACCTCGGAAAGACGTCATTAAAACAGCTTGTAAACAATGTCACGTATGCGTCACATTTACCTCAGACAAACATATTCAGTGACCATAAACTCATTAGTCAGCTAGAAAAGTGAACTCTAGAAAGCAGCATTCTGATAAATATAGCTATGTACCGTTACACAGTCATTATAATGTTCTTTAATATTTAATGCATGTTTGAATAAATCAGTAATGACAGCCACGATTTAAATGTTTATTTAAAAAAAAAAAAAAACGAATTGGAGTAGAAATATGATTATGACATTCTAAACTTTATTTATTATTTAAAAAAACATAATTGAGTGTAATTTGTGTTTGTATATAAATGTTAATATTAACCTTCAATATTATAGTAAAGTATACCAACTGTCTCCCATGTGTAGTTTACAGCATTAGTTGAGAGATTTTTTTCCTCTAGAAAATTTGCCATGTACTGTATCTGATATACTACATCCAAAATAATCGATATTGAATCGAATCGTAATCTAATCGAAAGCATGTTAATCAAAATCGAATCGAATTGTGAAAATTGTGTTAATACCCAGCCCTAGTAGGTACATTTCTGCACTACATGGCATTGTACATATTGTATAGTGTAAGTCTGTTTGTACAGTAGGAGGCAGTGTTTGTGATTGTATTGGGGCCATCAGTTATGGATTGATTGTTAATGAATTAATAGCCATATATTTCCATCTTGATGGAAACCATATACCTGTCAAGGCCTGAGTACTTTTTTTTTTCTTTTTCTTTTTTTTTTTTTCCTTTAGGCACACAAGCATCAATTTGCAATTAACATTAGTTTCATTGTCTTGGTTAGTTTCTACATGGTTTTCTTTGTAACTGTTTGCCTGTGTTCTAGTTAATCATCAGATGTGCTATGTTCACGCCATGTTGTAATGACCGTAATTTCAAGATGACACCATGTGATGCACTGAGCTGTTAGACTGTCATGGTTTCTGATTAGTTCACACATGTTCACTATTTCGTGAATGATCAGTTTCAGTGTATTTAAGCCCTCAATATTTCTCAGTTCATGTTTCTTGTGTTACCGTCAATGTTTAGTTGTAGTTTAGAAAAGAGTCCAAGGAACTTCTTCTGGTACAAATAAATTAAAAGGCCTTTATTCACATCAAGGCTTTTTAATTTTTTGTACCAGAAGAAGTGCCTTGGACTCTTTTCTAAAGTGCAAGTATGCAGCATGTTTTGTATCTCTAGTAGTGTTGTAGTACTCGAGACCGGTTTTAAGACCAATTTTTGAAGGTCTTGGTCTTGTCTTGACCTCGTTCTTGTCTTGGTCTCAGACTAAAAGGACTCAGGATTTTATTTCAAGACCGGTCAAGACCACAACTGCTGGGATATCACTAAATTGTCATTGCATTGTCTGATTTCTTTGTTAACATCATTAATTCGATTGGATCATGTAAAACGTCCTGCTTTAAATGCAATCAATAACTTATTTCTAATTTCATTTATTTTGTTGTGCCTGAGTCAGAAATCAACAAGAGATTGTGTCAAAAATGTCACCAAAATTAATACAAATGCCCACAAAATTCAAGATATTATTGCAAAAAAGTACTTTGATTTTGAAAGATTTTGATATTTATATTATAAAATATGATATAATTAAGCAATCTCACAAGAAAGAGGGCTGTTTTCTCAAATAAGAGCACAATTGCAAACATGACATTTATTTTTTGATATTTATAAAACATTAATCTCAACATTATTTATGCATTTGTAATTGTACCAATTCAGATGCAACTTCTGTCAACTATGCAGTGTAAAGATGAACTTTGTTGTTAGTGATTTCAATTGATTGGTAACAGCTCTATATAGTGTCTTATTATTCTAACTGTAATTATTGATTAAAAATAAGACATTTCTCAGGCAGTAAATGTGGATCTTTCAGATGAATTTGAAGAGTGCTAGTCTGGTCTTGGTCTTGACTCTGTCTTGCCTTGCCTTGGTCTTGGTCTTGTCTTGGTCTCAACCCCCCAAAGTCTTGGTCTCGACACACTGGGGTTGGTCTCGACTTGGTCTCGGTTTAGGTGGTCTTGACTACAACACTAATCTCTAGGTCTACAGAAAGTACAGTTTTTTTGTAATAAAAGCCTGGAGTATCTCTGTTAGTGTCTGTATATGAACACTGACCGTTCATTTCAGCCAAACCAACAGTTTGACATTTTAATTGCATTGTGTCCGCAGGAGAACATCAAGCCACAAAAGTCACTGGAGATGTTGGAGAAATCAGAGAATCCTCACACAGTATATGATGTTGCAGGAGATTCAGGACAATCTGATGTTATCATGGAAACCAACCACACCTCACCTAATCATGACTCTGTGAATCAGGATAAACAATTACTGTACTCTCACTGAATTGCAGTTTCTTTAAAAATGACATTATGGTTAATTTAGATTAAATGTCTTAATTTGGAATAAAGGTGAAGACAAGCTAAACTGAACAACTTTAAATGAATATGATAAAGTTACACTAACAGAGGCGAGAACCAAAACCTCCCAAATCTGAAACCGAGAACACCATTTACGCTGTCATCAGCCGGTATGAATCTGCACATCCTAAAAAATCTGAATAAAACATAATAAAAGTGACCTTTCAACAAAGCTGAACCCTTTCAGTGATTCAGTGATATATGACGTGTTCAGGAAGTCAGTGTTATTCTCAGATGTGAATAAGCAATATATTTACCATGTGCAATTTGCTAGGTAATTTATGGTGTGTTTAAAATATTTGAGTATATAAGTCTTGTCTTATTTTTAAGTAAAATTGCAGAATTCATGTGGCTCAGACAGGAATGCAAAGTCTGGATAGATTTCTGTTAAAGATTTATCACTGCTGGAAAGGAGAGAGAAAACACAAACAAAACATTCATACAGAAAAAAAATTACATTTGGATCCATTTGCTGTACATAAATCAGCACTGGCTGCCAAATAGTGAAAAAAGTTTGACTACAGCCTTTAGTGGAATAATGAATCTTCTCTAATGCAAGATGGTACATAAGATCTCTAACCCAGTGACTTACTGAAAGTCATTTTGAGGAGAATTTAAACAAAAATGTTCTGTAAGGAGCTGCTTGGTACTAAAGAAAGTATAAAATAATATATGTAATAAACTAATAAAATAAATGTATCTTGTTTTGTTTCTTCATGAAGTCTGTCTTAATGTGTTGAACTATCTATCTATCTATCTGACTGAATAGATCTGTGCAGTATAAAAATGTTCCATTTGGGACGATTCTGCTATTTTTAAATTCACACACTAGATGGCGGTGTTCTTATTGTAAATGCACAGTACATCATTTGGAACACAACTAGTCGTTGGTACAGTGGGGAGCCGTGTTTTGGAATCCTGTTTGAAGATGGTTGGTTCCACTAGGACATAGAAATTACACACTTCACTTTTAAAAATGTCACCATGGTAACACTTATTTTGTCCAAATTGCAACATTGATTTGAATGTATTGGGCGGATCAGTTACGAGTAAATTATAATGTTTATGAATAGCTGTATATTTTCCAGCTACCATTGCAAATTAGAATCATACAGTAATTTTATTATTATTATTATTTACATTTAATGACCATTTTGTTCAGACACTGATATACTGCAAAAAATAAAGTGAGTGAGCAGTACAAATTTGAAATACAGGGGAGTCCTGAAAAGTCCTAGGTTTGCTCATTTTGGAGAAAAAATGATAGATTCTCATTTGTTTAATTCAAATTTCTTTAGAGAGTTTTTATTATTATTATTTTCCACAATTGGGCAAATGAGCACTATGGAGCACTAAACACTCATGTAATGTGTGTTTCATTCATACTCAAAGCTAGAGGGGGCGCTCTCACAGGAAGTCCACAAGAAAGACCTATACACAGTAAGTCATAAAATGTATGACCTTCCAGGAAATTCCTTTACATAGACATACAGGTGTTGTGTTTCACAAACATCTGGTCATATAGTGTACTAGGTAAAATATTCCAATCCTCTGAAATGATAAGTAAAACTATCATTCATCATTTACCTGAGGTCTGTGTACTCTCAATTCGGGTGTTTGGGTGGTGCCCAGTGATACCTGTAGATTACACATTGCTTTATGATATTTTTAAAAAAATGTGTTATTTGTGTTATGCATTGTATAAAGAGATATATAAATGTATATACAATCAAAAATAAATATTTGTTATCAGCAAAATCCTATAATATCAGCATCAACATACTGTAAACTATAATGACTTTATTTATTTATTTATTTTTTACCAGTGGCATTATGTATGATCTGAACATTGCCTGTGATGTTATTATTAGTGAGCACAGGTGCTGTAATATGGCTTTCACTCTCAGCTGCAATGCTGACATTCAGGCCATCATGAGATCTGGAATTGTTCTTTCAAGCATGAACATCTAGATGATATTAATATTGAACCACTGTACTCACATGAACTGATTTAAATATGTTTTTAGTACATTAATGGATCTTTAGTCTTGAGAGCAGTTGCGTGCACCAGGGGAGGGCCGGGGGGCTTGAGCCCCTGCCCCTTTGATCGCGAAAGTGAAAGTATCCTTTGCGGTCGCATCGCGGTGCCCCCGCGTTCCCATTTCTCCCTCCCCCGGAACGCGATTTCTACCGAAACATCCGAGACTAGTCGCTACTGAAACAAAGACGCTAAAATGCAATCACTTGCAAAAGAGCTTCTTTTTCTACTTATTGTGAAATTGATTTCTTTATATTTGCTATTGGTATTATCCACACTGCACTGATGTGTTTATTCAACTATGTGTGGGCCTATGTAAAATTTGTTTATTTGTAGTGCATTTCAAATCAATCTTATGATTTAAAAATGATTTGTTTCAGCCTTTTTTAGTGTACCTAAACACAGTCGGCTTAGGGAAAAGTTGGATAGGTGTGCAGCGCAGCGCCGCTTTCATATTCAACATGCAGCACAGGTCATTTTTTACAGGGTATTGTATAAAGCTCTAAAACAATGTTCATTTATCTCAAATATTTGTGTTTTTTGACTATGCTGTGACGTTAAGGGTGAATTTCTTCTCACATGACAACAAGGTGTTTTAGCCGAAACATTTTTTGCATATTTAAAAAAAAAAAAACATATTTGCACTTTGCCTGTTAGTAATCCCCTTAGTCATGGTTTATATGAGCACTGGAGCAAACTGGAAATGACACATATTTTTTTATCTGGTCCTGAGACTGGTCACATTACTTCTGACACATTCAATTTCCTTAATTAGAAAGACCCCTACAGAAACAGGTATTTCTGTTTGCTACGATGGCATTTAGGCTGCTCCTGTTAATTTCTCTTCTAACTGACAACACAGGTACAAAATTTAATAATTATTTTACGAAGATAAATTAAACTTTGATTAATGTAATTTTTATTTTTATTGACAATGACTGAAGTGAACGACAGATTCAAGATTCTCTCTAAAAATGACTTTTTTTCTCTTTATGTTTATTTGCCGCTTTTTCTTGAAACGATCTTGGTTTCGTTAAAAATGTTTTACTAAAATGTTCCCAGGATTTGATTAAATTTAAATGATTTGTTACAGTAAAAATTAGTGTTCAGAAATAAAGAAAAATAACCAAATCATGCTACATTGTGGGATTGTATGATGGTGGAATACCCATTAACCTTTGCACTTGTGTAATTTGATCAGCATTGTTTTGGTGGTTAGTGTTATTGTTGGTTGGGAATTTTGACTTTTTTTGTACTTGAACATGGCTTTCAACTATTCTTTACAGAGAAAGATCTTGTTCTTTCTATGATAGGTACTATGCAAAACACATTAACTAAATTGAAATTCCAACTAAAACCTTTAGCCTGTAGCAGATTACTGTATGAAAACAGTTACTAAACTTTGTCCTTTAATCAAAGTCTTATTTTCTCTCTCCTCAGGGTTCAGTGCTGAGATCTCTGTGTTTGTGCAGACGGGAGATTCTGTTCAGCTGGATATACAGACACAAGAACTGCCAGAGTTTGATGATTTATCCTGGAGAAATGATAAATCAGAGAATATAGTTAAATATATACATGCATCTAAAACAGTAAGACTTCACTCTTCCTACAAGAACAGAGCGGATTTCAATGATAAAACCTTATCTCTCACACTGAAGAACATGCAGAAGACAGACAGTGGACTCTATACACCAAGAATAAGTGGAGAATCAGACAACCATATTGTTACATACAGAGTATCTGTTATAGGTGAGTGTGGTTTGTATTGCTTATATGATGTAACTCCATGTAAGATCATGTCATGTTCCGTTTGTTTAATTTGAAAAGTAATGTACGTAGAGCACAACAAAATGCTATAAAAATTTTTTTAAGATTTTTACCCATCCTTTTTTCCATTGTCCATTTCTCTATTCATATAAAGATTTAAAAAAAAAAACTGCTGCACATATTTTAGTTGTTAGTTGTTTAGGTGTTAGTGGGTTGGCAAGTTCTAGCACCTTTGTATGTGGCAAAGGTCTTTAAAACTTTTTAATATGTGTGTTTCAGATGCAGTGGAAGCTCCAGTTCTGACTGTAAACTCAAACTGGTCCAGTCCTGACTCCTGTAGCTTTACATGTAAAGGAATTAACATTATTATCAGCTCCATCTATAATAGCAGCAGCTGTTCTGCAGAAGAAGAGTCTTCATCTGAAAACTACACTCTAAGACTGAACTGCAGTGATGACTACATCATGTGTATCTATAGCAACCCAGTGAGCTGGAAGACTGATAGAAAGAAGGTTAATGAACTCTGCACTGTTGAACAAGGTATATTCTATCCACTTAAAAACACTCACATATGAAGAAACAGAAAATGAATGAGAGAGTGTAACTAAACACTGCTCTGAAATGCCTGTTGGTGTAAAATTCTCTCTGGGAAAATCAAACTCTGTCTGATTTTTTTTTTTTTTTTTTTTCAATTAGCGTCATTTCCCTTGTGGTTTATCCTCCTTATTTGCCTATTGACAATGAGTTTGTCAGTGATCGGCTGGTGTCTCTACAAGAGAAAAAAAGGTACAGACTGTATCAAATATAATGATCATATTTATTTGTGCAAGCTTATCAACTCATGCCGCATCCATTAAGCATTTTTAGCAGTAAGAAAAACTCTTGAACAGTCCTTACTTAAAGTTTAACGTCAAAATTGACTTCCTACTTGAGTATACGACTTGATTCATTTTGTTCTAACCCAAAAGTTTTGCAAGTCCTAAGAACTGAAACTACTCTACTTACCTTGTACATTTTTTTTCACAGATCAGTTCAGGTTTCAAAATGTAAAAAAAAAAAAAAACGTTGGGTTCCCACAAGATACTTTGCCTTCGCAAAACATTTCAAAACTTTTTATTTGCAAAATGTTTTGTGAATGCAAAGTTTCTTAGGAGAACGCAAAACATTTGCAAGAGAATGCAAAAGCATTGAATTTTTATTTCTCCATCTCATTTTTTTCCACCACCATGTCCCTTTAGGACAGGGGTCTCCAAACTCTCTCCTGGAGGGCCACTGTCCTGCAGATTTTAGCTCCAACCCCAATTAAACACACCTGAACCAGCTAATCAAGATCTTACTAGGCATACTAGAAACTTCCAGGCAGGTTTGTTGAGGCAAGTTGGAGCTAAATCTGCAGGACAGTGACCCCCTTGACAGCAACATAGTGTCGGCCCAGATCCGGCCCACATCTGGTCTGCATGTAATCCATATGTACCAGATGTGGGCTGGATCGGGGCCAGACTATGCTGCTGTCTTAGAGGATCGAGTTTGGAGACCCCTGCTTCAGGGGCTCCGTATAGTACTTGATATTCTATCACCATCACAATATCCCTGGATAACTTTTGGTTCACTATACGTTTGTGTTGTTTTTTATTATATGCACTTACGCACCAACATTTGATGCAGTTTTCCTTGCTACCTGCAGTTCCAACTCATGACCGAGATCTTTTATCGCTATCTTTTAGTTTCAAATGATCTGTAAATCCAGTGTCGAACTGGGCCTTGTTTATAAAACTATAAACACTGATCCCGAGGGCTCGAGCAGCCACAGAAAAACTTGAATGAAAAATTTGATTGCAACTATCAGACACAAATTTATCCTTATTTTGATAGTTCATTTAAGGTGGTTTCTATGGTTATTTTAATGACAAATGTCTCAAATCTCTCAGCTCCACTGGGTTCTTTGGGAGCAAGGTTGTCATTCCCTCACAACCAAAAACACACTTCTTTGGTGATATTGTTAATTTCATGGTCTAAAAACAAAGTGACAAATCTTCCTCGAGCAAGTCAGAATGCATGAAATTAAAATAAATAAGTCAAAAAGCATGAAATTGTTAGTATTCAGAAGGAAGAGGATTCAGATTGCAGGGTTATACACTTTTGCACTATTGGGATACAGGAGATCAAGGGGTAACAAAATAGCAGCAAGGGCTAGACTGGATAATGTCCACAGCCAATGATGGCCTCAGGTAGCAAGACAGAGTCCATGGAATGGTAATGCCCAGCCAAGAGCAGTCTGCAGCACAGAAGGTTAAGGAGGATGGCGATTGGCGAACGAGACAGGGGAGCAACGGGCAGAGATGGCAGGTGAGGTGGGGAGAAGGGAAAGGGAGATCAGCGGGCTGGAAGTCCAGCAGCCAGGGAAACAGGGAGACTGGAAAAAAATAAATAATCTGAAGCCAAGCCACAAGAGATTAAAAAAAAAAAAGTAAACAAAAAACTTTTAAAAAAATGTAGAAAAAGAAAAATGTAATTAAACTGGATAAAATTAAAAATGAAAACAAAGCTGTAAAACAAACAGAGCTCTAACAGGGTACCAAGAGGGCAGGGTGACAATTGACAATTTAACTTATGGCAAACACAACACAACAACATTTGCTTAAGCACATGGCAAACGAACACACGTCACATGCCAAAGCGCGTGAGGGGACAAACAAGAGCCATGAGCTCCAGACAAACAGCGGTACAAACACAAGGCAGATCAAACTGCCGTCCAGCATTAGACATCCCCTTTAAAGTTCTAAATGCTAGAATGATGTTTCTTAAAAGTTCAGTTTCTATGCTTTTAATAATAAAGATTTGTAATAAACATCCTTTATTGTATTTGAAGAAAGTCTGATGAGATTTAAAATGTTTTCAGATCATTCCTACACCTCTGCCCAGCAGAATGATGAACATCCAGTCTATGAAAAAGTTGACGTAAGTTCTGTATTACTATCCTTTATTAACCACTGATAATGGATGCTTGAGTCTGATACTGAATGGATTTTATCTGCAGGAGAATATTAATCCACAAAGGTCGCTAAATAAGTTGGAGAAATCAAAAGTTTATGATACTTCCACAGTTTATGATACTTTAAGAGAACATGGAGCTCCTGATGTTACGATGGAAACCAACCAGACTTCACCCAGTCATGACTCAGTGAATCAGGTGAAGAATAAACTGTTACTCTAATTTTACTACAAAAAAAAAATTATTTGGATTAAAGGTCTTGACATTCAGGCACATGAGAACCTGTAGATGTTTAAATGATGTGTTGGAAAATGTTGTAATGAGTGCAATTGATTTTGTTCTTCTTTATTTTAGAGTGCAACACTAACAGAGACGAGCCAGCCAAATGCAGCAGCCACTATCTACTATACCATTGAGAAGCAACCAAAATCTGAAGCTGATCACACCATTTACGCTGTGGTCAATGAACCGCCAGATGGGGATGAATCTGTACATCCAAAATCGAAATAAAGTATAATACTGGTCATTTAATAAAGCTGAACCCTTTCAGTGATTCAAATAACAGTGAGGCACTGTTCTGAGTGTAAATAAGCAGCAAATACATAAGTTGAAATTATTCATTGTGAATATGTAAATTAATCTAAACTAGTCTGCCTTTTTTTTTTTTAAATAAAAGCAGCAGTAAATGTAGGCTATTTTTAATGTAAATTTGTTGCACGTGTGCCTCAGACAGGAATGCAAAATCTCACATAGATTGTTGTGGGAGCTGAACGAGGCCGCCGGAGCGATTGCTAATGAGAGACGAACGCAACACACGCCGCGAGCAGCGGAACTTTTATTATGCCACAGTCGCCGGCGCCGCTTCCGCTTTTTCCAGTCATGAGTATGAGGTAACACAGCTCTGTTTATCATATTGGATACATTTGACTGTGTTGAAAATGATGTTATAACGTTACTCTGTTTGTTCGCTTGTGGCTTCTGTGAGTCACTGTTGCATCCTGCAGTAAGCTAGATCGATGTTAGTATATCATATATATGCTGGATGGCTTGTGTTGATAAATGGCACACAATTAATTATAAATCATACTGTATAATGGAGAAAATTCTGTATTATTGTTACTAAAAATAAAGCTGCATCTGATTATGCTATGTTAGCTACTTGACAAAATAGTGTTTTTCTCTGAGACATGGTAAAAGCATGGTACTCAAAAAAAAAAATCAAGAAAATTAGATTTAAACAATAAGACTAAACGTGTTGAGATGTATAACAATAACTAGTTTTCTGTCTATAAATGAATCAAAACAGTTGTTCCCTTGTCTAATAAAACATGTAATATATTAAAACATCTTTGGTGTTTCATGGTTTCTACAAAATAAAACCGGAAACCGAGGGTAATGCGGGTATGACGCCATTGACAGGCGACTCACTCACACGTTCCTTGGTTAAAATCGCAATTTTTCTCACAATTTACAAATAGTTGGAAACAAAATATATAACACTGGCTCGGTAGTTTTTTGGATATTTTACTGCAAAAATCGTACATATTGCAACTTTAACAACTTTGCAGTCAACACCTGAAGTATGTTAGTCTATAACAGTCCTGTGCATATTGCTTTTAAATTTTTTTCCCCACTTGTATTTGTTCTTGTTCAGGATTGAACATACTACATTTGGGATGAAACAAAGATGATACAAAGCCAATGCACTAGATGTCATTGAACATATTGTATGTGTAATTGCACAGTAAAGTAGCTTACATAATTTGGGGCACAACTAGTCTTTTTGTTCCTTGTTTGGGAAACCTGTTTGGCTCCACTAGAGAAATTACACACTTCACAATTTGTGATTGTATTGGGGGCATCAGTTATGGGTTGATTGTTTATGAATTAACTCCTGTATATTTCAATCTTGATGGAAGCCATTTGCAGATTTAACCAAAATAATATTTTATTATTCAGTATTTAATGTTTTCATTAATATTTATTAATATTAATATTATATATATATATCTTTATATTTTATTTTTTGGCTTCACATAAACATTACCGATGTTGGCTGATATAATATTGGCTGATATAATCTGGGCCCCGTTTGACCAGGGCCCTTATAAAGCCATGACAACGGCAGATCCTGAATCCATGGAGGGAAAGAAGTTTCATATAAAAGAGGTTCTTTTGTACACTCCCTGGTTTTTCTTACTTATTTACATACTTGTTATACTAAACTATCAACGTTACTGTAGTATGAAGCAGAGCAGGGCGAATGCTGTTGGAGCGGAATGAGGCCGCTGGAGCAATTGGTAATGAGAGACGAACGCAACACACGCCTCAAGAGCAGTGGAGATCTTATTATGCCGCAATCGCCGCTTCTGCTTCTTCTGGTCAATGAGGTAACACAGCTCTGTTTATCATATTAGAGACATTTGACTGTGTTGAAAATGATATAACGTTACTCTGTGCGTTCGCTCAGTGGCTGCTATGAGATACTTGTTGCACATGATTTTAGAATATCATTAATAAATGCTGGGTGGCTTGTGTTGAAATATAAATGACATGCAATTAATTTTAAAACGCATTGTATGATGGAGAAAATGCTGTATTAGCCATTTGACAAAATTGTTTTTCTCTGAGGCATGGTAAAAGCATGGTACTCTCAGAAAACTAGATTTAAACAATAAGACTAAACGGTTTGAGCTATATAACAATAATTTTGTTTCTGTCAATAAATGTAACCAAACAGTTGTTCCCTTGTCTAATAAAACATATAATATATTAAAGTGTCCATGGTGTTTCCATGGTTTCTACAAAATAAATCGGAAACCGAGGGTAACGCAGATATGCACTGACATCGCATTGACAGGCAACTCCCGGAAACGTCCTGTAGCCTTGGTTAAAATCACGATTTTTCTCACAATTTACAAATAGTTGGAAATATTTTGGATATTGTAAGTACTCAACTGAACAAAATATATAACACTGGCCTAGTGGTTTTTGGATATTTTACTGCAAAATTTTACATATTGTGCCTTTAACACAAAGACTGTTTAGGCATTACAGTTTTAAACAATGTAATTACATTTTTGCTTGTGTTCTAGTTAATCATCAGATGTGCTGTGTTGGTTCACACCATGTCATCATTACCGTAATTTCGAGATGACAACGTGATGTTCTGAGCTGTTGGACTGTCATGGTTTCTGATTAGTTCACAAATGTTCCCTATTTCGTAATTGATCATTCTCAGTTGGTCCTGTGATGTGACATTGCGTAATTAATTTTTGAAAAAACAAAAAAAAAATCCATGTAATCTCCTAGTTAACATGAGGTCATCAAAACTACATTCACAATAATTATAAAAGAATTGGCACAATGCTTTTAAAATATTTTGAGATGGAATCTAGCAGGTAACACCACAGGATTCCAGGAGATCATTTTGTCACTGATGCTGATCATAGACATACTGTAAGGTTGAATATACTACTGAATATTCCTTTGGAATGTACCAGATGGAAATAAGAATATGCAGAAGTTGATGTAAGTTTCTGTTACGGTCTTGTTTAGTTTCTAGTCATGGTTTTACTTGTCACTTTGTATTTAAGTCCTCAGTTTTTCTCAGTTCATGTTTCTCGTGTTAACATCAATGTTTAGTTGTGTAGTTTAGAAAAGAGTTCAACGCACTTCTTCTGGTACAAAAAAAAAAAAAGTTAAAAAGCCTTTATTCACGTCAAGTCTTTTTAACTTTTTTGTACTGGAAGAAGTTCCTTGGACTCTTTCCAAAATTGCAAGTATGCAGCATGTTTTGTATCTCTAGGACTACAGAAAGTTTTTTGTAAAAAAAAAAAAAAAAGTTAGAGTATATGAGCACTGACCGCTCATTTCAGCCAAACCAGCAGTTTGACATTTTAATTACATTTTAACTGACAAACTAGATGTTTAAATGATGTTGAAAAAAAAATTTTTTTCTTCATTTTTCAGAATGCATCACTAACAGAGAAGAGCAAGCCAAATGCACCATCTGTGTCACTGAGAAGCAACCAAAATCTTTGAAACTGAGAAAACCATTTATGCTGTAGTCAATAAACCGTCAGCCAGGTATGAATTTGCACATCCAAAATCAGAATAAAAAAAAAATAATAAAAGTGACCTTTTAATAAAGCCGGACCCTTTCAGTGATTCACGGTGATATAGGACATCATGTTATTCTCAGTTGTAAAGAAGCAGAAATATTTTCATATGTAAATTCTGCCTTTTTTTAATAAATAAAAGCAGCAGTGAATGTATTTTTAGTGTAAATTTTCAGAATTGTTGCATGTGACTCAGACAGGAATGCACAGTCTCACGTAGTTTCTGTAGATTTCTGTTAGTGATTTGTCACTGCATTTGCAGGCAACACCTGACAAACCACTTCCTGAAAAGCATTTTATTTTGAAGAGACACTGTGGGATTTCTTTTGGTCATTCGCTCTCATTCCCCTGTTTAGTATACTGAAAGTAATTTTGAGGAAAATAAAAACAAAAATGTACTGTACAGGGCCACTTTGCACTAAAGGAAGTATGAAAAATATACATTAATACGTTAAACTAATAAAATAAATGTTTTGTTCTGTTTCTTCATGAAGTCTGTCTTCATGTTTTGAACTTAAATCAAGCGTGTGTTTAACTGTACTTGTAGCTTTTACCAGAAAATAGTTATTTTTTTTTACTAATTTGTGCAGCTAGATGCAATTTTGCATGGCTTAGCAAGTGTATATTACAATAAATCATATCAATGGAAGAAATTCCTGTGGAGTTCTGTAAAACATTATCATTTTTGTGCTCTTTTGATAAACATGTTCCATTAAAGTAAACCCTGTGCATTATTCCCACATATTTAGAGTATTGATTTGAGTGTTGGCTTATATGGGGGAGAGGAGGTATCAGGTTTTAAGATAAATAGATGTAGTGTTAGAGCCTATAGGATTGAACATGTGAACAAATCTGCTAAATAAACAACATTTTAAGAGCAGGAAAACACACACGTATCTCAGAAATGTTCTCAGCAAAGATGCAGCTCTCCTTCAAATTTTGGCCTGCTCAATTCCAAATAGAGAATTATGACAAAAACAATATTAAAAAGAACAAAAGGGCTACATTTTCCTCCCTGTTACCTTTTAAAAAGAGATTTTTGATAAGACTTTACAACCAAGGAAACTAACTAGGGACAGGGGGTGCTTCTCGTTTCTTATTTGTGCGTCCATTTCTTTTCCTTGCTTCTTTTCCTCGCATCTTAGTTAACTCCACCCCCTTAAGATGCGAGGGAAGGATACACCTGTGTATCCTCGCTCATAACTCCTCAGGAAGCTTCCTCACTTCCTTACCACCTCGTTCCTCGGCTCCTCGCGGTGCAATTAGAGAACTGAGATGTCCTTAAAAATGTCTGAATTTGACTGGTTTCCAGGTCATGGGCTGGAGGATGTAGGAGCAAGGAAATGAGGAAGCATCAATTTGAATATTGAGAAGCACCCAGAGAACACAGGCAATATGTAGGCAAGAACACAGGAGATCACAGAAACCAAAACGAAACCAAAATAGAACAAATTACAGTAATATCTTCTCAAATTAATTTGGAATGTGGATTTTTAACACCATGTGTTGTGAGTCAGAGGATTTTTTTCTTTTTTACCGAAGTCAGGAAGTCGGGTTTACCCTTCTGTAAGCAGCCATGTTTTAGATAATAAAGCAATCCAATGTTAAAAATAGCACCATACAATTGCATTGTACAGGATGTGTCTGCCATTTCAGAACGGCTGTTATTTGGCCACCTGATGGAGACCTCTTTATCAGTTTTCTGTCCAAGATTCGAACTACATTCGAAAGGTGCAAACACTATAGATTCACATTTAAAATAGGCTAATGATAGTTCTGTTACTTAAATTTATAGCTTTACAAATTTAGTTGCTTATACTGTAGCCCAAGTAATGTGAACATAATATAAGTTGTGACTGAAAATTAAAGCTGCTCACTGTTATGTACCAGTGTCTCGTTTAAATAGCATATTCATAAACTGTGCTCATGCTGGACAGGTTATGATTTTTAAGTTATGTACACATTTTGCATATAAAGGGTCCTTAACCAGTGGGGGATGTTTACAGAAGTAATTGTGAAAACAAGATATGTGTATAGGTGTAAAGAAGTGAGATGTGGGTTGAACAGTGAAGTGGAACACCGCAAAGAAAGTCCCTTAATGATTATGCACATTAAATTGTTCTCCAATTTAATGGTTGAATTCAATTTTAATAATCAAGAAGCATGTCTAATAAACTGAATTCATAAAATGTTAAAGTCCCCCTGTGGTGAAAAGTTTGTTTATATGTCTGGGGTTTTTAATATAGACAAACCATGTGCAAATTCAAAAGTCAACACCATTGCTGAGTATTTTCTATTTAAACCTGCAGTGAACTTTGAAATCATTGGTGTTTCTTAAGTCACAAACTACCTTGTAACCAATCACGTTAAAGTGCCGGCAGACTTTAGCATATCATTAACTATGACCGCTCTGAAGCAGGAGAGCCTCAAGAGAAGATTATTCTGTGACATTCTGTATTATTCTATAAATTCAGTTTTTATGAACGGATTCCACAATTCCGTCTGCATGTTCCGCATTGTTGGTTCGTTAAATCATAGGGCCCTAAATTTCTTTTGAGGACCCTCTGGCAAATGTTTAGGGTGCCATTTGAAAGAGGGCCCCACCACTGAAGAAACACTATGCTAGAATGTAGTGGAAATGACACAGAGTTTCTCCCCACCTGTGGTTGTGAGGCTGAAAGTCACTTCTCACACATATTTAACTTCCTTCATTTAAAGACGTGCAAAGAAACCAGCTTTTTTTTTCTTCCCTACAATGGTATTTACCTCAGTTGTGGGTAAGAGGTGAGAGTGGAAAAGAGCGCTGTTCATTCACTCCCCCCACCTACATTTCCTGCCGGTACTGAGACTCTAACCCACGACCTAGGGTTACAAGTCTGACTTTCTTTAATGCTTTAAATGTAAAACCGCCACATTCAATCAGTTTAGGACTACCTTAGTTTTTCCCCCTGCTCCACTGAGTTTATTGGCAGATTTAACACTGCAGATTATATTATAGGTTGTAGCAAATGACCAATTTTAGAAAGTATAGTCCACACAAGAAGGTCTTTTGCAATATGGATCATGACATTTTTCAAAGTAATAAAAACTGCATGCATCATAATAATGATAATAAAAAATGAGCACAATGCTGTTTAAAGTAGTCCCTCAAACTCTGGCCACTCTTAATTTCAAATAAAGAAAAACAAAAAACAAAACTCAAAAGAACAATGGGGCTAAATCTTCCTCCCTCTTGCCTTTGATAAAAGTTTTCAGTGAGAGCTTTTCTTTCCTCTTTGTTTTTAAAAACTCAAAACTAAACACACAGTACACTACACACTCTATCATTAATCATTCACACTCAAGCATTAACTCTTTTTTCTTTTCTGTCTGTCTGTATAAGATTTAGACAGTAAATCAGGTGAATTTGAATGCCATTTGCTTCAACTGGAATACATCTGTGTATGCAGTATAACATTTTTTCAATTTGAGACGATTCTACTTTTTTAAAATTCACACACTAGATGGTGGTGTTCTTAATGTATAATGTAAATGCACAGTACATCATTTGGAACACAACTGGTCTGTTGGTACAGTAGGGAGCTGTGTTTTGGAAACCTGTTTGAAGACAGCTGAACCCACTGACATAGAAATTAAACACTTCACTTTTTAAAATGTAACCAAGATAACACTGATTTTGTCCAAACTAGAATAATGATGTTCATATTGGCAGGATCAGTTATGGGTTGATTATAATGTTTAATAGCTGTACAGCCATACCATTCCAAATTAGAAATCTATAGTAATTTGCATTCAACTGTTTTATTTTATTTAAAGAAAACATTACATTTATTGAAATTATTATTATCAGAAATACTGATATATTGCTAAAAAATAAAATAAGTGAGCAGTACAAATCTAAAATACAGAGGGAAAAAAATATTGCTGAGTCTTGAAAAGTCTATGGTATGTTTTGATTATGTAAACGTGTTGAACATGGACACTCATAAACCATCAAATTATGTAAAACCGTAAACTGTATTAAAATGAAAGCTGTTAAGCATATTTAAATAATATCCGCTTACATGTTAACTTAAAGCAGTGGTTCCCAAACCTGTCCTGAGGACACCCAGCCCTGCACATTTTGTGTGTCTCCCACATACAAAATGTGCAGGACTGGGGTCCTCCAGGACAGGTTTGGGAACCACTGACATAAAGAATACATACACAACTCAGTTGTAACATTTATAGGAATATGCATCATATGTTTGGTAATCAGTAAATGCTCCTCTTCTCTTGGTGTCACTATAGAGTCCCATTCTGAGCATTTGCCTCTATAGATCATAATTAGAAATTTAACTGCATTCTATATAAAACCATAAACTATTTGTACAACAGATTATTAGAACAAACATAGATTAGGCCAAAAATCTGAAAGAAATACTGGCAAGATGGAGCAAAATCCTCACATATGGCTAAAACATTTCAACTTATAACACACTTATTAAAGCTTATATATATATATAAGTAGTTAAATTGGGATTTGTTATGTGGGGGGCGCTTGTTGTTTCAGGCTTTCGAGGCGTGCATGTGTATGCAAAGACTACAAAATCGTATCATTTGACAAACTAAAATATAACAAGTTAAGAGAGCCCTCTGCTATGAACAATAAAATGCTGATCAAAATCATTCTATAGATGCTGGTAGTGTGCAAACTATTCAAAACAGCTGAGCGTAGCTGCGAGATGTGCTGGTTCTGCTTTGTTTGGAACTATATTTTCGCTGCTAAAATAGAACAAACAACAGGCAATATTGCACCTAAAACGTAAGTGATTATTATTAACTACTTGTTTATTGAACTGTTGTATGAAATTAGTGTCAATTTCAGTCGAGGAATTCAGCACTTTCGGTCGTGTGATGCTTAACTTTATCATATGTCGTAAATAACAAGCTATAAAAAACTCACATATTGAATTTTTATTGCCACATGATAACTGAGTTTCTTTGTGTGTGCAGAGCTCATTTGTTTTGAATTCTCCTCAAGAGGTTACGTGAGCCTCAACAGCGCAATATCACCACCAGTACATTAGGCCTACAATTATCCACTATCAATCGCCACTTAAGCGAAATTAATCATTCTCGCGTTTTGGTTGTTATTGACATTTTAATCAAGCTACTTATCTGGTCAGGCAAGTAAAATTCTCTTTCACTTCAAAACATCCACTTGTCCCGCAGTCCCGGACAAGCGTATGTCGAGCCCTCGTAAGCCTATGTGCCGGGGCTCAGCACACAGAGCAGTGTTTCATTACTGAATGAATCAGAGTCTTTGAAAGAATCAGTTGACCGAATGATTCAATGGCCTAATAGATTATAGAGATCCACTTGATATTTATTTCCTGAATGAATCCTTGTTTTGAACGAATCGGTTGAATAAATGACTCATTCATTAACACAATGACTTGCCGCCACCTACTGGCGACATTAATTTCATAATCCAAATATCGTTTCATTTTGTCATTCATTTAATATTTCTGTATTCAAAATGTTGTTTAAATCATTAATCTCATTACATTATGCAATTGTAATTGCTACGCATTTACTGCCCTCTCTGAGCAACATTAGGCTATCTAACATCTCATTAAATAGATCTAAAAGCAACTTCAGATGCTCCTTCTTTGCCACCTCTGCAAGCCTTTGGTTGATAGTGATTTAATTGATAACAACCTTTAGCGTCATATTATTTTAATTTAATTGACTAAATTTAAGAACTTAACATTAAAGATGGCATAGGCTACCTACATATTTAATAAGATTAGGGAAAAATCCTATATAAAAGGTAAAATAAATCCCCTGAAAATCAATTGCCCCTTATGGTAAAGTTAATTTCTCACACCAACAGATGGCAATAAATAGGCTTATAAAAATACTCTTCATCTCTTTATTGTTAGTGTTATTTCAGGATTTTGATATCTTATAACTGAGAGAGCACTATAATGGCTATATTTAACACTATACTTATTTAACATTACCCCTTTATTTATTTATTTATTTACTCTTTTTTTTTTTTTTTTTTTACATGTGTGATAGCTTATTTCAAATTGGCATCTCAAACGAGTTCACCTCCGTTATCAAATCATTACGTCCAATTTCCATTTCAATAAAGTCCATCTCTGAACTAATAGCACCGATTTGAGGAACTAACATGTAATATCTTTTCATATCCGTCATATTTCAAATTCATCCCATGTCCAAAAGTCAGGGTGTTGTCTAAAACAAAAGTTATGACTGCTGCATATTTACACCATTTACACGCTTTACTTCAATGTATTGTACATTCGCTCCGCGCTGCCAAGTGCGTCGAGCAGCTTTGCCACACAGATTTTTATAGTTGGTCAGTTAAATAAAACAGACAGTGTGCCAAAGTTGTAGGCTGGGGGGTAGTTGTGTGCAGCTCCAAAGTAAATTGTAATGAAATGTAGTTGCAATAAACGCGTTAAGAATCCGTACAGCTGTAGAGCAAGGGACTTTTATTCTGTTGAGCGGAACCGATGAACAACTGATGACGACATGGTTTGATGTTTGGTTGACCAATCAGCAGAAAGAGGCGTTTCATTCCCGCCCACATGTAGAGATCGAATATTCAAGCTGATTATTCGTTTCCAACCCCAGAACGAAAAAAGAAAAATCAAGCATTTTTTTTGTTTTTTCGTTTTCATTTTAAAAATGAAAAACGAAAAAAAGTGAGGTTTTCTCGTTTTTCTGATTTCAATATTAAATCAAAAAACGAATGAAGGGAAGATACCCTGATCATTCGATTTTTATATTCATCGAAGTTATAACTTTAAGAAAAGGAAAAAATAGCATGTTGCCTTTTATATGCATGCTGTATATTTGACATCATACGCCAGTGATAACCTACATTTCCTACACTTCTCTATGAAAAAAAAAAAAACAAAAAAAAAAAAACTCAAAATAGAATAGGCCTAATAGATATGCTGTGACTGTAAAATACACTGAAATAAACATATTTTCATAGCCTATCTGTCATAACATTTCAAATTCATCCCATGTTGTCTAAATCAAAAGACTGCTTGTTAGGAAGAGGTAGGAATGACTCTGTTAACTGGTTGTAAGTTGCATTCACTACAGGACGTCAGTCACGACTCAGGGAGACGAAATCTGGTTGATGTAGATTTACTGGAGTAATTAGGATTCAGAATTAGCAATCGGCACGGTATGGCATACAGGGATTTCTTTCTTCCAAACTACACAAAATGCGTTGTGTATACAGGTGTGAAGGTGTGGTTCTAAAATAAACAGAATTACAGAAGGAATAATTACTAACTGCAATATTATAACAAAATAGTACAACATTAGGCTCACATGCTAGGGCATTAGAACAATATTGAAATAATATAAGGATAATATAAATTAAAAGTAGTTCAACAATTCTCTGTATAAAGAAATCAGCTGCAGCAATTAAATGATTACAGTATGAATAGTTACTGTTAATAATCACATAGCGATAGACAAAATGACATACAAATGACGTCTTTCACTAACAGTCACTATTAGCTTAGCTTAAGGATGAGTCATCACTTATTACGATACTAAACAGTGAATAGAACGATCACAAAGTAACCTTAATAATAGACAGCGCACTTACATGTCGTCATTGACGCACACCAACCAGAACCAAATGCAAACAGTCCAAATCTGAACAAAGATTCTAGCAATTTTCTCCTAACGCCACCGGAGTTCTGGCTGATGCAATTCTTGCACTGAGCTTAAATTAAGGTTAGGCTGCCACCTACTGGATGTAATAGGTAATACTTTCCATTGAACTATATACATGCTTGACTCATTAAGGGCCTTTTGTACACTGCTGCATATTTACACTTAAATCGATAGGCTACTGATTTGCACTTTACTTCAACGTATCGTAGGCCTACATTCGCTCCGGCTGCCCAGTGCGTCGAGCAGCTTCGCTATATTTTTATAGTTGGTCAGTTAAATAAAACAGGCAGTGTGCCAAAGTTGTAGGCTGGGGGTAGTTGTGTGCAGAGCCGTTAAATATGATTTATGCCTCTAATAACGTACTGGTTCTGTCACTGACGGACGTGCATTATCTTCAGGAACACTTACATTTCTCTGTTCTTGTTCAGCTTCATCTGCCAGTTTATGCCTCGCTCTTCATAGCTCTGCTGCCGCCATGTTTCCAACACCTGGCCCCGCCTTGACGCAGTGATTGACAGGGTGGGGCGGGGACGTGATCGGCTCGAAATGCATTTTCAAATCCACATTGAATTTTGCTACATTCATTGCGGGACATTTAATGAAAATGCAATCGCAAGTGTCTCAACTGTGAGTGCAAATTCAATTAAGAAAAATAACATTTAAATGATAATTTTGCTACAATTTTTGCTTGAACATGTTAAACATATATAACCATTTCTGTAATACATTTTCATTTTAATGTTGCAACTTATAAAGCGTTAAGATATATGTTTAAATTATATATTAAAACTATGTTAGGAAATAGCAAATGTAAATTATATTGTTAAATTTGAATTATCATTTTGCTCCAAACATTGCTCATTACATTTACATTACATTTACATTTATTCGTTTGGCAGACGCTTTTATCCAAACGACTTACAAGTGAGGAATACAGTAAGTGAGTCATGGTATGGAAAATGTAAATTCAGATACAGAAATGCATTGCCATTTTGCATATTACATTTCAAATTGAAATTTGCTACACATATGCTTCCATAATTTTATTAAATTACACTTGTCTACAATTCAAATTTACACAATTAAAATTCAAATGGTATTGTCATAATCCTAGCTCCATAGTAAATGCACAGTACATCATTTGGAACACAACTAGTCTGTTGGTACAGTGGGGAGCTGTGTTTTAGAAACCTGTTTGAAGATGGTTGGCTCCACTAGGACATAAAAATAACATACTTCACTTTAAAAAAAAAAAAAATGTCACCAAGATAACACTGGTTTTGTCCAAACTGCTAAATGCATTTGATTGTAATGGGCAGAATTTTTTTGCAGAAAACATTACATTTAGTGAAACTATTTTTCAGACAGATAAATTGAAAAAATAAAATGAGTGAGTAGTCGGGGAAAGGGTCTATAGTATGTTTATTTTATGTAAACGTGTGTACATGGACACCCTGAAACCATCCAGTTATTTACAAAATTCATTAACCAGATGCTGAATGCAAAATAAATGTTGTTAAACATTTTAATAATATCAGTTTACATGTTAATTTGGAAGCCCTAAAGAATAAATACACAACTCAGTTTGTAAATTTACACACAGGAATAGGCATCATATACAGGTGCATCTCAATAAATTAGAATGTCGTGGAAAAGTTCATTTATTTCAGTAATTCAACTCAAATTGTGGAACTTGTGTATTAAATAAATTCAATGCACACAGACTGAAGTACTTTAAGTCTTTGGTTCTTTTAATTATGATGATTTTGGCTCACATTTAACAAAAACCTACCAAAAAATTAGAATACTTCATAAGATCAATTTAAAAAAAAAAAGATATTTTAAACAGAAATATCAGGCATCTGAAAAGTATGTCCATTTCTGTGCACTCAATACTTGGTTGGGCCTACTTTTGCATGAATTACTGCATCAATACGGTGTGGCATGGAGGCAATCAGCCTGTGGCACTGCTCAGGTGTAATGGAAGCCCAGGTTGCTTTGATAGCCTTCAGGTCATCTGCATTGTTGGGTCTGGTGTCTCTCATCTTCCTCTTGACAACACCCCATAGATTCTCTATGGGGTTCAGGTCTGGTGAGTTTGCTGGCTAATCAAGCACAGTAACACCATGGTCATTGAACCAGCTTTTGGTACCTTTGGCAGTGTGGGCAGGTGCCAAATCCTGCTGGAAAATGAAATCAGCATCTCCATAAAGCTTTTCAGCAGAAGGAAGCATGAAGTGCTCTAAAATTCCCTGGTAGATGGCTGCGTTGACTGTGGACTTCAGAAAACACAGTGGACCAACACCAGCAGATGACAGCCCAAATCATCACCGACTGTGGAAACTTCACACTGGACTCAAGCAACATGGCTTCTGTGCCTCTCCACTCTTCCTCCAGACTCTGGGACCTTGATTTCCAAATGAAATGCAAAATTTACTTTCATCTGAAAAGAGGACTTTGGACCACTGAGCAACAGTCCAGTTCTTTTTCTCCTTAGCCCAGGTAAGACGCTTCTGACGTTGTCTTTGGTTCAGAAGCGGCTTGGTATGTGGAATGTGACAGTTGTAGCCCATTCCCTGAAGACGTCTGTGTGTGGTGGCTCTTGATGCACTGACTCCAGCTTCAGTCCACTCGGCTTCGCCTGACAATCTTCTCAAGCCTGCGGTCATTCCTTTCATTTGTACACCTTTTCCTACCACACTTTTTCCTTCCAGTCATCTTACCATGAATATGCTTTGGCACAGCACTCTGCGAACAGCCAGCTCTTTCAGCAATGACCCTCTGTGGCTTACCCTTATTGTAGAGAGTCTTGATGATCGTCTTCTGGACAACTGTCAAGTCAGCAGACTTCCCCATGACTGCTGTTGGGATTACTGACCTAAACCCAATATTTATACCCTGAGAATGGTAATTTAATAGAACTTGAAATTAAATATTCTAATAATTTGAGATACTGATTTTTTTATTTTGATGAGCAGCAAGCTGTAATCCTCAAAATGAAAACAAAAAAGTCAGGAAATATTTTACTTTATGTCTAATAAATCTAGAATATATTTAAGTTTTACTTTTTTAATTCAATTACAGAAAAAGAAAAAAAAAACATTTTCATGATATTCTGATTTATTGAGATGCACCTGTAGGTTTTGGAATAAGTAACTGCTCCTCTTCTCTTGGTGTCACTAGAGTCCCGTTCTGAGCAGTTGTCTCTTTAGATCATTATTAGAAAGTCTATTACAGATTATTACAATGAACATAGATTAGGCCAAAATTTTGCAAGTATAATGTATAAACTTTATAAAAAGATCAACAAATGAAGTGAAAGACAGTCAATTCAACTCACAACTCAATTCAACAGACAAATAAATGTTGAAAATGACAGCAATAAATGCTTTCAACTCATTTACAATTTAAGGATAAAGCAAAATAAAATAAAATCACATGCGAATGTAAATACACCCATTCACCCATTTTCTCTGCAAATACATTTATGTTATTCAAAGAAGAATAAATAGTTAAAGATGAGACCTTTATTCTCTCTCCAGCACAATCCATCAGTCTGTAGATCAGTTTCAGAACAAAGAGCTTAAAATAAAGAGTGAGAAGAGAAGATTGTAATCAAACAGAGAAAAACCATCTGTCTTGTGATTTAAACAGCAGATTATTTTCATATTTCTAAAAGGAACAGGATATAATATAACCAAATACATGCTAATGAAAGATTACCATACACATACAATTCAGAAATTTGTACATTTAAAGTGGCACAAAATGTTCAAAATATATCATTAAATTGACCTATAGCTGAAAAATTAAATCAAATTACCTAAAATGTGACTTACTGACCTAAATGACCTAAAACTTACTTTCGCAATGTTTCCATAGAAAAGCCCTGTTTGTTCAGATGAATCTTCATCCGCTGATTGCATTTCAACCTTCATAACAAACCATAAAAACACAAGTAACTACTACAAGTAACTACTGAATTCTTCAGCATTTTAAGTTAAATCAAATTGTTATACCATGATACATTTTAGTAATATTTAACAATATAGTGTTTTGGTAAATTGCTTCCATTTTATGTTCCACTTAATTAGGATCAGAGATGTAAAATAAAGAAAATATGAAAAATGTATGTTGATTAACAAGTAGGCTACAAACCCTGTGAAAGTCAGTGTGCAGCCAGGCATTGGCTGTGAGATCTGCAAGACACTGATTGCCTCCTCTTGTAACCGGTCAGCTTCTAAACTACAGTATAAACATTTTTCAGTCAGTATGGCATACTTAGCTTTCAGCACATTTATTTGAACACTTCTATTGCCACATTGTTTGTGAATGAACTGAAAGTGCTTTGTCTGAGCAAAGTGCTTAATGTCAAATCTTGTCAAAAATCTAAACTAAAATCTAAAGCCATGCCATTGCTGTGAGGTTTCTCTTACCTGATTTCAGTTAGACTGGAACACTCTCTGGTGAAGGAGAGGACTGAATCAGCCCAAGCCTTTGTCAGACTTTCCAAACTCAGTTCCAACTTCTGTGCAGTCAAAGAATGCAGAAGAATCAATAATGCATCTCTGTCCGATTTCAGAAGCGTTTTAAAGAATTTTATCCAGTCAACACTGATAATCTCTGAGCGTGGAAAAGAGATGCTGATTTTTTCCAGACAACCTCCAGATAAACTTCGATGTCTGGATATTTGCAAACTAAAATGAAAAAAAGACAAATACAGTATCAGCTGTAGCCACAAAGACACATCATGAAATTTAACCAAGTTGTTCTTAGAAGTCTGCAAACCACAAGAATTTTCTTGACAACTCTAAATAGTTGAACTACAATTGTCTAAATCGCCCCAACCCTCATTCAGTATTCCCTACATTACTCCACTAATATAGTTCATTTGAAGGAGTGAGTGAATTCGGACACTGAGTGCGATGGAAGGGCTGCCGCTTTGGCATAGTTTATGCTTGCTGTTTAATAATTGATTTGAAACTGGCAGCTCCAGTAGTAAGATGAAAATATTTATCTTGAACTATCTTGTCATGGAAACTATGTATAAACCTTAATTAAACAATTTAATAATCAACTAGATGAATAAAGTTTGATTGCAAACTTTGAAGTTGGCTTTAAAGGTTTTACATTTAAAGTAGTTTGAAGTTTTAAAGTTTTAAACTTTCAATGTTATGAAGGCAATAAGGTCTCAGAAAAACAGATAGATGATTTAACATGTTGCTAACATATTTTAAAATGTTGCTAGCATTAATTAGCATGTTGCTAACATGTTTCAACATGTTGCTAGCATAAATTATCATGTTTTAGCATGTCGTTAACATAAATTAGTATGTTGCTAGCATTTTTTCACATTAATTAACATGGTTCTAAGATGTTTTAGCATTTTGCTAACATGAATTATTACTTGGGGTGCTATGCTGTTGCTGGGGTACTCGGTACTCAAAGTGCTTAGACGGGTTTCTGTGCAACGTCATCACAGAGACCAGATGTATGGTTTATTAGTATGATGTTTACTGAATTTGGTATGTTAATATCACTGTCTTAGTACATTAAAGTCATTTTAAAGTATGTGTTCTGAGTTTGTCAAACCGCAGAAAAATGTATTATTAACCACCAAATTTGAATAATTAAAAAAAACGGCAAGTAAATTAAATAAGTTATCAAAATCTCGAAAAAATGAGCAGTATTCTCTGCTCTCAAACGCTGGGGGCGTGTCCGCTGTCGGCGCTGAAACCACACCCACTCGCGAGAGCTCCAGTCTCAACTTACTGGTCTGAACAAATCAAAGATACTTATGCATATAAACAAAAGAATCACGTTAGAGGGTTGTAAAATTTAGTACAGTTACTGTGGACTACATACTAATTATAACATAAGCACACACGGCAACTTACACTCATTGGTGGTCACATACTGCCAAATGTTTTCGAGTCGACAGATGACGGCGCCGCGAGACGGGAGGATGAAGGCCGGGACGGGAGAGACTCTGTCCAGCCCCATATCTTCGGTTGTCGGTGGGACGGGAGGATGAAGGCCGAGGCGGGAGATAATCTGTTCAGCCCCATTCACCAAAAACAGCGGATTATCAGTGAATCCCAGCTGTATGATGAAAGCTTGTAAAACTATTCGGTGTAGAACGATCAATTTATAGACAAAATTAATTTACCCCTTCTTCATATCATCGTTTTAGGAAATTTGAATAAGTAGACCGAGCTGTATTGTATATATAACAACCATGTAATATGCATTTGCGTGATGAAGGCATTACTAGCTAAATGTGCAAACTAGGGCTGTATAACTAACGACACTCGAGATTGAGCGGGTGAGCTGCTGTAACATAAGGGGCGGTCGCGGCGCCTTGCGTCATCGACAGTTGTATAGTATTAGGGGCGGGGCCCTGCGCGGGGGCTCCAGTGCGTCATCAAACCCCCGTTTTAACTCCGCCCAAAAAATACTGAACAGAGAATTGGTGAAAAACTGTTTAATGCTCTAACTTCACAATTCAGCATTACATAATTCACAGTCTTTGTAAATTGTTTCAGCAATACATTTGTAACATTTATAACTTGTTTAGAAACAATGGACTATATGCACCGAGCGCTCTTTAGAACGTCTTTAATATAACTGACAGCTACTGTGGTTATAAAGGGAAAGTGCGGTGCTCGCAAGAAAAGTTATTGTTTTTTTGAGTATTTCACACTTCACATTGACAAAATGTATTTTTAAACCTAGTTATTTTAAAATGTTTAATATTTTGTCAAAAACGAAGTGAAAAATGATTAGAGGAAATGGCTGATATATGCGCAAATAAATGCTACTTTGCCGCCACCTGCTGGTTAAAGTGGTAATTATTGTCTTTTTTATTTTTAATAAGTGTTTTCTATCAAATATTGAATTTCCTACATTTTTAAACGTTCGGTTTTACAATGGGGACATTCTCAGACGGATGAACAAATAATGTTTGTGGTCATCACATTAAAAATAACATTTGAAGTGCTGGGGGGGAAATGCGTGTGCGTGTCTAATTACAGACACAGCATTTTTAAACTGCAATCATAGCTTCGTCTTTATTGCAATCAATAAAACTGGTTTATTGGCAAATTAGGTAAATGTGATAACTGCATTAAAAAGTCAACCATTGATGGTTTTGTATCATGGAATCACGATTTATGGAATCACTTAGTAATGTAGATGAAAATATAGCACAAATCTGCCATAAACATAGCATTATAATGAGAACATTATAGAAATCTATAGTAAATTCAGCGCGTGTTTCAGCGCGCTTGTCATGAAAGCATATCATGGCGGGAGCGCTCTCTCTCTCGCTATAGCGCGTAACTTAAAGTTCACTGGCATTTGCATCCTTTTTGTGCAGATAGCCTACCAGTTGTAATGTTACGTCTATGTTATGTATCCAAGTTATCTGATTAATATCATAGGATGTGTCATAGAACGGGCTTCAGTTTATTGGCATAAAGTCACTCACCTCAGGCAGCTATTCCTTTTAAACGCTTCTTTATTAACATTGCTGCATAATAATCATAATCTAACAGTGTTCTAATCACGTGTTCATGATTTCATAGACAAGTTTTTTTGTCATATTTTTCTTTTTAACATTCATTTTCATAACAGTCCCCGCACACCTAAATCTAGTGGTTGTAGCTTGAAAGCTCTAGGAGGAGATACTGTTTAAATTTTGCTCAGAAGAAGAAGAAAAAGTTTAAATAGTAGATCAGTAAATTGGCTTTCTCAAGCCAACTTAATTAAAAAGGAATTTATACATGTATGATATTACACTGTAGCCACATTGGACCAGAGGTTTGGAAAATGGATGGATGGATGATTCAGCTGTTTGCGCCATCTTCTGGTCATAAGTGTGACTCTCACAGTGCATTTTGGCTATTCCCAGCCACTGACCATATATCGGTTGTACACTCGTTATAGCAGTGCATTGTGGGATTGAATGAGTGCACTCAATAACCTCCACTATGGTTTCGGACACCACTACAAATGCCTGTCCCCTCAAATAGTGCAGTAAAATGTATTGATTTAGCTGTACTTGATACTATCGAATGCAGTTTTAGAATAATTAAACTAAATTTAGCTGAATTATGCCATACTTAGAGCTGCTTTATATTTGAATCTGAGGACTTAACTGCGTAAAGATAAAAAAAACAAAACAACAACAACATTGAACCGGTTAATATGGTAATAAAATAATGTGATTACGATTGACCTATTTTAGAAATACATTAGCTAAATACTCACCTGGACAGTTCTTTGTTGATTGTCAGATCAAATGATCCAGCATAAGATTGCCATTGATGAATTTCCACACTGCAAATAAGAGCATAAAAAATTTAATGAATTGTAAAATTGAATGAAATTAGCTAATTTGAGTCAGTATTATCTTAAAAGCATTACCTCTGTGAGCTCAGGGTCTGTCCTTTTACTCTTATGAAATCTTGCATCATGTCAAATAATTCAGAAACTGGTACATGATCAAAACCTCCTGGAATCCTTCAATATAAATTCCAAAACATTAATGTACAAACTTTACACTAAAAGTCCCAAATAATTATATGACAACCATGATCTCAAATAAGACTTCAAAATGACTTGTTTAGCTATATCTAGACATTTGGACAGGGTCTCTGTCATTTCCTTTAGTCTGCATTGATTAGTATTATTTATCCTCCACAATTTGGTTGTTGGAGACATGTTTGATTTTATTGAGCAACTTCAAAGCTAACGGTTTTATTGCAATGTTGTTTCCTTCAGGACTGAGCATAATTCAGATTTTAACTGAGAATGATGTTCAGAGTCCTAGTCAATACCTGTACTTGAATTGAATGTAAATGAATGAATGTTGAATTGAGGTATAAACAAGTTGCTGAATTGCAGTTCAAATGCAAATGTACTGGTAAGACAGACGGACACACACAGATAGATAGATAGATTATGAACTGATTAACAACAAGCAACTACAAAGATTCATTTCACTGTTGGACAAAGTACTCACCTTACTGAGCGAAATTTATGTAGTACAGGCCGAATGATAGCCAGCTTTTCTGATGTTAATTGGCAGAAAGCAAAATACAGTTCTTGAATACACTGGCAGCACTGAGCGCAGTACAGCAGGACCCAACAGTCTGTTCTTCTTAGGACTGTATTGTATATAAAAATGCTTGGCCAGGCTTCTGCAACTTCTTTCACAAAGTCTGCTTCATGGAGCTCATACAGACAGTGGAAAAAAAACAGAGTCCTCTCTGAGTAAGAATGAGACATCTCTTCAAAGATCCATTTTTTCAGATGGTCCCGCATGTTTGACTGAACTTTTAGACCATGTCTCTCCAAAAGTGTGCGTCTTGTGTTCCCATTCAGCAGACCAAAAATGAAGTGCACAATGGCTGCAAAACGTGGCGCTACATACTTGACAACGTCTGAGTCATTATGAATGGAAAATATTTGCGTGAGTTTCTTTTTTGACTCATTTTCATCAAGAAGGAGATAGTACAGAGCAGTGAAGAACTCTTGAAAGCTGAGGTGCATGAAACTGAACATTGTCTCTTGGTGGATTCTTTTTGTAAAGAGGAACTTGCACAAGAACGGAATGCCAGCAGGGTCAGAAACCATTTCATACACGGCCTTCTCATCAAACAGGACTTGCTGTGCCAGTATCCCTTTCTCTGCCAGCTTACCCAGATTCTTCACCAGTGTGGGAACGGACTGACCTAAACCATGGCAGTGATGATCTAGTAGAGTGCACAGGAAGTCTACATATATGGATGTGGTCGTCTCCAGTCCACTCGTTACATCTGCGCCATCGCTAAGCCTCTCTCGGATAACCGTGCAGATGATCCAGCAGATAACTGGGATGGAGCAGGCCGTGAGGAGAGTTTCATTTGCTCTCACATACTCATATCCTTTCCTGAAAAGTCTGTCGTCCTGGAAGAACTTTCTGAAGTACTCCTCCACTCCCTTCTCAGAGAAGCCAATAATCTCAATGAAACTCTGAGGTTCCTTAAGCATGTTCGTCAGGGTGTCAACAGCTGTAGATCTGGTGGTGACCAGAAGGCATGACTCTCGCAGAATTTTTCCCTTTAACAGGGCGCAAAGAGTGACCTCAGGTGGGGCTTTCTGGCATGGATCTGTGAATGGCTCACTGGCTCGGATCTTTTGATAAATGTCTTCTGTGTATTTAAGTTCATCAAATCCATCGACAAGGAAGAGCACTCTCTCTGGTGACTGCTGCAGTATCATGGATATCTGGTCTGATGTTAAACAGCAATTGTAGCTCAGGAGCTCCACCAAACTCGTGCTGCTAGAAATGTGGCTTATTTCTTTACACTTCAGATGAAAAACAATATCAAATTTGATTCTGTAGAGATCAGATGCCCAGTCCAACATCATTTTCTGCACAGTGAAGGATTTTCCATTGCCAGAGTTTCCCTGCAATATGACAGCACCAGGACTGACTCCACGGCTATCTGGGTTGAACAGAGTTTCCAGACCTATGGATTCTTGGGTGCTCCTAGAGTCGAGGACCTGCTGGAAAGTCTCTCCTCTGGAGGAGATCTCTTCTTCTCGCTCTTTCTGATCTCTGTGTTTCTTAACAATCAGAGGTTGTATGTAGCGATCAGACAGCAGCACATGCTCACCAGGGAGAGAGTTGTACTCTGTCACATGCTGGTACTCATTGAGTATCTGCTCCTTATATTTGGAAAGCACAGATCTCCTTACTGCAGAAATAAAATGACCAACAGATTATTGAAAATTTAATGAATTTTACTGTTTATCAGGGCCAGTGCTAACTAGTAGACAACTGCCTATGGCCTCGGGCACAACTGTAACATCCAAATACGCTAGTCCACCAATCAAGACAGCAAAAGACAAGGAGTTACTGCACGTACGTGAGCTGTCAATATATTTTGGAGTGATTGCAATGTAAAAATAAACTCGGCCTTGTTCAGGGTCTTTTCCGCATTGTTCATTTTCTGGTTTATTCTGGTTTTATTCTTATACACTTACAAAGTGACATCGTCAACTACTGGCCCGACCTGAATAATACAATTTTTATTTTATTTTTATTTTATTATGTTTTCACGGATCCGTGAGAATGGGGATAATTTTGACAATGTTGCTTTTACAGAAAACTTTTTAAAAAACGTACCTTGTCATGTAATCATAAATTGGATTTGCCCATAAAATGACACTGCATCAAGAGCTGAAACACTTCAGTAAACGTAAAGAAGTTTGTGTTCAAAGTCAAAGACTGAACAAACTAAAGCATTTTTTTCAATATTTCAAAAGAAGTACCTCAACTGGCTTTATATCTTCTAAATTCCACTGATGTTTACATTACTGCTCTAAAATAATACTTCGTTTTAGTTTTCAAATCATAAATACTGTTTGTTATGTCTATTGAAAAGTACAGTTTTACAACCCGAACTCCAGAAACATTGGGATGTTTTTTTAAATTTGAATAAAATAAAAACTAAAAGACTTTCAAATCACATGAGCCAATATTTTATTCACAATAGAACATGGATAACATAACAAATGTTTAAAGGGAGAAATTTTACACTTTTATCCACCAAATGAGCTCATTTCGAATTTGATGCCTGCTACAGGTCTTAAAAAAGCTGGCACGGGGTAACAAATGGCTGAAAAAGCAAGACATTTTGAAAAGATTCAGCTGGGAGAACATCTAGCAGCTAATTAAGTTAATTGATATCAAGTCTGTAACAGGATTGGCTATAAAAGGGGCAGAGTCTCTCAGAAGTAAAGATGGGCAGAGGCTCTCCAATCTGTGAAAGAGTGCGTAAAAAGATTGTGGAATACTTTAAAAACAATGTTCCTCAACGTCAAATTGCAAAGGCTTTGCAAATCTCATCATCTACAGTGCATAACATCATCAAAAGTCTCTCTTTGTGTAAGGGACAAGGCCGAAGACCTTTATTGGATGCCCGTGGTCTTTGGGCCCTCAGATAAACATTTTTTTTCTGCTCTAAAGTTGGCCATTTTAACATGGGATTCAATGAGATTCTGCTATCTTTTGGAGCCTGTCCCTAGTGGCCAATCAGTGAATTGCAGCTCAAGTCACTTTCGTATTGGCTTCATTAGAAACTGAGGGAGGTTGTCCGCTTGGTAATTTCTAATAAAAATAAAACAGACTGACTTAAAAATGTTTTTTTAAAGATCAAATTGAATCAAGTTAACATTATAAAGTAATGGGAAATAACATATCATAACTTACTATACAAATTCTGAAAAGTGGAGAGGAGTAGGGTGCGGTGTGGGGGCCCTCCAAAATAAATTTTGCCTATAGGAACTCCAAATGTCTAGAACTGGCCCTGCTGTTCATGTATCTGTATGATTCTGTATAACTGAGAAGTAGCCAAAAACTCACCGTGCCGGCCATAGAACCCAAAGGAAAATGATTCAAAAAAGCCTGCCCACCCTATCAATGAAGAAAAAGGCAAAACAATTGATTGAACCACTGATTTAATGGCAAATGTTTCAGTCACATGTGCCCTTTCTCAATGCCAAGTCAATTCTGTATAATGAAATTCTTCAGAATTTACTGGTACACTACATGGCAAAGTATGTGGACACCATTCATGTTGTAACATCTGGGGCAGGGGTTCCCAAACTTTTAAGTCAGCCAAATGCCTTAGATGTAAATTACTTACTTGAAGTACCCCATTAGATAAATTAAGTTAATATTTCAACAATTTAACAACACATTTGGCATGTTCAGGATTCTCTATATGTCTTAATTTAATAATGCCAAACTATGGATCATAAGAAAGTTCAAAGTTTTGAGATTCCGTTTTGTTATAACTTACTTATAATGACTGTAATTTCTAAATTTGAGGAGGTATTGTCAGGTGGTATGCAAAATCAAAAGTCCATGACTGTAATATGAAATATGAGCCTCTTATGCATCCACTCAGAAAAAACTACACTTCCCAGCTAAACAATGCCCCTCAGGGATTTTAGTTCAAAAGTTTGCTCTTTGCTCATTTGGAGAAAAAAATTATTGATTCTCATTTGTTTTATTCAAATTTCTTTAGAGAAGAGTATTTTTTCTGTTACCCAAAATGGGGCAAGTGAGCACTATGGAGCACTGAATACTCATGTAATGTACGTTTCATGCATACTCAAAGCCAGAGGGGGTGCTCTCACAGACTGTCCGCAAGTAAGACCTACATACAGTAAAATGTATGATGTTCCAGGAAATCCCTTATAAGGACATATTGGTGTTGTGTTCCACAACAATGTCATATAGTTTAAGTGTACTAGATAAAATATACAAATCATCTTTGAAATAATAAGTAAAACCATCATTCACCATTTACCTGAGGTCTGTGTTCTCTCAGTTTGGGTGTTTGGGTGGTGCCCAGTGATACCTGTAGAAGATTTTAAATGTATTTTATGTATTATGCATTTTATAAAGAGATATATAAATATATTTATATACAATCGAAAATAAATATTTAAATATTAAAAAAAAATTTTTACCCGTGGCATTGTGTATGATCTGAACATTGCCTGTGATGTTATTATTAGTGAGCACAGGTGCTGTAATATGGCTTTCACCCTGAGCTGCAATGCTGACATTCAGGCCATCATGAGATCTGGAATTGTCCTTCTGACCACAAAGGTCTAGATGACAAGGAGAAACAATGTAGGTTAAATAACAAGTGCTATAGTTCTTGTAATACTACTGATACTACTGTTATGTTAAAGGTACAGTATGTAATAATTCTGTCCGCTAGAGGTCGCTAGAAGCCTATTCAAAACAAAGGCGTAGCTTGATGACGCCAAGTTTTGAGAGCGGAATCTTGGGACATGTCTCCACCTCAACGGACGGTGCAAAAGAATAGGGATAGGACTCGGGAAGAAATCACGTTCATGGATGCGATTATTAACGTTACTGTAATATGAAGCAGAGCAGGACCGAGTGTTGTGGGAGCTAAACGAGGCCGCTGGAGCGATTGCGCAACACACGCCTCACGAGCAGCGGAACTTTTATTATGACACAGTCGCCGGCGCCGCTTCCGCTATTCCGGTCATGAGTATGAGGTAACACAGCTCTGTTTATCATATTAGATGCATTTGAGTGTGTTGAAAATGATGTTATAACGTTACTCTGTGCGTTCGCTCGACGGCTGCTGTGAGACACTTGTTTGAGACACACTGCAGTAAGATAGATCGATTTTCGAATATCATATTGAATGCTGGATGGCTTGTGTTGATAAATGACATGCAGTTCATTTTAAAACGTATTGTATGATGGAGAAAATTCTGTAGGCCTATTACTGTTACTAAAAATAAAGCTGCATCTGATTATATGTTAGCTACTTGACAAAATAGTGTTTTTCTCTGAGGCATGGTAAAGCATGGTACTCACAAAAAATCAAGAAGGTGTTGAGCTATATAACACCAATTAGTTTTCAGTCTATCAATATATCAAAACAGTTGTTCCCTTGTTTATTAAAACGTGTAATATATTAAAGCGTCTTTGGTGTTTCCATGGTTTCTACAAAATAAAACCGGAAACCGAGGCAGACCGAGGGTAACGCAGGTATGACGCAATTGACAGGCGACTCCTCACACGTCCCGGAGACTTGGTTAAAATTGCAATTTTCTCACGATTTACAAATAGTTGGAAACATTTGGGACATTGTAAGTACTCAAGTGAACAGAATATATATAACACTGGCCTTTTGGATATTTTACTGCAAAAATATTACATATTGCACCTTTAAACTGGTCCATCAATAAAATTAATAATACAAGTTTGACATAGATCAGAAGTAGAATGAGGATTTCAGATAAAGGGCTGATCACAGTAGACTTCATGCTCCACATAGACTTTATGCTTCATTAATTTACATTCATACAGATGCAAACACAGGAATGCATAAATGTAAGCTCTGATGTGAAAATATTTATAGTGAAAAGATGTTTGACCAACAGGATGTAAACATCACAGACTGCATACAAAGAATAAAATCTTCAGAAGGTAATATCTTGCTATTGTACTGTGGAAAATTTAGAGTACACAGCTTAGTACACTGTATATTTTAACATTTTTAAACCATTTGTTATTTGTAATTTTTTATTTATTAAAATCAGAAGCCCGAGAGCTTTGAAATCATATTCTGTGTAACCTTGTACAATAGATGTAGGCTATAGAGACAGAGCGACACGCGTCATAATCTGAAAACCACCCCCACCGGGGAAACAATCCAAGTGTTTCCATTGACTTTGTATTGCGTGAGGCTGCCTCCTTGTCATTTCTTATAACAAAAAACAGAACAATGTCTAAAAGCTGCTATATGACAAGGTACAGCAAACAAGCTAAAAAAAAAACAGAACCAAAAACCCAGGAGTTTTTATAAGCCATCGACCCAAAAAAACGAGCGTTTAAGGACTAAAAAGTGTATACAGGCGATTGAGACAGAGCGCGACATGTCATATTACTATGAGAACTACACCCACTGGAGGGTAACGTAATCAGTGACAGGAAATATAATATATAAAACTGACATTTGGATATTTGACTAAATGTTTACTGCACACGTAGGCTTAATGAGGCATAGTTAGTGTCAGGATCCCAAAATTTACCCATTCTTCCTGCTGATACTTCACGTATTATTGCCTGTATCCACTTTTGTCTCCTTAAAGGCTGGCTTTTACGGTTTGGTAGCTTATAAAAACTTAGTTCTAGTTTTTTTTTAGCTTGTTTGCTGTACACCTTGTCACACAGCAGCTTTAAGGCATTGTCTTGTTTTTTGTTATAAGTCAGAAATGTCAAGGAGGCAGCCTCACGCAATACAAAGTCAATGGAGAAGGTTGGATTGTTTTCCCCCCTGGTGTGGGCGTGGCCTAAATGCGCTCTGTCTCTATATGGTTTTTGTACGGTGTAATTTTGAATGCTCGCATGTTTACAAGTCAAGTGACCACACCTTTACACAGACATTAAAAGAACAAGAACAAAATGGAGAATGATTAAACTTTGTTTAAAGACTACTAAGTCAATGAAATTCTCATCATGTTACACCGAAAATCGTAATACGAGTCCTTATGTTTACATACTGACATTCCGGTCCATTTCAGTTCATTCTCTGTGAGAGAAAACAAACAAATAATAGTAAATAAAGTTAGAACATGCAAAATAATATTTCCCGTTTAAGGTGAATATTGTATTGTGTTTTTTACCCTTTAAGATTCAGTAAAATCAAAACAACAAAATACACTTGTCAAACAAAACTGAAAGTCACCTATCTGCAACTTGCACTGCTAACAACAGCTGTTAACTAATTTTCTTTTATACAGTTCAGATAGACCGTAAACAAGCCACGTAATGTCATATAACATAATATAGATATTACCTAATCCTTGAAAGGTTATACGTTCGTCACAGAACTTACAGTTGTGTTTGACTTCGGCTGCCCGTTGGGTTTAACTGATGGCGAGATTTGACTCTTACAGTCTGGGGAGGAGTTGAATATGGAGACAAAAGCTTTTGAACAGAGTGGCACTGGCAGTGCAGGGCTGCGTTCTACTTTCTTTTTGTATGCCCTTCCCTCAGTTGCATGAGTGCCCACTACTGGCGGAACCTTTTCAATGGAATGTCCCAAGCCATTGATCACTTGTAATGCGCTATGGAGTTGATTTATTTTTTTCCCCCTTACGAAATTGCTTAATGTAGCATTCTGTATGTATATAGGTGTGTTTGGGTTGTTTTAAATATTTAAAACGTCACAATCGTGTTGCATTGTGGTATATAAGGAGAGCTGTCTGAAGTGTACATATGAAGTAGACTACTAGGGTCTGTCCATATAAACTTCCCTCGTCCAATTCACGTAGTGGAATGCACTTCAAAATGGCGGCCGGGATTCCCGAGGTCAAGTTGCTTATGGAAATTCGCACGTGCGTGTCTAAAACTGGAGTGGTTAGCACGCAGCCCAGGTTGCACACTTTCAGGTCTTACTTGTTTTGTTTGACAAGTGACTGACAAGTTTGTATTTGCCTGATTTTGCTGACTCTTAAAAGGTATATAAAAAAAAAAAAACGTATTAATAGCCTACATTATTTACCATAAACTGGCAATATTATTTTGCATGTTCTAAGTTTATTTAACAATGTTTTCTCTCACAGAGAATGAACTGAAATGGGCCGCGATGTCAATATGTTAAACTTAAGAACTTTTATTATGTTTTTTGGTGTAAAAATAATAAGTTTAATGGACTTGGTATACCTTTACCGTCTTTAAACAAAGTTTAACAATTCTCAGTTTTGTTCTTGTTCTATTAAAGCAGTGTTTCTCAAACTTTTTCTGCCATTCCCCACTTTGGAAGTAGGGAAGGGTTCCGAGCCCCACCTGTCCCCAATCGCGCCAACAAAATGTTAATAAACTAGGCTTTAACTTTAACTGTTAAAATATTAACATTTATTATAATTATATTATCACTTTGCATTATAATTTATTATATATAAATTAAATATTATTGTTTTTTTTTTTTTTTTACGTGACCATTATTTCAGAACGTTTCCCCTTATTGTTTCCATGGCGACGCGTCATGTAATGCTTTTATTTCGTTTCTCCTTTAATTCAAAATATTCACTTGCTTACCATGTCATCAACTATCTGATATTCCGATTCTCAAATATGTGTAAGTGAGTGTGTTTTGTCGTTTAAATACGTTAATAAATTATCTTAATCTATAACATGAGATGGGTGCCACCATGTTTGTTTGCGCAGCTGTTCAGAGAGTCCTGTCAGTCGAATTTACAGCACTTGAATTCATCAATTTCTCCCGAAATCCGTGTAAGTAAGTGACCGGTGATCTGGGAGAAAAATACAGTAAACTTTATAGTTACTTAGACTATGTGTATCTGATATGAATAAAACACGTCGGCAAATTATATTTGAATTGATTGTTATTGCTGCTTCCATAGACATACAAACTCTAAATGTATTGTTTTACTAGTACTTATGTATATTTAAATGTCTGAAACCTAAAATAAACATGTTGTTGAAAACACTGCATAGTTGTGATAAATGACAAGCGCTGCTGAGCGCGACCGTCTCTGGCTCTGCGCCAGCCAAAGCGCGAAAGCAGTTTGAATCTGGCTGTTAAGTGACGTCACTGAACGTTCTAAATCCCATATTTGGGACCGTACTCTCAGGGGCACAGAAATAAAAATCCCATATGTGGGACTCAAAAGTTGAATAAAGATGGGCATTTCCTCTCGTTTGTCGTGCCCCACTTGTCATGTCTCTATTCCCCACCAGTGGGGCGCGCCCAAGCGGCAACCTCCCCCAGTTTCTCGTGAAGCCAATACGGAAGTGACTTAAACTGCAATTCATTGGCTGGCCGCTAGGGACAGGCTCCAAAAGAGAGCAGAATCTCATTGACCCACATGTTAAAACGGCCAACTTTACAGCAGAAAAAAACATGTTTACAGGTTGGTACAAATTGTGGTTTTGGTCTATATTGCTAATTTTGCCCTTCATGACAACTCTGAGGGGGGTGAATTTTTTTTATAACTCATCTGTTTAAATTATATTAAGCCTTAAGGCCTTTGCACACTGAGTCCGAAATTCGCATGCAAAATTTTTGCATGTTAAAAAATAAATACGACCTCACGTTGTGTCAATCACGTTTACACACTGCCTCCGAAACTTTCGTCCGTCATAAAAAAATTCGGATCAGGTTCGATTTTCTGCGTTTTTCGCATCAGTGGCACGCATTTTGAGAGACGTTTTGACAATTCAGATACCCCGTACAAGCGAAAGCCAATATCCCGAATGCCATCTAACAAGTTGATCCATGTCGTCTACAGCACAAAGCAGTAGCACTGAATGACAAAGTGCGGAATACAAAGAGACAGAATATAAAGACAGATTGTGCCAGTAGCAAAGCATCAAACTGAGCCGCTGCCATCCTGAAGTAAACTTTGAAACGCTCGCGATAATCACTCAGTTCCTTGATGAGGTGAACTCTCTTTTTTCTCTATGCAATCTTGGGATTGGATGGACCCAATATTTCCTCTTTCTTTTTCTCTTTTTAAGAAGAGAGGACATCTACATCATGCTCACTGCTTGAAGACTCCATTGTGTATTGGTTTGCGATTTTTTTCGCAACGGATTCATTATTACGCATCGGACTCAGTGTGCAAGGTCTCTGTGCGTGACGAATTTTTAGGATCACGAATATGAAAAAACGCATACGAAAATTTCGGACTCAGTGTGCAAAGGCCTTTAAAGTTCTGCAAAATTAAGGGCGTGGTCACTTGAGTGACAGGTAGTTGCCGCTGCTGTCTGTGAGCCATCATGTCACCTCAGCTAATTCCAGCCACTAAATTTGGCATCTCAGCCGTATTTGTGCTTTTTTCTGGATTATTTTATACAATTATAAAATAATATGGCTTGCTGCGTTAATGGTCGAGACTCGAGACAGATGTGCGTCTGTGTAGATGTGCATGCATGTGGAAGATAAACAGAACATGTTGGATCGTGGCATTGGCATTTTGTTTGTGAGATTTACTACAATGACAATGGCTGGAGGATATAAAACTTTGACAGCACTGCTTGGATATTATAACTAAAACTGCTGCATTTTGAAAAATGATACTTTGGACACGTGCTCATTTGTTTGTGAGATATATACGATCATATACAGTTTTACAACATAAACGCTGCTCAGGTTGCATCATTTCTTGAAGAACGATGATGGAGAGCAGATCATTCAGAAGAAATGTGATCCAAACAATGGATAATATATCAATATTTCATGGATTTAACACTTTTGTGGACAAAAAGTACTGTTTTTTGTTTTGCAATGGACACTCATGGACATTTTACCCAAGTGCCACGGATTGGATTCATCTCGCGATCGCTATTTCATTATAAAGGTGTGAAGTCCCGTTTGACTTTTCGTGTTGTTTTGCACACCCGACAAAAATTAATTACTGGTGTTGGAGCAAAAAAGACGCCGTAGATTGACAGTAAACCTTTAGAACTTTCTAATGATATAACTTATCTTTATTAATATTTTAGATAGTATCTTAGATAGATAGCTCCTTTAACTGCTAACATGATCACGTCGAGCCAGGCGGGTGTGGTTTCAGCAACCAGTCACCTTGGTTCCAACCACGTCCCGCCTCTTTGCCCATTTCAGTTATTCGGGAGTGACGTGCTGTGATGGCAGCGGCCTCATTTTCGCTTCAGAAATGCTCTTCAGAAATCAACGGGTGACGTCACGGACACTATGTCCATATTTTTTTACAGTATATGGGCACGCCCCACACTTTGAGAAACGCTGTATTAAAGGGATATTTGACCCAAAAAACAAAGTCATTATTTACTTACCCTCACATCGTTCCAAACCAGAAAGTATACATCCTTTCTAAAGGACTGTGTCTGTATGCCTTAAATGTAGGGCACTTTTTTGTTATTAGGGCCCAAGCACCAATGGTGTGAGGACCCTATTGTAATTGCTCAGTCAATTATTCTTCTTCTCTGAAATGAATTGCATTTTTGAGGGCCTAAACATGTTCAAAAACTCACAAAACTTTGCACACACGTCAGAAGTGGTGAAAATTTACCCCGAAAATCGGGTAAGCATCAATTTTATTGGGACAATGAAGATTTAATGCGTAAATGGAATGCACGCTCGTTCACTGATGAAGATAATGAGTGGGGTACTGTGAACCAAATTGTCGTCCCTTCTAAATTTCGACAGCATGTTTTGGTGGTGGCGCATGATCATCCCTGGGCGGGACATCTCGTGTGACTAAAACATATGATCGTATCCTTCAGCACTTCTTTTGGCCCGGTTTAAAAACCGATATTGTAAAACTTGTCATACATGTCAGATGACTGGTAAGCCTAATCAGGTGGTTTTGCCAGCTCCGCTTCACCCAATTCCAGCAGTTGGTGAACCCTTCGAAAAAGTAATTGTGGATTGTGTTGGTCCACTTCCGCGTACTAAAGCAGGGTACCAGTATCTTTTGACCATAATGTGTGTAGCCACACGATTCCCCGAGGGGATTCCGTTGCGTAAGATCACGGCAGTTACAGTGACGAAAGCACTTGTAAAATTCTTTACTACCTTTGGACTTCCGAAGACAGTTCAGACTGATCAAGGCTCTAATTTTCTTTCAAGGGTTTTTCGAAAGACGTTGAAAGCTTTGGGTATTTTGCACATTGTATTTAGTGCGTACCACCTAGAGTCCCAGGGTGCTCTTGAGCGTTGGCATCAGACTTTAAAGTCTTCCTTGCGTAAGCATTGTCTCGAAACTGAGAGTGATTGGGATGATGGTGTTCCGCTGATGCTGTTTGCCGTTCGCGAGGCGAGACAGGAGTCTCTTGGATTCAGCCCAGCTGAATTGGTCTTTGGCCATAATGTGTGGGGACCTTTAAAGGTCTTAAAAGATCAATTTCTTTCGGTGGAGCAAGCAGCAAAAACAAATGTGATGGATTTCGTTACGCGATGCCGTGAGCGGTTACATAACGCTTGTGCTGCTGCAAAAGATGCACTTTGTTGTTCCCAAGAGAAAATGAAGCGGTGATATGACAAGCGCGCAATTGTGCTGAATTTTATGCCGAGGGAATAGATTCTGGTACTGCTGCCCCTGCCGGGTGATGCTCTTGCTGCACGTTTTTTGGGGCCTTATGTCATTCAAAGAAAAGTGAGCGAGACCGATTATGTGCTTCATAGTCCAGACCGACGTAGAAAGACGCATTTATGCCATGTGAACATGCTGAAAGCGTATTTGGAACGGTCAAATAACATTGCTGTGATAGCTAACGTTTCTGAGTTACCCATGGTGAACGAGAAGGTTGAACCTGTTTTATCTGTATTTAATGCACAGTTTAGTGAGGATGGATTGGAAGTACACAGTGAGATGCTGAATGGCGGGTTTTTGAATAACTTTGAGTTTTTAAATTCTTTACAGGAGCAGTTGTCTTACTTAGATGTTGATCAAAAGTAGGATATTATGGAACTGATTAAAAATGTTCCTGTTTTGTTTCGTGATGTTCCTTCATGTACTTCAGTTCTCCAGCATGATATTGATGTGGGCTCTGCCGTACCCATCAAACAACATGCATTTCGATGTTCTGTGGACAAAAGACAGGTAATGAAAGCAGAAGTAGAGTATTTGTTGCAGAAAAATTTTGCAAGGTCGAGTAAAAGCCCGTGGAGTTCTCCTTGTGTTTTAGTTCCAAAACAAGACGGATCAGTCAGATTTTGCACAGACTTTCGAAAGGTGAATGCGGTGACCATGCCAGACACATTTCCATTGCTGTGAGTCGAAGATTGTATCGACAATATTGGAACTGCACAGTATATCACAAAGCTAGATCTCTTAAAAGGATACTGGCAAGTTCCGTTAACCCCGCGTGCGTCTGATATTGCTGCTTTTGTAATGCCAGATCACTTTGCTCAGTATACGAGGATGGCTTTTGGCCTATGAAACACGCCCGTGACTTTCCAGTGTTTAATGGAGTTGGTTTTAAGAGATGTTGACAAGTGCAACGTGTCTGTTCTGCCACTTGGACTGAGCATATGACAACGTTACATACCGTTTTTAGTCGTCTTTCTAGTGCTTCTCTCACACTTAACTTGAAAAAGTGCTTACCTAGGTAAGCAAGTTGGCCGAGGAAAGGTACGACCAATAGATGCTAACTGCTATTCTGTCTTATCCCATTCCTACGACACGGCGGGAACTGCGGCGATTTTTAGGAATGGCCTGATATTATAGGTGCTTTTGTAAAAATTTCTCTACGATCGTGGCACCTTTGACAGCTTTATGCAGTCCTAAAAAACCTTTCTGTTGGTCTGAGGATTGTCAACATACTGTGTGTGAAGTCTCTTCTTTGTAGTGCTCCAGTTTTGTCAACCGCTGACCTATCCCGACCGTTCATGCTGGAGGTGGATTACTTCTCTACTAAGTTCAGTCGGCCTCAGCTGAACTATTCAACCATAGAGAAGGAGACATTAGCGATGTTACTCGCATTACAACATTTTGATGTTTATCTGATGTTACGAAATCTCTCTTTGAGCTGATATTTTTATGAGAGGTTGTAACGCTAAGCCAATGCAGATGGCATTGTACATATTATATAGTGTAAGTGCACCGTATAGTACATAATTTGGGGCACAACTAGTCTTTTTGTTCTTTGTTTGGGAAACCTGTTTGGCTCCACTAGAGAAATTACACACTTCACGATTTGTGATTGTATTGGGGGCATCAGTTATGGGTTGATTGTTTATGAATTAATTTCTGTATTTTTCCATCTCGATGGAAGCCATTTGCAGATTTAACTGCTGAATATTAAAATAATACTTTATTATTTAGTTTTTTTTCTTTTTTTCTTTTTCATTTATTGATGTTATTATTAATATTTATTTTTTATTCTATTTTTTGCTACACATAAGCATTCCCGATGTTGGCTAATATAATCTGGGCCCCGTTTGACCAGGACCTTTAGAAACGCATGACAACGGCAGATCCTGAATCCATGGCGGGAAAGTAGTTTCACATAAAAGAGGTTCTTTTGTACACTCACTGGTTTTTCTTACTTATTTACATACTTGTTATAATAAACTGTAAAATATTACACACAAGTTTTAAAGCTACAATATGTAAATGTTTTGCCGCTACAGGTCACACAAGCCTCGAATCTAGGCTTCATCTGGCACGCCCATTTATGTTTGGCACAAGCTCCGAAGCCTCAGTTCAAATGTCACATCACTAGACGAGGCAGATAAATCGAGTGATTAATGTTGTTTAACTTGTTAAAAGTGTATTTAAAGGCTCTAAAGAGGAATAATAATACTTAACTGCATCCTAAACTGAACAATTTTGGGTGAACGACATCTGTTGAGTTGTTGAACTCATTTGTATTTGCTGTTTGGGAAAAAAGGAATGCAGCAAATGCGGCAACAAGCATGAACACAGAAATCATCCTGCCTGTGGCAAAACATGTAAAAACTCTCAAAAGAAAAATCACTTCGCTAAAATGTGTACTTCCAAGAGCCATATGAATCAAAGGATGCATGCAATTGAACAGAGTGAGGATATGTTCACTGGAACAGTACAGCAAGAGCAGGTCAACGATATAAACAAGAGAAATGTCACAGTTAAACTTGACACTGGTGCAGAATGCAATGTGATGTCAGAATGAGTGTACGAAGCACTAAACATCACAGGAAGGCTGCAAAAATCTAGTTACAAGCTAGTTGCTTACTCAGGCCACAAGATGGAGCCAATAGACAAGAAAGCGCTCACATGCGAGTACAAGGGACAGAAGTACAAGATTGTATTTGAAATCACAAGAGAAATACAGCAAGATGCACCAGCAATTCTTGGACATGCTGCCTGTCAAAAGTTAGGCATGTTAGCCAAAAAATTTAGCCAAAAAGGCTGTATCAAGTTGAGAAAAATAATGACATTCTCAAACAGTTTGATGATCTGTTTGTAGGACTAGGTTGCTTACCTGGTGAACACCACATACAAATAAACACAGACATCAGACCAGTTGTGCATGCTCCAAGGAGGATCCCAGTAGCTCTCAGAGATAGAGTCATCAAAGAGCTACAAAGAATGGAACAGATGGGAGTTATTGCAAAGCAAACTGTGTCAACAGCATGGTGACTGTGGTCACATCAAACAAAATTTGCATATGCATGGTCCCCAGAGATCTAAATAAAGCAATTAAACAAGTGCATTATCCAATGTGTGAAAGAGGCGGTCTCAAGAATGCCAAACGCAAAGTACTTCTCAGTGCTTGATGCAAATCAAGCTGGATCAAGAAAGTTCAAAATTATGCATGATGAACACACCCATTGGACGATATCGCTTTCTTCACTTATTTGGTTAAATTTATCCCCAACTTGTCTGACATCAGTGCACCTTTGAGAAAATTTGCTGGAGAAAGACATAGCATGGCACTGGGAAGATGCTCAAATTACAAGTTTTGAAAAACTCAAATGATTACTCACAGTCCAACGCTTAAGTTCTATGATGTCAGCAAGTCGGTAACACTGTCTGGGGACAACAAGCTCAGATGGTATTGGTGCTGTGATCTTGCAAGAAGGAAGGCCCTGAGTGACTGTCGGTGCAGATACGCACAAATAGTGAAAGAACTGCTCACCATAGTATATTGCTGTGAGAAATTCCACCAGTATGTGTATGAGAGAGAAACCACAATTGAAAGTGACCACAAACGTCTAGAAAATATTTTCAGAAAGAGTTGTATATAGCTAATGCTCTGAGCTGTGCTTTTCTGACAGAGCAGAAAGAGGATCTGTTGGGAGAAGAGCTGGAGGTGAATTGGGTGACGTCACAACTTCCCATTTCTGGGAAAAAGCTGGAGGTTTTCAAGAGAGCCACAGCAGGCGATGCTGAGAAGCAGGCATTAAAGAACGCTGTCAGAGATGGCTGGTCAAAAGAGAGATCTGAACTACCAAGATCGATTCAACCTTACTAGACAGTCAGAGAGGAACTCAGCTATGTTGATGGTCTGTTATTCAAGGCCAGTAAGCTCATTGTTCCTCAGCAGCTCAGACAAGAAATGCTCAGCAAGATACATGAGTCTCACCTTGGAATTGTGAAGTGCAAAGCAAGAGGCAGAGACATTATGTATTGGCCACAAATGTCGGCACAGATAGATGAGACAGTGTCCAAATGTGTGGCCTGCAATGAGAACAAGAACAGCAACACAAGAGAGCCACTGCTGCCTGCCACACAGAATACCTGGATGACCATGGGAGAAGATTGGCACAGACATCTTTTACCATAAAGGGTCATTGTTTATGTGTGTAGATTACTTTTCAAAATATCCAGAAATCAGAAAGCTCACTGACACTACAAGTCGAGGAGTGACCCAGGAGATGTAGTCCATTTTTGCAAGGCATGGTATTACAGATGTAGTATCTGGCAACGGACCTCAATTTGCCAGTGCTGAGGTCTCTATCTTTGCAGAGGAGTGGGACTTCAAGCATGTGACATCCAGTCCTGGTTATGCACAATCAGATGGTCAAGTGGAAAGGACTGTGCAAACTGTAAAGAATCTGTTGAAGAATGTTTCCGATACTCACAACAAGATAGTACCTGAGCCTCAAGTTTCTGATAACTCTCATGATGACCAAGAGCAATCATACCATACCAGATCTGGAAGATTAGTGGGAATACCTGTGAGATACTGAGAGAGACTGAGTTTCAATATACATGGTTCTGAGTCTTTGGAATTTTGGCATGTATTACATTCAGATTACATAGTTAGGATAGTTTATCAGTTTGTAGTTATAGTAAAATTTAATTGTGTTTGTAATAAACTACATGTTTTTGACTCTTGAAATTTGTTGTGGAATACAAATGCTGATGTTAAAAAAAAAAAAAAAAACCAGAGAAGGGATGTCATATATATGTTTATATACGTGTGTAACAGACGTAGGCTAGTAAGAGCTGTGCGTGAAAAACCTCACTCCCCTGATCTCAAGAGATGCTCTAGTGACTAACACTAGAGGTTGCAGCCTTTAGCCTGCGTGTTAGAGCCTTCGACTCCCACCCCGGAGACCCAAGTTTGAAGCCCGCATAGAGCGGGGCGAGTAGGACCTGGGTGAGGGGTTACATTGGTGCCGTGACCCGGATGGGAGTGAGGTTTAGGGGGGTGAATGTAACAGACGTAGGCTAGTAAGAGCTGTGCATGAAAAACCTCACTCCCTGATCTCAAGAGATGCTCTAGCAACTGACGCTAGAGGTTGCAGCCTTTAGCCTCCTTGTTAGAGCATCCAACTCCCATGCGGACAGGCCCAGGAGCGGGCAGGTGCGAACTGGAGGGCTACCTGTGGATAAACTAATCATCCAGCCCAGGCGGATTTGCTAAATTGCACAATTGGTTTGTGTTACTTCTTTATTCAACCTTTGGTCTCCTGTTTATCTTCCTCCCCACTCCTTTCGAGTCTAGAACTGGTCCAGTTGATAGTATTTGCATTGGAGGACTCAAGTGCTTCACACCTCTTTTTGACGGAGACGGATCTAGCTTCAATGATAGGAGAGATCAATATATCAAAGAAAATACAGAAATGATCAGATAGTGCTACGTCCTTAATAACAGTGGATGAGATGTTAAGACCCTTACTGCAAGGTAAATCTAGAGTGCATAAAATTCAGTTGCTAGGTAATGTGAAAATATTTATGTCTGATAGGTTGTAAATGAATATCCAAGCTTCTCACTTTTATGTAGCAGCTATTTTTATATCTGCATATTTATAAACTGTGCCTGTTATAAATTTGAAGGTATATATGTGTATTTTGGGACCTTAACAAATGTGCAAACAGGATGTGTGCAGCAGAGGTGTGAGATGTGGGGTGAAGTAGTCAGAACCATATAACTGTTCAATCAAACCAAATTTACAGGCTATAGTAAAAAGCTCTAAACCCTGTGGAACAAAAACAATGTTCATTTATCTAAAATATTTGTGTTGTTTGACTATGCTGTGTAGTTAATCTTTACGTTCGGACACTTCAGGGCTGAATTTCTTCTCACATGACGCAAAGGTATTTGCACTTGGCGGAAATGTCACAGTTTCTTCCTATCTGTGGTCCTGAGACTGAAGTCACATTACTTCTGACACATTTAATTTCCTCTGTTGAAAGACCCACGTAGAAACAGGCATTTCTGTTTGCTACGATGGCATGTAGGCTGCTCCTGTTCATTTCTCTTCTAACTGACAACACAGGTACAAAATTCTATTATTTTATGAAGATTAAAAATTTTTGATTAATGTTTTTTTTTTTTCTATTGACAATGACTGAAGTGACGGACAGATTTAATATTTAAAATATATAAAAAGTTTATAAAATCTAAAAAGTTTATTTACCTTTTTTTTTTTTTTTTTTTTTACAGATTAACTGAGTTTCTTGAAATGATCTTGGTTTCACTTCAAAAAATGTTTCACTAAAATATTGCCAGGATTTTATTAAATTTAAATGATTTGTTACAGCAAAAATCAGTGTTCAGAAATAAAAGAAATAACCAAATCACACTGCATTGTGGCATTGTATTATGGTGGAAGACCTTGTACTTTTCCAACTAAACCTTTAGCCTGTAGCAACTGTATGATTACTGTATGAAAACAGCAGTAACTTACTAAACTTTGTCCTTTAAACAAATGCTTATTTTCTCTTTCTCCTCAGGGTTCAGTGCTGAGATCTCTGTGTTTGTGCAGACGGGAGATTTTGTTCAACTGGATATACAGACACAAGAACTGCCAGAGACTGACATTTTTTCCTGGACTAATGAAAAAACAGAAGTTATAGTTAGATATATTCCTGGAACTAAAACAGTAAAATGTTACTCTTCCTACATGGACAGAGTGGATTTCAATAATAAAACCTTCTCTCTCACACTGAAGAACATGCAGAAGACAGACAGTGGACTCTATACAGCAAGAGCAAGTGGACAGTTTGAGATAAATATTGTTACATACAGAGTATCTGTTATAGGTGAGTGTGATTTGTATTGCTTATATGACTTAAGTGCATGTAAGATCATGTCATGTTCTGTTTGTTTCAGTTGAAAAAATAATATAAAAAACCAAGAGCACAACAAAATGCTAATATTCTTTCACAGATTTTTCGCCATTCTTCTTTTTTCTATTTACCATTTCTCTAATCATAATGTTTTTTTTGTTGTTGTTGTTTTTCTTTAACATAAAAACTGCTGCACATATTTTAGCTGTAAGTTGTTTAGGTGTTAGTGGGTTGGCAAGTTCTAGCACCTTTGTATGTAGCAAAAGTCGACTTAGTCTTTAGTCTTTTTATAGAAAAAAACTTTTTAATATGTGTGTGTTTCAGATGCAGTGGAAGCTCCAGTTCTGACTGTAAACTCAAACTGGTCCAGTCCTGACTCCTGTAACTTTACATGTAAAGGAAGTAACATTATTATCAGCTCTATCTATAATAGTAGCAGCTGTTCTGCAGAAGAAGAGTCTTCATCTGAAAACTACACTCTAAGACTGAACTGCAGTGATGACTACATCATGTGTAACCATAGCAACCCAGTGAGCTGGAAGACTGACATAAAGAAGGTTAATGACCTTTGCACTGTTGAACAAGGTATATTCTATCCACTTAAAAACACTCACATATGAAGAAACAGAAAATGAATGAGAGAGTGTAACTAAACACTGCTCTGAAATGCCTGTTGGTTTAAAATTCTGTCTGGAAAACTGATTATTTTTATAATAATCTCTTATCTTTCATGTCTAGAAATACCACAAGCTGATTTTTTTCAATCAGCGCATCCCTCATGGTTTATCCCCCTTATTTGCCTATTGACAACGAGTTTGTTAGCATCAGTGATTGGCTGGTGTCTCTACAAGAGAAAAAAAGGTACAGACTGTCTAATCTTAACATGCATTTCAGTATGTAAAATAAAAAATAAAATACTTAACATATGTACTGTATGTAAAATATTTTTTTAATAATTTTATAAAAACAAATATAATGATCATATTTATTTGCGCAAAGCTTATGAACTCATGCCGCATCCATTAAGCATTTCAGCAGTAAGACTTACTTAAACTTAAAGTTTGACATCAAAATTGACATCCTACTTGAGTATATGACTTGATTCCAAAAGTGGTTTTGCTAGACCTAGAAATGGAAATAACTTCACTTCCCTTGTACTGTTTTTCACATATCAGTTTAGGTTTCAAAATGTAAAAAAAGAAAAAAAAAGATACTTTGCATTTGCAAAACATTTTAATATTTCTTTTTTAAAGTTTCTTAGGGGAATGCCAAACATTTGCAAGAGAAAGCAAAAGAGTTGACCTTTTATTTCCTCTCCCATCTATTATTTTTTTCCGCCACCATGTCCCTCCAGTCTCAGTGTGGTTAAACAGATTGGTGACATTTAGCATGTCACCAAATACCCTAATTATTAAAGTTCTAATTGCTAGAATGATGTTTATTGAAAGTTTAGTTGTTGTGCTTTTAATAATAAAGATTTGTAATAAACATCCTTTAATCTATTGTATTTGAAGAGAGTCTGATGAGATTTAAAATGTTTTCAGATCATTCTTACACCCCTGACCAGCAGAATGATGAACATACAGTCCATGAAAAAGTTGGCGTAAGTTTCATATTGTCCTTATTGCACTGATAATAGATGCTTGAGTCTGATATTGAATGGATTTTGTCTGCAGGAGAATATTAATCCACAAAGGTCGCTGGATAAGTTGGAGAAATCAACAGATCATGATACTTTAAGAGAACATGGACCTCCTGATGTTATGATGGAAAGCAACCGGACTTCACCCATTCATGACTCTGTAAAGATTACTCTACTTTTACAACAAAAAAAATAATAATAAATAAATAAAAAATAATAATAATAATTTGGATTAAAGGTCTTGACATTCAGGCAATGAGAACCTGTAGATATGTAACCATAGACTGTAAAAAGTATGTAACGCTGCATTCACACGGGGCGTCGGCTTATCAAAGTAACGCTTCTCGTTTACTTTGAATGGGTGACGTCATGAATTGTGGGTTCCATCGCGTCGCTTCACTTGCGGCAGAAGTTGAAAGGCTTGTTCGACTTGATGCAGCGCCGCACAGACCGATCAGCGGCTGACTTGAAGCAGCACAAGAGCGACACTCGTCATAATCTGAAAGCCACGCTCACCGGGGGGGAAAACAATCGAACAGTCCCCATTGACTTTATATAGCGCGAGGCTGCCTTCTTGTCATTTTTGGCTTATAACAAAAAACAGAACAATGTCTAAAAGATGCTATGTGACATGGTGTACAGAAAACAAGCTAAAAAACCCAGAACTAAGTTTTTATAAGCTGTCGACCCCAAAAAACTAATGTTTAAGGACACAAAAGTGGATACAGGCAGTGAGACAGAGCGCAACGGGTCATATTACTATAAGAAATACACTGGAGGGGAAGCCTGCAACCTTTAGCCAAAAAAGCATAACGGCTAATGCTAATGCTCCGCCCCCGGCGGTATGCTGGGAAGGAGACCAGAGGCTGTTTTTTGAATGGATGTCAATGGACGAGAGGCTTCACTATGCTGATTAAACAGCTTTTGTGGGGAAATAGCAAATCATTTAATTAATCGACAGCCTGTTCGCTAATCTTCAGCATGTTTTACACTAAACAATACTTTCGTTGGGAACTATATGTAGATTTTAGCTTGATAAAAATGTATTTTTTCAAGAGAAGGCAGTCTAGGGAATGTTGCGACTGATGTCACTGCCATTACACGATAGGCTGAGAGGTGCCGCACGTGATTAAGTTAGCCGTTACGCTTTCTCCAATGGTAAGAGATACAGACCCTCTTATCTCCCTGTAATATACAATCTCTGGTGCGGCTCTGCATCAAGTCGAACAAGCCTAATGATTTCTCAACTTTTCAAGCTCCAACGCAGGCGTCAGCCAATCAGATCACAGACGCTAGCCAATTGCATTCATGCAACACCGGAAAGTAATGTGATTGGCTTTTGTACTATGATGGTTGCATCAGTGCAAGCTTAAGACACGCCCTCCGTCAAGCGTTGACGCTGACGGCCCGTGTGAATGCAGCGTAAATGATGTGTTGGAAAAATGTTGTAATGAATGCAATTAATTTTGTTCTTCTTTATTTCAGAGTGCAACACTAACAGAGAAGAGCCAGCCAAATGCAGCAGCCACTATCTACTGTATAGCAACCAAAATCTGAAACTGATCACACCGTTTATGCTGTGGTCAATAAACCGCCAGCTGTGGATGAATCTGTACATCCAAAACCGGAATAAAGTATAATAAAAGTAGTCTGTCTGTCTACAGCAGTAAATGTATTTTTGATGTAAATTTGTTGCACATGTGGCTCAGACAGGAATGCAAAATCTCATAGATTTCAACTGAAAACCACTTCCTGGAAAGTATGTCTATAACATTTCCCCCCACTTGTATCTGATCTTGTTCAGTTTCTTTCTTTTTGACTTATTTTTATTTTCCTTTTTATTTTTGTAGTCTGTTCTTATGTTTTGAACTTGTTTAACTTGAACCTTTTGCCAGAAAATATTCTGGTAATATAATAGTTTTTTTGTTAATTTGTGCAGCTAGATTCTAAGACAATAATGCTCAATTGCAAGTGTATCATCAGAAATCACAGTCCTGTACACATCTTTTGATAAACATTTTCTATTGCATAAATGCATTTGGGAAACCTGTTTGGTTGCACCAGAGAAATTACACACTTCACTCTTAAAAATGTCACCAAGATAAGCTTTTGTCAAAACTGCAATAATGATTTGTGATTGTATTGGGGGCATCAGTTATTGATTGTTTATGAATTAATTGCCATTGGAAACCATTTGCAGATTTAACCGCTGAATGATATAATATTTTAGTACTCTTTATTTTTTATTTGGCTACACATAAGCATCAATGTGCAGTTAACCTACACTGGCAAACGGCCATAAAATTCCCAACGTTGGCTGATATAATCAGGGCCCCGTTTGTGCAGGGCCCTCAGAATCGCATGACAACGGCAGATCCTGAATCCATGGTGGGAAAGTATAGTTTCATATAAAAGAGGGTCTATTGTACACTCCCTGGTTTTTCCTTACTTTTTACTTTACTTACTTTTTCCTTACTTTTTACATACTTGTTATGCTAAACTGTATAATATTACACACAAGCTTTAACACAAAGACTGTTAAGGCTTTACAGTTTTTCACTGATGTAATTACATTTTTGGTCCTGCGATGTGGCATTGCATGATTCATTTCTGAAAAAAATAAAATAAAATCCATGGAATCTCACAGTTAACATGAGATCATCAAAACTACATTCACAATAATTATACAAGAAAGAGCACAATGCCGTTTAAAATATTTTGAGATGGAATCTAGCATGTAACACCACAGGATTCCAGGAGACTTGTAATCATTTCTCTTGCCACTGATGCTGATCATAGACATACTGTAAGGATATAACACTCATTATTCTTTGGAAAGTTCCAGATGGAAATAAGAATATGCAGAAGATGTAAGTTTCTGTTACGGTCATGTATATACAGTTGCAAGAAAAAGTATGTGAACCACTTGCAGAATCTGTGAAAATGTTAATAATTTTAACAAAATAAGGGAGATAATACAAAATGCATGTTATTTTTTTATTTAGTACTGTCCTGAGTAAGACATTTTACATAAAAGATGTTTACATATAATCCATAAGACAATTTATTAAAATAACCCCATTCATAAGTACGTGAACCATTGATTCTTAATACTGTGTGTGGTTACCTGGATGATCCACGACTGTTTTTTTGTTTTGAGATGGTTGTTCATGAGTCCCTTGTTTGTCCTAAGCAGTTAAACTGAGCTCTGTTCTTCAGAAAAAATCTCCAGGTCCTGCAGATTCTTCAGTTTTCCAGCATTTTTTGCATATTTGAACCCTTTCCAGCAGTGACAGTATGATTTTGAGATTGTCTTTTCACACTGAGGACAACTGAGGGACTCAAACACAACTTTTAAAAAAGGTTCAAACATTCACTGATGCTCCAGAAAAAAACATGATGCATTAATAGATGGGGGGTGAAAACATTTGGAATTTGAAGATCAAGGTAAATTGTATTTAATTTGTCTTCCGGGAAACATGCAAGTATCTTCTGTTGCTTCCGAAGGGCAGTACTAAATGAAAAAAAAAAATGATATTCAAGCGAAATAAGAAAAATTTGGACCTCTTCATCCTGTTCAAAAGTTTCCACACCCCGACTCTTAATGCATCGCGTTTCCTTCTGAAGCATCAGTGAATGTTTGAACCTTTTTTAATAGTTGTGTTTGAGTCCCTCAGTTGTCCTCCATGTGAAAAGATGGATCTCAAAATCATTCAGTCACTGTTGTAAAGGGTTCAAATATGCAAAAGATGGTGGAAGACTGAATAATTTTTGGGACCTGGATTTCTGAAGAACAGAGCTCAGTTTAACTGCTCAGCATAAACAAGGGACTCATGAACAACCATCACAAAACAAAAAAACAGTCGTGGATCATCCAGGTAACCACACGCAGTATTAAGAATCAATGGTTCACAAACTTTTGAACTGGGTCATTTTAATAAATTCAGCTATTTTTTTGTCTTATGGATTATATGTAAACATCTTTTATGTAAAATATCTTACTCAGGACAGTACTAAATAAAAAATAATATGCATTTTGTATGATCTCTCTTATTTGTATATATATATCAACATATAAAATCAATTTGCAATTACGCTCATATTTGTGAAAACAGCTCTTTTGCTCTTGTCATATTGTTAAATTATATATTATGTTATATAAAAAAAAACAAGATCTCATACAAGTACTTTTTTGCGATCATGTTTTGAATTGTGTGGGCATTTGTAGTAGTTTTGGTGATATTTTTGACACAATCACCGGTTAACTTCTGACCCAGCACAACAGTAACAAAAGATATCAAATTAGAAATAAGTTCTTGATTGCAATTGAAGCAGGAAGTTTTACTTTCAATCAAATTAATGATGTTAACAAATAAATCAAACAATGCACCGGCAATTTAGTGATATCTTCACAGTTGTGGTCTTGACCAGTCTTGAGGCCGTCTACAACACTATGTCACACATTTCTTCAACATTTCTTCCATGACATCCTCTATTTATTTTTGTCCTGGTTAATTTCATCTTACAATATTGAGTAAAGCCACCCAGGTTCCAAATTCTCTGTCACTTAAAACAATAAGATGAATTAAAAATATAATTAACTATTTGTTCATTAAAGGTTTATTATAGGATTCATTTTTTACATGTATCTCTAAAAAATGATAAAGTCTTCATCCTCAAGGTCTTCAGGGTCCTCGTCTTCTTTCTCAATGTCATCTATTGTGAATAGTCTTGTTTGAGAGTTCCTACAGAAGGTGACCTTCACTTTCTCATCGCAGGCTGATGATGATCTGGATGTGTCCATCATGATTTCAGTGTGCCCATCTGTCGTTTTACCACGCTTCATCCTTCAAGGAGATCGAACAGTCATTAAACCATTAATAATGGTGCAATTCTTTAATAAATGGTTAAATAAGATTATAGGACAGACCCTGTGATGATAATCCTGCAATCTGAATCCATCTGAGAGCTCTGCAGGATCCTCACAACGTCCTCCAACAACAAGCCACCACTTTCTATGCAATCATATCTGAAACATTAACACATTTCAATAGAAATATATAACTAAGGTTTACCAAAAATTTATTTTTTTAAGTCTAAATGACAAAAATGCATTCAAGGACATACTGCTATTTCTTTTAAAGTGTTAGTTCACCCAAAAATTAAAATTCTGTCATTAATTACTCTTGTCATTCCATACCAGTAAGACCTTCATTCATCTTCAGAACACAAATTAAGATATTTTTGATAATGACTTTATTCGACAATATCTAGTGATGGGTGATTTAAAAACACTGCTTCATGAAGCTTCGAAGCTTTACGAATCTTTTGTTTCAAATCAGTGGTTCAGAGCGTGTATCAAACTGCCAAAGTCACGCCCCCCAGTGGTGAACCATTGAAATTTTGAAACACTTATGACATAACAAAGCCTTGTTTACTGATATCACATGACTTTTCCGAACCACTGATTTGAAAAAAAGATTCGTAAAGCTTCAAAGCTTCATGAAGCAGTGTTTTGAAATTGCCCATTAGTAGATATTGTTGAATAAAGACTTTTTTTTTTTTTTGGCACACAAAAAGTATTCTCGTCGCTTCATAACATTAAGGTTGAACCACTGTAGTCACATGAACTCTTTTAAATATGTCTTTAGTAGTTTTCTGGGCATCTGAAAGTGTTAATTATCTTGCTGTCAATGCAGGCCTCACTGAGCCATCGGATTTTATCAAAAATATCTTAATTTGTGTTCCGAAGATGAACGAAGATCTTACGGGTGTGGAACGACATGAGGGTGAGTAATTAATGACAGTGAACTAACACTTTAAACATCTTCTCACCTGATCTCCTGAAGACTGGGACAGACCTCGGCTAAGGACAGAATCCACCTCGCCCAGTTCTCCGTTAAACTTCTGATCTTGAGTCCGATTCTCCGCAGACCAGAAACACAGAGCAAGCTGGACATCAAATCGCCCACAAGCTCTTCATGCTCTGAACAGCTGGATTATGAGCAAAATAATTAGAAATGTTGAGTTCACTGATGGCAAATGATAAATATATATGATTCATATTTGCTATGACCTATTAATTTTCATGTACATAATGAAATGGCAGAATCCTTACCTTTGTTCTAAATCTTTAAGAAGGTCAAGTGTTTCAAAGAGTTCGTTGAGTTTAGGAATCTCTGAACACGGTGATGTGAATGAAATGAATGATGGGGATATTTCATTCATGCTATTACGGGCCAAATGAATGTCAACTGTCCAGCTTGAAAAGAGACAACTATATAAGTCACAAGTACATATTTTGTATGCTCAAATGTGACCCTGGACCACAAAACCAGTCATAAGTCACATGGTATTTGGAGCAATAGTCAACAATACATTGTATGGGTCAAAATTATCATTTTTCTTTTATGCCAAAAATCATTTGGATCCATTAAAATATTTTCTAAATTTCCTACCATAAATATATATAAAAATGTATTTTTGTGAGTAGATATGCATTGCTAAGGACTTAATTTTGACAACTTTAATGGGATTTTCTCTTTTTTTTTTTTTTGCACCCTCAGATTTCAGATTTTCAAATAATTGTATCTCAGCCAAATATTGTCATATCCTAACAAACCATACATCAGCTTATTTATTCATCTTTTAAAATATTGGTCACAGGGTCATATATTAAGAATCTCTATCATTACATTATAATCAGGACAGTTAGGGATGAACTCACGTAGAGTCTGTGATGTTTTTGGTGATGCTCAGAGAGGAACACACATTAAGCACACTGTATCTCTTGTCATACTCCACCTGCAAACTGACAGGCAAGAAAAAAAAGGGGGGCTGATGTTTATATATGTATATATATATATATATATAAAAATAAATACACACACACACACACACACTTTAACATACCATAATATCTGATCCACCTGCTTTAAGTTAATTTTTCAGTATAAGACAATAAAATAATAACAATAAAAATTGCATAATAAAAAAAAATGATGATCTACTGATTTCCAATTCAGTGGCCTAGATTCCTACAAACAACTGACTTTCTGATTTCAGATGTAATGCAATAATTTTTTGATTACAAATAATTTTTAGAATTAAAAGAAATAGGTCTGACAGCATAATATTCAATGTCATTTAAAGTCACAATCAAATCAAAATGACGAACAGTTTTTTTTTTTATGGAATATTGCAGTATTTATTTGTAAATGATTTAACTGCGCACATAATTAATTCAATTTTTTTTTTTTTAATTTTTAAAAATCTTTATCCCCTTCCCTCTTCCATCTCTTCTCTTCTCTAATGATGTTTACTGGTGTGAGGGCGGGACAACCAGTCACTCACATGAAATCGACCAATACAAAGCCACAACCATCCAATCAATTCCCCATGGACAAAATCAAGTCCCGCCCTACATTTTTGATTGTTCAAGAAGACGTTTCACTCAGATATACGTCACAACAGAGAAGCAAAGACCATCATTACTTCATAACTTTTCATTATATTTCATGAGGAACACAAATATAGTTATCTAACAGAATACTCAAATAGCTATTTAGTTTTCATTCTTTCTAGCAGAAGTATTGGCAGAACATCATACCAGACGTTGTGAAGGCTGGGACATGTGTGACACAGGGAGAGGATCTTTGGTGCCCAGTTCTCAGTCAGGCTGTCCGTCGTCAACTGCACCTTTTTCAGACCAGACACCGAGTGCAGGGACAACAGCAGAGCGTCCACACTCTCGTCAAATGCAGGACTTCTGTTGTTTCATGAAAAGTAGTTCATATTTAGTTAGAGATAATTTTATGCTTTATCTTTAGTGTGTATTGTTGCTGTTTTAGCATGAAAAAGGTCTGCAAAGTTACAGTCACTCCAAAGGCAGTTATTCTGTATATCAGTGCACACTCTTTCTGAACTCCCTGAAACACCTCCATTGTAGTCTTAAGTTTTCTTACGGGAACGTACATGTCACAGTATTCCTCATTTAAATAATTTCTGCCCAAGGCATATGCAAAATAAGGGCAAGGCTTGGTTGAGGTGCATTAGTAGTGTGTTGAAACTCACGGTTATGGTAAGGGGCGTGACATTTCCAAAACACACTGGAAACAGTTGACTAATCATAACACATTGGTCCAGCCAACCAATCAGAGCTTCACAGAGACAGAAACTAAACAGTGTGTTACTGACAGACTGTGAAGGGAGGTGCTGCAACAATGTCAAATATGTGGAAAAATAAGCTGTGTTTTGAACATTCAAACATGAAAACCAATTTTAGTAGACTGAAAAAAAAAAAAAAAAAAATCATGGCTTTGTAAAAGGGCATAATATGGCCTCTTTAATAAATTAACATTGATTTAATATTCATTTGAAGGTTCTGTTTCATAGTGAGTAATTAAATATTTAACTTTATTTTTACCTTATAGAGATCCCTTTGCATCGGTTATATGCTCGTAGAAAGGTTTTCCAATCACTGCAAGTTTCTCCTGAGTTTTCAGACAGGATGAGCTCTATCTTTGAGAACAGTGACTGTGTGCTGGGACTGGAGCCATAGCACTTCAAAAACAAGCTAAAGTGGAAATAGAAATACTAAATAAATAAATACATAAAGCAGTAAAGTTAGACTTAACACATTATAGCAGTTTACAACATTTTGTGAAGGAACAACTGTATATGGCTGTTTAAAAACATAGTGAGTCAAATGCAAACATACTGTATATCACCGTGATGCATTGTCAAGTCCGTGGTTTTCCCGAAGAATTTGGCTACTTTAACACTGTTGCTGCAGGTTGTTTTTCATGTCCACGAGTTGAAGCAACCCCAAATAACATGATATTTAGGCCCTGGAATGCGAATTTTACCAGGGCAACCCTGCCAAAAATGCAGATTTTACCCCCTGGAACGCGTTTTGAAATGGTTTTTACCAGGAGACACCCCCTGAAACACGACTGGGGTAATTTTGGGCTAGTTTTGAGTAACAATTGTTTTGAATAATTCTTCTAGGAGGGAATTTTAACATTTTATTAGATTTATGTTTAAGATTTATGTGAATCCACTTGTTTTAAAATGGCTGAGATACATTTATGCATTTAGCAGATGCCTTTGACTTACATTGTGTTCAAGGTATACATTTTTTTTCAATATATGCATATTGAACCCATGATGTTGCTAGCACCATGCTCTACTGGTTGAGCATAAAACAGGGCTTAACTCCTACTAGTCATTTGCAATTACTCTAAATACAGTAGCAGCATAAAATATACAGTAACTTAATATTGTTAAACAAAAAAGACCTTCCAGTACAGTCATATCAAACCAAACCACCGAACACTCATCAAACATACTGTACAGTACAGTTCTCTCTACCTGCATTGTCCAGATAAATATTTCCACATCCTTATTTCTGAGCAAAGAATACGCTCCACGTTGTCCAGCTGATCAGAATCACTTCAGGTAAAAGACACATAGCCTGTGTTAGTTTTTTTCTTTTCTTTGCAGATTTAACTTATTACAGTCTGATATTTTGAGCAGAAGTATCATAAATATCCAGTATTTTCTCACTTGATTTCATGACTGCAGTCACTGAGAGGCGAGGACATGCTGTCTTCATCACTGTCACCTGACATCTGTCTTGCAGACTGCCAGCTGTGAATATTTTCACAAAAATTTAGATGTATGAACACTTTTCTACCTCAAATACAACTGCAATGAATAATCCAAACATATATTGCATATCCTCACCACAAATAATACAAAAAGTCAAACTAAATTCAAAAACTGATACACTTTTTTAATCCAGTTCAGATTGATTAAATCAAGACTCGCACTATAACTAATGTCATATCTTGTTTCACTCTGAAAAGCTGTACGTCAGATTACACTAATGGGTTCCAATTAGAGTTAAGTAAAAATTGTCATCCAACCAAAAGTCATTTGATCCGTCTGAATCACTGTCCTCTTCACTCTCACTCGTTCTATGGATACTGAAAAACAACCACAGAAATAACAATATTTAACAGTTTATAAAAGCATAGTGAAGTCTCAAACAGAAAGAACACAGGATCAGTGACCATTCAACTGTCAAATTCATGTTTTGTTTGCATTTATTTTACAATTTCCATTAATCTTCATTAATAATAAGTTTATAATAGTTGACCTTGATTCATATATTCCAACATATATTCATAATCGAAAGTGCACAAATTACAGATCTGTTAAGCATGTTTGTTATTAAGTTATATATTGTTGCAGTGTATCGTGTTATTGTTAACTAAAATGTAACATTACAAAAATAATTTACATTAATTGAAATTAAGCTGAAATAAGATAAAATTAAAATATTAGATGAAACTTAAATATTGCCTTGGCAACTAGCTGAAATAAAATTAAGCTCATGTTCTAAAATTACTAAAACTAAAACTAATAAAAATAAAAGTTAAATAGAAACATTAAAAAAATGCTAAAAATGACAAACACAAAACAAACTTATTAAAACTTGAACTAAAATTAAAAATTAAAACTGAAAATATAAAAATAACAGTGTTAATAACATTTATTAATACTGTTATTGTATATAAAATAAATATTACTAACACTGGTATGGTGTTATGTACTAATAATGTTATTGCTTAATAGCTTCACTAGGGGGCAGTAGATGAAGAGTAATAGGATGGAGTGCTGTTTGTTACTGAGTTAGTTCTTCAGCTCTCAATCTCTTTCTCTATGCTCAAATTAAATGACAATTCTGTCATCATTTACTCACCCTCAAGTTGTACCAAACCTGTATGGATTTCGTCTTCTGACGAACACAGAAGAAGATATTTTGAATAATGTCTGTAACCAAACAGTTGATGGACATTATTCAAAATATCTTCTTTTGTGTTCAGCAGAAGAAATAAATTCATACAAGTTTGGAACAACTTGAGTAAATTATCAGAATTTCTTTTTATCCCTTTAAGTAACTATGTGCTCTTTAATAAAGCATTAGTTAGTACCACATGTCTTCTTGGATGCTGGTCATTGTCACTCCACAGAAAAGGAACATTACAACAATTGTGTTACCCATGTTTCCCCTAGCCACGTACCATCCAAGTGTTAGATTACAATACAGGAATCACTAATGCCTCACCTGGAGAATTCATTCCTGTAGTCTTTCTTGAAGTTTGCTTTACTTGTCTCAGGCCGCTCGACTTCCAAAAGACTGAGCCACAAAAAATACAGTGGTACGATAATGTGAGCTTTTCTCATCATGAAATTCAGGGTGCAAATTCAGGTCTGCTCATCTATGTGTACTTGTATGAAAAGAAGTGAACTGAATTCTCACGTTAATTCACTCAGACTGGGGTTCATCTGAATGAGATCCAGGACTCTGGACGCTCCATCCACAGTCATGAATCTGAAGATAAGATCCACGTTCTTCAGACCAGAGACCGAGTGCAGGGCAGAGAGTAGATCACTCACACTCTTATCATACTCTGAAGAACTGTTAAAGCACAGAAATTTATTTATTGCTTATTTGTCTGTTATTCTCCCTATTTCACACATATAAACACTCTCTTCTCGCTCTCTGGTGTTGAAATAGTTACCACTCAGTCAAGTCTTTCAGCTGGTTGTAGGCCTGAAAGAATCTCCTCCAGTCAGCATTTGCATTCTCAGAGTCGTCGGTCACTGCAATGGTGATGCAGGGAACCACTTTGTGCTCCGGAGGTTTAAAGAGGTCGATATCACAACAGTCATCTAAATAATTCAGATGGTTACAGCCGACAGACAGCCTGCAAAACAACAGAGGACAAACATAGCATAATGCTATAAAGAACAAAAATAAATTTAAGCAATTATATTCTCTCAGAATGTCCAGACCTGCTGGAAAGTTGGTGATAATTTTAATAACCATTTTAATAACCATTTCAGAATACCAGATGCTTTTTTCAACATCTAAAGCCCTGGGTACACTTTATTTTTTAACACGTTTTTTTTTTTAGCACAGTCAAACGCACAGCCTTGTAAAGTATACTTCATTTGACTCATACATGTACTTTTTTTTTATTCTTTCATGCTAGAGTTGTACAAATTAGGGTACTTTCTAACCTCTTCGCACAGTCTCTCGTCTATGTAGGCCTCCATTGTAGCCGTAGCTTGCATGCGTTCTTGTCTCTTCTGTTTATGCAGTTTTTCTTTAACTACCTTATGAATCGACACCCCCAAAGCCATGGTTGCCAACTTGTGGATAAACTAATTACTTCAAAAAAAAAAAAATTAAATGCACATGTGCAACCAAAAATCCAGCAGTGCGCATTCTCTTCCGATGACAAAGTTTGCGTCACACACACTGTACACTGATCCTCGCATATGAGGTAAAAGTGAACTATATTTTGGGCTTAAGGCAGCATCTCAGCCTTATAAAGCAATTCTAGAATGCATTGCAAGAAGGGAAAAATATATACAACTGCTAAATGTCTATTCTAAATCTAAGCGAATGTTACTAGAAAGTATAGCTGGGGTTAAAGTTTAAAAGAGATGTATTACCTTACTCCATCTTCTCTCATCACACCCAGACTCTCCACATCATTAACAACAGACATACTGGTATTCAATCTGCCAAAAGAGAATTTATTGTGTTTAAATTTAAGCACAGAAAGAAGACACAACCATTTCCTTGCAAATGTATTGTGGTAACACCATGATACTTTGATATATGCCATGTTACTATTGAATGTCTATTTTTAATAGTATTTACACCATGGCACTAGTACATTTTCAGATAGAAAAACACAACAGATTATTCTTACTGCAAGTGAAGTAAGCTGGAACAAGACAGGAAGAGGGTGAACAGACCAGCCGCCCAGCTCTCAATCAGGTTGTTTAGCCAAACTTTAACCTCCTTCAGACCAGGAACAGAGTGAAGGAACAGCAGCAGAGAATCTGTATGCTCATCCAACTCTGGGCATCTAAAAAAATAAAATAAATAAAAATAAATAATAAAAAAATATATTATTAGACTCGCCACAGGCCACTAAACGATACAATGCATTTTGTATTCATTATCGCATATGAAGCATATTTATTAAAAATCATGATGACTTAATGTTCTGAAAAGTTCTGAATTTTGGAGTTTTGATTTTGAAACATAACTATAATTTAAGTCAGTTAAAGTCAGTTTCATTCATTCAGTTTTCATATTACATCCACAATGTAAAAAAACAACTACATATTTTCCAGTGTATGGGAAATGTGAATGACTTAGACCAACATAATTCCACCAAATATTGTCTCAACTAGTCAAACACAGTTATCTAAACAAAGAGATTTAAATTGAACAGTAATAATGAAATGTGTGAGTTCCCAGCATGCATTGCAGCATGAATAAATTTTGTGGTTAATGTAATAAGATTATTGTTTCGCTGTTTACTGTCTGGTTTGTGTGTCAAGTGTTGAGGTCTATGTGTACAGCACAAACCTTTAAAACTATATCCCATATATCTTTGCTTTTTAAGGTTTTTTAAGGTTCAGAAACAAAGATAGCATAGTTTACTTCACATTTTAAGTGTCCTATAAAACTATATATGACTAGCAAAATGATATATCAATTTATTGTGTTACTAACTGAAAACCTTCTGAACAAGAGAACTGTAGTTGCCTTGATGAATTTATTGCCATTTTACATTTAGTGAATGAAAACATTCAAATCGACAAAATATAGAAAAACATTTCTATAGTAACTGAGAGAACCTAAAAATACGAATGCATAATGTTACATTTTTACATTCTCTCAAAAAATCCTTTTTTACAGTGAATAAACTTAAACTCACTGTTCTGTCAGTTGAATGAGTTGGTAAAGCCTTTTGAAAAGAACCTCCCAAATGACACTAGACCCTTCAAGAGGAGGGAAACTGAGCATGAGCTTCACCAGAACCGGTTTGTCCAGAAGATGCGAATATCCTGGCTCTCCACTGCTACCATATCTGGAAAGAATCATTCATATTCATAAATGTGCACATAGTAGGACTTAAAATGAGCTTTGCCCTGAATCTGAAAAAATCTTGGTTAAAAAACTTTAGTAAAAGAAAAACTAGTTAAAGTGTGCAAGTTAAAAGAATTGAGGATATTTCATGCATGAATTCTTACGCATTATCATGAGCCCATCTGTCCATTGCAAGAGTCAATGATGGATTTTTCCCTTCACTTTCATGCATCTTATACCTAAAAAACATTTTACCAACAGTTATTTAGCACAAACACAGGCTTGATGGATCAAGTCAAATGAAAGGAAAGGATGACTTACGGTCGAAACGGCTTTCTAGAGACCGAAAATGTTGAACAGACCCTTTCGTCATTACTAATCATGAGGTTGCTCACATGAAACCTAAAAGATTATAAATGTGATCAAAATACAAATCAGCTGTACATTTATTGAGAGATTACAGCTTAATATGTAAACATTATTTGCTCATACTTTATGTGAGAAATCTTAGGATTGACTTGAAGGTAGGACAGAATTCTGGAGGTCCAAATATCTGTCAGGAACTCTGCACGTATGTCCAGCTCAGTTAAACCAGGAACACAATTCAGGAAAGACAGCAGTGCATCCACATTCACACCAAACTCAATGCTTTTCCTTGAAACAAACATACAAATACAAATGTTATGCATGTAAAAATCCAAAAGGATGGGTTTTATTAAAGTAAAATGAGAATACCTACAGCTCTGAGAAGCATCTGAGGTTATGAGATGCTTTAAGGAATTCAGTCATGGGTACTGCAGAGAAAGGACAGAGAGCGAAGGATATTTTTGAAAACCCCTGATAAGAACAAAGATCATGCTTTTCTGAGATTTCACCCCGATGTCCTTCTGAATGCCCAACAGTAAACCTGAAATTAGCAAGAACAATTATTCATTATTTGTTATTATTATCCAAGTATCTTCAAGTAACAATGTTATATTCTTATCTGAATAAATGTAAGAAACTTTAACTGAGAATGATGTTTGTTGGAAAATGTATATGAAATTAATTACCAGACAGAATTATTTTGGCTTGTCATTGTGAACTCTGAGCAAAGACCCTTATGTATGGTTTCTGCTTGATTGGCAATGCAAACGCTGTGAATATCAAATGAAATGAACATGAACACAAACATCAGTTACATACATTTAAACCAGAAACATTGACGTTCATGTGCATGGTATGTGCCATCTATTTACCTGAAGCTTCTATCCATCATCTCTTTTACAAGGAAGTTCATGGTCAAATCAATATTGGCGTCGCTGACGCTCCTCAACACCAGTCGAATGTTACCCACTGATGTTTGTCCACTGAGGGTTTTCAGGATCTTCTGCACACTTTCATCTGATAGGGATCCATCCTCCATGCTGCAATGCATTTATAACACTGCTTTACAAACTCTTCATTTTAATTATGATGTAGTATAAAAATAAGGTAGGTTGTTTGTCTTGTTTTCTTTACTATCATTTAAAATTGACAAACATGCATTTGTGGTGGATGCATAAATATAAAGTATTGCATAAACAGGAGCATCAGAAGTATCTGTCACACGTTGCAGAAGAGAATGAGAATGTACAACTTTCTGAACATGGACAGATGTGGAAAGAAGTCTAAATTAGTTAACCAGATCATAGTTCCACCATGATCATGATTTTACCAAGTAGAACATGTCCCTGGAAATACATCCTTGTTGATTCTGGAACAATAGTCCAATCAACTGATCAGATCTGAGGGACAGGTTAGTTAATGTCAAGTTTAGGCTTAAAACAAGGGTTAGGGGCTTCTATATCATTCTTACCTATCATTTAACTCTAATTTTAGGGATAAGTTAAGGGTAGGGTTAGTTTTAGGGGAAGGACTATGGTTTAGACTATGTTTTCGATCAACAAAAGATGCTGATCCAGGAACATGTCTTACTTGGCAAAATCACAATAACCGTTTGACCATAACTTGCAAGCCATTTAAGTAGAATCTGATTTAACCAAGTTCAGCATGTTCCTGGACCAACATTGTTGATCCTGGAACAACATTCCAATCAACCAATCAGATTTGAGAGACAAGTTTACAGTTTATGTCAAGTTTAGGCTTACAACCAGAGTTAGGTGCTTCTACATCAGCGTTATTCACCTATCATTTCCCTCTGATTTATGGGATAACTTATGGGTAGGGTTAGGTTTAGGAGTAGAGAAATGGTTAGGATTAAAGTTTTTTAGACAGGAATGATGTTCCAGAATCAACAAAATATGCTGATCCAGGAACGCAGCCGTCTAGTGCCTAAAACTCATTCTTGAGGCCATGGTGGCACTGTTGCATTTACGCACAAAAAAAAGTAGCACATTAATCACAACCAAGAAAGAGAACATTACTTCAAGTAGTCCACATTCTTTCTCCTCCCCAGGGCTGATGTCAGGAGGCTGACATCGGTGTCAGATATGGAATCAAAATCCAGCCTTCAAAAACACAAACCAGAAAGTCTTCATGACATAAACAAAACCTTTCATATATTAATAAGAACTAAAATACATTGTATACATCGTCAAGGATTTTAAAACATGAGATGGTAATAACATTTTTGGACACTCTTTGGAAACCATAGATTATAAATACTTTTTACAAGAGTATATATTTTAAGAATGCATACCATAAAGTCGTACACCTGCAGAGTGCAGGATGAAGCATCTTCAGATCTTTTGCATTGCACTTGACTTCCATACTGGTGATGCGTGAAGAATACTGGAGGCAGTACATCACAACCTGACAGTCGATCCCCTTTAAAGACCAGCGTATGTTAATACCTAAACGTTCCCAGAACTTCATGACGTTCTTCAGTATCTTCCGATCATGGAGCTCATTCAAGCAATGAAGAATGAAATCACTCATGTAAAATGTGTCCATGCTGTTCTTCTCTATAACTTTGCTGATCCATTTTTCCAGCTGGGCACGAATAATGGAAGATTTCGACCGTGGATTTTCCCCCAGGATTAAACTGCTTACTTTCTTGTTTGAGAGACCAAAAAGGAACCGGATTACAGGAAAGAGACGCTCATTGCGCCTCCCATTTTCTGCTGATTCCAGTAGCTCCTTGATTTTTATTTTCGCATCTGCCTCGTCTGTTAACACGTAGAACAGAGCGGTGAAGAACTCCTGAAAGCTGAGGTGCATGAAACCAAACATCTCCTTCAGATAAGTTCTCTCTTGCTGGCGAAATGTGCATAGGAACGGAATGTTTGGTAAATCAGAGATTGCTTTTGGAAGATCGTTTCTGGGAAACAGGACTTGACGTTTCGCCATTCCACTCTCCGCTAGCTGACCCAGGTTCTTGAGGAGGTCGAGCTCTTCTTGCTGACTCAAACTACTGTGATGCTTCAAGAGAGTGAACACAAAATCAACAAATATGGACGTGGTAGTCGTCAACTCGCTAGTTACAACACCATCTTTTCCTTTTCTTTTGAAAATTGTGCAGATAATCCAGCAGATGACCGGTATGAAGCAAGCGGTGTAGAGCATCTCGTGTATCTTCACCTGCTCATACACTTGACTTGAAAACTCTTCATCCTCAAAGAACCTTTGGAAGTATTCACTCACTCCTTTCTCTGAAAATCCCATGATCTCCATGAAGCATTGAGGCTTTTTCAGAATGTTCTCCAGTTTGTCTACAGCGTTTGATCTTGTAGTAACCAGCAAGAAGGACTCTCTCATCATACGTCCTTTCAGAAGAGAGCAAACAATGGCCAATGGGTGGGATTTGATGACTGGTTTTTGTGGCAAAGACTCCTTGGATGCAGAAAGCATGAGTTCATCAAAACCATCAATGATGAACAAGATCCTCTGTGATGTGTCTTTTAAGATCTGACCAATCTCATTTGGAGTTAAACTGCAGTCAAGGAGATCCACCAAGCTCATCTCACCTGAGAGACCACTGAGCTCTTTGCATCTTAGATGAAATACTACATCAAAGAGTCTAGCGTAGAGCTCTCCAGAGGCCCAGTCCAGAACAATCTTTTGTGCAGTGATCGATTTCCCACTTCCAGAATCACCTTGGAGAATCACAGCTCTTGGAGTCACTTTTTTGGAGCCATTCTCTGGACCGAACAACTCATCAAGGCTGATGTTTTGGTTTCTCTGGTTACTTTCTCTGGTGTTGAAGAATCGTTCCCCTCTAGAGCACATCTCATTCTCTCGCTCTTTCTTTTCTCTGTGTTTCTGAACTATCAGCGGGTCAATGTAGCGGTCATTAAGCAGCACCTGTTCACCAGCACGTGAAGTGTATTCTGTAATGTAGGCATATTCAGACAGCAGGGACTTCTTGTATTCTGTTATCAATGAGCTTGTATCTGCAAAAAAGGATGGTTTATTTTACATATCAGATTTTGCTGACAACAACAAATTGTACAAATACTGATAATTCTCACTATATGATAACAATATTGGCTACTTAAAGAGGTAGTTCACCCAAAAATGAAAATTCTGTCAACATTGCTCAGACAAAGAAAGTCATACAGGTTTGAAATGGCATGAGGGTGAGTAAATTATACAGAATTTTCATTTTTGGGTGAGCTGTCCATTTAACTGTTTATAAGGTCTTACATATGTAAATATCGTCAAAAATTGCAGTATACGTAATTTTACCCAGCAGTACAGTATATTACCTGTGATTTCAGCCGCAGGTCCTACAGCAAGAATAATAAAACTTTAGATTATTACAAATATTACAAAAAGTATATAATTTCATTCTTTGCACATCTCACATCAGAGATTTAATGTTAGCTGTGTTCGGCTGTGGCGTTTCCACCAACAGAGAAGGATACTTCCACTCACCCTGAAAGTAATTATTAGAAATATTAATATTTCCTCTAACTATTGAGTTTAATAACACAGGTGCTGAAATATTGCTTCCATTCTGGGCAGAGATACTGATTGTAGAGACTCCATGAGGCTCCAAGTTTTCCCCTTTGTCTTCTAATAGAAAGGAAAGAAAAGACAAGCCATTAATGGTTCTATTAACCATAGTTTACATGCAAATGTTCATAAAGGGCCTATAACAGAAATATTATTATAGGCCTATTACTTCATGCAAATCAGCCTTGATCTGACTGGTTGTGTGTTTTATGGGGCTGTAAATTACCATAATTAGACATGTCCATCTGCTGCTTTCAGTATGTCTGTGCACTTCTCTCATCTAAAATACCCAGCTCAACCTGAGAAAAAAGGAAAATATTATGTAGGAGTGAATTCTGGTTAATTGGGTCACCTTTTGCCACTGAGATGATACTTAGCCAATCATTTATTCATCACTTACCTCCTTCACAAATTTACCATGGCGTCCATGGTTTCGGTAGTTCACGTTAGTAAAACCGTGCTAACCTGGCAGTAGCTAGCAGCACTGTTATAAACCGAAAGAGTCTGAATTTCTTCTTGAATAGGATACTGTTAAAATAGTATTATGATTTTACATTAGTATTTACATTTAAACAACTAATTAGGCTACCCATGGTAAAATTACGTCTTGCGACAACAAGAACAGGTTGGAGCATGTAAACTAAAGACGACATTGTGTTGTTAATAGTATGTTGAGTAATTGCTGACAACAAACATTTCTTGAATCGAATGAATTGAAGAGAAACGAAAGTACATTTTCTAATAAGAGTTTTGGGTTCACGTAGCGCCCTCTGCCGGAAGTACACTGCGTGCTCATGCTTTTGCTTTCGTCGATTCATAACTCAATTTGCAACTTATAGTTTAGTTTCGCTTTTATTTATGTTGTGCAAATGTAAAATATTAGTTTAAATGTTATTTTTAATAACTGGTTTATGGTAAAAACACAATCTTAAGTAGCCTATCACTTAAAACTGACGAAAAAAATGAATTACAAACAAAATGTACTTTTCTAAACGTAATAAAAGTATGTCTTGTGTTTGTAACTGTAAAGGTTTAACACAATAAGTACTGAAAAAAACTGATTCGGTGGTTTTATTATTATTTTTAAATTATTATTAGTCAAGCCATATTTACCTGGCGCTTGTACATCGCTTTGTATCCTGAGAGCTTGAGCAGATAATGATGCCGAAGGAAAATACTTTCAGTTTTCATTTTAAAATGAGACCCGCCTTGTGGGCATGGCATGAACTATATGTTGAAATGAAATCCGTTCACGCACACACAAAAAAACCCCCAGATGTACCCATATGTTTTGTTTGGGAAACTAAGGTTTTTAGATAATTTCTCTCATTTTATGCAGGTCCTATTAGAACAATTTTTTTCAACACTGAGATTCAGACACTGTGTCTGACTCACTTTAAAACAACACTGTACTCTCAATTCTTTCTTAATAGAATGCAGTTAAGTTATTTTAAGATTTTTCTCTCAGAAATGTGTCACTTTGGTTTTCAGTGGCATTGCATTGGTTGTAATTTTTACATTAAAAGGTGCAAAAGTTGCTTTAGCCTCTGACGGTGTTGACCCATACTGATAAAACATTTGTGTAATTGAATACCTCTGGACATGCTAAACAGAAAATACATATTTTTTTCCCCCACTTCTGTAGCCTGTTTTGTCTCATGTTATCCCTAGAATTGGAGAAAAGTTATACAAGACATTAGACGGGAAAAAATGATTTTTAATATGCTTTCTTTATTCACTATTTCTTTTATCACAAAGAAAGTCTCTGAAATGCAGACTATAGTGTGTGTTTGGTATAGAAACTGTACACAAAAGCAAGGCACTATACTGTACATTTAAATTAATATCTTTTCTTTCTCTCGTCCATTACTCCATGCTGTCCGAATACAAACAAACATGACGTCCCTCACACCTCAGGAAGAAGAGAGCATCACCACCACAAGCAACAGCCATTCACACGAGAAGAACACACAAAAAAAAATACAGACGCGGCATGTAAACTCCTCTTGAATCAAAAAGGAATATCCTAAGACATATGACAACATTAAGAGCGATCACACAGGATTTTCTGCCGTTTCTTTGTTTGCTACAAAGTTTATACAATTTCCAATTTTTCAGCAGACTTATCAAACGTACACATAACAACAAAAACACATTGCAGATCAGACCAGGTGGAAAGGTGAGCCAACGGTTTGATTCCATGTACTTCAAGAGATAAACACTTGTTTTAGATGTTACAGGGACTTACGCACTGCTCACAGACTGCAAATCGTTGTACATGAACGTGGTGAAGACACACACACAGACACACACAAACATCACCTCCACAGACTTAATAGATACATCAAAAGTGGATGCCACAGCAGGTGCATCTGTAGATCCTAAAGTGACCTTTGACCTGACCGTTTACCCTGCTTTTAGTGAACAAACACCTCCATTAACCGAAAGAGGTCAAAATGCCGAGGTGACCGCAGAACCGGTGGTCATGGAGGAAATGGACAGTGATAATTCTGTCACCATGATGATTTTCGTCAGATTTTTAAAAGAGTCCTTTGGCTTTCTTTAGGTTCACTTGCTTCCATCCAGGCAGAACATCAAACTCTTCTCTCTTCATGTCTAACACTCTCTGAAAACACAGAAAACACTGCAGTGAGGAAAGGGAGAGAAAAACAGACAAATAAATATAAATACACTTACCGTTTTGGGGGCGGTAAGATTTTTGAAATATTTTTATAAGTTTTTTTTATTTTGGCTGGATTTATTTGTTAAAAAAAAATACAACAAAACAGTAATATGAAATATTACTACAATTCAAAAGAACTGTTCTCTGGTTTAAAGGGTTAGTTCACCCAAAAATGAAAATTCTGTCATTTACTAACCCTCATGTCGTTGCAAAGCTGTCAAAATTTCATTTATCTTCAGAACACAAATAATGATATTTTTAATGAAATCTGAGAGATTGCTGTCCCTCCATTGACAGTCTATGCAACTACCACTTTGACGCTTCAAAAAGTTCATAAAGAGATAGTAAAACTAATGTAACCTCGCTTTATATGATGAACAGATTTAATTTAGGCTTTTATTCACATATAAACATTGATCAATGCACACATCAGATGTGGTAAACGGAAGCTCAAGCATGTTTGATGTTTGAGAACCAATGAGGTTTATTTTCGTGTTACACAGCACGTTTGAGCTTTCCGCAATGAGGTTTGTTTTCACGCGTCTAGCAAGTATGGTTGGGCTTCTGTGAATAAAAGCCTAAATTCAGTCTGTTCATCTGATCGTGTCTCTTCAGAAAATTTGGACTAAACCTCTTAATTTATGTGGATTAGTTTTAAGATCTCTTTATGAACTTTTTGAAGCATCAAATTGGTAGTTGTGTAGACTGTCAATGGAGGGACAGAAAGCTCTCAGATTTCATTTAAAATATATTCATTTGTGTTCTAAAGGTGAACGAAAGTCTTATGGGTTTGGAATGACATGAGGCTGAGTAGATGATTTTGATGAATGACAATTTTTGGGTGAACCTTTTTGGGTGAACTAACCCTTTAACCTGTTAACCATCACCTTTTTTGAGCATAAATCTGAACTTAAATGGCTGTAATTCATAAATGCTTTTGAACACAGACCTAAGGCTGGTCTCTTTTTGAAGACGACACTCAGCAGATTATTGCAGAAAGTCAATGCTGCAACTATGTTGCATTTCAAATATCAAGTTAATATAAAAATTTAACCCACTAAAAGTTTTCAAAGATCCTTCAGAAATCATTTTAATATGCTGATTTAGAGCTCAAAAACATTTCTTATTATTATCAATGTTGAAAACAGTTGATTAATATTTTTTGTGGAAATCATGATTCATTTTAAGGATTCTTTGATTTACAGAATGTTTGAAAGAACAAAGTTTATTTCAAATCTAAATATTATGTAACATCATAAGAGTCTTTACTGTCATTTTTGTGTCCTTACTGAATAAAAGTATTAATTTCTTTAAAAAAAATAAAAAAAAAAATAATAATATTATATCTTACTGACCCCACTATTTTAAACGGTAGTGTACATGTGGACAAAGAATCTTAAATTTGCAGAAAAGCCAAGAGGAAAGGGTTACAGTAGCACTGTCTCCTAACCAGGCGCATTGTGTTTCCAGCTTCAAGTAACTTTTTTCTGCCCACACAAGGCAAAATGCAACATAAATCATTCAAATGGAAAAGATTTGACATTCATATACAGATAAATAGAGTGGGACTTTGGAGCAATTAAAATTCACTGTAGGTGGAGCAGGGCTAATCTTCTTGCTGCTTGTGCAGAAACAGATTAAAATTATATGTTGTCTAAAAATACTTTTTTATTGTAATGGTACAATGTGCAGAGACAACTTTAAGTAAGCCAATTATGGACTGAGCAACATACCAATGGTGTGAGTCAGGGGCGGGACCACTGGTTTGCCAACCAATGGCAGACTTCACATGGAAATTAACTGTGATCATCTGTATTAACTTGAGACCACAGAAAGATTTCATGAAAACACAGTGTGGACAAAATGCAGTCCCATTAAAAACACAAATGTTCAGATTTTATCAGAGTTAACGGTTTTATGTGCAACTAATAATATTTAATCAAATATAATAGTTGCTGCATTGGCCAAATGTCTCTGGTCTCCTTAAACAGCTGAAACTCACTGATGACTTCTGGTTGCTTTATCATAGCAAATCGTTATCTGTGTGACACTAACATGGAAGAGATATAATTTATTGCTTGCTTATCATGTCACGCCTAGTTAGGACACCGTGCTCTCAGAAAAATATTCCCAGAAATGTGTAAACTATTGATGGAAAAAAATAGCTTGTGAGGAAACCTGTTCAGATTGTGTTTGTGTGCATGCATGCGTGCTTGTGTGATTTAATGTGGGTGTCAAAGAGCTGGATTCTGCTGGACAAAAAGAGTTGTCCAAAGTGAGAAAGACACAGGGAGGAAGACAAGTGAGGCTGTCAGGAAATTGTGTTTAAGTAGTTAGCATAGAAACAATCGATCCCTGTGACATCAGTCCATATCAGAGATACTTACCTACTCAGATTTCCCTACAACCCCGCCTAAAACGGCAAAACATTCAATTCTTAGTGTCTAGTCACGTCATACGTTAAACAAGCCATTCATAGGCTGAGCAAATCTACTCAACAAATTCAATTTACCAATAGAATTTAAAGGATAAACAGAATTGAAAATTCAATATAGCTATTAAAACGGGCTTAAACAGAATTAATCTTGTGAGCATACATTTTTTAGGGTTTACATAATTGGTTAATTAGTAATTTGTCATTTTTGCCCACATACATTGAATTACTGTGTTTTGAATTCTGGATTCATATTTAAAATCAATAGAGCATCTGCTGCTCAACGCTGCAGTTATGTTGTTCTGTACTGACATAAAAAATAAAAAAAAATGATTCGGGGATGTGGACATTTTTGCAATGGTTTTATATTTTTACACAAATCCCAGGCTGTACAGGCAATCTCTCTCATATTAATGTACGGCCTCACCTCAAAGTCATCATCGGTCAGGTACATCTCGATTCTCAGAGGGTCGACGCCATGTGGAAGGGGACGGGTTTGCAGCATTGCTAGAGGATAAGTGCTCTGACAGAGTCGAGCCAAAACATCCTCCACAAGAATGATCTGGTTACACACCTCTGCCTCCTGCACACACACACACAAACACAATATATCAATGTCATTACTATCACACAACCACAAATCAATGCTTCAGAGTTTTATCACAAGTAAACAAAGGCTTTGAATCGTAAATCAAATCCGAAGTTTTTATAATGAATATACTGTACTTTTTTTGTGTGTGTGTTTCTAGCCAATCTCTAAAATATTTTATGGGGTAGGTATTTTGAGTTTAAAATAGTTTTTAAAATCCTTATCCATTAAATAATGAACAAATGTTGCCAAAATATCATGAGGCCTTCAAATATTGTTGTTGACACTGACAGAAGAGGTGGAGGAAAGCTTGGAGTCAAAAAGGTTAAGAACCACTGTTCAAAACTATATTTTCCTGCCTGCTGTTTGGAACAATCATCATATCAGGAGTATGTCGATGAAGCCTTAAACACTGTCTAGTTAGAAAGCTTACTAGGGTATGGAACAAAGCTAAAGAAATACAGAAACAACACACTAGTCCCCCGACTGTGCCTGTTTCTCCCAAGGTTTTTTCCTCCATTTCTGTCACCGATGATCTATCGCCACTGGTTTGCTTAGTTGGGGACACATACTATTCAGCAATATTATTGATATAAACTGCACTGACACACTATTAGATGATGACATTACTGTTTTTTACAGAGCTGCTTCATAGCTGAATTGAACTTTTTTCTTCATTGAATGAAGTTGAATCAACACTGAACTGACCTCAGCTGAACAATGACTCCATTTTCTTTTTAGAGCTGCTTTACAGCAAAATTGATCTCTGTTTGCATCATCGAATCATTATTTCCCTGTTTATCCCTGTAAAGCTGCTTTGAAATAACCTGTATTGTATAAAGAGCTATATAAATAAAGGTGACTTGACTTGATGTCAGTGTCTCACCCTCTCTGTGATTTCAGCAATGTCCTCCCTGTGCTCCCAGCTGGGGAACATGTTTGTGAAGGTCAGAGGCTCCAGTCCAGCATGGATCAGGTACGACTTCTGAGGCTTCTTCTCATTCTTCTCTGCTAGACAAAAAGAGGCATCAGTTATCTGTATACACAGCATAAACTGATCTGAAGCAGCATATACATCATTAAAAGGTGCTAGTTCCGATACACGCTTCTGATTTGCTGGCTAATAAGGCTGTCAATCACCTCTGCAGTACTGCAACACGGTTTCCATAGCGCACTTCCTGTCTGAGTCCCAGCGGATGCGGGCAGAGCCGGTGCTTTCTGTATCCTGCGGCCACCAGCCCTGCCACAGGTAAACTTCATGATAGTTATCCACTAGGAACAGAGCTAGAAAGAGAGGAAAACATGCATCATTTATGACTCATTGTTTCCTTTCTAAGATAAGAGTTCAAGTGTATCATTTCTTTTTTTACCTGGTTGCGGGGCAGAGTACAGATCCTCCTGTAGGAACGGCAGGGAACAAACAAGGTCTGCAGCTCTGGATGGGTTGAAAAACTCCTGCGCCACAAACTCACCAGAAGAACTACTGAGCTGGAACAGACGCGGAGTGAAGTTAAACTTGCCAGGGTCTACAAAGAGAGAAAGGTAGAAATAAAAACACTGAAAAAGGTTATTTGAACCTGAGGAAAAAAAGATCTTTGTGGTAAAATCTTGTGTGAAGTTGAATGATAGAAGACTATGAATTCTTATTATATGCATTTGCATTATGGCTTGTAAACACATTTTTTTTCCACCAAAAAAAAAAAAAAAATGCTTGGTAAATCATAATTGTGCAATATAAAAGTCACAATTATGACATAAAAAGCTAATTTATGACAAGTCAAAACAATTCTTTGTCAATTTTGACTTTTAATGTCATAATTGTGACTTTTTTTCTGATAATTATGGCTTATTAGGTAATAATTATGATTTATCAAAGCATTCTTTTCTTATGCATTGGAAATGCGCTTCCATATGAACTCGTTATGTTGGAGATGGATTATTTTCGGAATGATATTGTAGCGAGGGAAATATAAATGGATAACAGACTTGCAAAATCATACAAGTCTCCTTCCCACTCTCCATGGTGTGTTTTACCTTGCAGCATGCAGTCATACGCCTTACGATCCTTCCTGCCTAATGCTTCCCAGAATTCCACTGGCTCGCCTCCTTCCTCACATTCATGAATGGTCACATTGCAGCTGCTGTGAAGTCCAGCCTCCAGCGGTCGTCTTTGAAACACAAATATGAGTCAGATTACAATCATAAAAACTTGCTGTGATGCAAAATATGACATCAAGAAGACATTATATCATTGGTTAATAGATTTAATATACACCACCATTCAAAAGTTAGGGGTCAGTAAGATATTTTAATAGTTTTCAGTCTCTTATGCTCACAGAGGATGCATTTATTTGATCAGAAATAAAGTAAAAACAGCAATATTGTGAAATATTAGTACAATTCAAAATAACTAGTTTCTATTTGAATATATTTTAAAATTTAATTTACTCCTGTGATGCAAAGCTGAATTTTCAGCATCATTACTCCAGTCTTCAGTGTCACATGATCCTTCAGAAATCATTCTAATAAGCTGATTTGCTGCTCAAGAACCATTTCTTATTATTATCAATGCTGAAAGCAGTTGTGCTGCTTAATATTTTTGTGGAAACAGCGATAATTTTTTTCCAGGATTCTTTGATGAATAGAAAGTACAGCATTTATTTGAAATAGAAACCTTTTGAAACACTATAAATGTCTTTACTGTCACTTTGGATCAATTTAATGCATCCTTGTTCATGTTTTGTGTTTTATACAATGATTTTTGTGTGTGAAAGACTCACTGTTCTTTGATCTTGTCTGCGGCGGTTCGAGCTACATGCCGTGTGTGTGTTTGTGTTTTGCAGCCGTGCCACAGGTAGATGAGGGCTTTGTTGATGCTCAGAAGGACCATTGATGTGCGAGATCGCAAACTGCTGCAGTGACACGCCACTTCCAGCAGGTGGCCCTCAACGGGTATCTCACCACGTGTACAGTATAGACGCCAGTCATCTGAAAGACGGGGTCAAACAGTCAAATATTAATATGCTAGTTTACATAATAATGGTACTTGAAACGGACAAAAATTACTATATTGTTTTCACATGAGCTCTTTACATACATGCAAGCAAGGTAGCCTATATATGAAAAAATATGGCTGTTTTGCATTTTTAATCCAATATTGTGTAAAAACATTAACAGTCTGAATAAATGATGAATGAAGGAAGAGATAATTGCTTCTGTGTCGCACATGGCATGGAAGTGGAAGGTCAAGTCAAGCGCACTGCATTGTCGGATAACGTGTGCTACTACACTATGTGCTCTGGTTATATTTGCACATTTTGGGTAAACCATGTATACGAAAAATGCACATACTATGAATAGTATCCATGATGTACAGTACTTCTTCAAAAATATTAGGCAGTCTTTCAATCCTAAAATACCCAAAAACTCTTACTCTGAATGTTCTCCTCTTCTTCTTCTCTCTTCCCAGAATGCACGATCATCCCCCCGTTGAAACACTGCAGGAAACAGGGCGGCTCCTTCCCCTGCTGGACCTGCATCTGAATATAAGTCACAGCAGCAGTGAGCAAGAGAAAGAGAGAAGCGGAAAGCAGTCGAAGCATTAAGTCCAGCATCTCGTCCTACCTGTGCTCCTCTCTCTTCGTCCAGCTCAACAGTCATGAGCGCAGATGTTCCTTTCTCACTGACCGTCGAGTTTCTGCCCTGCCAGAAGAAATAGCAGCACTTCTCCCTACCGGGACCCGCACTGCGCACCTGATCCGGCTTCTGTCTGCTGCCCACTGCACACGGCAAAAATGGTGCGCAACAGTACAATAAAAGATAATCAGATATCTTTATATAATAATCAGATACAGTATATCAGATGTTTACAAGATCACAGCTCATTTGTCCCGGAGCAGTTACTGACCTGCAGCGCTCACCATGTACTTCCATTTCACCACATAAGCGTCTCCCTCGTGAAACTGGCCGATGCTCTGCTTGGGCAGTCGGCTGTAGTCGAACTCCAGGATGTGCCAGACATCAACGGCAACCGTGCTAATCTCCAGGGACCGCAGGCAGTCGTCTGAGCCATTCTCTACCGGACCGTGCCCACGACCCACGTTCTGACCGTCCAGAATCGTGCTGATGGGCGACTGCAGGACTGGCAGCATCAGAGAGGCGCTGTACGCCCGGAACTCAGAACGAGAATCTGAGCCCGGAGACTCCTGAGATTGGCAGCAAGAGGGATTGAAAGAAGAGAAAGAGAAGTGCAAAAACAAAAATGTTAAATAGGGAAAGGAAAAGTTGTGTTCAGATTAAAGGAACAGCTGGAAATCATTCTTTTTCACTATAACACTGAAAAAATAATTGTACGGTTTAATATTTTAGTTTGGTTTTCTTTGTTATATACACTACCATTCAAAAGTTTGGGCTCAGTAAGAATTTAATACTTTTATTCAGTAAGGATGCATTAAATTAATTAGAAGTGACAGAAAAGGTATTTTTAATGCTACAAATAAATGCTGTTCTTTTGACATTTCTATTAATCAAAGAAGCTTAAAATTTTCAGTTTCCACAAAAATATTAAGCAGCACAACTGTTTTCAACATCAATAATAATGCAAATCAGCATATTTTACATTTTAAAATATATTAAAATAGAAAAACAATTCTTTTAAATTTAAATAATATTTAACAGAATTACTTTTTACTGTATTTTTCATCAAATAACCTTGGTGAGCATAAGAGACTTCTTTCAAAAACATGAAAAAAATCGTACCAAGTTCTAACTTTTCAATGGTATTGTAAGTTTAGAACAAATTATGAATGGGGTGGGAATCAGAATCATTATATTCCTCTCAATTCCCATCCTTAATAATGAAGGTCAAAAGATTTGTTCCTTTCTCTTTAGCAGCTTTTTATTGTACTAAAATCAGATACACACAGCCACCCACCTTCTGCTGGAATGGGTGTTCGATGACATTTTTGGGTGACAGTCTGGAAACATCTTTCCAGTCCAGGAACTTCTCTTTAAACAGACTTGTTTCATTATGTTCGGTCAGTCTGCCAAATATGGCCCAGTCTGGACGACCTTGACCTTTCCTAAAAAAAATAACCACACCCACAACTTTACACTGACTATAAAGTTCCACAAGCACAACTTATCAGATGATTCTCAAATTTGAGTGGATAATTAAAGTAAACTAGTAGAAATGGGTGTAACTACCTTGGTATGAGTGTGTTGTGTCCTCCAGGGTCCAGAGGGTTGATGTCACAGTTGGTATAATCAAAGGTCCCGTTCCAAAGGTGCTTGGCCAACTGAAACGCCACCTTCCTCTGTGCCAGTGTGACCTCTTTGCCATGCCATACGTACACTTCACTACCAAAATCAAACACTATCACCTATTGAGAAAAACAGAGACAAGAAAAACAAATATAGATGATATATATTATATATTATTCACATTTATTCTGATGAAAATGTGGTTGTCCTAAATGGGGAAAAAGTTATTATTATTAAATATAATAAAATATGCAAAATAGAAGAGTATAAAAACCTTTGAAAATGTACTAAATGTTTAATTCACCTAATTATATAAAATAAATTATAATTGCAAATATATCAAGTTACCACAAAATGCAAAGAATATTAAACTATTTCATATTTATGCAAAAATAAAATAATGTATGAAGATTTTATATATTTATACAATATCTAAAACCTCAAAAAAAAAAGACACAAAATATTGTTTTCTGACCTCTTTAGATCCCAACAGTGAACTACGAGGCACTTTCCCCCAGAAATCATCATCGGGAAGCAGTTTATCATCCACCAGACGGAAGATACAGTTTGTCTCCACAATGGCACTTTCAAACATCTCATCCTCGTCTGGAGATCCAGCCGCTGTGATCATTACACACATAGAGGGAAAAATAGTATTAATTTCAGATAATGGTGCATAAATGTTGTCTATTTTGATTTCAGGGTATGTACATTGGTAACTGGCTGGTCCTCCCAGGATCTTCCAGAACTCTGCAGCTGCGGGGCTTTGTGCGTTCACTCCTTCTTCAATCGTCTCCACCAGCACTGCTCGACAACCAAGGTCGTGGTTCAGCTGGATGAAAGTGGCCAGTTCTGATGCCTGGATGTCAAGTGGAACAATATAGCAGTAATGTAGAAAGCTACATGATCATATGAAGAAAAACATGGGTAAGATGTCAGAGCATCAGTCAGGCCATACCTTGGCTCTTTCAATAACATTTGCAAACTCTCCAATCCAAACAAAACAGTGTTCAGGTGTAACCAGTAGAAAACAGTCACCGCTGTTCAGAGAGGACACTCTGGGCTCCACTAGTCTAGTCTGCACATGCCGTCGACCTGGGGAACAACCATGCATATATAGTTTAACACACACAAGCAATCAAAAACTCATACTAATGCATGAAAATATCACTATATTACTATTTATATCATATTCCATGCATCTTGTGGGTGTTTTGCAGCATGCTAACCACTGAAAGTGAAAGGCTTTGTGAAGCCAATCAGAACACATTTGATGTTTGGACCAATAAGATTTCACTGTGGGTGGGGCTATTCAGCTTATTCCAAACATCACTATTACATCATGCCTGGTTAGAGACAGTGTTAGAGTGTTACAGACTGACCTTTGACCTGCATGAGCATGAGTTTTTTGTAGGGAGCTGCGCTGTTATTGGTCATCTGCTCTGAGATGCTGACACTGCGCAGACTCACGCTGCTGTAGCTTTCTTTACTGGCCAAACCAGCCAGAGCCGCGTCTGACAAACTGGAGCTCTTGCTCACTGGAAAACACACGTAAAAACCACATTATTACATTAGAAAAACAATATGTATTTTATTAATCTTCTTATAATGAAGTCACCATGAAATCAAAATTGAAAATTCTTATTTTTCACAGTATTTTGCAGTGCTCAATATTTTTTATAAAATTCATATGCCCTAAAATTCTTTAATCAAAAACATTAACCTCCCCTCCCGCTCAAAATGACATTTGTTCTCTTCATGATGTGTGTCTCGGCGGAGGGCGGGACTAAATATCCTCCACAACTGCAAACTGGCATTCAGATCGGCCTCCATTTAGTTAGCAACGGCCAATTTCCAAATCTTGCCCAACATTTTTCTCGTTTCAGAAGCAATTTCACTCGGATAAAAGTCACAATAGGGAAGAAAAGACTATCGCACCTTTCAGTTTCATGCAGACACAATTTTATTTACATAAATGCACATTTTTTTAAATCAGAAACCAATTTGTATGTTCTTCTTGCTGACTTACAGCAGTATTTTGAGACTATTTCAAGTTCACTTAATTAGTAGGCTTTAAAAACTAATAATATATGTAAGTCCTTTAATCTTTTCCTTAGATATTTGATTTATGTTGACTAGTTATGTACCCAGTCTGTTTTTTTCTTTTTCTTTCATTCTTGTGTTTTAACTGCCACTTCCATTGTTTATATGTTATTCTCAATAAAAAAAAAAAAAGTACAATCACGCACAGAAGCAGCTGTGTTATTTTAGTATTATCTGTATAATTTTATATTTAAAAATATTTTGAATTCTCTTTTATTTTTATATTTTCCGTTTTCATTTTGATTCCATTTTTAGTAATTTTGTTATGTGCTTTTGTCATTTTTTTTTAGAAGTTTTTAGATATATTTTTATTTAGGTTTATTTTTATTCCAATTTTATTAATTTTAGTACTTCAATTCTAGTTGCAAAGGAACATCTCTAAGTTTTTCATGTAATATAAATATATTTTTTCATGTAATATATATATATATATATATATATATATATATATATATATATATATATATATATATATATATATATATATATATATATTTTTTTTTTTTTTTTTTTTTTTTTTTTCATGTTATATATATTTTTTTTCATGTAATATATATATATATATATATATATATATATATATATATATATATATATATATATATATATATATATATAAAAAATCTTATTTCAGATTTATTTCAATTGCTGAAAATATTTTTAATAGGTTTAGTTAATAACAACACAGAACTGAAGCACATTTCTATTCATTGCTTGTCGACTCACTTTTCTCCTGTTTAATTCTCTTGCTCTCCAGCTGCCCGACGTTCAGTCTCTGCTCTGTGTACTCCTGCCGGATGTCTTCTCTTGCAGCGAGAATCTTTAAGGGGTTCCTGGATGCCTGGACATTACGAGAGGGACGAACAGCCCGCCTGTGCTGCACCATTGCCGATGTCAACCTGGAAGCCAAAGAAAGGCCAAAAGTCAGACGACCAAGTCTTTCAATGTCAAATATTTCAATGCCTCTTTAAAAAAAAAGCTTAATGCACCAGAAAAGCTACAATATGCTTTGTAAAAAATTAAATTAAATATTTAAATATAATATTTTTTAAATATAAAAATAAATGTACATGCTTGTACTGTATGTATAGCCAATTAAAGAAGCACACAAATTACATTGGTGTTTGTTTTCCAAAGATGGCATCAAAGTCCTCATCCAGATGCATTCTGCTACTCATGCTGCGGGGAATATCTGTCATGTGGCGGTAAAATTTTGAAAAGACCTCATCATCCAATCGCATCACTTCCTTCACTGCCTTTTCTGTCACCGTCAGAGTCGTCTCCTGCAAACCTGATACTGAGAGGAAGGATGGAAACGAGAAAGAGAGAGAGATGGCTTCAATAAAAGGTACATTATTAGGACACTGTGACAGCAATTGAAATAATAAGAAGCTTCTTTTTTTAAAATACACCAAATGATGCAATAATCTTTTTTTACTCTGACCTCTATAATGGACTCATATCATCCTCCTGCAAAAAAGACAAGAAACTGAGCAGATCTTGCATCAATCAACTCACCTTTACTGTTCAAACGCCCCAGAAACGTCTCCAGCTTTTCCAACTTCTTATCAGACTCCATTTCTGCTCTGGCCTCAATTTCTGCAGCACATCATGTTTTTTGCCCCAGTTATTATGGTGCAACAACATTTCCAAACTTTGTGACTTTCTAAAGAGGAATATCTTCTTTCATGTAGTGAGTGTTTGTCTAATGTACCTTCCTGTGGTTTAGAAATAGCCGGCACACTGCTCTTCAGTTTAGCAGAGACTGGAGACAGAATTGGGCTGATCACTGCAGAGGAAGCAGCCAGACCTGACACACACACATAAAAAAATAAGTCATTTAATAATAAGAACAGTATTTTTATAGTTTTGATTTTTAAAACTTTTTGTTTATATTTTACTATCAATTTGTCATGTCAGTTTCATTTTTAATTTAGTTTTAGTTTTTATTATTCCATATCTGTGTGAAAGTATGTATGTATATAGATAGTTTTAATACACTGCTCTCTAGAATATTTGCAATTTGCCAAAAGCAGCATTATGGGCCAAATATTTTGTATAATGGCTATGATGGCTACAGTGTCCTTTCAGTGGAAGCTTGTTTCTGCCACTTTAAAAGGTAACTGCGACTTTATCTCACAATTGCGAGTTTATATCTCGCAACTCTGACTTCTTTGCTCAGAAATGTGAGATATAGGCTAAACTCACAATTCCGAGTTATAAAGTTAAATTCTGAATTCTAAATATCTCAATTCTGACTTTATAACACGCAATTGTGACATTATATCACGCAATTCTGACTTTATAACTCACAATTGCGAGAGAAAAAGTCAGAATTGTGCGATAAAAAGTGGCAATTACATTTTTTATTTTTTATTCAGTGGCGGAAACAAGCTTCCATACCTTTCTTCTCAAGTAATAAAGTAAACATATATTTTTAATAGGGCTGTCAATTTAACATGTTAATTTAATTAATTAGTTATGGGAAAAATCACGCTTTAAAATTATTAATACATATAATGCACCCGCCCCAACCCAGACCTACGTAGTTCATCTGTGACGAACATGAAGCCGGGCTACGTGATGGAGCCTATAGAATGCAGTTAGAATGCCTCTAAAATTCAAGAGACTGGGGCAAAAATGCCCCTGTATGAGTTAGTCACATATTTATATCATATGATAGTTAAACAATATCATACAAGTAACGAGCGCAATATCACACAAGTGCTGTTATCCCGAATAGCACAAGTACAAATGTGATACTGATTTTATACAACCGTTCAATAAAGTTAATACTGTGTTATTTTAAGATACAATATTGTTGCAATTTTGCCATCGAACATATTACCTATAAGCGACAACAGAACTGTTGTGCGTCCCCAAACAACACACAGCGGTGTTTCTGAATGAATCTGCGTTATGAATGAATCAGTCAGGTTAACCATTGATTCAATGGCACGTTCATAAAGAGAGCTATTTACTTCATTCCTGAATGAATCAGCTGTTTGAACAAATCGAATGAATTAATTTTCTAAAGCTAGATTTTGTAATGTGTATTTGATGCTTTTCTCATTTAACACAATAATGACTTTAAATTATCTTTTGGTGCGTAATTTCTCAGCCAAATTTGATGTGAGATTAATTTGTGATTAATTAATTGCACATCGTGTAATTCATTAGATTAAAAATTTGAATCACGTGACAGCCCTAATTTTTAAATAAATAACTTTATTGATAAGCAGCCATGTAATAAATGGATTTTTTTTTTATCAATATGGTTTCACAACATTTAAAATGTTTAGTAATTTATTATTTTATTATTATAAATGTGTTTTTAGTTGGTTTTAGGCCATGAAAATGTATAAGATTTCTTTTTTGTATTTTTTGTTTTTAATAATATTTGTAGCATGTAATAATAAAATAATTTAGTATTTAATATCCTGTTCTTGTTTGCACTTTCTAACCTTTTTTCACCATCCTGGCAGCCACTGTGTACTGGGCCGAGTCATTGGCCACGCCCTTCCCTGTGCTCTGCCACGCCTCCTCTCGCGTCGAGATCATCTGTTTCCTCTCTTCAATAGACATCTGCCCCTCCCCCTCTTCAAGTTTCTGATTAGATGAGACAAAATGGATATGATGGCTATAGATCATCTTGATAAATTTACGACTTGGACATCTAGAATAGACCATGTAAAGATAAATCATACAAGCATTCACCAGGTCAGGTTCAGCAAACTGTCAAAAGCACTTACAAAACGTTTGAATATGACTACCCTCTTTGCTGTTCATACAGTACTGAAATTTGTCATTCAACAGCAAAAGCCAAACATGCAGTAATCCTTACTCAAAGTGCTCTGCATTTCCATCTAAATTAGATGTATACATTTATGCTGCCAACACCCATTTAATGAATGCATTTGCCCTGAGTATATCTAGAGTAAATTTAACTGAGCTGCCTGTTTCTGTCAGAGAAATATAAGCATTTTTTACTATCATTCACAGTGAATTAAAGGATAAATTATGCAAACTAATAATAAGAATCCTTCATTAACTAAATGAGAACCATTTTTTACCGCTGGTGCATTAAAGCAGGGATATGTTGAGTATTTTTGAGTCTTTGTTTTCTAGTTTGAATGAATGAATGAATGAATGAATGAATGAATGAATACATACATAAATACATACATAATTATGAACTAGATTCACTTAAAATCAGCAAGAAAAAGCAACTCCTATCTCAAAAATAATGATCTACCAAACATTCTAGACTAATACACCCAGATCATCCGGTGGCAGAAGGATGAATGGATAGACAAACTTCAAAATTCCGACTTTTTGTAAAGTTTTGTTAGAAATGAAATGTTTCCAAAATGCACAAGATCTCTCTTACCTGGCCTTGATGTTCTACATATTGGCATTTTGGGGTAGATGGGAGAGGAGGAGGAGAGTAGGTGGAGGAAAAGACAGGCTCCTACAGACAGAGGAGGACGAAACATGAAGTAGATAGAAAACAAGAGTGAATGAAAGAGCAAGAGACAAATGATTCCAGGGCGTAGATAGTGATGGAAGAAGAAAATAACTCAGAGATGAGGGAGAATGAATGAGGATAAAAAGCCAAAGGAAAAGATGCAACATCTCCAAGTCTGGACAAGTGGTTCTCAACTGGTTTAGCATCAGGGCACAGATTTTGCATTAGACATCAAATGGCAACTAAAATAGCATCATTGTTATTGTACACTCTCAGAAAACAGGGACAAAAGCTGTCATTGGGTCAGCTTCCTTTCAAATGGGGCTAATATGTACCTTTAAGATAGTAATATGTAACCTTTAAGGGTAAAGTCACCATGAAATCAAAATGGACAACTCTTAATTTTTTAAGGAACATCCCTGTATTTATTATGAATGATTTATTACATGAAATCACATGAAATCGACCAATAGCAAACCACAATGATCCAATCAATTCCTCATAAACAAAATCGAGATCAAAATCAACATTTTTCTTGTTTGAGAAGCTGTTTCGCTTGGATTTACATCACAATAAGGAATAAAAGTATATTTAAAGTACAAAGGTTTACTTTTTCAAAAAGTCCCATCCCAGTGACAACTTTTGTACTTTTTTACTGAGAGTTTACAAAAGAAAAAAATGAACAACCAAACTGAAATCTAGCAAGATTAATATGAACCACATAGGCTCAAAATACACCAGATGTTTTAACATAACATACACAGACCATTTAGGTGTCTATATATTATGGTTTCATGTTCTTGGTCAGCTATTTTTTATTATTCACATTTTGCATTCCTCCTTCAGTCTGTATTGCTGTCAGTACAGATCTGCCACACATTTTTGAGTTTGACCCATTAATTGAGAACTACTGATCTAGTCCATCTAGAACAGCAAGACGTTTCATCCTAAAAAAAAAACATGTTAGATTTTGACTTGGACACACATCTTATGTGGTGCAAGACAAGCAAGAGAAGCAAAAGGTCTATAATGGCAGTATAATGAGTAAATAATGAGTCATTTATAAGGTTAAAGGGATAGTTCACCCAAAAATGAAATTTCTGTCATCATTTACTCACCCTCAAGTTGTTCCAAACTTGTATGAATTTCTTTATTCTGCTGAACACAAAAGAAGATATTTTGAAGAATATGGTTAACCAAACAGTTGATGGATCCCACTGGCTTCCATGGTATGAAAAAAAATACTATGGAAGCCAGTGGGGTCCATCTACTGTTTGGTTAGTGACATTCTTCGAAATATCTTCTTTTGTGTTCAGCAGAAAAAAGAAATCCGGTCACACTTTAGATTAGGGTCTAATTTTCACTATTAACTAACTATAACTAACTATTAACTATGACTTTTGCCTCAAACTCCTAATTACTGCTTATTAACAGTTATTAAGGTAGTTGTTAAGTGTAGGTATTGGGTAGGATTAAGGGATGTAGAATACGGTAAAGTATTAATAAACAGCCAATATCCTAGTGATATGCAAGGTAATAAGCAACTAGTTAATAGTGAGAAATGGACGCTAAACTAAAGTGATACCAGAAATTCATACAGGTTTGGAACAACTTGAGGGTGAGTAAATGATGACAGAATTGATGACTATCCCTTTAAGTGACTTTATTACAGCATGTTCCTAACATTTCAACAGCAGTAACATTTTAGAGAGAAGCAAATATTAATTTACTATATTGGTTAACATTAGTTAATACATTAGTTAACATGAACTAGCAATAAGCAATGTATTTTTTTTTTATTCAAAAATATTTTATTATTCATTTATTAATCTTTAATGCAAAAACTACAAATGTTAATTTTTCACGTTAATTTATAGTGTAGTAACATGTTAACAGATGCAACTGTGCTAATTCAAAATGTATTAGGAAATTTAACAAAGATTAATAAATGCTGTAGTTCTGTTGTTCATTGTTAGTTCATGCTAACTAATGTTAACAAATGAAACTATTGTAAATTGTTACCAACTGAAATGGCAAAATAAGGTTAATTTAGAAGATAAAGCAAGCAGCGTGTCAGTCCTAGCCAATCAATTTGCAGTTTGCACTAGCAGGTCAGCCAATCATCTTGCAGCTAAAGCCAAAATTGTCTAGGACAGCCATAGATGCTGGCGCTTACCCAGAGCTGCTCAGATGATGTGAATTCAGTGATAACAGTCTCATCCTAAACACACAGGAGATGCATTTGTGTGTGTGAGGGACAAAAAAAAAAAAAAACTAAGACTATATAGAAATAACGCTACATGAAAACTGGAAAAGACTTGGCCTTTATCTTTGGATAAACTGAAAACAGTTTACTTTAACTTTTGTACTTGCTTAATTGAGAGAATCACAATAACTCAGGAACGCACAAGTTGCTATATAAAACTCAGTGAACACCTCTCTGTGAAATGACTCATCAGACTGTATAAAGTACAGGTTTCAGGTCTAGGCAGTCAATTCACAGCTTTGCCTGCGATAGTAAATTAATGTGTTACTATTCACAAATTAGAATAACACATCTGATTCACAGTTTGGATTAGGAATAGTTCACCAAAAATGAAAATTACCATCATTTACTCAGCATCATCTTTCTTTTTTCTGTGGAACACAAAGGGTGAATTTTTAAATATGCTAGACATTTAAGTGGAGTGTGGAGGCGGGGACTAATTTGCATATTTCAAGCTATTTTAAGGCATGAAGAAATTAATTTCACAGGAAAAAACATTTCAAAATGTCATTTTGATTATTAAAGATGAGTTTTAAGAGATAAAATCCTCCTCCAGTCAATCATTTTAAGTATTATTTTGGAAAATCTGTATCTTAAAGTTCTGTAAAAATTGAATACTTGTACATTTACAAGGAAAAAATTACATTTCATGTAGACAATTTAAAGTACATATAATAATACATCATGAGGACTTACATCTTTCCTCAAGCACTTAATTAAAATAGTATTTTTCTTAATCTTAATGAGATTAACAAGCCAATCAATCATGCACACATAAGTTTAACTTTCCTTTTATTTAAACAGCCAATAGAATTTATTTGAGTGTAATAATACTGATAAGGCAGAATTTAATTCACCAAAAATTATTATATATTAAAATAATTGTTAATGAGAAACCCTAACAATGAGAAAACAGTTATTTGTGACAGGTTTATTTATGGAGATTTTGCATTAAAATTAATAAAATGTTAAAATCTCTACTGTGTCCCTTGTCAAAAGTCAATTTAAAAAGCTAAGAAAAGCATTTACTTTTAAATAAAGCACAACACATGTAAATACAGTTACTTCCAAGTTTTGTTTTGGCTAGTTACTTTTACTTGAGTATTTTTAAATGAGTAACATTTTTGACATAGTACTTGAACTTAAGTACTATTTCTTAGCACTTTTCATGCCCCGGAATGTCATTTTAAGGAAAACAGCGGCCAGAATATTCATATTAAAATAGTATTTTTATCAAGGAGAAAATTTCTGCAGTTACTGAGTATTATTTCATATGAACCTAAAAATTTCATTTACTTTAAGAACATTACAATAGTGTATTGATGTTTCACATCATTAATACCACAGTCTATTTATATACACATCACACTAATTATTACTTGCACCCAGAGATGTAGGAAACAATTGAGTGGATACCAAAAGTAGGAAGGTGGTGAAGACAGTTTGTAAGACAGTTGTAATACTGTCATGACTAATATATATATAAAAAACCTGTGATGCGTTTCCATATATGATGTTGATAGGCAACATATTCTTACCTTTTTCTTAAAGCCTTGCTCCTCCACTATTTGACTACTCTTCTCGCTTACAGACACAACTTCCTGTACAACTTCCTGTTTCTTGTTTATCCTGTTTTTCCAATCTTCCTCTCCACTCTTCTTCAACATAGCTAACCTGAGAATGAAAAGTGTCAAACGCTTGAACATTGTAGATGCAAAAATCATGCAGATCTACTGTATAAAAATGCAAGAAATGACAATTGAAGGGATCATTCAGAAATCACATCAAATACTACAGCACACATAATTCTTCTCTCATACTACTTTGTCATGGTTCGTTCTCTCTATACTCATTTCATCCTGCCCTGTGGGGAAGGCTGGAGTACTAAAATAGTGCTGTCCGCATTATCAGCGCTCGCGGAGAACAGAGATGACCCAATTTCATTTATAAGACAAGACAGAAGGAGAACAGCTCCAGTCACCCTGAAACATCAACACACTCCAATGCATGCGCCATTGTTTCTTACACCACAATATGCCATGAGTGTGCTTTTAACATGTTATTATACGACCTTTCAAAACTAATCCTGACACATAAAAATCTTGCTTTCTAGCTAAAATCAATATATACACAATATATTAACTGTTCAAGAGTTTGGGGACAATAAGATTTTCTTTTTTTTTTTCTCTGATAGAAATTAATAATTTTTATTCAACAAGATTTACTTTAACAGTAAATACATTTATAACATTACAAATGATTTCTATTTAAAATAAATCCTTTCTATTCATCAAAGAATCCTGAAAAAAGCATCACAGTTTCCACCAAAATATGAAGCAACTGTTTTCAACATTGATAATAATAAGAAATGTTTCTTGAGCAGCAAATCAGCATATTAGAATGATTTCTGAAGGATCATGTGACACTGAAGACTGGAGTAATGCTGCTGAAATTTCAGCTTATCATCACAAGAAAAAATTAAACTTTAAAACATATTAAAATTGAAAACTGCATTAATTTGACCAAAAATACTGTAAAATTGTAAATATTTTTTACAATTTAAAAGAACAGCCTTGGTGAGCATAAGATACTTCCGAGAAGATCCTACCAACCCCAAATGGTAAGAATGAATAGTATTGAAAGTATTTATATTTGTAATAAATTATATTTATGACTTTGTGGCCAGTGATAAGTTTGGTAGGGTAAATAATAATAAACCACAGGCTATTGTCGAGACCTGGAAGGTAATTTTGAAAGGTTTATTTATTTAATAAATTAAAAACCAATTTCTTTATGGGAACCGACTGTTTTATGCGAATGTGTCATATTTTGTGTGAATCACTGTAAATGGGATTATCTGTATGCAATATACAATATCCCGGAAATTGAGCAAGCAGGAAAGAAAGAAAGCCTGTTTCCACCTAGTATTTCAGTGAACCCATCACAAATGGTCAGCCAAGAAGCACCGGTATTACCGGTATATACTACCGTTACACCTGGTATTATCACGTGTTTCAAATGCGTCTTCTGTGACCACTTGCATTCGGATTTTGTGGAGACCCCCGCCTCTTTTTTTGTCACACTAAAACTACATCACTTTCGGCGCATGAATACTAATGAATGAAAGACCCCGTGTTAGATGGATTATGCGAAATAATATAACAGTAATAGTGTTGTCAAAAGTACTGACCACAATACCAAGTTGGTACTGAAATTTTAAAAACGAGCGCTGTTGAGTGGATTCGTCAACACCTCCGATTGGCCTTCGTGTTCACATGCTCATCAGATGTGTCTGTGATTGGCTAAAATGATCAACGCTTCAAAAACATGTTGTAAATAGACATCAATAAGGCTCTTAACTGAGCGCTTATACAGATACACACGGGAACGTTTGAAAGCAGGCGTCTATTAGCGAACCGTTCTGCTGGCAGACACCTGCTTTCAAAAGCTCCCACTCCCAAAACACTTTCAAATTTCAAACACTTTCGTGTGTTTTCAAAAGCTCGGTGCATTGATAATTGTAGCCAATCACAGACATATCTGATGAGCGCGTGAACACAAAGGCAAATCAGAGGTGTTTACAACAGCGCTCAAAGAATCACATTTTCAAAATTTCAGTACCGACTTAGTATCGCGGTCGGTATTTTGGCAACACTAAATAGTATAATATAATTTTTAACGTATGTTGTGCCATCTCCCGGAAATGAGTTGGCAAGGTGGGATGTCTGGTATGCCCACAGCTGATGTACAAGTAAAGTAATCAACACACACCTCTCTTTGATTGACATAGATGTCATGGCCTCTGGATCTTCCTGGATATCTGGCTTTTGGTCTATGGAGACGATGGGTCCAGATGGGCAGTATTTTCCCAGGATCTCTTCTTGGGGTTGTGTTTGAGGTGGTATGAAGCACTGGGGTTTTGGCTGGGTTTGAGGGGCTACCTTGGGTTGAGAGGGAATGTAGGCATGTGACTGAGGCGGAAGAAAGGATTGTGGTTTCGGCTGCGTCTGCGGCGGTACTCGGGGTTGTGTCTGCCGTTGGGGTTCAGAGTACACCTGAGTTTGCCGTGGAGGAGCCTGAGGAGGAGCCGAGTCAACGTGGGCGTGAGGTTGAAAGTCAGAAACGAGGTGTGTTTGTAGTTTGGCCTGTGTCTGTGGTGGTGTCGGCGGGCTGTAGGGTTGTGTTTGGGGTCGGGTGGGTGTAGGTGTGTAGACTTGAGGGTGCTGCACTGGTTTTGGTTGAGGTTGCGGAGGAGTGTACGACTGGGTTTGCTGGAGGTAAGTCAGTGAGTGTGAGGTGTGTGAAGAACTTCTGGAGGAGACCGCAGCAGTGCTCACCGCCCTCACGGAAACGCTGGGATCAGGGACATCTGGAGAAACACAATGAGGTCAAGCATTGGAGCAAATACAAACAAAGAGCCTTAAAGGGTAAATCTCACAAAACCTGTCAAGAGCATGTCTATTTCTCCCAAAAGGAAAAAAAGAAACAAATACACTTTGAATAAAGAAAGGAAAATTAGGTCGTTTTAGGAATATTAGATTTTTTTAATATAAATTTTATTATGACAATTAAGCACACCCTACATCCCTATTACTTATATGCAAAAAAAGTTGTAAAGTAAAATTGTAATGTATTTCTATTAGTGCTGTCAAATCGATTAATCGCATTATATATATATATATATATATATACACACACACACACACACACACATATACATATACACACACATTATATAAACACAAACTTTTATGTTAAATGCGTTTAATTAATCAGTTTGACGGCACTAAGTTTTACATCATGGCAGTATTTGTGGTACTAACTTTAAGGGTGATTGTTGCATTATTTTTACACTATGCTGATTTTTTTTTTTTTTGGCAGATTTATTTTAATAAAAAAAATTGTACTTCAATTAAATTGTATCATGATTTAAATAAGAGAATTCAGATAGTGGGGGAAAAAAAAGGGGAAAATATTAAAATAAAAATTATTATTATTATTATTATTTAATGGGGATCCATGATATTGACCCTGCAACCAGAGGCATTATATCAGTATGAATTAATCAAAATACTAACAGATGATCAAGTACTTTGGACTTAATATGTTGTACTTTAATGCAGTAAAAAAGAGAACCTAATGAGAATTATCACAGGAAAAAAAGAGAATTACAGGAATGAGAATTTGATATGAAAAAATTATATCAGTATAAATCAATCAAAATATACATGTATAACAGCTGATCAAGCAGCCAACACTAATACACCATTCAAATATTTATATCCATCCAATTAAGATTACACAAATATGCGTCTAGCCATAGCTATTCAATGTACCAGATACAGGGAAGGAAAAAAAGCTTCATACATAAAACCCAGAAACTGCATTACACATCAGCTTACACACGCACTCTCATGCTCATCATATGGCTCAATCAATACCTGACACACATGAACAGACAGCAGTCTAAAGCACCACTGCCATACACACACACACAAGTAACCCCATGTTAAAAACATCCTTTATCCTGTGAAAGCCACTGTCGCATTCTGCTGTAATGGCTGTCCTTTAACATGTGGCAGACGTGAACCTGATAACCTACTGTGTTCCTACTGTGTTTTTTCTGAAGGGTGACAACATGTCTGTATCAGTGTGTGCATGTGTGCCGAGCACACTTCCATCCATCTCACCGCTCCCGTGTTTCATTCATCTCCCTCTTTACTACACAATTCACACATACACGCCTCTTGCTTCCAGACGAATGGACAGTAACAGCTTTGGCGGGGAGCGCAAACAAAAGCCACAGAGGGGAGCATCACTCCACTTTGCCTTCTGCCCGATTCATTTCGGCATCATTAGTTTTGCACGGCTCAGACAAAGAGAGCCACATGCTTGATGTATGATAAATTATGCTAATCACATTCGACTCGAGCAGCATGTAGGCTGGGAGCACGGTTAACCCGGTTAACCCAATCAGAGGCCGGCTGCATCGTGCAGAATTCAGCATGCATATGTGTGACTGCATGTACAGAAACAATAGACACAGCTGAGAGGTTTGCACCCCTTTTAAAAGACTTTTCTTTTTGGTTCTGTCTAACCTTACCTGAGATGACGGCTCTGGTACCACTTCCTCTTGCCGTCTGATGAGTGTCTGGTGAAAGGTAGCCTCCCTGTGAGACGGGTGTGCTCTCTTTTTCCCTCTCCCGCGGGCCACTCAGCTCTGCATCTCCCCTGCCGTGAGGGGGTGTGTGTCTGAGCGCATGTGTGTGTGGAGGGGAAGTCACACTGGGGAGCTCTGTGTCTCTCTCCTCTCTCCCTAAATACCCAAGTCTTCCCCTCCGCCCACTTTCGTCCTGCCTCTGGCCATTGGCTGAAATCAGCGCGGCCCCACCCTTGCTGTACGTTGATTGGCTGGGCTGCACTGCGGGGGGCGGAGACTGAACATCAGGTGTGGGATTTTCCCCACTCTCTGTAAGACTGAAGTATCGAACTCCTCTCTCATAGGCTGGAAGCTGAGTCTGATTGGGCGAGGCCTGAGTGGAGGACGGAGCTGCGGACATCCCCATGCGAACATCTGCGGTCATTGATGGGGAAGCGCTTGTCACCATGGCAACAGAGGCCTGGGCGGTGACCGCGGTAACAGAGCGGACCAGTGATGCAGAGAGAGGCTCCAACTTCACGCTTCCATTTTGCAGCTGGAGAGAAAGAAAAAAAAAAATTGTTGAATTTTCAGATTTCTTTTTAGATGGCGTTCGCATTTACAGGCCCCAGAAAGGTCAAAGGTCATATGCAGGACATATCATTCAGAAGCAGCTTGCAGAGATCGGATGCATTTTGCATACCAAACAACCTAATTAGTTCACTTCTCAGACATGCAGCAAACCAGTACTTTTTACATCACCATCATCATCATCAACAAGGTTAAAACACAATTCTAATCCCACTTGACAAAAACTGTCCGATAGCAGATTTTCTCTCATAGCAAACACAGATTTGATTATTTAAAGGAATAGTTCACCCCAAAAATCTTCAAAAAAAAAAAAAAAAAAAAACACCAAAGTTACCCATGTGACTTGTCCCTTGTGAAAAATCAAGTCTACTTACTTTACTTCTAAAAAGAGTGCTTATTATGGAAATAATATGCTATAAAAGAATATACTTAAGTGTGACCTTAACTGCATGTTATATGCAATTAAATGAAAATGTATTATAGTTAAATTTCATCTTAAACTAAATTAGTTTTTTTGACCCACCTAAAAGTACATCTTTGTGTGTAATTTCATAATAGCTTCTATTGTATTTGAAAAAAGTTAAAGTGTACTGCTGAATGTAATGACAAGCATTTCTGGTAAACTAAAATATACTTTAAAAAAGTTATTTTTATTGAAACTTGTATATCATGTATTTAAAAAATATTTGTAAATACACATTTGTAATGATGAAGTTGCAATTTAGTACATTTAAGATATGTAATATAGAATATCACACTACAGTTCAAATTCTAATCAAGTACTTTACATGTGCTTTAGTATGTTAATCAACAAATCAAAATGTGTATTTCTTTAATGCATGGCAAAAAAAAAAAAATTAAACAATGATTTAAAATGTACTTAAGTAAAATATATAACATTAGAAAGTGCATTTTTTTAAAAAAGTGTACTTAAGTGTGTTAAGAAACAGTCATGAAAGTGAACTCTAAGTACAGATCAGTGGTTCAGAGCGTGTATTAAACTGCCACAGTCACGTGATTTCAGTAAGCGAGGCTTCGTTGCGTCATAAGCATTTCGAAATTTCAATGGTTCACGCGACTTTGGCAGTTTGATACACGCTTCCAACCACTGATTCGAAACAAAAGATTCGTAAAGCTTTGAAGCTTCATGAAGCAGTGTTTTGAAATCGCCCATCACTAGATTTTGTTGAATAAAGTTATTATTTTATTTATTAATTTTTTGGCGCACAAAAAGTATTCTCGTCGCTTCATAACATTAAGGTTGAACCACTGGAGTCACATGAACTGTTTTAAATATGTTTTTAGTAGCTTTCTGGGCATTTGAGTCTAAGTCTAAGTTAACTTGCTGTCAATGTAGGCCTCACTGAGCCATCAGATTTTATCAAAAATATCTTAATTTGTGTTCCAAAGATGAAGGTCTTACAGGTGTGGAACGACATGAGGGTAATTAATGACAGAAGTTTTCATTTTTGGGTGAACTAACCCTTTAAAGGGATAGTTCAACCAAAAATGAAAATTGTCATAATTTACTCACCCTTTTGCCCATACTTCTGAAGTCAATGGGGCCCACCAACTGTTTGGTTACGCATATTCTTCAAAATATCTTCTTTTGTGTTCAACAAAAGAAAGAAATTGATAGAGGTTTGAAACAACTTGAGGGAGAGTATATGTCGACAGAATTTTCAATTTTGGGTGAACTCTCCCTTTAAGTGGCCTCTTATTTAATTATTATATTATAATATCACCAAAAAGCTTTTACAATATACTTTTAGGATTTAAAGTACACTAAAAGTGCACATTAAATACAATTAAGCACCATGAATTATCCCACTTATACCATGGACATTTGCCAGCATTGACAACTCAAAGCTGTTATTGATGTTTGCAGTGCAATATTTGACCGGAAGGGTAAAAATGCTGGTTATTTTCATCAGTTACAGCTCATTAGATGTAGCTCTCTGCCCACTTTAAATCAGACACACAGATAAAGTAGTGTGTAAGATTACATTTATTTGAGTCTCTGTGTGCGAGTGATGTGTGTGTTGATGCGAGTGATTAATATAGAACGGTGATTAAACTGACTTAGAACTACCTGTGCATTAAACGATTCTATTGCACACCATCCAGCCAATTAGAATCAAGTATTCAGACAGACCATAGAATAATTCAAATCATCTGAAGCCATATGACTTTATATATAGCTTTGTGTTAGGAAAAGACCAAATTGTGGACACTGACAGCCCAGACCCTGTTCTACATATGCTTTTGCTGTATGAATAAAAATCAACATGAACATCCTGCCAAACATCTTGTTCAATTGGGGGGGGGAAAGGCCATATAGGTTTGTAATAACATAAGGTTGAGTAAATGACAGAATGCAGTGAAATGCAGTTACAAGATCAAGAAATTAAACAAGTCAAAATCAAAGCAGTTATAATGCAACTCAGCAGAAGCAAATATCCAGTTGGAAAATGCAATGTTTTCGGAAACTCAGAAATTAACCAATCAGCAGCTGCTGCCAAGGCAAAGCTCTCACTGCTCAGCCAATCAAAAGTCTCAGTCCAGGGTCTCTTACTTGCTTGCTCTGAGGGGGACCAACAGAATCATTAGTCACAGCAGGTTGAACTGTGAGACTGGACGGATCTACATCTTTTGTAAGTTCCTGTGAATGGCACAATGTCTCTTCACTTTCAAGAGAGTATTGACTGAAGTCAACTACAACTTCTAAATGATTCAGAATGAAAGACAAATATACCAGCAAAATAACACAAAAATAACTGACAAATAATAATGCGTGACCTCTGTAAACTTGGTTCAACTAGCGTAGAAATTTTAGACTTCACCTTTAAAGTGCTCAAAGCATTTTCTTAAATGGTGGTATCCACAAAAAAAAAAAAAAATCCTTATTTGTGAACTTGCACGCAGGTAAAAAAAAGGGAAGCCTCACCTGATCAACCTCGCCCTGGGTAATAGGTTGGGTCTGAAAGCGGGCGTTGGCCCTACGCTGTCGTGTGTCAGAGCGGGGTCCATTTGCTGATTGGCCAGAGGGTTGCGACAAGCGATTGAATAAGGCCATCTTCTCAGCCAGGCTTAGTGCCGATAGGTCCGGTTCATCAGGCCCCAAGCCCTCTTCTCCTGTAACCGCCTCCTTTGAAACATCTTCTTTCTCCTGCTCATGGTGGGCCGATCCATGTGCTGATGAAGCCTGCAAACTGGGAGGAGAATCACATGTTGTTTATGTTATAATAAAACACTACACACAGACACCAGTCCGGCTACTAACAAAACTGCACACAAAACGATTCTTGAACAATTATAGTAAGTATAGTAAGTGTGAATCCCAGTAACTAGTTTGTGCATTTGTTTATCTAAACCTGTCTTTAAGACTCAAGTCATTAAGCAGAGCAATATGATTTTATACATTAGCTGTCCATAAATGACACTCATAAAAGTTACTCTTGAAAGAATGCATTTCATTATTCTGTTACACCTAATAAAAAGGAAGTAATTATGCTACATACCTGTACATTATGGAAGCTTGTTTTCGGCAGTAAATAAAAATAAAATAAAAAGGTAATTGCAATGTTTTATCTCACAATTATGACTTTTCTTCTAAAGTTATAAAGTCAGAATTGTGAGATATTCACTCTAAAAAATAACTAAAAAACGAAATAAATTTACACAGTAAGATACTTTTACATTGAAACAGTAATATACTGTAAAAACAGTGCGTTCTGGGTAATAATTTGTCATTTTTTGAGAAAGTAGCCTATAGGCCTCTTTTCTTAAAACAACAAATATTACCCAGAATGCATTTTTTTTTACAGTATATTACTGTTTTCAACAGTATTTTACTGTGTAAATTTGTTTCTTTTTTTACAGTTATTTTTTAGCGTAGTCGCAATTGACTCTCGCAATTGCGAGTTTTTAATCACACAATTCTCAGAATTGCAATATATAAACTCAATTTCAAGAGATTCCAAACTCTCTCTCTCTCTCTCTCTCATATACACAATTTTAAAATGTTTATAATTTTATTAATTATTTATTCTATAATAGTTTTAAAAATATCTATAATAATAAATAAGAGTATTACATCTATAACAATCATTTTTCATTTATCTTTTAAGCATAAACCTAATCTTGTCAGTATTGTAGCATTTAGATCAAATCTAACAAATATGGACTAACAATAAAAGATTAATCAAAAAGATTCATGGGATCTGTAGATATGCAACTCTGTAACTGTACAGACAGTGGCAAAAATTTAGCAAACATGTACTTAGTAAACAGGTGCAAATAATGGTATAATTTTCACCTTATTAAACAAACAATTCACTACCTAGCCAATGTTTCAGTTTATACATAGTTTAAAAAAAAGAAAAAAAAGAAAAAAAAAAAGACGTAGGACTCAAATGCATTGGTGTTGTTTTCTTGTACTTAATTTGAGTGAAACTTTATTTTTGGATTTTTTTGTTCTTTGTTCTAGTTTAAGTTCATCTCTCCCCCTGTCACTTTCATAAAAGTCTTGACAGATGGGTGACACCTCTGACATTTGAGTGTGCATGAAGCACGCAGAATGTGTTTTGCTACTTATCATGTGACTATTTACAGCTAATCTGGGTGACCACGCGCTAATGTAGACACCCAAAACATATGCGCATGCTCACACACATTAATATACTCTTACTTTTTCATAGACACAGACACATGCTCACATTTCAAAATTGCCAGCCATTCTGTTTTAACACTCCTAATGACAATTTTACAACAGCAAGTAAATGTAAAATCCACCAGCAGATGGAGCACTGACACATAAACATCCACACAGACACATTTTGAGAATTGAAAAATACAATGCACCAGAATAAATGAACCAGTTAATTAGACTCTTTTCTCCAAGTATGGTCTGAATTCTCTATTAATATGCAATCATGCTGTCAAAAAAAAAAAAAAAAAAACACATCTGGTTTGTTTCTATAAAAAGCCCAAGTCAAGCAATGAACAAATTAGGAAACAACATGCAGCTCAAGACAGCAAGTCCTAAATTCTCATGACATGTATACTCATGACAGAAACGCATACAAAATAAAATAAAGCATTCAAATGATACCTGAAGCTAGTCATGGAAGTGCTGACTATGGCAGGACTGGGGATTCTGGGAGCAGTGGTTTGAACAGTGATGACTTGGGAAGGGGGAGCAGGGGAACTTTAGAGGAGGACAAAACAAAAGGAATGGTAGAGTGAAGTGTACAAGAATTATTGTAAAAGTAGGGGTGAAGAACATTCAAACATCAGAGTTAAAGTGAAAATGTCCAAAAGAAATGAGTCATTTTAGCATCAAATGAGTGATTATGGGAATATGAATGGTCAGTAATGAGTATATCTTTTAATGAAACAGTTCACCCACAATGAAAAATTCTGTCATTATTTACTCACCCTCATGTTGTTGTACACCTGTATGCTGTCATTTTTTTTTTTTCGGAAACTCAAAAGAAATTTCATGCTGCTACAAACATTCACTGTTTCTAATGACCACAAGCTCCAAAAATGAAAAAAAGTACTTCGTCATTAAGTACTTTTCTAATAGTTAGTCATTATTTGTTGATATTACTTGCCTCTTCAAAACTCTCTTTGGGTTCCACAGAAAAAACAGCATTCTGGCTTAGAATGACATGAAGGTGAGTAAACGGAATTTGTAACTTGTGACAAAACTCCTTTACCTCACAAAAAACAGGAAATTACTTACGTAGCAGCAATGACAACTTCCTCTGACGTGACCGGCTGTGTCCGTGAACGATCCTGCACTCGTCTGAGTCTCCGTTCAACCGCAGCATTGCGTGACCGAGGTTTGGGTACACTTCCCTCTGAAGTCCTCTCCAGCTCCTGCGAGACGAGAACAGACGGACCAGGAGAGGTCACAAACAACAAAAATGTTTGGCTATGCAAACAAAGGTAATATTAACAGAACTAACTAAATATTAATGTTCTTTTTTTTTTGTATCACCATGTGATATTTCATATTCAGCAAGTTGTGTATGCTACAGAGAGTTGATACCCTGAAAAGAGACCTCTTGGCTGCCACGCTCATTTTAGCTCGTTCATCCATTTTTTCTTCATCCACTAGACAAAAAAAAAAAAAAAAAAAAAAAAAAAAAAAAAAAGAGGTTCAACTCAAGTTACTCAATATTAACTGTTTTATAGAACTGTTAGAAAAGCATGACTATGGCACTATGACACAGCTGCTGATGTTTGGTACAACGGTTTGTTTGATATTGCTTAAATTTTGACTCACATTCTGCATGTTGAAGCTCTGGACTAAGACGGGACCTGAAGATGAAAGTACAAAATGAAAAATAACTGACCCTGATGATTCAACTGGTGTGATATGACTAAAGAAAACAAAATTTAAAAATAAATTTTAAAAAAATGTACATTACAGATACTGACTAAACCTTTAAAAAAAAAATTTTTTAAAAAATGCTTTAATACATTCTGATAAGAAGTATATTTTTTAAAAGACTGTGGAAGACTTGAGAATAAAACAGTGACAATTTACCACAACTAATAATAAATTGGTGTTTTCAGGGCAACACATGACTTCTTGTTTCACTGTACCTATCAGACTCCAGCCTTTCGGCTGATGTAATTGGCTGGGTTCTAAACCGCTCAGATGACTTCCTGTCATCACCAGGGGAAATATAACGTCTGGGCCGACGTGCTCCTCTCTCCCCGTCACTGCCGACAATTGGATCAGTCTCCATGGGAACCTGGTCACCTTTAGACTCCCTTTAGACAGGAAAGATTGTCTTAATAAAAGATAACTTTCAGCATTAGTTGGGTATGGAGCTTCTAAAGCTAAATTTGCAGTAAAAAAAAAACCCTAAGACATTTTTGTGTGCATATAAGACAATTCTCATGCGCACACAAAAGTCTCAGGGCACTTTAAGGGCTCCATAGTTTAGACAAAATTTTAGACAAAAATCAATCAATAAATCAAGTCACACAATCAGTTTTATTTAGTAATGATAATCATGCATTTGATGAAGACAGAAGATCAAGGCAAGATTAAGAACCAACAGTTTGTAACCCTACAAAATCTCATCTTGCTGCCAATATTGTTAGAGGAGATGCCAAAGTAGATTTAAATTAAGTTTAGATTAAGTGATTGAAATGCAAAGTCATCATTGAAGCCATTAGTTGAATCCAACATTCCTCCGTTAAGACTTAGTTGATTGGATGTGTGGTAAAGTTTCAGCAATTACAAATTAAACTTCTGAAGGAACAGCAGCATATGGTAAAGGCATTGCATATGATTAAAAAAGCAGAATTTTACATCCAAAAGTACGGGTTATTACTTAAAGGTTAGTGGGTTTAATCATCATCTTTGACAAAATCTTGATTTAGCATGCTGACAGGCCAGTCCACGTACAGCTCAGGTCTGCGTCCAGAAGCATTCTCCAGGTAGGAATGTCTCAGCTTTGCCACAGAAACTCTTGTGTCCAAGGTGCCCATTTCACCATTGGCCACGGCACCCGGCTCCTTAGTATGAACCCCAGCACCCATCACTATGGCAGACTCTCGGCTGGCAGCACGGTCAAGACTTCGCAATGCAGCAGACCGCTGATTTACTCCAATATCTGACATGGAGCGGATTCGTACCTTTGGCCTGAGGTCACCTGCATCCTGACTCACACGATGTTGAGCTTGTGGGAGGGAGGAACCTTTCTGCAAGTACCCTCCAGCTTCCCCCACCCTAATGTGTGGAAAATGCTGTTCATTGGTTAGCTGTACCTGTGTGGGAGCGGTGTCCACATCTTCAGGTAGTTGTGGGTTATACCTCTGCTTTCCTTTCTCACGTCCTTCAAACTGATCATCGGGTTGGCCCATTCGATGCACTCCTTGAGCTTCCCATTCATCCAACTGGCCAATTTTACGCACCCTACGTCCCTCCCAATCATCTTCTGATTGGCTTATCCTTCTTCGTCTGACAAGCCCTTCCTCGTTCTCTGACAGATTGATCCGTCGTCTCCTACCATGTCCTTCTGCCACTTCTTTTTGCTGGAACCTTTGGCCTTCTTGCTCCTCTAGCTCTTGACTGATTTTCTTATCACCCTGTACCAGTGGTTCAACAGACTGTTCAACTTGGCTTTTTCTTTGATCAACTTCCCATTCTTTTTCTTTGAATTTGTCAACCTTACTGACAACTCCTTGTTCCATCTCCTCTAACCGATTAGTGCTCCAATTACCTTGACCCTCCACATTTTTAATTCCACTCTTTTGCTTGTTTTCTTCTCTTTGACCAATCTTCCTTACACCACGTCCTACATCTTCACCTGTCCAACTGTTCTTTGTGCCATTATCTACCTCTCTGTCCTCAGACTGACTGGTCCTTCGGTCAACATGCCATTCTCTGTCATTTAGTAGTCCTATCACCTTTTCACCTGTTTTCACCATGTCTTCCATCTGAGCCATTCCTCTTCCATCAGGCCCTTCCCTCCCTTCCAACTGGTGCAACTTTCTTCCACCTCTCCCCTCTGTCTCTTCTGACTGGCTAATCCTTCTGATTCTCTGACTTTCCAAAACTTCTTCAGTTTGTCCACGCATGGGATCATCCACACTTTTTTGTCTGCGGCGGATCTCTGAGGGTAGCACTGCCTTTCTGCTCCTAAGTAGCCCTTCTGAAGGTGGAGCCACCCTGGATGCTGATCGACCCTCTCTGTGAACAGCCTGAATATGATCAGCACTGGGACGCCTTCTTGTCTCTTCACCCTCTTTTCCAGTAGATGTTGAACCAGGTGAGGCCAAGCATCCTTTGTGATCCAGCACCTCAGACATGCCAAATGGAGGTCCAGGCACAGGGTGAGCTACATGAGCATTTGAAGGTGGGGATAAATGGCTAGATGCATGGGAAGAACCAGAGTGGACTATTTGTCCATAGGCTGGAGGTAATGCCTGGACTGGACCATGCTGCAAAGGTTGGCTGTGACCATAATGCCTATGTGAAGGACGTAAATGCGAAATTTGTTCATATTCATGTAGAGGCTTCTGAGTTGTTGCATAGACTTGAGCCGGTGGGCGAGTGTCCCGATCCAAAGGCACTGGTTGAAGGATAGCCCGATACTTCTGTACAGGTGGTGGGGCATCTCTGCGACCAGGTAATGGATGCTGGAGGTCTTTGTATGTGGAGTGTGGTTGTTGTGTCATTTGTGATGGTTGTTGAGCATCTTGACTATCTCGCCTTTGTAGGGATTGCCTGATTTGCCCGAATCCAGGCTGATGACCCATGGTGCTAGGGTGTACACCAGGAATCTGTTCATAGTTTGGGGGCTCTGCACTTTGGGCACGCTGATGATTTCCCATTTCACTTGAAGGTATGTGTTGAAGGGCAGGTGAATCCATACTGTGAGTGCGCTGGAATCGTGGCCGCTCTGCACTATGTGCCCTTTGTTGATGCGTCTCCGCTAGCTGACTCGGTTGTTGGATTGGGGTTCAGTGCTCAGTGTTCGCGGCTGGTTTGCAGATTGAGGTCGTGGAGCGAAATATGGAGGGGCAACTGTTGGATGATGTCTGACAGAGGATGCATCTGGCCCTGAATCAGAACCCCTTGATGAGATATCCTCCCTTGTTTGTCTCTCTCTTACTCTTATTCTTCATGAAGGGAGGAAAGAGAGGAATTAACATTCATCCAGTTCAAAACATGACCTACTATAATTTTGAGTAGGGATGCACGATATTGGATTTTTGCCAATATCCAATATGCCGATATTTTTCAACTCATTTTGGCCGATAGCCGATGCCAATATTTTTTCCTTTTGTTTGGAAACAACACAAAGTATCTCCTGTGCAGGGATTATAAACAAATTATTTTTCATTTCAGTTAGTTGGTAGTTTCAGTAGAGCAAAAACTTAATTGTTAGAACTAAACCATTATTAAAGTTCTTTTAATGAGTTCTTATAATGAGAGTACACTGAAAGCTTTGAAACTAACAATAATAAAATCAATCACTGCTGGGTTTTTTCAGACGCAGTTCCACTTATTTGTGGATTCAACATTTGTAGATGGTGCACAGCAAAAGAGCTGTAAAAATTCTAAAAAAACTAATTATTAAAAAATATGTTTGTAAATATGTATCTTGTAAACTATAGCTTCTGACCTTTAAATCAATTACTGCTTTATTTATTCAGAAACAAGTATCTTAATGTTTATTTACTTTTCCTTTTATTAGTCTAACAAGTGGGCCTGCAGCGCCCCCTAAATAAATAAAACTCCTTACCGGGCAGGTTGTTGTTGTTGCTGCTGCTGCTAGTGACAGTATTGCACACCAAACACCAGTGTTGCAAAGTCTGCAGTTTTCCCGCTGAATCGGGCTACTTTTAAGTTGTTGTCACGGGTAAAAAAAAAAAATTTCCACGGGTTGATTTCCACCCCTGTACGTACGATTTCAGGGCTCCAAAACCCCCAAAACACCCCCCAGATGTACAAATTCAGTGGCGAATTCAGCCGCCCGATGGAGAAAATCGACTCTGGCTATTTTTGGGCTACTTTTGACTGGCCATTGGGTTACTTTTGTTGCACAGACCTGGCAACCCTGCTGTACACGTCATTCTGTACTCGCATTCTCAGATTCAGCGCTGTGATCCAAAACAGTGAATCTAATCACCATTCAGGCAAAAGTTCATTTTAAGAATGACCACACAGCAGATGTGATCATGTCGCTAGCACTCCTTGAGCACATGTGAGTTACTGCAAATGCATAATCAACATGTCTTATTATCAGCAAGGCATATCGGTATAATTTTTCACATCGGGCCAATGTTTACATTTTAAGTCTTTATCGCCTTTATTTGACAATATTATCGTGCATCCCTAATTAAGAGAGAAAGTGTCATCAAAATAAGGACCACATTCTCATCTTAAAATAGTTTGTTTCAATTATTCTACAGCTAGCCTTTTCCTGAATAGTGCCCTGGTAACCATTTATAGTTACTTGTAACCATTTATTGATAACCTCTTCACAAGCAGTGACTCACTGACACAAAAATAAGCGTCACCTGTTATTTTATGAAGGAACAAATCGAAAAGGACTGAAGCCAAGGTTCATTGTTAGGAGCTGGTCATATTTTGGTGAGGAACAAAGGTCAGTGGTAAAAACGCAGTGGATGCAGGAGGAGATTAAAAAGGGAACGGTTTGCCATCATCTATGGTGACTACATATGAAAGGGTCAAGGGGATGAAAACTAAGGTGTGCAAATGTATACTTGTGTGCATGGACTTTGTAGAATAAGGACAATTGTTGGAAAATGGGGTTAGAGGGTCAACTGAGGGAATTTAAAGGGTTACACTCCCACTCTGATACCTGGATGGCCAGTTGATTTGAGAGTATGTTTCACTGTCCATGTCTCTCCTGAGGGACCACTCGCTCTGAGAAAGAGCTGCCAAGCTAAAGAACACAGAGGTCCAGACCCCAGTTATCACCATGACATTCACCACTTTAACAAAACACACTCTTGGCTTCACCAATCCTAAATGAGGTTCTAGAAGGGGACTATTGTAATGTCACAAATAAAACATCAATGTCCAATTCCCCTGATTATTTCCTCTCTTCCTTGTTGAATAGTTATTTTGCCTAACTTTAGTTTAAGGTTCCTCAATTAGTCTCTGACATAATTACTGCCTTAGGGGCCTTTATTTAAGTATGATGATCTCATCAGTCTGGTCATCTTTCTCCTCAAGGGTTGTTTAGAGTTTCAGAGTTATGTAACATTTTGAATAGAACACATGCACCTGTACTTGGATATAAAAGACAGTTTATCTCTTTATAAATTATGGTGGGGGTCTCCTATGGAAACGATCACAATGAAATGAGGTTTAAGCCCAAAGTATAGTTCACTTTTTACGAGTACGCGAGGGTCAGCATACAGTGCGTGTGACGCGAATTTCGTCATCACAAGAGTATGCGCACCGCCGGATTTTTGTAACGGTCGCACATGCACTTTTAATTGTTTTTGCAGTAATTAGTTTATCCACAAGGTGGCAACCGTGCCCTGGGAGCGTCGATTCACAAGGTAGTCAAAGAAAAACTGCACAAACAAAACAGACCGGAACGCATGCAAGCTACAGCGACGATGGAGGCCTACATAGACAAGAGATTGTGCGAAGAGGTTAGAAAGTACCCTCGTTTATCAACTCTAACATGAAAGAATATAAAGATGTTTACATGGGTTGTAACTCATGGCGAGAGATTGCTCAAAACTGGCATGCGTCGAATGCCTGGTAAAAAAAAAAATTTTTTTAAAAACAAAGTATACCCAGGGCTTTAGACCAGGTGACTTGTATTTTCAGTTTTACTGACAACAGGTTGTTTATTTTAAATGAACAGAAATGCTTTTCTCCTCTGATGCCGAGATCAATTTTATAAATGTCTGAAATCAACCAATTACTGTCATACTAAGTAATGTGCATTTCTTGTCCATGATTATGGAGAGAAACTAGGGGGCAATGCCGTATCTTTCAGCAGAGCTTCAGAGTGAAATTCTTGCTGATGTCCAGAGAACAGTTCTACATATTTCACCCCAGCACACCAGCTCTCTGGCATGACTGCGAAACTGACTAAACACAAAAGCTGGTACATTCAGCATTTTTACCAGGAGTATGTTCAAGAGCTTCAGCATTACCGGAGTTAGGCAAAAAACCCAAAGCATTAGTCCTTGTCGAGGTCCACCTGTTTATCGGTATAGATAGATGATGGAAATTGCTAACCCTGTTGCATTTGCTTGCTGATTTCTATTACTAGGATGATTTCTAAATATTAAGCAAGCTGAGATCTTGAATCTCTTGTTCTCTGCAGCTTTTCTTATGTTGTAAATCCTTCTTTGTAAATATGCAGTCCCTTATCCATAATTCATGTACCCATTATTTAACACATTTGTATTCTAATAAAACCTTGTTCCAAACCAGTCAAAATCTTCTTTTATGGGTCTTAAAGACCCCTTATTAAAAATCAAATTGTCAGTTTTGTGACATTAGTCCATGGCCTATTAACTTTGAGGCCATCGATATGCTAGCATTCCTTCAAACTAAATGTTAAAAAAGAGCAAGCCCCTCTTATATGTCCAGCACCAACTTGCTGTTTCAATAGGAAGTATGCCAACACAGGAAGAAAATACCACATCAATCAAAATCAGGGTCCTCGAACACATACATTTTTAAGATCCAGAACTCTGCACACATACTTACCCCTGTCTGTTGAGGATATTTTGAGCTTGTTGCTCAATGAACAGGTCTCCAGGAGAGATGCCATATCGTGTTGTGGGCAACGAAGCTCTGCGTGCTGTCCTAGGAGAACTTGCCACAGTGACAACAGCAACACCCTTTGTTGTTTGGGCTGCTGTTGCCTCCATGGGAACCGGAGCTTCCTGTGGCCGTGGTTTTGGACTTCGATCAGGTGCTCGTCTAGAATTTTCCAAGTTCATCGCCCTCTCTCTCTCTCGCTCGGCATCAAAGCCTGACGGAGGAGCATGATCGGGGACGGGGTCAGAAGGCATGAAGACCCGCCCTATCCCTGAACTGCTGTATTTAGACCTGCTGCTGCTTCGATCCCGCCCCTTATCCTGCTCTTGCAATGCCCCGCCCCCCGTTCTGCTTTCACCACGTCCCCTGTCAGGAGGAGCCCCTCTGTCCGACAGGTCAGACTCTCTCCGTGCACGTGTGTAGCGTGGCGTGTAATCCAGATCCACCTCCTGGTCGAGGAGGATTCCGTACCGTTCTGATAATTGTCGTCGACGTTCAGCTTTGTAGCGTGCGATCCGCTCAGCTTTAGAGCTGAGGCTGGCTGCATCAGACCCTGCTGGGGTAAGGTCTACTGGGTCAGGATGGGTGGACGACTGTAGATCTGGACGTGCCCGAGCTCTGGATTGGCGTTCTGGAGCTTCCATCTCATCACGACTGTAGCGCCGCACTGTAGAGTGGCAAACAGAGATTGAGAAGGAGATCAACAAATTCATTTTATTAAAAATAATTTACTTCTGAAGATTGTGTGATTAGATTAGAGTGATTGGAATGTGTGATCAATGCCAGGGCATTGATAGAGTATTCTGAGTGTTTTTTAGTGTGTTGCAATGTGGTTTCTAGGTTATTCTAGATGATTGCTTACTAGGGTTGTCAAAAGTACCGACTTCAGTACCAAGTCGGTACTGAAATTTAAAAAAAACGTGACGATACCAGCATTCCCCCCCTAGCATTTTGAGCACTGTTGAGCGGATTCTTAAACACCTCTGATTGGCCGTTGTGTTCACGGTCTCAACATATATGCCTGTGATTGGCTACAATGATCAACGCTTCAAAAATGACTTACACAGATACACACAGGAGAGTTTGATAGCAGGCGTCTATCAGTGGCAGTTCTAGCTCGTATGGTGCCCTGGGCGAACCACCCTTTCTGCCACCCAACTGATGTCACCTCAGATCTCCCCAGTGAAGGCCTGAGGTGACGTAAACCAAACTCCTTACTTCTACTTCTCTAGTCGACACTCTAAGTCCTGTCCAGCTTAATTGACCCACACGGTGACATGATATCCTTGACATGATGTGCAAATGAGAGGTAAAACCAAAGATCGAAGATGTCTTTTTACAACATGTTTTTGAAGCGTTGATCATTGTAGTCAATCACAGGCATACATGTTGAGTGAGTGAACACATTGGCCAATCAGAGATGTTTAAGAATCTGCTCAACAGTGCTCAAAATGCTAGGGGGAAATGCTGGTATCGTCACATTTTTAAAAATTCAGTACCGATCTGGTACCGAAGTCGGTACCTTTGACAGCCCTGTTGCTTACAGGTCCAAAATGTTATGATACTGTGGTCACTAGATATGACCCGGGCCTCTTGTTCAATGCAAGTCTATGGGATTTTTTTCAGCTGTTACATTGTCCGCCAGGTTTCAGATTGCTAAAAAATGTTATAGCACACCTCTTCTCCTATGTACCAAAGTTTAGAGGGGTTTGTCAAAATAACAGAATAACAAATAGCAATAGTAATAGTGTCTCTTGCCTTAGCTGTGCACCGTTTATCGTCTGCTTACAGAAATAAATGAATTGTGGTGTCTTACCCACAATGCCTGGATCGCTGGGATCTGAAGCACGTGTGTAGCGTGGTGTGTCCTCCTCCAGTAGCCGATTAGTCACAAGGCCGGCTGCGTGTTGCATGCTTGTATTAAGAGCAGCTGGAACATCAGCCTCAATCCCCTCCAACCTTCTTGCTATCCTCTCTTTCCTGCATGATGAGAAGCCAATTTATGTAGTGTTTGGATTAACACAACATTCTGGGCAGACTGATGGTGCTTTCCATAAAGTTATGATGCAACATAAGTTACTTAAAGGGACAGTTCACCCAAAAAATGAAAATTCTGTCATTAATTACTCACTCTCATGTCGTTCCAAACCAGTAAGACCTTCAGTCATCTTTGTAACACAAATAAAGCTCTTTTTGATGAAATCTGAGATCTGTCCCTCCATAGACAGCTACACAACTGACACTTTGATGCTTCAAAAAGTTCATAAAGAGATCGTAAAACTAATCCATATGAATTGAGCGGTTCAGTCCAAATTTTCTGAAAAGACATGCTTAATATGGTGAACAGATTGAATTTAGGCTTATATTCACATATAAACATTGATCAGCAAACATAAACAGAAACATAACCGGTGATAATTTGGGTGAACTATCCCTTTAAAAATTTAGCATTTTATTTGTAATGGTAACATTGCTCAACACTGACTATATGAGTTTTCAAAAGCAATTAGTCCTTTTACATCTCTGTATTTGGCAGATGCTTTTATCCAAAGCAACTTGAATTGCATTCAAGGTATACATTTTATCAGTTCATGCATTCCATGAGAATCGAACCCATGACCTTTGCATTTCCAACACCATACTCAACTGTTTGAGCTACAGAGATGCCATTTTAATTTTAATGTGCATAGAAAACTTTTAGGAGACCAAATGTACCTGTTCATTTCTGGGCAACTTCTGATCGTGGTTTCAAATTGCTTCCTTAGCTCTGAAACTAAAAAGACAAGTATTTTAGCAAATATCAACCTTTAACTACTATAAAGGTTACTATATATGAAAAAAATTCTCTATTCCCGTTCTTTACCTTTGTAAGCACATTGTTATCTTAGTATGTCTCACCTTTGGGCAACACAGCAAGAATTTTTGCATCAATATCTGTAGTACTCCTAACCAGTGATGTCCTGTCATCCACACCAAAGCTGTAAGGCAAAAATAAAAAGTGTGCGATTCAAAACAATCCTGAGGTTTCAATAATGCTTTAGTATATGTCATGTTAGTGTCATGTAGATACAGATACAGTAGATTTAATGTGTTTAATTTAATTTTTGTTCTTTCCAGAACTTTTTTATGAAAGGAGACTGAACCAAGCGCTGCTTGGCCACAACTCCAACCAGATTCAATATGTTACATCTTTGTTGATTTTTCCAACATCTAATCTCTGCACACCTTCGAAAAAGCGGATTTGGCACTTAGTGTCTCTAAAATTCTACACTGGCAGGTCATCATGAGCATGTGGCCAAATCTACCGATGTGTTCCCGTGTGACATTTTAAGCTGAATTAGCATAGAGGATCTTGAACGTTTACTTGAATCTGACCACAGGAATAGATTAGCTGCTAAGGTATTTATACATCTAGAGTTCCCCTTCACCATGGTACCAGTCCTGCCATCCCAAACAGCACACTCCAGTTACTCCCGTTTACAGCACACCATTCACTATGCACAACAATCTCATAAGCTGGGCTGCAGAACACTAATTAGAGCTTAAACAGGTTTAGATTGCATTAATGGAAACTTTTCCGACACACTTGATATGGAAACGATGTAAGGATGAATAACTGACTCAACGCGCAATTGAATTATTGTTAAAAAAAAAAAAAAAAAAATGCACAAAAAGGTCCAATGGCCATTACACCCTTGATGTGCATTACATTTTCAATTAATTATAATAATAGTAAACAGTCCAGGTAAACCATAGTATATACTTCCCCCACACCACTGATTAAGTATCTTGCTTAGAAACAATCTGTAGTTAACTAGTTTAAAAGTGCCCAGAAAGAATGCGGTAAAGTGATATGCTACTGTAATGTGGTCAGCAAACCTAAAACTTCTTCATACCCGTTCAATTACAGAAAATTACATCAAGACACTTGTAGCATACCAACCAATCAGACCAAGCATTGACAGTTCTTAGTTTAATTTTAAAATTAAATTAACAAAATTCTTATATATTTTACTGATATTATAAATAAACATACAAAATCCTGACTAGATTTCTGATTTCTGTTAAATGTTATTTGAATGTGTGCAAGTTTCCTATTAAAACCATTATATTCCTTTACATTTCATGCATTTCTGATAATAATTCAGATATTTAATATATGACTATATTTACCATTTCCATACCGTGAAATTAGCCACTTTCGTACTATGAAGCATAAAGTAACTAAGATATATGGCAGAACATACACTACAAACTTTAACAATGACATCCATTTCATAAGATTATTTTTATTAATTAAAGATATTATGAGTTGTTGCTACAACATGTTTATGTTCTATATTGTGTGATTGTGAGGACTCAAACTGATGTTTTCATTTATTTTGGACAAATTAAAGACATGTCAAGAGCACATTCTTCTCTTTTAACAGCTTAACCAATGGAAACAACAAAAGATAACACGCACATACACCCACACATACACACTCTGGGTCTGTGATGATAACAGCAGACTATGCCTCCTAGGCAAAAGTCTTTTTTATTGAAGAATCAATATATTGTGCAGTGTCCTGACCAATCACAATTTGTGATCACAGTAACCAAAACATCTGCCCTTTCCATTTATCTCAAGATACTTAACAAAAAACACAATCAGTGTCCTGAGGTCCATAGTGCAACAGCTTCATTTCAAACAATCCCTTTCATATCTAACAGAAGTATAGCTGAGCTGTTCAGAAACAGCATCAGCAAAGATTTGATTTATTTTAACTCCAGAATAAAGGTGAAAGTGGGATATGTATATAGTTTGACAGGATCACACAAGAAATCCTGAAATCTATACTGTAGCTCTGCTCCAAAACCCAACTGACTCCAATAGAGTCTGGCATTAGCACATGTTGCTAAGCTAATTAAGTGATGAGGCCTATTCTGAGCTCAAAAACACATAGCACACACAAATATTGGGTGAAACAGTCCGTTTTATTTAGATTTATTTAGATCAGTTTTTAGCAATGCAACATTTACACATATGTACTTTTGCTTAGATTTTGACTTTGTCCATTTACATTTTATGCATTTAGCAGATTTGTCCACCATTTTAGATTCAAGTTGTTGCAGTGCGTGCTGGGATTGCCTTATAAATGCTGTGTAGGCAGGCAGCTCACTAAGGTTTGGAACAGAGCTACTGTAATGAGACAATTTGGGCAGAAAATCTCTAATCTCTCTTATCAACCCATTTAGAGTTAAGTATTAAAGAACATAAAGGGATTAATTCAGGATTTAATTCAGCTATAGACTTATGAAGAGACAGTTTAAAACTAAGACAAATGTTGGGTTTAAAACAGAATAGTCTTTAAAAAGGCAAGATGTATGTATTCTGACCTTATTGCGCTTTTCTTTAGTAGTGCAGGGCTGTAGAGCTTAGCAGAAGCGTCGCTGACAAAGCCTGGAAAAAGAAACAAGACAAACTCTTAAAAGAATGTTTAGAAATATACAGTATGTCTGAGATTCTGTTAAGAGTTAGCTGACTTTTACAAGACAATTCACAAAATCTAGCCAAGAAACAACTTGTATTATACTGACGTAAATAAAATGAAACATTTGTGCACACACAAATGGAATTTACCAGCAGAACTTGAATAGTTTTGTGTACTTAAATTTAATTTAATGTTGCTTACTGTGAAGTTAAGCAACTAAAGAATTCATTAGGATCAGGAAAGACAGGAAATTTATCTTGCAACAAAAATTTTAATGGCATTTTTATCCAGAATATCTCCTCCTGTTGCCAATAACCACAACAATTTTAATAACACTCCATCTTAACTTCATGTTTTGGCCATTTAAACACATCGTAATTTTTTTACCCCTCTGTACACTCAACAGCTTGAGTTACTGTGTTTAACATTCTCCAGTGCTGGTCGACTGATAAATTTACCCCCTCCAAATGGAGCACCTGGGCTGGGGAGGGTTCGCTCCAAGAACAAGCTGAGAAGAACAAAGAAACCGTGGGTGTGAAGACATCCTAATTAACTTAAATGAAGTCTACTGGACGAGTTTCCGTCTCAGGATTGCCAGAGAATCACTTCAGGATGCTGACAGCTACAAATTAGCAGAGTGGAGAGGAGAAGAACAAGGCATTGTCTAAAAATACTAGTCGGGGGGATCAGGGTAAAAAATAGGCCCTGCTCAAAGGTTCACCCTCCTTCTTAAAACACATAGTTCATGGCACAAAAAGAGGAACATCCAGTAAACCACTTTTACACAAGGATTTTATGATCTAATGTGTGGACAGAACAATTATCACGTCCTGCCATTAGCACATTTTAACAGTGTTGACAGAGTCTGGGGTCATTTCATGATCAACACATACATTCAGGTTTACACACAGTGTGACAGCAGCAGGCACTGCTGAGATGCGACATCAAATCAGTTGCGACTCTGAAACTTTGGCAGTTGAAACGGAGAGATTTGGCTTAACAAAACATCTTAGACAGACTGAGGCTATTAACTGTTCCACTTCAACAAGACCTGATTTAAGTTTAATGGTTGACTGACAGGTCTTTCAATGGCTGATGTTCATACTGTTATCTGATGAGCAAGATGTCAATAGCTCTTATGCTCAACAAGGCTGCATTTAATTGATCAAAAATACAGTAAAATAGAGAGGAAAAAAACAATACTCTAAAATATGAAATTTAGAATAACTTTTCTATTTTAAAGTCACTTATTGGCCATTAAAGCAATTACTCCAGTCTTCAGTGTCACATGATCCTTCATTAATCATTCTAATATGCTGATTTGCTGCTCAAGAAACATTTCTGATAGCCTTGTGGGCAGCGCTGACATATAGCGCTGTTGCGCTCTGGGCGACCCGAGTTTGAGTCCTGGTTCGTGGACCTTTCCCGATCCCATTCCCCTCTCTCTCCCACTTCGCTTCCTGTCTACATACTGTCCTATCATATTAAAAGACAAAATGGCAAAAAAAATAAATCTTACAAAAAATAAAAAAAAAATGGCTGGATAATCAGCCTAGCCAATATACAGTCTATCCAGAATAATTTACTTTAGAGGTTAGTTGTTTTTGCCTGCACATGGATAAAATTATATGAAGTCATAATTGTGCTTGACCACTGTCTTGTTTCCTTTGATGAGCAATTACAAAAAAGTCATTATCAATTGCATGGCCAAGTGTTTAATGGTGAATTTTTTAAAAATGGCTGATGTCGATACCGTTCTCTGGAGAGCAGATTTACTGATGGCCGATACAATTACATAAGCTACTGTTATATAAAAAAAAAAAGTTGCTGTTTGGATTTGAATAATAGGCAAATACTTAAGAGTCTATGACTGGATCATTATTGCTGTGATTATTATGTTTCTAGCATGTTATATGTTTGGAACAGTTCTTTTAGTTTTAGACCATAGATTCATTGACAGTGTTTGGGATGTGCTGGAGGAGACTTTACAGAGTGCTTGACTCTTGCATTATCAATACAGATCTCGACCAAAAAAAACTAATGCACCTCCTGATGGAAATAAATGTTGTAATGTTATTTAGATCAAGAGGTGCGTCAATTTAAAGTGTATCTGGACCGGGTGTGCCTCATACATCCTGAAAAGTGAAGCTGCGGGCTCTTTGATCGCCCCCTGTTGGCTGGATGCAGTATAGGTCATAAACCCCGGCCTCTCCATATAAAGGAAAGGCACTTGAGTCAAAAAAAAAAAAAAAAAAATGAACTACACTTCCAATAACATTTTCCGAAAGATAGCTTTGGTCATTTAAGGTAGTTGTCATCACACTGATATATATTCAGTTGTTTGTTTTTGTGATAAGTTTGATTTTAGCTAGCAATTTGATGCTATAGAAATGGGGTGTGTCGTTATGATTGACAGTTGTGATTGACAGCTTCTCTGAGGAGTGTCAGAGCTTCGAGGGGAGATTGAAGATATATAACTAACTATTAATTTTCGATTTCTGTGTTATTTCACACCGACAAAATGAGTTGTTCAGCAGTAAACTGTACTAACTGACCTACAGGATCTGACGGATCACTTAACTTTTTCTGGTAACGTTAAATGTGGGCTTTATAAGCTAATTAATAAATGTTATTAGCTAAGATAACACGCCTAACGTTAGCCATGTCGGGAAAAAGCAGGTGATCGTTATCTGGCAGTTACTAATTATTTTTATGGGTATAAAATAATAATTAGCAGGACAAAACTAATGATAGCCTACTCTAATTAATTATAGAGCACTGTCTACAGCAATCGATCTCCTGTAACGTTAGTTCAGCTTGATTTAAAATGGCAGGACCGTTTCTGACATTTTAGAGTTGAATTTGCGGTTTCAAAAATATTATTGCTCTAGAAACAGAATATAGATAACAGAATATATAAATATTATTCAAAATAATGAAAGCAAATAAATAGTACAGAAATATTAAAAAAAAAAAATTATAGAAAGTATAGAAAATGTAGTATAGAAAATTTAACTGAACACTTATTTTACACAATATTTACTCAATTTCCAAACAAAAAAAAGCATACTTTCTATTCTATTGACAGGGCTGTCGATTTTCTACACTAACTCCAGGAAGAATGATCACTTCGATCCATTTGGCAACAGTCATCAACTGATGCAGACTATCTCCAAATGGTCAAATCGAGGTCCATCACCAATCACTTGCGAAGTTCACAGTAACCTTTAGCACACCACAACTATTTAGACTTCATCTGATCAATGAATCAATCTTCATGCTCAACAGAACAAGAGTAAAGCAAGAGATATACTTCTGTTTTGTACAACTATTAAATTAAATATTTTTGCCAATTACCTAAAACAAAGCCATTCTTTCTTAAATCAAACAACTGTGCGATCCTTTCTGTTATGGTAACTATTCAATCAATGACCCTTTAACTGTTTGACTCAAATCCCCATAAATCAACCTCACTGCCTGGTAACAGTAACCGGGCACAGAGAGTTCCACACTTACCTTGACTACACTGTGTGACATGGTTGAGATAGTTAGCAATCCACGGGTTTTGAAACATGTTGGAATGAAAAGGAAAGAAGAAAACAGACAAAAGAGAGAAAAGGACAGACAGACCTAATCACAGGCTCAGACAGACGAAGAAAAAGCAAGAGAGAGAGAGGGACCGCCACAGACGTACTCAACGTGATGGAAATGCACACAGGCAAAACTGCAGGGCTAAAGCAAACACATGGGAGGGTGATAGAGAGAGACAGAGAGAGAGAGAAAGAGAGAGAGGTGCTAAGGCAGCTCACAGGCAGTAATCTGATTACAGGCAGAAATTAGCCTAGATGATAAAAGTGGATTGTGGGAGCAAGAAGGATTCCTGGACTTATGACATGATCGCTGCTACATTTACACACACTCACACATGTGTCAGCAATCCAGGAGTCACAAATACTCAGTGATGCAAAGACTAAAGTCTTTAAGTCTGACCTGCTTTTAACATCTTTTAGTCAGAAAAACAAGCTAAATGAATGTGAAGCTTTACTAAAATCAAGACATTTTGTGTATCATCTGGATTCTGCTTCAGCTGCACTGCAGGTTAAGTTGGTAACACTTTAAAATAAGGTTTCATTAGTTAACATGAACTAAGAATTAATACTTCTACAGCATTTATTAATCTTAATGTTAATTTCAACATTTACTAATACATTATTAAAATCAAAAGTTGTATTTATTAACATTAGTTAATGCACTGTGAATTAACATGAACAATGAACGACAGTATTTTATTAACATTAACAAAGATTAATAAATACTGTAACATATGTATTGCTCAAGTTCATGTTAGTTAATACATTAATGTTAACAAATGAGACCTTATTGTAAAGTGTTACTGTTAAGTTTTAGCTGGTTAGCATAAAACAGTTAGCCCTTCTGGTAGATGCTGTATTACACCATCCAATATATTACACATATTCCTCACATTACAATACATTTTGCTGTATTAACATTAATTATTATTCAATCAAACTGACTGTTAATTTTATTGAGAAACCAAACCATTATGATTATTCTTGAAAATCATTGCCAAATTGCCAAGTCGCTACACAGTTGTTTGCCAGTATTTCTGCCAGTGTTGTTACTGTTAACTAAAACTAATAAAAATGTATTTTGGCAATTAAACTAAATCTGAAATAAAACAAATATTAGAACACATCAAACATTAGAACACATAAAACACATGAAAATTTTCCCTTATAATGTTGCCTTGGCTACTAAAGTTCAAGTTGAAGTACTAAAATTACTAAACTAAAACTGAAATAAAAATAAACTATAGGAATATTCTGAGTAAAAAAACTAATAAAAATGACAAAAGCACATAACTAAATTGCTGGGGGAAAAAACTAATTAAAATGAAAGCTAAAAATATCAAAATGAAAGCCAATTCAAAAAATTAATAAATAGTATAACTATATATAAAAATTACTAAAATAACACTGATTCCTGCTCGACTGCATCATAATTTTGAGAACATCTTTGTCTATGCATGAAGTTAACTGTCACATTGCCAAAGTGTCTGTCAATCAAACTGCCCTAAAAACTCTCATTGAAAAGTAAATGACTGATAATCACTTTGTTGCTGCAAATCACTGTTATGAGACAGAGAGAGTGAGAGACCAACCAGACAGAATGAAAGTGCAATAGGCCCACAGAGCTATATGCCAATACAACCTAATAAAAACACTACAACTTTGGTGTGAAAGTATCACAAGTTGACAACGTCATAGTGTGCACTAGAGGGAGCACCAAGAGCCAAAGGTCCTGCGAGGTTCACTACACCAGTGTTTCTCAAGACTGCACACAATGTCCTTCATGTTGAACGTGATTCCATCAAGTGCAACATGTTCCTGGATCAACATCTTTGTTGATCCTGGAACAACATTCCAATCAATCAATCAGAATTGAGGGACAAGTTTGTCAAATTTCGGCTTACAACCAGAGTTGGGTGCTTCTACATCACTGTTATTCACCTATCATTTCCCTATGATTTTAGGGATAACTTATGGGTAGGGGTCGGTTTAGGTTTTTCATTCATGCAAATTTGACAATGTTTCTGTCCTTATCTAGAGCGATTTCATCTATGAGATTGATTGTAATCATGCAATTCATAATATTATCTGATGGAATAGTAGTTACACTACAAACAGGTACAACTTAATACAAATAAATCAACAAAAGATTGTTTTTTCATGATTAACCCAAGTATATACATTTATAATCAAAATTGAGCTCTAAAACAAGCTCTAAAATATCATAGACATATCAATAATAGCTGTAAAAAATGAGACTGCTGCGTTTTTAAGAAAACCCTGTCCATACTAGCCAGAGAGTCATAATACTGGCACATGCACGTGCAAACATGTCCATCTTTCTGTCCTCTGTCTTACTGGACCACTCAAGCACTGCTGCTCTTAATAAGGCAATGTGTGATGTGATTGGCTGAGAGGCCTCAAAGGGGAGTGGCTAACTTATGTTTATCCGGCTCTGCTGTGCATGTGCTCTTCTCCACACTACCTCACTCATCTATCATATTCCTTTCACTCCTGGAAGTCATACCTCTAGCTATTTTCCTTTCTCCCTTAGCCAATTCTAGGATACAAATTAACAAAACGGTACAATAAACACAACATATACAAGATTCTTATGTAGTTATGATGAAGTAGTTGATGTTAAGAAGGGGATATCTAATTTACCTGCCCTGACTGCAGAATTAGAGAGTACATTTCAGACCTAAAAACACAAACACAAATAACTAGACTCGATGTTTCCAGTAAGCCAAGGAGTTATAACTCTAGTCTATTCTGGTAATTTAGAGGTTAGTAGCTGGTTACGCAGGACTATGAGTGTGTGCCAGATGGGTTGTGTTAGGTCAATAACACAGTATATCTGGACAAAACCTATAATGTGAGGTGATGAAACAATAAAAAAAATAATAGGTAACACTTTATTTTACAGTGTCGTAGTTACTACATGTACTTACTACAGTAATAAAAGTAAATTATGCATAATTACAACTAACCCTAAACCAAACCCTAACCCTAACTGTAACTCTATAGTAAGTACATGTAGTTAATTAATAGTACTCAGTACTTATGAGTAATTACAATGTAACTACAGCACTGTAAAATAAAGAGTAACCAAATAATACAACAACATATGCATATGTGATATTGTTTAGAGTGTAATAGTAGGATAAAAGTCCCATTCATTTTCTGCATAGATAACCTGATTTTTAACAATAACATTAAAGTAAGTTCAAATAAGTCAGTCACCATACACTCTCAAACTAGTTATATGTTATACACTACCATTCCAAAGTATGGGGTCAGTAAGATGTATGCAAGAAATTAATACTTCAGCAAGGGTGTATCAAATTAATCAAAAGCAACAGTAAAGACATTTATAATTTACATTTATAATTTACAACTTACCCCTAACCTGGGGTAAATTGAGCCACAGGAACACTTTTTTTAGAACCCCTTGTCATATATGCATTCTGATAATTTTAAATAATAGGAAACATCCTGAAATTACTTTAGAGATGAATAACTGAACTGTGAGTGTTGCACTCTGTTGTGGCATCACAATGAAAGCAGGATTCAAATCAGAGACCAATTTCACACTCAGTCATCACTCAAGGAACTGCTAGTGCCGTTGCCAAGGAACAATCTTGTTTACAAGAGACAAAGTTGAACGGTGGGCCACATCAAAGCATTGCGGGAAGAACAGACATCACACAAAATCAACAAAGTTCAGTCTAAATGCTCTGACCTAAGCTAGAGATTTCTAAAAACTCCAAGCTCAAACATAGATGCACACTGCTGTAGTTCACTTGACATTTATTGACATGAGCCCTTGTAATCGCTGTAAAGCTGTGTGCTGTGCAGGTATGCAAAAGAAACAAGTGTAAATTTAAGTATACTGACACCAATAATGTCCCACAGGGTGTGACATACACTGATGCTTAAGTACAGTCCTAAATGTAATACCCTAAAATACCATTTTGCACGTTACAAAGGTTTGTGCTTGTCTCAGATGTAGCAATACAATAACAAATAATTAATATTAATTAAAGTTGGTATGAAATAGAATTTTCTTCCCTATTGTGACGTACAGTATATCCGAGTGAAATGGCTTCTGAAGAACCACAGTCATAATTCTGTTAAGAAAAAGACCCCATTTGTCTCCTCTGAAGTTTCAGAAAATATCTCAATAATGTCTCAAACTGTTCCCAGGTCTGTCAGAGTCTGATATTTTTAATCAAAATAATTAATTCAAAACCAAATAATATAAACTATGTAGAGTTGCACGATTAATCGTTAAAAGATCGTGATCTCGATTCACACACCCACGCGATCTTAATTCGGCTCTATGACTGTTAGACCTTATAATATACTACTAAATACTTATAAAACAAGTACGGTCACAGCGAACATTCAGATCTGCGTTCTGACCCAGAGAGAGCAGTGTTCATGTACAGGAATGAAACAGCTTCACAAACAAAGTATTTTCAAATCACACACACAATCATTATTTCTATTACAATAACTCACATTATTGGGATAAAAGTACTGGGATAAAAGTTTAAAGTTTGTATACAAACACTAATGTCTATGGTAGCGATTTAAAAAAAAAAAAAATAAATAAATAAATATATAAATCACCTTGTGAAAGCATCTTGAAGCTTCAAATAAAGACTGTATTAATTACATTGTTACACCAGTAGCTGGCGACAAGTGACTGTTAAAAAATTGATTTGTCATTGAATCATTCATTAAAAAGATTTGTTCAAAAATGCTGATTCATCCAGTAATGAAACAAGTGAAGTTGTAAGAGCGAGTCATTAAATCATTCATTTAAAAAACAATTTTTAACATTTTAAATAGACTGCAGCAATTAACATTTGGTCAGAATCTCTAGTAAATCATGTTGTTTTGTTTAGTTGTCTGTTCAGAATAGTGATCTTTGTTTAAAAAAAAAAAAAAATGATTCTCATTTTATCTAGAATTGTGCAGCCCCAGAACTATGCTTTCCATTTTTTATTTATCTGATGGAATTTTATGAGAAATAACTAAAAGTTAATACTTAAACACAACTGTGACAAAAGTGAAAAAAAAAAGAAAAAAAAAAAAAGTGAAATTTAAGCAATTTCGTTCAACGTGTGTGGTGTGACATGACAAAAGACAATAAAACCCATTATAATCAATGATGCTGTCTACACTGGATGTGGCACGATACTAGACTGATGCCCCTTTCTATTTCTGACACATTTTAACTCAGTCACCCAATTTATCTTTAGCACTAATATTATCATGAAGCAATAAAAAAAGTATATTAGAATATTAGAGACATCATCACAGTGACTGTAGAAATGGTAAAATCACTTCTGGAATCTTCTGGAAAAGTCTCTTTCATACATTTAACCAGGAGTCCCAGCACAGTTTGGAGGAGGAGTTCGGTCAGACTACATTCTCTAGTTGTTCTGGTCTCCATCTTCTGCCTTTATTAGGACACAGAGCTTACTGGCAGAATGAGGTTTGTTTAAATTACTGCTGAACTACAGACTGCACTGTGAGAACAACCATTCGAACATACCTTACAGACAGGAATCAGGTGCTGGTCTCTAACTGCCTCAAACACTAGGCTGAATTCACAAGCCCTGGATTGAAAGTGATTCTCTATTGGGATCCTGAACCTGGACCATCTCAATATGTCTCATTGTTCTGTCTCTTATCTAAACATCTCTCCTCAAAAGGACTTGACTTTTCCTACCCATATTCTCATCCTCCTCCTTTGAACAGTTTTTGCACTTTGTTTTTTATAATAGAATACTCACAGTATGCATTTTGTATACAGAATATATATGCACAGAATACTATGACAAAATGTGAAATATATAACCAGCGAACAATGCATGATGCAATACTGTATCCCACAATGCAATGTGCTTAATTTGAACTTCCACTGTAACAAATAAATCACCTAAAATAAATCAAATAAATAATAAAACAAATAAATCTTGACTCATTTTTCTGGACTGTCAAAAGACATTTTTAAACAAAACAAGATAGAAAAGCAAAATAAGCATATTTCGAAGTTAAAAAAAAAAATTATAATCAAATATTAAACTCAAAATAAAGTCTTATCTAAAATATTACAGCTGCATGCCATTCACTGAATTAACCATACAATATATTAACTGTAGTATAGTGTAATTGAATTTTTTTTTTTTTAAATCAGATACAAATCTAAAAAAAATTGAAAAAGCAAAATAGCCTTATTTAAAAGATTTCATCTGGATGCCATTCACTAAATTAATCATACAATATATGAAGGGTAAGAAATAAAATTAATTTTAGTTATTAATCTAAAAAACAAAAACAAAAAAAAATGCAAAATAGTCTTATTTAAAAGATTATAACTGATGCCATTCACTGAATTAATTATACAATATAAACTTTATAATGGTAATAATTGTAAATAGTCATACTTCAAAGATTACAAGAGTATGTATGCATGCATACATGTGTATTATTATATGTATTATATGTTTAACTATTAAGGGAAAAACATTAAACAAAGCAGCAGTATGCAGTAAGAAGTACACTATTATTCCATTCCAAACACAGCACACATAATTCTCTATGAGGTTTACAAATGGTGAGGACTCGCATTCTCTGCTCTTATAAGGTTGTGAAGAGTCTGAATCAGTCAGGCCTCATCACTCTATGAAATTTATTCAAGAGTTGCTCTTGGCTCAGTTCGGGGAAATAGCTGATCTTACGTCAACAGCCATTCTAAACAGGAAGTAACGATAAGGGTCTACACAAGGAATTAATTCTGAACATTAATTCATTTGTGCTATTACTCAACCTGTGGTTCTTCATTACTCTTCTGCATGTAAAACTCCTCCATTCTTCACTCTCTCTTGTAATTCAAAAATCACTACAGACAGGAACTCATCACTCAAAGCATTGTCAAACAGATCTGATGTATAACAGGAAAGTGCCATCTGAAGTCTGTAATGATCAATGAAGTTGGCCAAAGTTTTAAACTGTACCAAGAGGGCATGATTTGGCTAGTAAGCATTGCCTTTTTGCCCCTGCTTGCAGATACAATCATCTGCACACAGACACTCTCTTTCTCCATTGACTGCCATTCAAAAATGAGTGTTTAATTCTGACATTTGCTGTCAGGATATTATTATCCTACTGCCCTAAAACATCTCTAACTCTATCCGTCATACTAGCAACAAATTCAACTTCTATTTGGGAGATGTCAGATGTTTTTAGAAAGATATTTCTCAAACCGTAGCAGGGAATGAGCCACAGCTGAACCTCAAAGGACAAAGACAGACTGTGGTGAGCTGCAAACAATACCATGGGAGTGGGAGATTTATGGATGAATTATATTCAGACTCTGTAGCAGTTAAATCAAATGGTGACACATTGCAGAGCTAATGTGATAAGGAATGCACACGCACACACACACAGGAGCAAAGCATGGCTTTTATGCAAACCAAAACACAAATAGTTACAGAGTGCAGAACAGAATCTAAAATAGAATCTTTAAATCGCTACATAACAGGAATTTGATTTTTGTCAACTTTTGCACACTTTCACCATAGAACATCGTTGTTGAAGTCGGCATGAAACGGAAGTTGCTATAGTCTTTATTTCCCTATTGTTGCGTATATCCTACTTAAATGGTTTCTCGGGGAAAAAAAAAAAAAAAAAGTTGGGCGGGATTTAATTTTGTCCACAGGGAATTGATTGATTGGTTGTGGTTTGCTATTGGTGGATCTCACTTGAGTGACAGGTTGCCCCGCCCTCGCGCCAGTAAACGTATTCAGAGAAGAGAAGTCACCGAAAGAGGAAGGAAAAGTTATTTTGATTAAAGATTACTGGGGCAAATGAATTTAAAATAATGATGTGCACGGATAAATTGTTTATAATAAATACTTAAATATTCCATTAAAAAAAAAAAATAGTAATTTTTGTTTTCATGGTGTCAGTAAGTTACAGTTTGGTCTGGTTAAACAAGTCTTGTTCATTCTTTAGCATCAATTTTGAATGCATCAGAATTACAGAAATCGCTGTTCTAAAGAAAACACCTCCTTAAATGAACAGCAAATATTTTCCTGAAGTGGCATAGTGATGCAAAAACTAATACAGTAGTGCAAAAACTACTGTATTATCCAGAATTACAAGTTTTACAACAATGTTCTGTTCATCAAAGGTCTCCCCAAAAATATTAAAGAGTCAGTTCACCCAAATGAAAATTATGTCATTAATTACTCACCCTCATGTCGTTCCACACCCATAAGACCTTCACTCATCTTCAGAACACAAATTAAGATATTTTTGATGAAACACGAGAGCTCTCTGGCTAAACAACAATTTAATTACAGTACCACTGTCAAGGCCCAGAAAGTAGTAAAGACATTGTTAAAATAGTCATGCATGTGACCTTAATTTTATGAAGCAACGCGAATACTTTTTTCTGCGCAAACACAAAAAAATAATGACTTTATTCAGCAAATTCATCTCTTCCTCCCTATCATTCTCCTACGCTGTTTACATTGTATAGACAGTGCAGCGCTTCCAGGTTCTACATGAGCAGCACGACATATGCGTGTGATGCCGACACAGGAGCCGGCCAATAATGAGTCGGCGTTCTGACGTAGAACCTGGAAGCAGTGTCTATACAACATAAACAGTGCAGGAGAATGATAGGGAAGAGATGAAATTTTTGAATAAAGAAATTTTTTTTTTTTTTTTTTTTTTTTTTTTTTTATACACACAAATAGAATTCTCATCGCTTCAAAAAAGTAAGGTTGAACCACTGTAGTTACAAGGACTATTTTAACAATGTTTTTACTACTTTTCTGGGCCTTGAATGTGGTAATTAAATTGCAAGAACAAGAACTCTGAGACAATAATTAAAGTATAAAAAAAAATACAAAAAGAAAACAGAGGGGTTAAGTTTTGACAGTATATCTGACTGTTTTGACAGAGGGGGCAGGTGCAGATAATTCAACAGCTGCAATATCACAGTCTGGCTCCAGGCCTCACAGACTTCACACACACACACACACACACAAAAAAAAAAAAAAAAAAATACAAATGGAGCCATGTACTGTATGTGGACTCCTTAGTGGCCTTTCCAGCCTCATAACCACAGTGACTGTGCAGACCTCCGATTGCATGCAATTACCCAACTGGTCCACATTTAGTCTGTTCATCGACAGATATGCATTTCAGAGCTCATCTAGTTTGATAGTATCCCAGAATTGCAAACCATATTCAGAAACAGCTTGACCAAGACCACATAATGGCTCTCCTTGACAAAGCACAAGCAGGACAAATTTGTGCAATCATTTGTAAAACTGCTCCTACATAAATTGTTTTACAGTTTTACAGTTGTTTTGGATAAAAGCATCTGCTAAATGAATAAATGTAAGTGCGCATAAGATTGTTTACAAGCAATTTACATAGAAATTTGTTGTGCTCGTGTTTAATAAATGAAGCCCAGTGATCCCAATGTCACCAAATAAACTCCCACATCTGTGCATTAACTGAAACGATGATCTCAAAGTTAGATACATAAAAATTACTTCACTTAACCTCACAACACTTTGGTGAAAGAAATCTTTGTTCAATAATTCATGACTAATCTTTGGCCAAATCATGGTTTAATACATTGGTAATACACCAAGTACTTTGAAAACTGGATAAATTTGCTTGGGCATAAAATAAATTTTACCTACAGAAAACCTGTGTTTTACCTGTATCTTACCCTATATTTTTACCATACAGAAAATTTACATTGAAATGTTAAACATGGGACAAAAATTATGCACATTTTGCTAGATTAAGGGAGTAAGAAATTTTACCTCACTCTCCCCACCTCTCAGCTCCAATGAGTATGTTTTACTATATCCGTTCAGAAGAATTAAGGTGAATTCAGGTTGAATTCCCAGTCATCTCAATGGCAAAAAGTATCCCAATCAACCTGAATTCACACTACACAGATCCCCAACCATTAAAGGTGCAGTAAGCAATTCCTGAGAAACACAGTTGATGTTTGTAATCAACTCAAACAAACACACCCTTACCTCCATTGCTCCGCCCCCAAAATGCAAGAGTGGATGTGTCTCTATCATAGCTGAAGCAAAGCAAATTATTGCTTCGCGAAAAATAAAGCGAAGTTGACAAAAAAACAACAAGGAAGAACAAAAAATTAACAGTACACACGAGGATACGCAAGCAAGAGTTTGTTGTTTAAAACTTCCTCTTGCTCACTCTCTCTCCTCCCCATCATGAATGGACACGCCCCCTACTGCTGATTGAGCAGCACAACACAAGTTGTAGCCAGTCAAATTCACTTTCAACAGCGTTCACAGAAATCACTTAAAGGTGCAGTGTGTAAATTTTAGCAGCATCTAGCGTTGAAGTTGCGAAATGCAACCAACGGCTCAGCACCGTGCTCTCCCCTCCCTTTCGAAGCACTTTAGAGAAGCTACAGTGGCTGACACAAAGATGTCGTTGTCTGAGACAGCAAAGTAGCCAATCAAGCAAAGAGGTTTCTTCTTACTTCTAACAAAGAACGGTCTCTGCTTCTAATAAACCAGACAACTACTACTACTACTACTACTACTTCTTCGTGCGTATTCAACGTAGTGACAGTGCAAGCTGCCTCTAAAAACACCAACGAACATAGTGACGAAACGCGCTCTGTAGAGCAGTTTGTCCATTTAGGATTACTGTAGAAACATGCCTGCGCAAAATGACGACTTGACATGGAGGGGGACCCGCGCTATATGTACATAGAAACGGCTCATTCTAAGGTGATAAAAACATAACGGTAAAGTCATTATGTAAAGTCTTTATACACCACTGAATGCATAGTTATATTATATTGCATTTCTGTCAATATCATCCTAATTTTTACACACTGCACCTTTAATATAAGGAAGTTTAAATGCTAATAACAAAAATTTACAGATGGAACAATCATTTAAATTAAATTAAAAACATCCTAAATACTGTACATTAAGGTTTAAAAGATCATTATTTTTCCATTTCAAATAAACTTTTGAACTTTCTATTAATCAAAGAATCCTAAAAAAAAAAAAAATGTATCACAGTTTTCAGAAAAATATTAAGCAGCACAACCCTTTTCAACATTGATAATAAGAAATATTTCTTGAGCAGCAAATCAGCATATTAAAATGATTTCTGAAGGGTCATGTGACACTGAAAATTCAGCTTTGCATCACAGGAATAAATTACATTTTATAATATATTCAAATAGTTATTACTGTTTTTACTATAATTTTGATCAAATAAATCCAGCCTTGGTGAACATAAGAGACTTACAAATCTTAATGACCCCAAACATTTTTTGACATTTCATTCAATGTCATGCTTTAGAGGATCCAGTCTAGACCTGAGCATGCTCTTTTCCATAAGGTAGGAGGTCATCTTCAGGGCAGGGTACGGTTTCAGTCACTGAGGTTATGCCGGTCTCATATTTAAGGTCTGCAGGACCAATCTTTATTCTTCTGGGACAGTAGCATGTGATATGACTCACAGATCTGAGCCCAAAATATTGCAGAACCTGCAGTCCAAATAATCTAAAAAAATCCGTTAGCTTTATATCACTCCAAATCATGTACTGTATAATCAAAAATAATCAGTAATTATTGCCTGACCTCAATGACAACATAATGAAAATACTTTTAATAAGCAAATACTGCTTGTTAGTGAACATCTGAGCACCCACAAGAGCAGGTGATTTTCTTGATGCGGTTGCACGCTCCTCCAGACATCGCAAACATAAACACACATGGGATGCCAGGCTTAGACATACCGGCTTGTTGGCACAGACCTCAGACACACTCCGGTTACAACCCTGCTGTTAACAGCTGATTCTAGATGAGCTTCAGACGACTTGAAGGCACAGTGAGTCCTAACCTTCACATTTATGAGCAAAACAACAGGGCAAAGATCTCAAATTATCATGACAAACTATTTGTGTCAAGCAAAACGTCTATTCATCGTCCCAACCCTTCAGTTTCACTAAAGAATGTCAATGCAAACCAAAAAACAAACCTAGACTTGTTCTGAAGGAAATGTTCTGAAGAAAATCTGAATGCTTCCCATCCATGTAAAACTTGCTGCTACAATACTCAATACTTGAATGTGGGTGGCGGTTGCCATGTGGATGCTAGGGTGTTTTGGGTAGTTGCTAGGACATTACTAGGTGGTTGTTTTAATTATTGGACCAAAAATCTCTGCACGCAATAACCTAGAATACTGTCTAACACTTGATGGCTGCTCTGTCAAGTCTTCATCGTCAGTTAGGAACCTGGGTGTGCTCTTTGACACCAATCTTTCATTTGAAAGCCACATTTCTAGCACCTGTAAAATATATATATCTAAATTATGACATTCAATGACAAATGCAGAAAAGTTATTTCATGCGTTCATGACCTCATGGCCAGATTATTGTAATTCTCTACTGGGTGGTTGCCCTGCACACTTAATAAACAAACTACAGCTGGTCCAAAACACAGCAGCTAGAGTTCTTACTGGAACCAGGAAGTATGACCATATTAGTCCAGTTCCGTCATAAATGCATTGGCTTCGTATTAAACATCGTACACATTTTAAAATCTTGCTAATTACTTACAAAGCACTAAATGGTTCTCAGTACTTGGCGCATTATAGCTTCACATCTATTACGATCTCAAAATTCTTGCGAGTTGATTTTACCTAGAATATCAAAATCAACTGCAGGCGGTAGATCCTTCTCATTTTTAGCACTCAAACTCTGGAATAGTCTTTCTAACCTTGTTCGGGAAGTTCGGGACACTCTGTTAGTTCTAGATTCTAGACTAAAAACACATCTCTTACCTGGCATACACAACACATTATCACATTTCTATAATTCACATTCGTTAAAGGATCGTTAGTCTGCATAAATTAGGGCAACGGGAACCGGGAACACTTCTTATAACATCCAATGTACTTGAATGGCATTTACGCTAATATTAGTCTCTCTGTTTATCCCGAGGTTACCGTAGTCAGCCATATCCGGTCCATATCCAGATCAGATGGTGGACCTGCACCTAGACACGACCACAACGAAGCCCTGAATGTCAACAGAAATCCTGTCAATTAGATAATCCCCTGCAAAGGCCTCATCGACACGACAGCCATCGGCACAGATCCTCAGCAAAGACCATGAGAACCCGCCAGGTCCTCTGCACAGACCTATGCCCTGCTTCGTCTTCATACTGTTGTGAGAAATGCGATCTTCAAGAAAAAGGAACTGGATAAAATATTGAATGCTATCAGCCCATGATCTGATTTCTGACTTGTGATGCAGCCTGAATCATAATCACACCATGTTCGTTCGTTGGCCAGAGGAGAACTGGCCCCCCGACTGAGCCTGGTTTCTCCCAAAAGTTTTCTTCTCCATTCTGTCACCGATGAAGTTTGGGTTCAGTGCCATTGTCGCATCAGGCTTGCTTAGTTTGGGACACTTAAACAACAATATTACTGATCTGACACTATTGGATGATGACATCACCGTTTTCTACAGAGCTGCTCTATAGATGAAATGAACTAATTTAATAATTGATGATCTTTACAACAAAACTGAATCAACACTGACTGAACTGACTGCAGTTAAACAATGGCACTTTTTCTTTTAGAGCTGCTGTACAGCCGAAATGAACCTTTGTTTGCGTCATTGAATCATTTTCCTGTTATCACTGTAAAGCTGCTTTAAAACAATCTGTATTGTATAAAGCAATTTATAAATAAAGGTGACTTGACTTGTTATGTGGGTACTTATTAAAAAGCCATAATTTAATAAAACAAATGAGTAAAAAATAAGTAAAAATAAAATTAATAAATGAGTAAAAAAAGAATATAAATGAGTAGAAAGAAAATAAATAAGAAAAAACAAGTAAATAAATGAGTAAATAAGTACATAAATGAATAAATAATTAAGTAAATTTATTAGTAAAGTAAATAAATACACAAATAAATATATAATTAAATAAACAAACAGACGGATGGATGGATGGACAGACGGAAACAGAACGGACATTATTATTTCAGCTTCAAACAAAGCACATGCTCAGGATTGTGGGATATCATAGACAGCGACATCTATTCTGACTTCCAAAACCAACCAGATGAAGGCATCTTACTAGACAAGACTGAGATGTGCATTGATGCATCTCTACCATCGTATTCTCTGGTTTTAAACATAGCCAATATGTTCCTGGATGCTTTTAGTAAGAATCCCAGTTCCATTGTCTCCAACTCTAAAGCAAGGTCAGACCACATTTGTTCTTAAAGCAAACAACAAAATCAGGAAGTTATTTGGTAAAGAAGCTAAGCAGCACTATCAGCAGCAGAACATTCAACAGTCATAGAAGATTCTGTCAAAATATACCTGTTGAGCTGTAAGAGGACGGACGCAGACGAGAATCACTGACACATGCTTCCCAACCTGTCCATTGTCCAGCAGGGAGCGGATCAGGGTGGGTTGGAGTCACAGGGGGATTACGCTATCATGGGGCATAATAAAGCCGGCTCAGCCCGAGGGCTTACGGCTGCCGCCACACAGAGACGTAGATGGAGAAACAAAAAGGAAGAAAGATGGAAAAGGTACTTACTGGTTACTGCCTAGAAAAGCTTCCCAAGTTCATTTGAAGAGTCCAAGCGCAACTACTCCAAATGCAACAGTTTCTAAACAGTGTTTTGAATAAAGTGCGGGTCAGTTTGCGAATGATGAGAGGTGAAGAGATAGCAGACGCCCATCATACTCCTCCCTAAAAATGAAGGGATGCTGATCCATATGAATGAAGGATGTAAAGGAATAACGGTGTTGATGATAGACAGGAAGAAGGGAAAGGGGGAGGGAAAGGGGAAAAGAGAAGGAGAGGAGGGGAAAGGATATTTGGAAGGGAAAAATAGGATACGGCGGTTAATTAAAGAAAACAACACAACACAGGTAAAGAAATGTGAAAATTCCAATGGCGTCCTAATCCAAAAAAATATTCCTCTGTGGAGAAGCGGTTACTGAAAATCCACAGGTGGCAATTCTCTGAATATCCTGTTCAGCTAACAACTCCAGAGTGACAGTCTATTGAGAGTCACGCTGGTGCACACGCTCACACACTCGATCAGAGGTAACCTCAACCAGTGGACTCCATGTATGGCCTGAGAACTGAGTCCTACAGGGGAATCTGCCATAAATAGACTGAGGGGGTTGAGAGACCTAGGGATTGAATCAGCTGTTAGATCAACAACATCACCGGACTACCAGAGATAGACACATGCATGGATCAGATGGAACGCATAGAGTAGGAATGGATGGATTGATCTTGAAATATCAATACTTCTGATATGATCACATAAATCATTGATCCTTTGAACACTGAAGTGTTTTTTAAACTGTATTGAATTATTTAGCATTAAAATCAATGTGCTTCATCAGTTGCAAGGAGCAATCAGTGCAGCATTTATTCAAATGGAATTGTGCAAGATTTGTTGTAAGTTTACTTTGATGAAAAGTGGTTAAATAATTAAACTAGTTAATGAATTATTTAAAATTAAAATCAATGTGCATAATCACTATTTTCAAAGAGCAAATAATAAAGCTTTTATTCAAATACAATTGTGCAATAGGCTGTTTCTTGGAAGTTTAATTAAATTAAAAGTGGTTGATTTTTTTTTAAAGTAGTTGAATTTATTAATTATTTAGACTGTTTGGCATTGAAATCAATTTGCATCATAAGTTGCAAAGAGCAAACAGTGTAATGTTTATTAAAATGGAATTGTGCAAGTTTTTTTTCAAATGAAAGTGCTTAAATACACTTTTAAAAAATAGTCAATGAATTATTTGGCATTAAAATTAATGTGTATCATACGTTTTCAGTGAGACAAGTGTAGCATTTTAAAAGGCAATTGTGCAATATTTCTTGCACGTTTATTTCAATTAAAAGTGTTGAGAAATTATAAATATGTATGCTAATTTGCAATTTAGTAATGACGTAAAAAAATTATGGATTTCAATTATAATGTTTATGAAAAACTATTTTATCATCAGAAAAATCACAAAAAAACTTAAAGGGTTAGTTTATCCAAATATGAAAATTCTGTCATTGATTACTCACCCTCATGTCGTTCCAAACCTGTAAGACCTTCGTTCATCTTCAGAACACAAATTAAGATATTTTTTATGAAATCCGAGAGCTCTCAGACTCCTCCATAGACAGCAATGTAATCACCACTTTTAAGGTCCAGAAAGGTACTAAATACATTCTTAAAATAGTCCACGTGACTGCAGTGGTTCAAACCTAATTTTATGAACCAACCATGGCTCCTGCGTCAGCAACACACGCATGCGTCGTGCTGCTCACATGCACAGCATCGGCCAAAACTGAGCTGGAAGCGCTGAACGTAAACAGCGTAGGAGAATGACACAGAAGAGAAAATATTGTTCAATAATCGTTACTTTTTGTGCACAAAAACAAAACAAAAATATTCTCGTCACTTCATAACATTAAGGTTGAACCACTATTTTAACAATGTCTTTAGTACCTTTCTGGACCTTGAAAGTGGTGGTTAAGTTGCTGTCTATGGAGGAGTCAGATACCTCTCGGATTTCATCAAAAATATCTTAATTTGTGTTTTGAAGATGAACGAAGGTCTTACGGGTGTGGAACGACATGAGGGTGAGTAATTAATGACATTTTCATTTTTGGGTGAACTAACCCTTTAATAACGATATTGCATCAAATGTAAAAAAGTGGACAAGGGACCATAGCTGTATTAACCCAGTAATATTAATGTTCTCTCTTTGGCCTTGAGCGTGGCAGTGAATGCCAACTCATTGCCAAAGCAGATCAGGCTGCAGGTGGACACTGAACCTCAGGCTCTGAAGGACTTGACTGAACTTTTATGACCAATGTAGATTTCTGACCAGAACATGCATGGTCATGCTGCTGCAGTGTCACTTTCACACACACTCAGCATGTTCAATCTCGTGGCAAACATTTTTGAAACAGCGTTGAATGTTTTTCTCACTAAAAATGGCAAAGGATGGCTTTGTGGATCTGTTTGTGAACTTTATCATTGCATAACATTATAGGCAATAAAAACAGAAATAGTCTCTAAATTAAGCCACATGCCAAGGTGAGTTTTTCAACAGAGACAGATGGGGTAACTGACTATATCTAGAAAGGCAAACTGTACACTAAGGAAGAGAGCCATCTGCTGGACCAATAATGCTATGACAATAATTAAATGCAATGATAACTTTCTCAATTAAAGTGTTAGTTCACCCAAAAAATGAAAATTCTGTCATTAAGTACTCGCCCGTTCCTCTTCAGAACACAAATTAAGATATTTTTGATGAAATCTGAAGAATTTTTATCTCCCATAGAAAGCAACAAAATTATCACATTCAAGGTCCAGAAAGGTAGTGAAGACATTGTTAAAATAGTCAACGTAACTACAGTGGTTCAACCTTAATGTTATGAAGCAACGAGAATACTTTTACAGACATTCTTCAAAATATCTTCTTATGTGTTGCAGTGAAGCTGCTTCTTGTACCATTAGTAAGTGTTTAAAACAGTAATGCATTAAACTGTACCACCCAGGGCTGCCTTTCCCAAAAGCATCATAAGCTTAATCATAGAACCATTGCCATCAATGATCTCTACAATCAACTTAGCTCATGATGCTTTTGAGAAACGCAGTTCAGTACCAAGAGCACCCGGGTCACGGAGTGTGAACTGAGACACTTATCCACTTTTCAATGGCCGGCTTCAATCACAGGGTCAAGGTGTTAGCCTTCATGAGCTTTATCCATGTCCACACATACAGCAAGGCAGAGGAAAGCTGATTATTGCCTCTATGGACTTCACTGCTAATGTAAACACACTAGAGACAGACCACATACTGCACTCATTCATGGGGTTTAACTTCAGCAGCTTGAACAGAAAGCACAAAACACATGTGCAGTATTCATTTAATCACATGCATTTGTTCGGCCTGGTCATGTGATCCCAAGCACCCAAACATACTGTAGTGTACTGTATGTCCACAAGCAATATGGCTGTTTTCTAATGCGCTTATAAGATTATAAAATAAGGCATTTACAAGCAGAAGTAAAGACGTTTTTGTTTGAATTCAAACAACAGCACATAGGCTACTTAAATAGAATTAGGGTAAATCTATAACCTTAAGGAACTTATACAAGTAACTTTATACAAGCAAATAAAGATTTATGGACTATGGTACAAATGGTTTTTGTTCCAATGGTCCAACAGCATCCTCAAAGCATAACAATTTCTAAAATATTTTTGTGAAAATTAAATTTTAACACCATTGTTTATTATTAAATTGAGTTAGGCCTATATCAGCTACCATGCTGTATAGCCTATATGAAAACTCATTTTAGCATCAGTCATTTCCTCGTCTGAAGTGCTGAAAGTCATCACTGGCTGGAAGTTGTTATCAACTGATAAAGCCATGAAACTGCAACTTTTAGACAACAACAGTATTGACCAATACACAATCACAAAGCTTATTCACTTGAGCCATTGAGAAGTCCACAAACTAATTCAACAATTAAACATTTTTTGTCTAAAGTTATATAGCCTACAGTTTTATCAACACTTAAAATAGCCCATATGTCCTCACATAAAAAGAAGACTATCCTGCCTAATGGTTTTTTAAACAATAATAAAGACCTCATAAATATTACATAAACTTTCAATTTACACTCAAGTACTAAATAAAGATGCAAGAGCGATTATAAATGCGTATTCTTACCTTTAACTTGTTTGTATGAGCACGAACTCTGCAGTTTTTCGCGTGCTTTTCTGGACTATTTCTTTCCGCTTGCTTCATTCATACTGCCAGAACGATCAAACTTCAGTCCCGCGGGACCAAAGCGTTTGGTGGCATTAACGCTGATAAACACGAGTTCGAGATTTCCGGTGAAATCAACCAATGACAGAACAACATCATTGCAATTGGGGCTACAGTAGGCCTAGTTGTCACGCGGAGAGAGTATAGTCGAAGGTCTAATCGCGTCTTTTTCCAATGTAGGCTACGTATGTTCCATTTTTGTTGTTTCATTGTTTTGTGTTTTATTATTTTTACTGTTTAAATTAGCCTGACAATCCTACAAATAGTCTAATATACATTTAAATACAGATATAATGTGGGATGTCATCATAAACATTGCCATAAACCTACCCTGAGAAATATTCACTGACGTAAAAAGTGTAAGTAGGCTACTAACTTTTCTTTTTTGAGAAAATGTTTGTTTATTCATTCATTCATTCATTCAGGCAAATGAATGCATTACGTTATCTAAAAGATCCTAATTACATCATTGTCATTGTATTTAAATGAGTCAAATTGTGTCTAACACTGACATGACATAATGGCTAAGTGTTGAATACATAATCACAACTACAGTGTAATTAGAACAGAGTCTGAGGATGTCAGAGTTTGTGTGTGTCTGTTGATGATTTTAGCACTTTTCTCTAGCCAGACTCCCACACTGAGCTGCCAGTTGGACCCAAATATTGGCTAGGCTTATTATCAATGGATCACAACATTGGCTCAACATTTTATGAATGTATCAGGCCAGTAGAGCATTTTACGAATGAAACATAAAATCCTCTCAGCATGCTCTAGGAGACTTGGAGGATGTCCATCTACATTTTTTTCTCTCTCTGTTTTTTCAGTAACACATGGACAAACACACATTAGGCTATAATTATATATTGCACTCTTAAAATCATTAACACACTTTAACCACATAGTGTCATCATTTTCAACACTGTATTGTCTTATGATTTGAAACCCAACAAACTTCTATGTGTAAAATGTGTTTGTGCTTTGGTTCTATAAAACAATAATGCCATTTTTTTTTTAAATGTTTCTCAGTCTCAGTAGTTATTGGTCATTTACTTTGTCTATGGAGTTTTTAAACATCAGCACACAATTCCTCTTCTCAAAATGTGCAAATTAAAGGGTAGAGAAGAAAAAAACATATTCAGTATATTTTTTTAATGTAAAATGTCATATTTAAATTAGATTTCAACCCATTAAATTATTCAAAAAACAAACAAACAAAAAATATTATAGCCTATACTTAAGAAGAGCAATATTAGAAATTAAATTACATTATTTAAAACAGTTATAAATTCAAATATATTAATTGAAAACATGCTTTTGGCCTTGTTCAACATATGCAAATTATGAACTTTAATAAAGAGGGTTAACTCCAAACATAGTTATGCAGATCTTATTCAGGTATATAATCACAGCAATTAAATTGTAGAAAATGTTTATTAAATTTGATTTTTTTATCCTTATGTCACATATTTACATTTCAAATGCCTAAAACATTTACAAACATGAAACCAAAAAAATTATGTATGCAAATGCAAATCATGATATCCAGAAATGTCCAATGATAAAAAAAAAAAAAAGCATTAAAAATGTAACCCATGACACTCTTGGCATGAAAATGCAACAGCTTGTGTTTTCAAAACAGACAGTGTTATCATTACGACTCCCGTTACAAATGAAAAGAAAAACAGTACGATTCAGTGGCTTTTTCACATACTCTGAATGCTACCATGGCAAAAATGCTACATAGTTCATGAAAACAGCTTGAAATCATATAACAGTAATGGCCTTTTTCAGTGAAATAGGGAACAGATCCTGTCAGTGTGCTACACATCTTACTTTCGATCCAAACGTTAGCTTATCGTACTTGCAAAGAAAGAAAGAAATATTTGGCTGTGTGATCTAAAGACTGTTTACTTATTAATTCATTTATCATTTCTTTATAGAAAAACGTTGGTACGAGCTCATGATGATAACAGTACATGATTCTGAATGGAAGACGTACAAATGCTCAAATAAAATAAGGCCACATTTAGCTTTGAACGGAATCAAGATCAAACAAAGTCACTTTTAATGTTGCAATTTCCTCGCTGTATGCACTTTGCTGTAACAAGTTTCTAGGCAGCTGTGAATGGATGCACTAAATTTATTGATGTTTATATAAACTGACTGAACATTACAACTATACAAAGCATCAAATATCAGCCGTGGGCCTTTTTCACTTTACTGCAGCCTTTACTACAAACTCAAAAAGCAAAATCCTGTAATTCATGTCCAATGTTCACAACGAGAGCCCCTAAAAATCAAGAAGCCAAAATGGGACATGCTGCAGGTGTCATTCTCTTGGTTAAATTTGCCCATCGATTATTATTTTTTTCGTTAAGCACTAGAAAATTATATAATTTTCTTATCATTCTATACAGCAACATAATACTGCCAACTTGATCCAAGAGCGAAGAAATTAATTATTATGGTTAAATACAAAATATCTTTTAAAATATTTAAAATATACTTTTATTTTATACATTATGCAGACTGGTTAACAATTTCAATGATAACAAAAATAAGTATTCAGTGAAATGCATTTTTTTTTTTTTAAATCACATGGATGGCACTATGACAGGGAAAAAGCAAGCGCACACACACACACACACACACACACATGCACGCACGCGCACACTCTTCCACACGCAACTTTAAACGCTTTTCTGTGAGTGACATTTGGATAGATGACACTTTAACACAAGTACATCCCGCTTCCCAGATTTTCTACAGCCAAAGAGCTTTTGTGTTGGACAATATTGCTCAAGCTTTCATGCATTATGATGTCTGAAAGTATCACATCTCTCCATTCCATAGCATATGGTATCTTAGAATTTTCATTTTTCCTAAAATTGTTCCATACATATCACACATTACCATAGAGTATCTTTCACCTAAACTAATCCAAATCATTACATATCTAGAGCTGTCCTCTACTTTGCAACCATCTACGTTTAACCATTAAAATTATCTGTACACATTTAGCTTGTTCATCGAAACACTCGTGAGCATTTATTGCTTCCCGAAGTTACCTGGGGGTTTAGGGTATAGACACGAAACATTACAGTATCTAACGTGTGTCTTTGTGTTCGCATTTGGACCCTGTTTTTAAAGTCTACATCGCCTGAAAATAGTTCCCTAATTTGAAGTCGCACCTGCGTGAAACCTGGGTCATCATTTAAGGTATTTGATATATCAGACAAACATTCAAAACATGATGCACATTTCGACACTTGAGATATCAAACATTTTGGTGGTGTTTCAAAGTAACTCCTTAGGCTTATCGTTACTGGTGTGTTTCAAAAAGGCCACTCGATAGCTAAAAATTCTCTTTGAATCCAATCACGATAAAAATATGTTAACAAGGTGCTTTTAAAGTTGATACATCAAATACTGAAACGCTCATCCAACCCAGGTCTCCGTTTGACCTGCAATACATCACTGGTTTTTAATCGTTACTGTACAAAGCTCTCCACACTCAGGGACATACGTTACAGTGTGCTGAAAAGTTCTGGTAATAGGGCACTATGGGTTCGAACCAAGAGCGATACGGTTTCTTTGATCGATTCGTCGGAAAATGAAAACAGTTCAGAGCCATTGAGCATCTTCTACCACCTTGTGTGGAACTCCTGATTTGGAGCAGAACAGCTCAGGTGACACATAAACATGAAAAAAAAGGATGAATAAATAAAACAGTTCTCGTAAAACTGCCATACTGGTTTTGGTAAAGTCAAAAAACAATATATACCAAAATTTAAAAAGCGTTTACAAAACATTCATGTCTGCTCAGACAGAACCACATTGGACAGAGGGGTGACCACACCCCTTGAAAGCACTCCACAAACGGACCACATGTTCCAACAAACGACAAGAGAGTTCCAGGATGTCAACAGAGGAAAGGCTGGCGGGACGAAGACTCACTGGGGAGGATGGGTGGAGGCTGCCCCCATGGACTGGTTTCATGATAGACTGATGAATTTGTGAGGTTTTAAATGGGTCAAGGAACATCATGCATGGGAAGAGTTATTAAACCTTGTTCCAACCAGATGGGATGTGAAATGCCGGGTTCATATTTCATCCAAAAATAAAAAATAACTTGTCGCATAAAGAAAATGAAGCCTATATTTTCAGGACCATAAGATGTTTTATAAATTTAATATTTAAATTTATTTATTTATTTATTCATTAAAATCAACAAAAAGGCAGTATGACAAATAGTACCATTTACTATTTCATATATAATTGTATAAAAAAAATTTCAGCATATTTCCACTGAACATATTAAGAATGTGATTACATTGGGATACTGAGAAAAAATAGTCTTCATTTTCCTTATAGTTCCTTAAATGTAAAATATTTTTTATTTGATTTTGGGGTGAATATGAAAAAGAAAAAATGCAATTACACTGTAAACGCACCTGGTTAGGACATGGTATTATGATGTGGTTTGCTTAAAGGGTTAGTTCACCAAAAAATGAAAATAATGTCATTTATTACTCACCCTCATGTCATTCCACACCTGTAAGACCTTTGTTCATCTTCAGAACACAAATTAAGATATTTTTGATGAAATCCGATGGCTCTGTAAGGCCTGCATCGCCAGCAATAACACTCCCTTTTTCAATGCCCAGAAAGCTACTAAAAACATATTTAAAACATTTCATGTGACTGCAGTGGTTCAACCTTAATATTATAAAGCGACAAGAATACTTTGTGTGCCAAAAATAATAAAATAGCGACTTTATTCAACAATATCTAGTGATGGGCGATTTCAAAACACTGCTTCATGAAGCTTTACGAATCATTTGTTTCAAATCAGTGGTTAAATATGTTTTTAGTAGCTTTCTGGGTATTGAAAAAGAAAGTGCTGGCGATGCAGGCCACACTGAGCCATCGGATTTCATCAAAAATATCTTAATTTGTGTTCTGAAGATGAACAAAGGTCTTACGGGTGTGGAACGACATGAGGGTGAGTAATTAATGACTGAATTTTCATTTTTGGGTGAACTAACCCTTTAAAGTCAGAAATTAAAGCAGTGCAGTTCAGCAAGAGTGCTCAGATACAAACATATTCTAGCGTGGGATGATACCAGTGAGTTGGGGGATGTTGTTAACTCAATAAATAAAGAATGGTAGTAGTCAGTACTTAAGAAGTGTAGCAAAAGACCTTGAATACAGAGACAAGACGTTGTTAATACTGGTGGGATGATATTGTAAGTGTGATGAAGACAAACAAATAGCTATATTGCAAGTTATTAGCAAACATTGGTGCGCAGAGATAACACTGTCTAGATGATGAAAAAATGAATGAGATGTACACAAGGTTAGTGTAGTAAAGGGTTAGTGAGAAGAGTCTTTGAAAAAACAGATTGATGAAGCATGCTAAGATGCGAGGAAGGAAATGGTTGTGAAGAAGATAGGTTGTTTGCAAGGGGTATAAGAGATTGTAGCTGGTTTTAAAATTCGCTGATTGTTCTGTCATACTTTTTGAACAGTCAATACTTTTTTCTTAACAAAAGATGGTTACTTGGGGTTTTTTTTAGTTTTTTGGTTACACAACAACATTTTCATTGTTGCTGAGTAACACACCAGACAAGGTCCAATAAACCAATCTTTTATGCAAGGACAGAAGAATGAGGAGGATTGGTGAGAAATGGGCTATGATGAGAACCGTAACATATGAAGGGGGTGGGGCATAGTTGGGAACCTCCTTCTGGCAGTGGAACAGCAACACTTAGAAAGCCAGCAAAGCTGGAACTGAGTGGGCGTGGAGTGGAGTTGATACACAATGCTCTTGTCGGAGTAGAAGGCCATTTCAGATGTCTCAGTGTGGTGAGGTGTTTAAATGTGTTCTGAATGCACGTGAGTGTCTGTATACAAGACGATGACTTTGAGTGTTTGTGTGTCAGTTTGTGTATGTTAATGCACAGACATGTATTAGAGAGAGACGCATCGCTCAGTGTCTAATGTTGTGTGTGTGTGTTTGTGTGTGTGTCAATGTCTGAGGATGTTTCAATAGCATATGAGGATGAAGGCATTTAGCAGACAGCCAGGTCACAGTGCTGGAGGCTGGCCCTTAGTTGGATGACCTCTGACCTCTAGGGTTCAGCTACGACCTCTCCACCTGGCTGGGCTCCTGTGACTCTGAAAATGCCAATAGAGCAGAAATAATAATGTAAATAGCTGAAATGTGAAAATAGCAAAAATGTGTCCTCCAATTAAAACAAGTTTTAATAACACTATGCTGGATTCAATTCACTGCAGATTTTTCTTTGTAAAAAATAATAATAATAAACAATGATTGATGACTGATAGACTTAAATTCTGAGTCAAGTTTGGCAGGTAAGCTGTGAACTGAACTTTAGGAGTAGGCCTCCCTCTAGTGGCCATTCAGCATAAACACAACCAGGACTTGTAAAAGTGAGATTCTTTTGTTAATATATATATATATATATATACATATATAGGTCAGCAAACCCTCATAATTGTACTTTCTCAACCAATTTTTCAAATTGTATTACTTTTGGTCAATATTTTAATATTAGTCAATATTAGTATAAATGGCATATTAAACAGAACATTTCATTTTGAAGCTAAGGAAAAGGGTAGGACATTCTCAAACACTTTACTGTTGAAATGTCACCATTAAATTCTACTATCAAATGTTTTCCACATTCTGGTACAAATGCTGCTGTAAAATTTTCTCACCTTTTAGGGTTGCCTGGTCTTTTGTTTCTTTAGGTTCACTGTTTACTGCAGGGAGAGTGCTGCCTTCTTTATCCTCTAAATTTGTGATGTTTGAAGAATCCTGTGAGTCAGGAAGGAGGCATTCTTCCTCCCTTCCACAATCTCCCCACCTTCCCACTCCCTGCAGTCCATCCCAAGAGTCTGAGCTACGGAGGCTAAGGCGTCTCATTCGTGAGACAGTGTCCACCTCCCTCATACGGGCAAGTCTCTCCTCTGAGCCATGCCCGGGCGGGGCTGTAAAAAGAGCCTCTATTCTTTGGGAAAGTCCACGGCTCCGTCTATCTACACTTGAAACCTGACCTTCATCTGGACCTTGACTCCGGCCCTTATCAATGCCTTCGCCAGCAGCAACTTGTGTATGCTCCACTTTGTCAGTGCTAGAGGCTAGACTGCTCTGATCTTCACTGAGACCCTGTTCATGCTCAGGTGTTTTTTGTTTTGTGTCAGAATCTGCCTCTTTGTCACCAGTGTCTTGGGTATTTTTATCTAACTCCCAGTCTGAATCATCTGTGCCTTGCCCATCAATCCCACACCCACGCCAACCCCCCAGACCCCGTTTTTCACCACCTCCTTCCTGTCTATCATTGTCTAAACCCCACCTCTCCCCACCAATACCCCATCTTTCAGCATCAAGAGACCGTCTCTCTCTGGACCAGAATCCACCTTGGCCCAAACTTTCCCCTTCCCACCCAGCTCTCTCCCAATCTAACCCTAGAGACAATCTACGATTAGGGTAAGGTAGCACAGAAAGGGGAAGGTGATCCGGTGGAAATTCAGGACGTAGCTCTGAATCCAAACCTGAATGAGTCCACATTGCAGCCTTATTTGCCCTCAAGATAACATTTGGTTCTTTCTTTGCCTCTGAGGCTGCATCGCTCTTTTGCTCTGTTCCTTCAGTAACAGGGTCTTTCAACTCGCATTTCTCTTGCTCTGTTTCTGTCTTTTCCCTAGAAGTGTCCTCTTCTGTCACTTTCTCTGTCACTTCAGGTTGTTGGCTTTTAGGTGTCTCTGTTTGCTCTGTCTCTGTCTCTTTTACTTCTGAATGTTTCTGCTCAGTATTGGCAGGATCGTCTTTCATTTCAGAGGCTAAAATGTTGTTCAATTCATTCTCAACTGACTCACTGCCAGGAATGTCTGTATTACCTTTAACCTTGTTTGACTCATCAAGGTCTACTGCTAAACCCTCTCCTGTAATCAGAGTAGCAATATGCTTTTCAGCTAATGAAAGCTGCATCTGCCAGTCAGCAGGAACCTCTGGGTTGGCCTCTAAACCTGCTTTGTCACCAACCGGCTTTCCGGTTGCAAGGCTACAGAGCACACCCCTGTTATTAAGGAACCTGTTATTGTGGCTTGTTACCCTCCTAAAGCCTGAGCTTCTTTCCTCCCTGAATAATGAGACTGGCTCCTGTCTCACTTCTAATGCTGAAGAACAACATGGCTGTTCGGAATCTACGGGAGGCCTACTAGGTATGGGCACATGCTGTGGGGTTTCGATGCTCATGGCACTTCCAGGTTTGGATTTGACAGAAGCTCGGCTAACGGCCCCAGATTCTCGGGCCATTTGGAGAGTTTGACAGATGTGCTCGTAGTCTGGGGGGCTGGTTAGAGTGGAGGCATCTTGCATGGGCTGTCTGTCAGCCCATGGGACCTCGGCTGCCATGGAAGAGGTGGAGGAGGTTTGTGCAGTCAAATCATCATCTCTTTGGGTCTCTTTGGGGGCTGGGATGTCCAGCTTCACTGATCTGCAGGCTTTGCGTTGGGTTATCTGGGACATGACTGTTTTGTAATCTCTGAAACCTGGTTCTGGTGGGGGAGGAGCAGGACAAATCTCCTCTCTTAGCTGTTTGCTGAAGCTCACACTCTTCCCAGTTGATGGTCGGGAAAAGGCACTTTTCACCTCCCGGTATTCTGGGTCGCTTCCAGGCACCAAGCTTGGCCGAAGAGTGGTTGCAGGAATTCCAATTGAATCTGAAGATAGCCTCGATTTGATGCGGTCAGGGATTTGCATGGAGGAACGGTTGGGAAGGTTATTGCTGGCAGTGCTGAGCTCCAGGATATCTTTGTAGGCCTCATTAAGATCCTCAATGCACTGGTCTACACTGGGGCGTTTACTTGCTTGGTCTTGGGCTTCTTTATTTATGGTCTCAAGCTCCTCAATGGCATCCCATGGTCTTCGGCTCACTGGCTTCAGCAGGAACTGGCCAAAGGCCTCAGGGTTTGGCCCTGAGGCTGACTTTGCCTCTTCAGTCAGATCTGATGGTGGGGACTGAGCCAGGGGCTGTGTTGGTGGAGGGGGTGGAGGTTGAGATGGAGGTTGGGTTGGAGGTGGGGGTGGAGGGTGTGGCGGGGGATGTAATGGAGGTCTGTGAGAACCTGTGCTCTTGGAGAAGGTACCTGTCCGTGAAAAAGCACTGTTGCTGGATGGTTTTAGGCTTTTCTGGCCCTTCATAGGATACCCGTATGGGGTGCTGGAGTCAGGACCTCCTGAAGTTGGTGGAGCTGCTGGAGTCGGGGGAACTGGTGGCACTGATGGAACTGATGGAGCCGTCAAAGCCCCAAGAGACCCTGGGGCAGCCCCTGGAGCCACTGATGTAGTCTCAGCAGTAGCTGTTACCTCTGGGGCAGCAGGAGCATCTTGTGCTTCTGTATTGGCGGGACCTGGATTTGCATTGCTCTTTGTGGGCTCAGGGCTCGTTTGGGTCTCCTGGTCACGGTACTGGTCCCCTGGCCAAGCCCCAGAATACCTTCGAAGCTCATCATGTGGATTTGGCTTAATGATCCTAGAGCGTGAGTTCCTTCTGCGATGAGCTCTCCTTGTGGCTATGCTACTGGACCCGCTGCCAAGTGTGAGTGCTTGTAGCTCCAAGTCAGTGGAGGTGGTGGATGTGCTTTTGAGGCTTTGGTTTGGCAGGGAGCCGAGGGTGTTGCTGTTTTCGCTGGAGGAGCTTGGTGGAGGAGGAGGAGGAATTGGAGGAGAGTCTGGTTCTTTCTCTTCGTTGTTGTTTTGATCTCGAGATTTTGCACTGGACTGCGAAAGTGGCACAGACACGAGGCAGAAGATAGTCTCACTGAGTTTCTTTTTCACACTCTTTTTCTCGGGTTCCTGGACTGGTTCCGTCTTTACAGTTGACACACTCTCTGAGGAACCTTTATCCATGGATTTGTCAGACTTACCAGACTTGTCAGTGATTTTCTCAGCTTTTGTCTGGTCTGTATTGCTATCTCCTTTTGCCTGCTTGTCAGCCTTAATCAACTTGTCAGTGAATTTCTCAGATTTACACTGTTTTTCTAACATTTTATCTGCTTTAAGTTGTTTTTCTAAAATTCTATCAATCTTCAAGTGCTTCTCTAAGAGTCTTTCAGCTTTACTTTGCTTGTCCGAAATTCTATCTGCTTTTATGGGCTTTTCAGGGATTTTCTCTGCTTTGACTTCAGGCTTAATTTGTTTGTCTGTATATCTGTCAGCCTTGACCTGATCTGGGGTCCTATCTACCTGTATCTGGTCAGTTAATCTTTCCACCTTTATTTGTTTGTCTGTAAACCTGTCTGGCTTTACTTGATCTGTAGGCTTATCTAATTTGATTAGGTCTGTAACTCGATCTGTTTTCACTTGCTCTGTTACTTTGACTTGATCTGTTCTTGTCTGTTCAGCACCTCTCTCCACTTTGACCGGCTCTGTTACTCTCTCAACCTTGACTTGGTCAGTGACTCTGTCAGCTCTAATTTGCTGGTCTGTACTTCTGTCTGTTTTAATGATTGGTTGCAGGGGTCTGGGCTGAAACGCTATGGGGTACTTGGCACAGCTCTGGTCAGATGCTACAGTTTCACTGCCCTTGTTCATCCCCTTGTGCCAGCGGTTAGTATTCTCCTGTTCAGTGAGAGCCGGTTTGTTAGTGTCCGTGCTAAGACTCGGTCCCTGTGAAGGGAGAAAGGCACTATCATGTGTGGATTGTCCTAAAGTTGCAGCGCAGGGAAGCTCTTTGTTGACGTGTCGGATCTTGTCCGCGTCTGTGAGCGAGTTTCCACAGGGCCCCCCTGAGACGTGCCTGATGCGCGGGTCATCAAATGGGACATACTGCACGAGTCCTGGACGGCTAGGTACGACAGGCCCTGGATGCACAGGCCTTCTCGGAACTACTGCCAAGCTCCTGTCTTCACGCCGTTCTGACCACGACAATCCTGAAGTCCTGGAAAACCACTGGCCCATTTCTGCACTCACAGGCTCACGTTTCCATCGGACAAGAGCAGAATCTGCTCTGTAGTTCTGTCCACTTCTGGGTGGCAGGAATCTCCTGTAGGAGGGAGGTGGGATGTAACCAGGGGGCTCCATGCCAGTCAGTTCATGGTAAAACAAATCTGCCCTATATGCTTCTGGTCTCAGGAGCTCTGCACTTTGGGAGTAACAAATGGACCGGTCTCGTAGCAGTTCTGAGCTCTGAGAGTAACAAAGGGATCGGTCCCTTAACAGATCGGCACTATGCGAGTGGCTGAAAAAACGGTCGCGCAGTAGTTCTGCACTCTGAGAATGACTGACAAATCTGTCTCTTAGTGGTTCAGCACTTTGAGAGTGACTCACCAAGCGGTCTCGAATTGGCTCTGCACTCTGTGAAAAGCAAATGGACCGATCTCTTAAAGGCTCTGCACTCTGAGAATAACAACCAGACCGGTCTCTGAGTGGTTCAAAACTCTGAGAGAAGCACACTGATCGGTCTCTGGGTTTGGACACAGGTTCAGAGGACAACGTTTCCCAGCTCCCTCTGTTTTGCTGGTGAGTCTCATAAGATGGGGGCTTGACGGGGCGGCTGAACCGTGGCTTTGGTACAACTGCAGAAGGAGCATGACTTTGTGTCTGACCACTCCACCTCTCCCCTGCTTGCCATTCACTGTGGTATCGACCGTATGGGGCAGAGCTGTTGCTTCTTTGTGTAGGGGGCTGATTTGGGGCACCAGTCTGAGGCAGATCTCCATAGTGAGGATCCTCAGGGGAAAGGACTCTAGGGAGCGACTGGGACTTAGCTCGCACTGTGGCAGACACACTGCCCTCTGCTGGTCGCAGGCGGTGTTGCTGCTCCTGAGACCAATGTTCAGCCTCCCCATCTGACAGCTGCCGGCCCAAGCCCACTGCAGGGCGCCACTCCTCTGTGCCCAGGCTCTGGCATTTTCTCTCTCCAGTCACACGTAAAGTCTCTGGGCCTGAGTCTATTGGTTCTCGTATCCATGGGCCTTCCTCCCAGCGTGCCAGTGGCCTCTCAGCTCTCAACTCTTCAACAGCTAACACTGGACCTCGCCATAATCCTCCAGACACTCTGAGCTCCCTGGGATCAGCATAGTCCAATAGAGCACTGAAGTCCTGTCCCCTCCTTCTCCAGAATGAAATATCTCGCTCATCTGCATGTTCAGAGAATGTCAGGCTGGGAGCATCATAAAACCTAGCAACAGAGACAAAAACAGATCATTAATTAAAGAAGGACTTTTGTTGTTGAATTTTCAAAAACTTGAAAAAATTTTTATATGCATTCTCATTTTATGTAGACTATACAATCAATCAGTAAAGAAAATTAAAATTTAATAAACAATTAAACTATTTGCTTATTTATAGTTGCTGCATCAAAAAAAAGCAGTATGGCTGTCAACAACACTGAAAGCATGCTAGTAACGCTGCCAAAATAATAAGAAAAGTTTGAAAAGTTGACATGTTCTGCACTGTGATATGCTATATTTAAAATATTTTAAACTAGGCTTAAACAATTTTGCTAATCCTACCCAAGAATAAATATACAGTGTGAGCAGGGGCATCATGCACTTAGTATTTTTGTGGGTCACCAAGTAACTGGGGGTGTTAGAGATGGGGGGGGTATGTCATCTTATCTGATTATACTTTTGGATTATTGAAGCGAGAACAAACATTATTAACTCATTTACTGTCGCTATTCCAGAATATTAAGAATATCATGCCTATAGGCCTAAGTCCTGCATCGATTCAGTCTTCCACGTATTCTGTAGCTTATAGAAATAAACAAATTTACACCATATAAGCAAAGCACTGACACTGCAAGGCAAACCACACCTTATCTTGGTGCTTGACAGCATATGTTGTGACTCAGAGGCTGTTCTTTGAAGTCCTTCAAACCTAGCATCCTCCATTACCTAGTGTACACTGTATTTGGTCGATTAGTAAAAGTCATTTTAACAGAAAAATTTTGGACGTATTACCCCAACCACCCACACACGAAAACTTGATGGTTCTGAACGAATCGCCTAGGCTATGTGACATATTTTAGCTCCAAAACTATGAAATTCACCAAAAGATGACAACTTTGGGGCACAATTCATTTTGTAGGCTACCTACAATATTCTAAGATTAGAATAGTTGTGGTACATGACAAGACAGCGTGTCCATCTCTGGCTCAGCAGATTTAAATTTAGCAGTTGGTCACATGACGCACTGAATGTTCTAATCACATTATCAAATGTAAAAATAAATTTTTTTGTCTTTCAAATCCATTTGGCTCAAAACTCTGAGGGGGCACGTGCCCCCAATACTGACTTGTAATGAATCACAAAAACAGACTCACAGACTTATTATTGGTTTGACAAAGTCTTTCTATAACAAATCTTGCACTGAATCCACCAGTCTGGTTACTGAATTACTGAACTGCAAGTCATCAACTTTCATTCACATACACTTCTAAATGCACCAAGCACTTGGGACAGATACAATATACATAGATAAAATTGAAAAGAAACAGCCATCCAATGCAAGTATCAATCAAATTTAGTGATAAACATTGGCAAAAACCTAACCATGACTTTAAAGAAAAACCTTACTGAAGAACCAGGAAAAATTAACATGCAATTTAGTCTGTTTAGCATAATGACAAATAAAACATTTTTGTTGATGAAAAAGGTTTGTGTTTTGCATAACTCAGATGTTCATTCAGTTTCACTTTATGCACACACAAAATGCACCTCTGGGCGAGCTATAGATGTGATTACATTCACATGGCCGATTCCTTTTTAGATTACATCAATGTTGCCGGTCTGGATTTTTGTGATAAATCACGGTGGAATGGATTAGGCAACAACATGAAATATGGATAAAATCTATTTTAATTTGTTTCTGTTAGGACAGTCTAAGACAGTCTTCAACAGCAGCACATACGTGGCATGACATCCACCCAGATTTCAGTGGCCTCAAAACATATTTGGGCACATGTCAATTGTTAATGTGATGAACTATAAATGGCTGTACATCAACTAAACATCTGAAAAGTGAAGTTACAATAGTTTTGAGAAAAGCTTTTGTTTGCAAATACCACTTGGTGGGATCTTTTCTTTAATGCAATGGCATTCATACATTTTTATCATGACCAAAGTGCCCAGATACTTTTACATCACCCAGTCACTGTTTAAGTTACAACAGACTATTAAATATGGGCCATAATCATGGCTGGAATATTGCATCCAAAATAATGATAAACCAAAATAAAGCTGCAAATAACAAACAAAATATATGTCCTTTATTAGTGTCAACCTGTAAAAGAAATGTTTTCATGTGTGTCACTTACAGGTTATCCCCACCACTTTTGCCAAGATCTGTGTTTACCAGATCACCATCCCTTTTTTGAAATAGCTTGTATTTAATACAATTGTCAAGGATATGTGTGTGCTTTGAGCATGTATTGTGTCTTGATACTCTTATCTGTAAAGTGTTTTTACCTGCTAGTTGTTCACTCACGCATGCAGGTGTCGATGTTAATAAAGAACTTCTTCATTGCTGGCAAACAATAGGAGGCGTTTTCAAGTTTGTGCTTGCTGTTTAATAATCATTTGAAACATAACAAACTGGCAGCTCCAGAAGTAAGATGAAAAGATTTATCTTGAACTCTTTAATGGAAACTATGTATAAACCTAAATTATACAATTTAATAATCAATTAAAATGGAAATTATCCCTGTTTGATATTACTCTGTAGCCACATTGGACTAGTGGTTTGGAAAATGATGGATGGATGTTTCAGCTGTGGGCTCCATTTTTTTGGTCAGACGCGGGAATTAATTTGGCACGCAACTCTCACAGTGCATTATGGGCATTCTCTAGCCATTGATCGTACATCGGTTGTACACTCGTTATTGCAGTGCATTGTGGGATTGAATGAGTGCACTTGATAAGGTCCACTATGGATTCAGATACCACTACAATGGCTGTCCCCTCAAATAGTGCCCTATTTAGGGTATGGCGATCAGGGTATGGCGGCGATTTCGGACAAAGCCAAGTTTTTGCTAACAGAACGCCTTTTTAATTTATTTATTTTTGACTTGGACAGTGAAATGGGGAAAACAGCAAGGTCTCAAGACATGTTTTTTAAAAGTTGAATTTATTTTAACTTGAGTGCCACATTCAAGACGTGATCGCAACGGTCAAATATGTCCGTCTAGTGTATGTTTACATAGAAAAATTATGGAAAAGTAGCACTATGAAATGGAAAAACACGTTCTTTGTGAACAGCCCCTTATGCTGCCTTCACATTTTGGAATTATTAGAGTTGGAGTTTCCTAGTAAAAAATTGGACATTACCGCCCTCTCAAGTCGTATTTAATACTGGGAAACTCAGAGATAATTTGTTTTCAAGTTTTCAAGTTGGGCGTTCCATAAACTTTAAACATAACAGAGGGGAGGACATTTGTTTCTGTGAGTGGCATTCTTTAATTGTTTTTTCCACAACAGCTACATAGCCTTGTCTTTTTGTTGAAGTAGTACACATTTACATGAATAACCATATGAAATTCTAGAATTGTTAGCAATCTATCTGGAATCTAGAGAGTGCTATGAATGTTTACAAAGTTGTCAATGAATGAGATGCTAAATATCATTTTGGCTTTAATAAGATTTCCCCAATGAATAGGCAAAAATAAACCTGGTGTCCTCCATGATTCCTGTTCTTTCCAACAACAAAGCACTTGAACGTGACAAGCTTGTAATCACAACTGGGAAGTAGGAAATTTCCGATATGCATGTGAAGGTGGCATTGAGCTAACTTTATAGCCAGCATGAAGTTTACAAAACCATTTTAATAGTGAAAATGATGTGATACGATCACACTTAACAAGGTAACAAATAAGTTAATTGCTGATACTAAATTAAATCAAATTTATTTTTTGCAATGGCCAAAATCCGCTTTCTTAATATATAACTTTTTTTAAACACTTTGAATTAAATTAAGGAGCCGTTTACACAACACCATTTTCAACTAGAAACGAAAAACTTTTTATGCGTTTTGGCCATTCATTTAGATGACAACGGCGTTTTGGGGGCCTGAAAACACGATAAAACGATAGCATTATCGTCTCCACATAAACTACAACAACGCAAATTTCTGAAAACTGTGACATGCGCATGCGTATAACGTGTTCAGTCTATAGGCACGTAGTGTTTCTTTACAAAGTGACATCGCCATCTAATGGCCTGGCAGCATATTACAGTGTTTTTAATCGTTTTCGCAGATCCGTGTGAACAGGAATTGTTTTGACATCATTGTCATCTGTATGCAAAGAAAAAACTTTCCCGTTTTCACACCAAGAATGATAATCATAACGATAAATTAATGTTTTAATCGTAAATCAGCTGGAAAAAAGTTCAAAAGTGATTCCAACAACGTCTTTCATTATAGTTGTGATGTAGACTTCCCTGTTCTCAAAGAAATTAATTAAAAGGTTATGGTTTTTGGCAAGAACGCCCCTAAAACAAATGCCACCAATATTTAATAATGTAATTTTTTCAACATGACACTTTAATGTGGAGCCTTATGACAGTGCACACTTACCCACTATCTGTAGCTAGAGAGTCACCCAAAGGTTGCAGGTCACCAAGAAAAGCAACAGGAACCTCCAATCGCCGTTGAATTCTTTCATGGCCCTCATTAATGTTGTTGTTGTTCTCTGGATAAGCCTTCACCGGTGCCGGTCTGTAGACCCCTGTGCCCGCTTCCGCTCCCCCTTCTGTTGTCCCAAATCCATTCAGAGTACCACCACCACCACCACCACCACCAGCAGGCCGGTTCTCTACGTTGTCACGGCGACATTCGTTGTTTCGATTGTCATAAGGCGCAGAGGAAGAGGAGGAGGCAGGGCCGCTCCTGGGCAGTTTGTATCCATGAGAGATCAGCAGGTCCTCCACACTGTACATGATGTGTGTGTGTGTGTATGAACAGAGCTGGAAAGGGAGCCCAAAGGCGTGTGTAAGTGTGTGTGTGTGTATGTGTGTGTGGCCTATGGGCAGTGCTGGTGCAGCAGGCGGGGACACAGCTGCTCAGCAGAGGCCATCACTGGAGAATAAGAGAGACAGAGAGAGATAGAGAGAGAACATTACACTCTAAAACAATAACCATCTGCTCTGCAGAGACCTAACCATCTTCTTGGTTGAGCACATGAAACTTTAAAGCTACATACAGTATTTATTCTTTAGATCTGATGTGGCCACACCCTGTCAGGTTATTATATAACCAATGCACAAAATGCTCAAGAGGTGCAGCTTAAAGTCAATGTGAGACTCTGCTCCCATTTTACTGAGATAATCTGGGGCTGCATGGGTGATATTTTTCAACATGATACTCAACTTATCAAAGGAACCATAACTTTGATCAAAGAGTCATTGTTGCCGAGCAGATTTCATGCAAGAAACAAAATACAGTTTTTAACTCTGTTTTCTGAAGAATATATTTGATCATTTTTATTTACTGTATATAACAATACATAGTCATAAATAGCAATGTACTTACAGTATATTTTTACTAAAGCATTTTTAAAATGGAAAAATGGCACTTCAGTGTTTTTTTTTTTTTTCTTTTTGAGTGAAAATGCATTGCAAACAAATTAGTTTAAATCAAGACATTAAAACAGACAGTTAAAACGGATTCACAAAAATGAATATATCTAACTCTTATGCCATTTTTGCTACTGAAGTTTAAAGGGAAGAGTTCAGCCAAAAATGTAAATTCTGTCATTACTCACACTCATGTCGTTCCATGTCGTTGTTTCTGTCCCTCCATTGGGAACAATGCAACTACCACTTTCAAGCCCCAGAAAGGTGGTAGAGACATCATTAAAGTAATCCATGCGACAACAGTGTTTTAACCTCAATTTTATGAGGTGTTGCAAGTGCTTTGTTTGCACAAAAAAAGCATAATTGACCACTTTATTTACAAAATATTAACGCGTGAACGCATGTTGGAGATTAAAGGGGACCTATAATGCCCCTTTTATAAGATGTAATATAGTCTCTGGTGTCCCCAGAATGAAGTTTCAGCTCAAAATACCCCACAGATCATTTATTATAGCTTGTCAAATTTGCCCCTATTTGGGTGTGAGCAAAAATACACTGTTTTTGTGTGTGTCCCTTTAAATACAATTGAGCTGCTACTCCCAGCCCCCTTTCCAGAAGAGGGCGGAGCTTTAACAGCTCACGCTTCGGTTGCTCAACAACAACATAGCTGGAGAATCTCACGCAGCCAAAATGAGGATTGTCAGTAACGGTGTTCAGCCATACATTGTTCAAACCCGGGGGCAGGGTTTATGTAACTTTTACTAACCCAGGAAGAAGCTTGCTGTAGTCCCTACCAGCCATTTGTTGTAGCCCTTAAAAAGCAATTTCTGTAAAAGAAAATATCTCCCTTTGCATTGAACCTTGAGCATTGTAACTTTGCAGATGTTGTTTATGCTCAAACAGCAACATTAACACTAACTAAAGTTAAAAAAGTGAAATCATAATCAACCACCCCTTTAATATTTTGTAAATAAAGTGGTAAATTATGCTTTTTTGCACAAACAAAGCACTCGCGTCACTTCATTAAATTGAGGTTAAACCACAGGAGTCACATGGATTACTTTAATGATGTCTTTACTACTTTCTGGGACTTAAAAGTGTAAAAGTTGCAAAGACTGTCAATGGAGGGACAGAAAGCTCTCAGATTTCTCTAAAAAGATCTTCATTTGTGTTCTAAAGATGAATGAATGTCTTATGGATTTGGAACGACATGAGGGTTAGTAATTAATGACAGAATTTTCATTTTTGGTTGAACTATCCCTTTAAAGCATTTCTACACCACTACCAACACTAAATGCAACTGCAAAAATAATGTTTTCAAAAAGGTATCCTGAAAGAAATCATGTAGTGTGGAACATTTAAATAAAATAATAATACTAATAAGTAATTTAGATTTTGTGTTGACTTTTTAACCAGCAGTATCTACTAACTTGCATATTTAATAGACAGTAAAAATTACAAATCACACAAACACAAGAGAATGATTGCTGAATTTATATCTGAATAGTTGTTCAATAAATAATCATATGAAAACACTCTATCTAGGGTTGAGAGAGCAACACTGTGTGTTTCCATGGTAATTTAAAATGACTGAACCACACCTCGGAGCTGAATGTGTCCTAGCAGTAACCTTTGGTCCCCACAATGACCTTAACTTGACCTTGAACTATGCTTAGAGAAAAAGAGAGACAATGACCTTGACTCATGCTCTGTAGGAGCTCTATGTGCATGTTTGTGTATGTGTGTGTTTGTGTGTGTGTGTGTGTGTGTGTGTGTGTGTCTGCCTAAACACTATCTTGTTTTCTTGAGTAACGCTCACACCGATTTGATGAGTGGCATTCGGTCAGGTTGAATTCACAGTGAGCCATGCAATACTGCCAGCTACGCTTGAGGCTCAGGCTAGATCCTTCTCTAACTAGGCAGGAGCCTGTTTACCATCTCTGCACTTTTTTTCGTTGTCAACACACACACACACACACTCACACACACGTCTGACCTCTGGATGACCTCTGTGGAAAATCTGTGCAAGCGTTCTGCACTTACAGTGTATTAGATGCATGACATAACCAGTAACCTGTGTATACCTTATCCTGTCTAATGATACTACAAAACTGCATGCATAAAATATACATACTTTTTTCACTATGTTTCTGCTGGTTGTCTGAAAAGCTCATTATGGGCAGGTTATCGCATTGCAGAATCATTAAAACCACTGATGCTTTAATAACCGATGTAAATTTGTCAAATATGGGGTTGAAATTACAGTGAGGTTGATAATGCATTTCCCCTTCCAGCTGTAACTGTGATTGGTGTGGTATGGGAGTGACATCATCACTGTGAGCAGCCAATCACATCCCACCTGGTCTGAATCAGCTGTAACATACAGCACAATTCTGAGTAAAAATAAATAAAGAGTGAAAAACCAAACAATGCTGTTTGATACAAAGCTCTTGCTCTTATACTGCCTGTGACACAGTTAAACTAGCCACCTCCCTCCAATACTGCATTCTGAACAATACGAAAACTAATGCAGGTACCATCGCAGCCTGATCGTATCACACCACAAAGTAGTGTTCCCTATTCAGTCGTAAGTATCAGGGAAGAGAGACGGCAATAGTCAAAGTGTGATTTGACCATGACAGCTGCTGTCAATGATAGCACATCGGTGTTGCTGGGTAGAAAAAGGGGTGTTGCTGCCTCATGTTGATTGAATATGAGAGTGTCACAGCATCACCACTGGAATGGAGGTTCATAATTACAACCATTGACTGTATCCCAGAGGGGGACTTCACAAAACAATGATCTGACATCATTTATCTAATCTTGTCATTCTGTGTCATACTAACATATCAATTTGCTCACTAGTCACAGGTAACATGTATGTGCATTATGCAAAAAAACATGTTCACGTGTAAATAAACTCTTATAATTTATCCTTTATTTTACATTAAACATTAAAAACTTTGAAAGTTGAAAGATAATATGACAAAATATCACTATAATGAATTTATGTATTTTTTCTGTAGATCTGCATTACATAATAAATGCTAAAACATAAAGATGAGCTATATTTTACATGCCTATCATCATGGCAACAGCAGCCTAGACATGTGTAAGATAATACACACAAACTTCACCATACACACACACCTCAAAATGTTTCTCTTTGTCAGCAATTAGATTAAATGGGAAGCAAATTTGCTAAAGGCAAGACACTCAGACAGACAGTTCACATCAAAAATGAAAATTCTGTCACAATTTATTCATCCTCGTGGTGTTTCTATCCTGTATGACTTTCTAAACGCAAAGGGAGAAGTTAGGCAGAACGACAGCTTCAGTCACTATTCACTTTCATTATATGGCAAAAAGATGCAATGAAAGTGAATGGTGACTGAAGCTGTCGTTCTGCCTAACATCTGCTTTTGTGCTCCACGGAAGATAGAAAATCATAAGAATTTGAAAGAGAGTAAATGATGGCAGAATATTCAAGATAGGAAAGTTGTTCCTTAAAAAAAGGAAAATTGCTCCTTTTAATTTGTTCATTGGTGCTCAGATCTAATAATAATATGTAATCTCACATGCCTCTCCAAACTGTGCTCAGATTCGCCACCAAAGTTCGCTCATATATGAACTCAAATAAAATTCTTCCAAGACAAAATTATTTGAGCTATGTCAAATATGTTCATTTCTAATTCTATACTCTTACACCCAACAATGCTCTCATTTATATTTCTTCCAACTACACTCTAAAAAATACTGGGTTAAAAACAACCCAAGTTGGGTTGAAAATAGACAAACCCACTGATTGGGTTGTTTTAACCCAGCGGTTGGGTTAAATGTTTGCTATTGTTAAAACAAATGACTGTATTGCTTGCTTAAAATGAACCCAAAGTATGTTGGAAATTAACATTTATTAATATGTTTAATAGATGCACATTTATTAAATTGCTTATTAATAAATGTTCACCTTTTGATTATTACTGTTCCCTCTACTAATTATGTGTCTGATTTTTAATTTCCAACATTTTGGGTTCATTTTAAGTCAGCCATATCGTAATTTTTACACAATAGTTGGGTTAAATAAAACTGCCCAGCAGGTTGGCCAAACATTTAACCCAACCGCTGAGTTAGTCCATTTTCAACCCAACTTGGGTTGTTTTTAACCCAGAATTTTATGTTTTCTTCAGGAAAAACATCTGCAGCAAAGTTGAAGTAAAAACCATAATGAACTTATAAATGAAAGTTCAGGAGGAAGTTCATTTAATCCTGTCAAACAAACAATTGTGACAATTCTTCCACCATCCCATCACCTCCACTTCTATTTCTACTCACTTCTACTTTAGCATTCATTAATTAAGAAGTCCAGCGGGTCTATTTAGAGCTTGTGTTGAATCTTGAGCACTTCACCATGGACAACAAGCCTAATATGTTTACCTTTATGTCAAGGATTATATTAACACTTGACCATGTGACGATCTCAAGGCTGTAAAAGAGCAACCTCTAAGCAATAAAATTTTCCTGTGGACACATACACACAGTGGTCGAATACACTGTCTCTAAGGAGCAGGCCTCGCTCGATGCTCCAGTGTAGGGCACACAGGTAGCTTCTGTCAGCACATGAGCAGGTGATAAAATCACCCCTCCATCACTTTTCACAGAATACAGTTTTTAATAGGGGCCGATTCAGTTATTATCTTAAGTGTACCATAATTAATTAAGAACTTAGCACAGAGAGACACAGAGAGAGAGAGAGAGAGAGAGAGGTGGGGTGGAATGGGCACAGCAGAGTAACACCCAAACGCACCAGCCATTCCCTACCCTATGGGAGAGGATGTTAATATTAGAGCAAGAAGCCCAACTCAAATGCAATTTCCACCTCTCACTTATTTCATTTCGCTGAACATCTCCACTGCGCCACAAACACACGCAGCTCCTGATGAGCATCAACGCGGCGCACAAGCGCGTAATATGACCTACAGCATCAGCATCAGCACCAGCAGCAGCATCAGCAGCGCAAACGTGCTATGCTGGCAAAGCCATACTGCAGTGTGTGCCACAGTATACATCAAACAGGCCGCTCAAGAATGATTTTAAAAGTCAGAACGCCCCAAAAAAACGCACGCATACGTAGCGCAGCGCAGCACCGCAGGTAGAGAAATCACATTGCACAGACTGAGTGGGAAAATACGCTGTCATAATCCCATTTCAGTTTTTACATATCCTCCCATATCAACATAAACACATAAATGGCCTGGACTCACACCGGCAAACGCAAACGCAAGGTGCGGGATGCGTTTTTTCGGCTCTCCGCACCATTTGCAGATGCGTCTTTTGCTTGAGTGTGTGTTTATCTTTTGCATTAGGTGGAAAATATACACGCGCGCGCGCGCTCGCGTTATACTGCTCCTTAATGGAAAAAATGCATGCATGCACGGGCCGGCTGCAGATGTATGTATTCGGTCGTTAAAAGGCGAGACGCGCTCGGATGTCATTTCGAATGTATATGTCTTACCTGGTGCTCGTTTGGCGCGGCCGTCGCAGTTCGCCTGCGCCCAGCGTCAGAGGCTGCAGGACGCTTCAGCTGAGCATGCCTATATCAGCGGGCTCTCCTCCTCTCTACGCGGAAGGAGAAAAAACGGCGTTGGCGATAATGGTTTCTCCCGAAGTGTGCGCGAAGTTTATTTTCCTTCCTTCGCCCTTGTTGACGTCAGACGTGCGTGAAATTGCTGCTTGATTTGACATTTAGTGGAGCTCGGTGCGCCAGCACTAATGCGGAGCCTTCCATGCTGGTGGCGAGTGTGTTCTGATGTGAGCAGGGTTCAGTTCATGCTAGGTGTGCACACACTCTCAGAAATAAAGGTTCCAGCCTTAAAGGAGAACCTTTAAGTTCAACTAAGAACTTTTTATCCTCTAGCTCGTTCGAAAAACATCTACTGGTGCTTTAAACCCCCAATATGAGGATCTAAACAACAACAAGAACTTAGTTTATCTTCAAATAACCATTTAGTTAACTCAAGAACCCTACACAGCAAAATATGGTTCTTGATAAAAAAGATATTTACAGATATTTATAAGGCACAAGAGCAAATAAAAAACCTTGAGATTGTTAGAAAACCAATGTGAAAGAACCTAGAAACAATGCAGTCATATATGAAGAACCTGTAATGCAACACCAAAACTTTTAGCCTATAGAACTCTAATGGATCTTGATAAGAACAGAGATATTTTTATATACATATTTTATATTTCATTATACTTGTATTTTATATATAAATATATAATCTAATTTTTAGCCTACACAAGAACTCTATAGAGTAAAAAGAAACAAGAAAATGTGTGTGTGTACAAATTAAAGGGATAGTTCACCCAAAAATGAAAATTCTGTCATTAATTATTCACCCTCATGTCATTCCAAACCCGTAAGACTTTCGTTCATCTTTGGAACAAAAATGAAGATCTTTTTTATGAAATCTTAGAGATTTCTTTCCCTCCAGCTATGCAACTACCACTTTGACGCTTTAAAAAGTTCATAAAGAGATCATAAAACTAATCCATATGAATTGAGCGGTTTAGTCCAAATTTTCTGAAGAGACTTGATCACTTTATATGACGAACAGATTAAATGTAGACTTTTATTCACATATAAACATTCATCAATGCACACATCAGTTGTGGTAAACGGAAGCTCAAGCATGTTTGCTAGACTTGCGAGAAACAATGATGTTCATTCTCATGTTACACAGTACGCTTGAGCTTCCGAAAGAGGTTTGTCCTTGCGCGTTAAGCTTCTTTTTATGTTCGCTGATCAATGTTTACTACATGTGAATAAAAGCAATTAAATCTGTTCATCATATAAAGTGATCGAGGACTAAATTTGGACTAAACCATTCAATTCATATGGATCAGTTTTATGATCTCTTGATTAACTTTTTGAAGTGTCAAAGTGGTAGTTGCGTAGACTGTCAATGGAGGGACAGAAAGCTCTCAGATTTCATTAAAAATATCTTCATTTTTGTTCTGAAGATGAACGAAAGTCTTACAAGTTTGGAACGACATGAGGGTGAGTAAATGATGACGGAATTTTCTTTTTGGGTGAACTATCCCTTTAAGAACCTCTATGTACTAGAACGCCAATACACAGATCTGAAGAAGCTGTAATGTATTGTCAAGAACTTTAATTAGCTCCAAAGAAGTATATCATAAACTGAAAACAGGAAAGATTTCTTTATTTACATTTATCTGCATATACATTTATGCATTTGGCAGATGCTTTTAAAGTACATTCAAGAAAGACAGAATTGTGCATTAGGTATAGAGTCTAATTGACCATCTTTGCATGCATGTAAATGACTTGCTACCAGAAAACAGATGAGATTATTATAATATTCCACATGGATGGACAGAGAAAAAGTCCAAAGTTCTGTGCTTTTTGAAACTGCCAATCTGAGCTTCGTCTCTCTCGTGCGTTTAACGCCATACACATTCTCTCAGGGACCAGCCCACTCTCACAAACACACACATATACACACACCTCATCACCATGGAACACTGACCCAGAATTCCCGGTGCTCTTGATCAGATCAGCACGGTGTGAGAGCTATCCACAATGACACGCTGTAGAGATGCTAGAGGTGAAGGGAGAGAGAGAAAAAGCCTGGATGTTGTTCACATGCAAACCTCCCAGCATGCTCTATATGAGGTGGAGTCATGAAAACAACAAGAATTGCAAATCAACTTAATAAAATATTGTGACAAATTATATACTGTAAAAAAAAAAAAATATTTCAACACATTTTTCTTTTGTCAAAATCAACTTAGTTAATGTGGTTCACATAACATAATATTTTGAGTTTCTGTTGATTAACTCAAATTTTTCGTTTCAATGAACTCAAAATTTTAAGGCAACAAGGTAACTTACTTTTTTAAGTTAAACCAACAGTTCTTTTTTACAGTGTAGGTGCATACTGAAGTGTAAGTTTATAAAGTTATACAATAACAATTGGTATTATGCAATTATTTTTTTAACATGACTAGTTTGTAGTCAGAAGGAACTCAGTTTGCACAAACCATTTAAATAGACCACAAGAGTATGTTGCACAAGGCCTTTATAGGGTTTCTGAAAGGCTCATGTATGAAAAACTATGTCAGTATTATAATAAAGAGGGAAGGCAAGGAGGAGCGTATTCTACAGAAAAGAAAGAGACCAAGGGAAATGTAATGGAAAAATAAAACAGTCTCTCTGTTGTATACAGTGCTGATTTTGAAAAGAAATCTGTCATTTAAACATGTTACAATGATAAATACATTCTTACAGCTGAAATCACATTCTTACAGCTGAAATCACAATCAAATCACCCAGAATATTTCATAAACAAGCATACAAGGGTCAAGGATTGTGTATAACTTTGTAAACGATGGGCGTTTGGATTCTGCTGAGCTTTCTGCGGAGTGCTGCGGGCGCAGATTCTGTGTGGGCCTGGATATAAGCCTTTTCAAAGACAACCCTACTGAGCTTTGGGGCTTAATACAGATCTGTAGGTCTGTTACTATGTAGAATAGTGAAATGATGAATCTGTGCACTCAGCCTCACTGTAATCACTGCCCTCTAGTGGCACTCCCAGGTTTTGCAAGGCAACTAAACTGCAGAGCTGGTCATATGCACACATGGTCATGGAGACTTTGTTCAATAACCTTGCATCTTAAAGGAGCAATGCAATTTCTATTTTTAAATGATCAGTGCGATATAAATACAGGGTAAGGAAACGGATATGGTGAAACACAACAGCGAAGCACAAAGGGAGATGGCAGAGGACGAAAGAGTCAGAAGGTCAGAGAGCAGTCAATACCTTAACATTTACCCATAATCCCACTGGGTGATGAAGTGGACACACTGGTGCATGTGAAGTACCCTTGATTCCCACACAGGAAGTGATGGTGAATATATAAATTCAATTATCCAGAATTAGAACTGAACAGTTTGATGATTACTGTTGAATCTTTCTTACAGCACTAAAATATGCTGAAATCTATCTGGTTAACAGTTCTTAATATAATAGAATGGTATCACCAGTATAAGTGAGTTTGGGTGGGACAATCTAGCAATTCTGTCTCGCAATTCCGTTTGGTGCCACTAGTGGCGCCAAAATTACACACTTCACCTTAACCTTAGAAACAAATAACTGTACACAATCATGTCCAGAATCACCAGACATTAGGTTGAATATAGTTTTATTATGACGTATAGTAAAGCTTAAAAACATACATTTTAAAAATGTCAACAGCAGCAAAAGCAAGAGGAGAAAACCTGCATGAGAGCAGTGTCTGTGCTTATCGTATGTGCTAAAGACATTCAAGTGAGCTACAAATCACATACAGGAAAGCACATACTGGAACACTTGGGGAAAACACAGTTTCTCTCAGTGACTTAAAGGGATAGTTCACCCAAAAATGTAAATTCTGTCATCATTTACTCACCCTCAAGTTTTTTCAAACCTGTATGAATTTCTTTCTTCTGCTGAACACAAAAGAAGATATTTGTCAGTAATCGAACAGTTGATGGACCCCATTGACTTCCATAGTAATACTATGGAAATCAATGGGGCCCATCAACTATTTGGTTAACCATTTTCTTTAAAATATCTTCTTTTGTGTTCAGCAGAAGAAAGAAATTCAGGAACTTGAGGGTGAGTAAATGATGACAGAATTTTCATTTTTGGGTGAACTATCCCTTATATTCATAATATTCATGATCTCTCAGCCTGTTTCAAACTCAAATTTAAAGGTGCACTCAGTAATTTTCCCTCATTAAAAAACTGTAAAACAATGATCACAGCTGAATGCTACTCACTTTATCTCAGTCTTGAGATAAAGTTTGAGGTCAGTAAGATTTTCTTTTTTTTAAAAAAAGAAACTATTACACTTTTGTTCACCAATGACACATTAAATTGACCAAAAATTACAGTAAAGACTTTTACATTGTTACAAAAAAATACATTTGAACTTTCTATTCATCAAAAATCCTGAAAAAAAAAATATATCCCAGTTTTCACAAAAATATTAAGCAGCACGACTGTTTTCAACACTGATAATAATAAGAAATGTTTCATGAGCAGCAAATCAGCATATTAGAATGATTTCTGAAGGATCACTGAAGACTGGAGTAATGATGCTGAAAATTCAGCTTTGCATCACAGGAATGAATTACATTTTAAAATATATTCAAATAGAAAACAGCTATTTTAAACTGTAAAAATATTTCACAACATTTCACAATTAGACTTCGTTCACAAAAAATCCCCAAACTTTTAAACGGTAGCGTAGGCTTTCAGAATAATTTAATCATTTGACGGCAAACATTTCTACTCTGGCATTGAGAACTGAGAACTTCTGTATCTACATGAGCTGCAATGACTACAGGACAAGGACAAAAATATTACTGAGTGAACCTTTAATTCATTCAAATACGAACCAGAACATTTTACCTTCTGAATGGAGTATATTGAAATAGAAATCTTCATAATGATGCACTGGAAGCTTTCATTAATAACTTGTCACATAAAGGTCCAGCTTGACTGTTCTATGTCAATATACACCACACACACACACATTACTCTACATAAACACATCAGTGCATTGCTCATGACAGTGCGCTCTACATCACATGCCAATTGGGGGGTTTCAGCATAATTAGTGTCTGTGTATGTAAATAGAACATGAAACCTGATCCAGGATCAGTCTGATTTCTTCAACATAATGATGATTAATATTAAAGTTGGGCTGAGGATCACAGTTCCAAACCCGAAGCATTAAACACAATTGTCCCAGAGGAAACTAAGAGAACTAGAAATACTTGATAATAAAAAAACATGACAAGAGACCATCAGGAAAAAATATAAACAGCAGCTTGTGACGTAGAACTCTTATATATTTTTAAAAAAAATCTATTTCTTTTGTTAAGATAAAAGTTTCTGTGAGTGTAAAAAAAAAACCCTGTTTATTTGCAGATGTTTCTGTTTCATTAATATTAATATCATTATTTCCATTCTTTCTTAAAAATAACAGAAAGAGGTACTGTTTCTTTTTTCTTTTCTTTTCTTTTCTTTTCTTTTCTTTGTTATGTACATTTTGATTATACTTGTTGTACACTCTTAAAAATAAAGGTTCTTTATTGGCACTGATGGTTCCATGAAGAACCTTTAACATCCATGAAACCTTTTAAATTGCAAAAAAAAAAAAGTTCTTTATACTGGAAAAAGGTTCTTTAGATTATAAAACATTCTTCACACTAGAAAAAAAAAAAGGTTCTTTTAAGAACTGTTCACTGAAAGGTTCTTCTGAAAGGAGCCAAAAATGGTTCTTTTTATAGCATCTCTGCAAAAAAAAAAAAAAAAAAACTTTTGGAACTCTTATTTTTAAAGGGATAGTTCACCCAAAAATGAAAATTCTGTCATCATTTATTCACCCTCAAAATTTTCCAAACCGATATGTATTTATGAATTTCTTTCTTCTGCTGAACACAAAAGAAGATATTTTGAAGAATATGGTTAACCAAACAGTTGATGGGCCCCAGTGACTTTCACAGTACATGTATGGGGGGGAAAATACTATGGAAGTCAATGGGGTCCATCAACTGTTTGGTTTCTGACATTACTTAAAATATCTTCTTTTGTGTTCAGCAGAAGAAAGGAATTCATACAGGTTAAGAACAACTTAAAGGTGAGTAAATGATTACAGAATTTTAATTTTTGGGTGAACTAACCCATTAAGTCATCATTTACTCACCCTAGTGTCGTTCTAATACTGTATTACCCTTCTTTCTTTTATGGACCAAAAAAGGAGAACTTAAAAAAAAAGTCCCACTTGCGCTCGTCCCTATAATCACAGTGAATAGCGACTAGCATCAAGATTTTAAAAAAGATGCAAAAGTATCACAGAATGATCCCATGCGACGTGCTGATTTTGTCAATCTTAATTTCGGACAACTTTTGTGCTTTTTCTGGGCGACACGGAGTGAAAGGCGGCACTAATAGTCTTACGAACGCGAATGTCGTGCATCCGTGCAGACCAATGGCCAAGGTTAAGAATTTTGTTAAATAGTACATTAAATTTTGGTTTGTTTTCACCAAACCCTTATCGTATTTGATTTTGTCGACCAAGGTATCTTGCTGTCTCGCTTGGAGTGCTACATTGATGTTAGAGGAACTGTACTTGACTGGTTTAGGTCCTTCCTGTCCAACAGAAGATTCTCACTAAATATAGGGAAGCATTCTTCTTCTGTAGCGCATGCTACATGTGGTGTCCCTCAGGGTTCAACTTTGGCACTGTTACTGTTTTCACTGTATATGTTACCCATTGGTTCTATATTTAGGTGATTTGGTGTGTCCTATCATTGCTATGCCGATGATACGCAGCTTTACATACCATTTATGTGCAACAACAGGTCTGCCATAAGTCAATTAATAGACTGTCTTCGAGATTTGAAGACAAATTTGTACTTCTTGTGCTTTTAACGTCTTGTGAATGTCTATTTTAATTTTGGTGATGGACATATGTAATTTTGTACAGCACTTTGGTCAACCAAGGTTGTTTTAAATGTGCTTTACAAATAAATTAAACTTGAAACTTGAACTTGTATACCGCCGGAACACTTGGAATATATGACACGTGTCACATGGGATCATTCTGTGATGCTTTTGCGTCTTTTTTAAAAAGCTTGATGCTGTTCGCTATTCACTGCCATTATATGGATGAACACAAGCGGGATATGAAAGTCCATAAAAGAAAGAAGGGCATGCAGCATTAGAACAACACCAGGGTGAATAAATGATAACTTAATTTTAATTTTAGGGTGAACTATCCCTTTAAGAGTGTATGCATATAGAAAATATGGAGAATTACTAACTTAAATATCTTAACTTTTGAGTAACTTAACCTAACTTTCTTGGTCAACAAGCTTCACCAAAAAGACCACCTATAAACCAGTCTAAACCAGCATGAGAAGACATTTGAACCAGCTGATTGAAGACGCCCCTTGTTGCACTATATCTAATATAGTTAATATGTTAAAATGGCCCGCTGATGTGTTTGAAATATTCACCAACTAATTTTTTCCTTTTAATGCCCACTTTAAAAATTCTCTCTCACTTTCTCTCACTTATCTCATCTGCAGCAGTAACTGAGCAAAGAGTTATTTGTTGCTATATGGACACATTTGAATAAAATAAATAACAAATACAAAGAATAGCAATGTGTATTCAGTCACATTTGGCGGCAACAGCTGATCAATCACAGGATGATGTTAATTTCTACATCGATTTAATTAGGATGGTGAAATGATGCAGTAGCCTAATAGCATCCAATATCTCCATTTAATCTATTTATCGTCTAGAGCCACTCGCATAATGACATGGATAAAATCCGAATGACTTTCCCAGGCTAAACTCTTGTTGGCAGTCATAAGAGTGTGCTAAATTTACCACCGGCTGACTCTTAAAAAGCTAACGCTAAACTCTGCTGTGATGTTGCAAATTGGAATGCAGACTAATGTCTCCATAGTAACATGTTCACTTCTTTTGCAGGTACATGTGAATCTAACCAACGTGACTCTAAACAACTTGCACAGGCTTGTTGTAAATGATTGTTTTAAAAATAGTAGCGGCTCGTACCTCAGAACCACACTGGATGATCACTTATGAAAGAAAGGCAGTGGAAACGTTTAAGACTGTTAAATTTACCCAAATGATTGGTACTAATACAAATCAAACATGTTAGCTCAGTTCCAAAACCTAGTGAGTTGTCTACCAAGACATCAATTAAAGTCACACTATGTAAGTTTTGCCGCTAGAGGTCGTTTTCTCAAAACAATAACAAAGGCGTAGCTTGATGATGCCGTGAATGAGTGTGGAATCATGGGAGTTGTCATATTCACCTCCACAGCCAATGGAAAGCAATCCGACAGGACCTAGGCAGAAATCATGTTCATGGTTGAGCTAATGTAATACAATTTTATTAACGTTACCGTGGTATGAAGCAGGGCAGGGCTGAGAGCCTGGGGCTTGTTTCGCTTTGTTGTTTATGCATATTTTATGATTAAAGTTACGATTAAAGTTACTTTTAACGTTCGCCTTCTTCCCTGATCTTGAATTTTGTTACAGTTACACATTTAAACAAAATATATAACATTGTTTTAGTGGTTTTTGGATATTTAAATCCAAAAATCTTACATATTGTGCCTTTAAGATGTCTTGTTTTGGCCACATTTTATGACAGCACTGCATGTATTCTTTTCAGGTTTCATTTCAGTTAGGATGATACCTTAGAAAGTAGCTGCCTATGTAGACAGTAGACAGCGAGGCAGCTCACTAGAGTTGGAAACAGAGCTACTGTGTGAATTCAAAGGCAATGTTGTCGTGAAACATCAAAAGTTAAGGATAAATCTGACTGAAAACACAGCAAGGAGACGCTAGGATTTCCCCCTTGGGGAAAGTATTCTATGCTAGGCATTAACGACTATACATTTAAAAATTTAACTCGGAGTAGAAGGCTTGGATCGCTGGACAATCCAGTCTAAAGTTAAATTTACATGAACTGTGGACTTCTTCGAACATTTTCCGTACCTTTTACATTCTTGCATCCTTTTAAGCCTCAGACTCTGATTGGTCAGTGGCGACACTGCCGTTCTGCTCCCCTACAACGGATTGGTCCAGGGTATTTGTAACTCCACGAACAGTAAATGTTGGCCCGTCTCTCTCCCTGATAGATTCTGAATCAGTGGACTTCCCCGTCTGTTCAGTCACATTAGGATCCTCCCATTTCTCTTCATCAAGCCGACTGGAGATCGACCAATAGAGATGAGCATCCAAACGGGCGGCAGCCAATGCCAGCTCTCTCGCCGAACAGGAGGGTGTGTCCACCTTTGAAAGATAATAAATACAAACAACTTTAGTTAAGCCAGGTTCACACTGTATAATTTTGGCCACAATTTGGCCATCTGAGACAAATTTTGTAAATCCTAAAAGATTCCTTGGATCCAAAATCTGAAGTCTTTGATCGCTAGTTTGACATGCTCATCGACAGCCAATTAATGACCACGGCGATCAAATTTTACCTCAGACAAAATTCTGGCAGTGTTAGAAGATTTGATGCATAGTCCCGCAGTGTGGCTTCTCCTACGACAAACGTCAAATCAAAAACCAATAGGAGCGCAGAACCTGATGACGCAATTAGTGAGACAACAACAAACCACCACTTGCTCCAAACACATCTCGTCTTCGTTTTTTTTTTTTTTTTTTTTCAAAATTTACAATAGAGATTGTTTTTGGTTTGCTAGCCACCTTTTCAATCCCACACGGATTGATGATGTAAAACCCCAGGCGAGTCTTGAGTGCATCTGTTTTTAACGCGTCACGACTGCTGTCTGACGTTAATGACAACTGAGATCCTACAGTGTGACATGGCTTACAGCGGGGATCATGTTCGTTCAGTCTGACAAGCAACAGTCGTAAAGGACTATCATAAATCATACAGTGTGCACCCAGCTTTAATATACTTAATACTAGAGATAGAAGGTCATTTAACTAGATCCTCATCCTGTGAATGACAGCTAAAACAGATAAATCCTACTAAATTTAATTGCATCTGTCCATTTACATACATTTAAGTATTCTGTATATTTACACACACATATATTAACTAAATATCTGAAATTATTCCAAAATATAAATATTAACTAATTATCACAATATTATATTTTTTTTCTTTTTTCTAGCTTTTAAACATGCTGTTTGGCTGAAGGATAGAAAATAAGAATGTGACTGCGTAAGTCGTTTGATTTTTTCCAGCGATGTACATTCATGACTCATCCAAAACTACAGCAATACCTACAGCAACTTGAATCAGAATTGTAGTGGAAGAAATCTCTGATTCTGCTCTATAATAAAGTGCCGGTCAGCCTTACACAGACAGATGATTATTATAGAGCCTTTGAACTACATACATAATATTAAGTTGGAAACTTTGTAAGGAATTCAGGTGAAAACTAAGATGAAACCTAAATATGGTGATTGTGTTTTTATGAATAAATACAAATCAATAAATACATGCAAATGAAATATTGATTTTAGTTAGCCTAGGAATGTAGGTTAAAGGTGAATTATACATGTTTACACTAAAAAAATAGGATTCCCTTTCGAATGGGAACTCGCACTGCATCCAAAGACACATTGAGACATTCCCCAATGTGTCTTAGGACACAGTGTCTCATTCCCCTTCTCAGGGAACCATGGTTACATGCGTAACTTGAGACATTCCCTTTCGAATGGGAACTCGCACTGCGTACGAAGACACATTGGGCAATGCCTTAATGTCTCATCAGACGCAGTGTCTCGTTCCCCTTCTCAGGGAACCATGGTTACATGCATAACCTGAGACGTTTTCAAAGGGGGTTTTCATAGTAATGTCAAAGAAGAACCATTCTGGGTTTCCCAAAGAATCTTTTAGTGATCAGTTTTCTTCTTAGTGCAAAGAAGATTTTATATTTGATTTTAATTTGTACAGTTTTTCCTCAAGTTTCCTTTCTAAGAAACCTTTTTCCACTATAAAGAAACTTTTGTGTATCAAAAAGGTTTCATGGATGGTGAAGGTTCTTCATGGAACCCTAGATGCCAATAATGAAGTTTTATTTTTTCAGAGTGTATACAAAAATATTTTACCACAGAACTGCAATTAACCAATCAGAAGTTCTCAATGTATGCAACATACCTCAAATGTGTGGTGAAAGGCCCCATAATCCACATCGAAGAATCCATCGGCTAGCAACATCATGGGACTAAACCTGTGACCCCATAAGAGCTCTTCAGCCAGGTAGGAGCTTCGTGCCTGACAGGTCATACCTGTAGATCAGAATATATTCATTGATTACTAAACACAAATCAATCTAACACATTTTGCATGATATATTTATTGTGTATGCACCTGTAGCTTCCACCATCCCCTCCAAGATGACAACAATCTCAAAGTCCTCTTTCTCCAGCTGAGCATGTGACATGTCCCAGAACGGAGAACGAACATCGATCTCATGAGAGATCACCAGCGGAGACACCAGGAAGAGACGATCGTCTCCCGTCTCAAAACCCACACTGATATCCGTCTGATCCAGTGGAATGAATTCACCTAAAAAGAAAGAGAAAGAAATAATGGTTCAAAAAACAATTCTAATACACTCATTGTACAATATAACCACCAGGTGGCACCACTTCATCACTAACTAGGTCTATGTGAGGACGCTGATGTTGCAGATGAGGCCTGTGAGGGTGCTGAATGCTGTCTTACCCTCTTGTGTCTGTTTGGATTTGATAAGTTTGGCTCTCATGTTGGCGCCCACAATGTGGGAGGATCTCAAGTCCCCAACGCGGAACATCAAACAGAGCTTGTCGTCCCGCAGTGAGATGACAGCATTACGAGAGAACACCAACGTCTCGGCACGCTTATTCGGCTGGGAGATCTTCACAAACATACAACCAACCTAGTGAGAGAGCAAGAGAAAGATACTATGTGGTTTTTACATTTTGGAAGATGTGAGTGGTGCTCAGTGTTATTTTTGTGTTATTTATATACTATTATATCATGGTCTGTCTGAATACTCGATTCTGATTGGCTGGAAGGTGTGCAATAAAACCATTTAATGCACAGGTAGTTCCAAGTCAGTTTAATCACTGTTCTAGGCTGCGTTTAAGTCCAATTTTTTATGCCCTTACTTAGCTATTTTCCCTCTGTCTCAAGTGCCCACTACTGGCGGAACCCTTGCAATGTGTTGAAATTTAACGCGTTAACCTTCACGAAGATGTCGACGCACTGAAGCTTCTTTGTTTAAATTAGCTCAAATTTACTGTTAGATGTAATGTAGGGTGACCAGACGTTCCTATTTTCCGGGGACAGTCCCGGTTTTTGATGGTCTGTCCCAGACTGGAACTGTCCCCAGAAATGTCCTCGTTTTACAGCACGTTCAATCAAAACAACCTGCAAATACACGGTAAAAAGCCCAATCAATATAGCCTGCGGACTGCGGAGTACCAGAGCAATCATGTAGTAATTATTTTCACCAACAGAGGGGGCTGCTTTAATAGGCAAAAAAGAAAAATTCGATGAGACATGAGACCACATCATCAAGTTATCATTAATCAAGTTTTCATCAAATATCAAAACAGACAAAGTTAACGAGTTATTAAGGTGCTACTAACTACAAATGTTAAATTAAAGTAATAAGATTTGTATGTATTAACAGGGCCTGAACAGGGTGCAAGACTGTTTTGCACATAATTTTAAGCTTTCCCGCTAACGTTAGTACCGTCGTCACAACGCAGAATTCTCATCTATCGCGTGGGTCAAAGTACACAGAGATATGAACAAATAAAAATAATATTCATCTAAACAATTACACTTGCAGCTATTCCATTTGCATAAAGGACATCTGTGCTCCAAATGAGCCTAAGATGTAAAATATTAAGCCTAATGTGGGATGGTGAAAAAAGCACAAACATTAAACGACATTTTAAAAGTTTTAATTACTGGTTGTAATGGCTGTATACAGTATGTTCACAGTTTGTTAAAAATGAAAATATTAAATACAATTAGAAAATGTTATATATGGTAAATACAGTATATTTGTCATGTTTTCATATTTGTTATATTTTTGTAATGTTTTGTATTTTTTTAATGTTATTTTGTCATAATAGTGTTTTGATCATTTTGCTATTTGCAATGGTTACTATTCACTATTTTTCATAGTGTGAGTTTTGGTAAATTTGATTAAAACCAGTTAGGGTCAGTTTGACCTGGAAACATAATAATAATTATTAATCACATTTACATTTATTCATTTGGCAGACGCTTTTATCCAAAGCGACTTACAAGTGAGGAATACAGTGCGAGTCATCATGACGAGGCAAATAGGGACAAGAAGTGCTCACAATACAAGTTTTAGGCAGTGCTCAGAGTATCATAAGCTACAATAGAGAGAGATTAAAGGAAGTGAAGGAAGCAAAGAAAGGTAGGATAGAAAGGTATAGATTTTTTTTTTTTTTTTTTTTTTTTTAAGATGAGGATAAGTGCTCACGAAAGAGATGAGTTTTCAGCTGTCTTTTGAATATTGCCAGGGATTCTGCATTGCGGATGAAGGCAGGAAGATCATTCCACCAGCGAGGGACAGTGAGCGAGAATGTCCTGGAGAGTGATTTTGTGCCTCTCTGTGATGGTACCACGAGCCTTCGCTCCTTTAATGAGCGTAGGCTTCTGGTCGGAGTGTAGACTCGTAAGAGTGAGTGGAAGTAGGAGGGTGCTGAGCCTGTGGTAGATCTGTAAGCAAGCGTCAACGCCTTGAATTTGATGCGAGCAGCAAGTGGTAGCCAGTGCAGAGAGATGAAGAGAGGCGTGGCGTGGGCTCTTTTGGGCTCGTTAAAGGCGAGGCGTGCTGCAGCGTTCTGAATCATTTGAAGAGGCTTGATTGTGCATGATGGCAGTCCAGCCAGAAGAGCATTGCAGTAATCAAGCCTAGAAATGACCAGGGCCTGGACAAGGAGTTGTGTTGCATGTTCTGTTAGAAAGGGCCTGATTTTCCTGATGTTGTATAGTGCAAATCTGCATGACCGAGCTGTCTTTGCAATGTGGTCTTTGAAGGTCAGTTGGTCATCAAGGATTACTCCAAGATTTCTGGCCGAATTTGATGGGGTAATTGAGGATGTACCTAGCTGGATGCTGAAATCATGGTTTAGAGTCGAATTGGCAGGGAAGACGAGAAGCTCAGTCTTAGCCAGGTTGAGCTGCAGATGATGTTCTTTCATCCATGCCGAGATGTCCGCCAGACAGCTTGAGATTCGTGTAGGTACTGTGGGATCATCTGGTTGGAATGAAAGGAAGAGTTGTGTGTCATCAGCATAGCAATGGTAGGAGAAACCATGTGCCTGTATGATGGGACCAAGTGATGTAGTGTAAATGGAGAAGAGGAGGGTCCAAGAACTGAACCCTGAGGAACCCCGTGGTCAGTTGATGAGCTTGGATACCTCCCTCTCCAGGCAACCCTGAAAGACCTTCCTGTGAGATAGGATTCAAACCATTGAAGCGGAGTACCTGAGATGCCCAGTGATGAGAGGGTGGACAGGAGGATCTGATGATTCACCGTGTCAAAGGCAGCAGATAGATCGAGCAGAATGAGAACTGATGATTTGGAATCAGCCTTTGCAATCCGCAAGGATTCAGTGACCGCCAGTAGTGCAGTCTCGGTTGAGTGGCCACTCTTAAAACCAGATTGATTGGCATCCAATTGATTGCTCTGTGAGAGGAAAGATGACACCTGGTTGAAAACAACTCGTTCAAGTGTTTTTGCTATGAATGGTAGGAGAGAAACAGGTCTGTAGCTGTCTACAAGTGACGTGTTTAATGTGGGTTTTTTAAGCAGTGGGGTTACCCGAGCCTGCTTGAATATGTTAGGGAAAGTGCCAGTGTGGAGAGATGTGTTGATAATGTGTGTAAGTGCTGGTGCAATTGTAGGAGCGATGGCTTGTAGAAGGTGTGAGGGGATGGGATCAAGAGGGCAGGTGGTGGGATGGCTGGAGAGAAGGAGTTTGGATACTTCTGTCTCTGTGAGAGGAGAGAATGAAGAGAGGTGTGTGGCTGTGTATGTGGATGGTCTGAGTTCCTGTGTGTGTGGAGCGGAGAACTGACTGCTGATTGTAGTGGTTTTGGTGGTGAAAAATTAGCAAAATTATCAGCAGTTAGGTAGGAGGTGGAGTGGTGGTGGAGGGGACAGAGGAGAGAGTTGAATGTTTTGAAAAGTGAGCGTGTGTTTGAAGCGTTGTTGATTTTGTTGTGGAAATAGGAAGATTTAGCAGCATGAATATCAGCCGAAAAGGATGAGAGCAGGGATTGATAGCTACCTAGGTCAGATTGGTCTTTTGATTTGTGCCATTTCCTCTCTGCAACCCTGAGTCTGGTCCGGTGTTCACGAAGAACATCAGATAACCAGGGATTAGAGGGAGTGGCACGTGCAGGCCTGGATGACAGAGGACAAATGCTATCTAGAGATGAAGTTAAGGTGGAACATAGAGTGTCAGTTGCTGTATTCACATCCAGAGATGAGAATTGTGTGGGTGAGGAAGGGAGGATGATACAGCAGAGGAAAGATGAGAAGAAGAAAGAGAGCGCAGGTTTCGTCTAAAGGTAACTGGTAGAGGGTTGGTGGTGAACAAATAGGGAGTTGTAGACTAAAAGTGATGAAGAAATGATCGGAAATGTGCAGAGGTTTTACCAAAATGTTGTCAGTGATGCAGTTGCGTGTGTAAATGAGGTCAAGTTGGTTGCCAGATTTGTGTGTACTTGTGGTGATAAGCCGATTGAGATCAAATGAGGTTATAAGAGAAAGGAAGTCTGAAGCATAAGGCTTCTCTAGATGAATGTTGAAATCGCCAAAAACTACAAGTGGGCTACCATCCTCTGGGAATGAGGACAGCAGCATGTCCAGTTCCTCTACAAAGGTACCCAGTTGGCCTGGAGGGCGATAAATTACCACGATATGAATTTTGACAGGAATTGAGATTGTAATAGCATGAAACTCAAATGAATTGTAGTTGCAAAGAGAGGAATGAGTCGAGTATTTCCAATTGTCAGAAATGAGAAGACCTGTGCCCCCACCCTCCCAGACTGGCGAGGGTATGAGAGAAAGTGAAGTTGTTAGAGAGAGCAGCAGGGGTTGCTGAGTCCTCTGGACGAATCCAGGTCTCAGTCAAGCCCAAGATATTGAGAGTAGAATTAGTAGCAAAGGCTGGAATGAAGTCAGCTTTGTTAACTGCAGACTGACAATTCCATAGCCCCACAGAGACAGAGAGAGGAGTATTAGTATTAGAAGCTGAGTAGATGGGACGCAGGTTAAAAGCATTGCGCTGCCTTTTACGTGGGTTAGTGGAGCGTTGCCGAGAGACAACAGGAATGTATTGAAAGCACATGCTGAGGAAGAAGGAACGGAAAAGTGTGAAAGAAAGGGAAAGGAATATACTTAAGTGCCTACCGTGTGTCGTTGCTCGGTGGAGTCGCGCAGGTAGAGTCGCAGGTCTTTACCCGAGTCGGTCTTCACGAAGAGGCTGAACACAACGGCTGAACGCGCTCCGCTGGCGCTTCGCGACAGCGCGCACACACACAATAAATATGCTGCTTATTACACGTGATTGAAAACAGCTAAGTCCGCCTTGAAAATTAGCACAGCAAAAGCCTAAAGTCCGTGAATGGCTAAAAATCGAAACTAAGTGCGATCACATTAGTATAATACTAATTAATAACAACAAGTACAACATTGTATAACTTTGTGCCCCTTCAACCCTATTTTTTATATTTGTTGCCACCCTGTATTCCCTCACCCCCACCCCACCCCACTCCAAAGGGCCTGATATAGTACATGCTGAATGCTGAAGGAAATGTTACATTAACCCATTTAATTTGAATGTGTCAGGTTAAGGAAGGAGAATGAAGGTGTGAAATAAAGAAAAGGACATGTGAGGAGAAAAGATAAAGAGTAGAAGCCTTTTTAGAAGAGAATAAGATTGTTGCGGATATTTTGACCAAGAGCAGGCAGAGGAAGGACCATGGCCCTTTCCAAGAAACGGAAATGCCATTTTAATGACAACATGATGAGAGAATTTCCACTTCTTGGCCCAGGTCCGGATGATACAATGGTTCATTGCACCATTTGCAACTCCTTGTTTTCAGTTGCCAGTGGAGGGAGAACGGCAGTGGTAGAGCTTCAGCAGACAAAAAAACATAAGAGTCTCTCTGACTGCCCGTGCTGTTGTGCCCTCAGTAACCACATTCTTTAAGAAGGTAGAGCCCTCTCAACAAGAATATGAGGGTGTTTTTGCATACCACACTATGCATCACAATCACAGTTATAGATCAATGGACTGCACAGCACTGCTGACACGGAAGCTCTATAAGCCAAAGTTTACATGTGCTAGGACAAAATGTGAAGTTATTGTGAGTAATGTGTTTGCACCCTGGGCAGCTTCTCTGGTAACACAAGACCTAGAACCATTAGTGATAAACACCTGCTGTTAACAAGCAGAATCACTGAAGGAAAAAGAAACAACAAGAACTAGAACTAACTAATATTAAATGTAAAAAGATCTAAGACTCAAGCTTCAATTTTTGACCTCTGTTTTACTCTTAAAATCTTATAGTGACCGAATTAACAGAGGCTTCCAGAGATCGCTATAACATGCAGATTGACACTTTTGAAAATAATAAATACACGATTGCGACGATACATGGTTTATCTGTGTTCTTCATGCCATGTCGAATATTTTCATAATAAAAGATTATATTTATAATGCAATGCTAATCAAGATAGCTTTTCTCATTGTGCAGAATACCATAAAAGAATATATTTTCTGTCACATTTTTGATCCGTATCACATCACAGAAGTTTATTTAAAACACTCGACTTTTAAGTTTGGAGCAAAAACTTGGTTTTAATCTCATAAATTGTCGTGTTTTGTCGGTGTGCTAAGTTAACATGCTAGCGAGCTCATAAAGATGCACCTGTTCTGAGCAAATGTAATGCAAATAAATCATTTTGAATTGTAAAGCTCACTGATTTTTTTTCTTTTTTCAAAAAGGGCATTTGATACAGTTTCAAAGAAGGTGAAGTGAGATGTTTGATGAAAGAAATGAGGGATTAAATCTATGTGAATGGAACATTGTTAATAATTATAATAGAGACAAAAGAAAAGAATAATTAGAGCCATAACCAGGCCGGAGAGGTGTGAATGTGTGCAGGGAAGACTGAAACTGAATGGGGCAGTTAGTGCCACAAAACAATTGAGACAATACACTGAATGGATGCTTAGAAAATAGCAATAAACATCAGTTAGCATTTTAGAGTCTTTTCAAAATAAAATCACATGACATGATCTTGAAAAATATTTAATAAAACTTTTAGACTTATCATCTGCAGATTTGAAATATAACATAGTCAGGCATGTGGCATTAGCTGCAGTGCATTTCTAGACTGCAACAAGGCCAACCTATATTTTATTTTCATAAAGATATTTCACAAATTTCTAATAACTTTACAAAACTTTGAAGCTATTTTTAACTATTTTTTTTCCCATTATGACAATAATTAATTATGAAACTGCAAAGTGTCTACTTTCAAATGAGACCATACTTATGCTTTTAGTGCAAAGGACTCATGAACTGTATCTGTTTTAGTCTGGGACTTGGTATGCCATTTGTCTTTATAATTATTTTTGTGCTGTATTATTAGGTTACTGTGTAATTTCTCTTGCAGAAGGCAGCAATAAATAAACTTTAAAGAGTGTTTATGTGATTTTATACATTAGTACTGTTGTGAAATTAATGAATGCATAATAATCGTGATAATCGTGAAACCGTGATTATTCCTCAGACTATAATCATACAAACAAAATCTATAATCATTGCATCCCTAGTTGAAGCTAAACTCTCCAGGACAGTGGCCCTCCAGGAGCAGGATTGCACACCCCTGCAAGCCCTTGATCCCTTGGAATCTGCAATGGAGCTGATGTATTATTTACAGTTTTTTTCCTTATGAATTTTTTTTTTACGCACCATTCTATAGACCTGTATGTATGCTTTGGCTGTTAAAGAAAATATTTTTTAAAAAAATCACACAAACGAAAATGATAACAATACTTTAACAGTCAGCTTAAGGTAGCTACAAGTATTATGCAGTTAAATGTCAAAATAACTCCAATATCATATCATACATTATAATAATCCATTTTGCAAGTTATAATAGCTGTGTTAGCAGCTGTATTGCTTCAGTGTATTGGAATAACAAGCGAGCTTGGGGGCGGCGAGCACGAGCTCATTTGCATTTAAAGCAACCCACCCACAAAAACGGCTTGATTTTGCTCACACCCAAACGGGGGAAAATTTGACAACCTATAATAAATGATCTGTGGGGTATTTTGAGCTGAAACTTCACAGACACATTCTGGGGACACCAGAGACTTATATTACATCTTGTCAAAAGGGGCATAATAGGTCACCTTTAATGGACAAAGTCAAAAGTTCCTAAATCTTTGGGATTTTTTTTTATTTTTTTTAGCCATTTTATCATGTGGCAAGTAAAAACCTGGTCACTTAGAAAAAACAGCACAACAAACAACGCAGTTTGAGGTATCATTCATATCTGTAGCACTATAAAGGGAGGGGGATGAATTATATATATGTTTTGTTTTTTCGTTTTTTTTTAATTTGTTCAAATCTTGTAGTAATGCTCGTCCTTGCAAAATACCTCACTAATTAAAAAGAAAGTGAGCCATGAGAACAAAGTTTAATTTGTTAATCTGTGTTCAGACATGCAGATACTAGAGGACACTGCATTTAGAGTGTGTTTTGTTTAAGTGTGTGTGTGAGAGAAACACAGCCCCCGGAGGCAACATTTAAACCAGGACATTAGAGATATAAATGAACTCATCACAACCGCAAAAATACATGAAAATAGGCCAGAAAAGAGATTGAAAAAGGGGTTGAAATTAGCAAAAGAGACAGAATTAGAAAAGGAGAAAAGACAGACACAGAAACAGAGGGAGAGGGTACACACATCTGTGGTCCAAAACGCATGACTCATTTGCTCTTGGTTATGGATGATATAACTCAGTAGAGCACAGATCAACAAACGAAAGCCACGTGCAGTGAAAACACTCCGTTCCCAGACCACATCAAGCATATATATATATATATATATATATATATATATATATATATATATATATATATATATACAAAAAGCTCAGAGGAAAATGCATACACTGACTATAACATAATCAGTTATTAATATTTTGTTGGTTCTCTCTTGTTTTTACATGTGTTTATAATTTCTTTGTATGACAGCCTGGCCAAAAATTATGTTCGCACAATTTGGCATGTTTCATTGCGTTATCACAAATAAAACAATTGACTCCAAGCACAACTACGTAATATGCGTACAAAATCTTTAACACATTTTTAATAATATGTGAATAAAGGGTAAAGATGAAGATTTTTCCATATAAATGACAACCGCATTATATATATTAATATTTTGTTGATAATTTCCTTATAACGGTTTAGCCTGATTAATAGAATTAGCATTACAATTTGTATAAAAATTGAGAAAATATTGATTCTACAACAACAACAAAATTTTTGTGACTAACGTTTTTAAAAAATAATTGGACACAAAAGTGTATCATATCTGTGGAAAGTGCCATCCGTATGTGCATGTCTGTTGTGTGTTCTTACCATGAATGCATTGACCATAGATCCCAGGATGGCTTGTAGCAAGAGTAACATGGTGCCCACTGGACACTGGTCAGTGATGACACGGTAACCGTAGCCAATGGTCGTCTCCGTTTCAATGGAGAAAAGGAATGCAGAGATGAATCCATTAACATTATTCACACATGGAGTCCATGCCGCATCCTCCAAATGATCCAGATCACCCCTGCCATAAGAAAGAGTAAGTGAGAGAGAGTGAAGGAGATGCTTTGTTTGTGAAAATGTGTCCTTTGCTTTTTTTAAATCACAGAGTCTCTTTTAGTAAATTGGCTCTTGCATCTTACAGCGCAAGGAGAACTTGTTCTCAAGTGTCCACCCACACATATTACTTGTGCTCATATCTAGTGTGGACGAACGCGACAGTGTGTGGACAACACAAATGTGCAGGATCTGTGAACAGTAAACTGAATGTTGATATACAAACACTTGATTGAGAAGCATTTTTTAGGGAAGAATTAATTTATTTTTTGCCAATATAAAAAATGATATTAATTTTGGTCAGACTTTACAATAAGGTTAATTTAACATTAGTTAATGTATTAACTAACATGAAGTAACCATGAGCAATACATTTGTTAATCTGTATTTGTTAATCTTTGTTAACGTTAATTAATAAAAATCTAGCAGTTCATTGTTTGTTCATGTTAGTTCACAGTGCATTAACTAATGTTAACAAGATTTTAATAATGTATTAGTAAATGTTGAAATGAACATTAACAAAGATTAATACATTTTGTTATGTGCTTTTGTCATTTTTATTAGTTTTTTAATATTTCTATTTTAATTTAAGTGTTTATTTTATTAATTTTAGTACTTCAACTACAACTTTTTTTATTTCAGTACTCAAGTTTTTTAAGTTTAAGTTTTTAATCTAATATTTATATTATATTTTATTTTATTTCAGCTTTATTTAAATTAAAGAAAATGCTACAACACTGACCTGATATGATGGCCAATATAATAAATGTACATTATGTTGTCTGTTGTTTTCAACTTATAATTTTACATGCTTCAAAAAATTATAATGTACACAAGTTTCATAACTGTTTATTAATTTTGGAACCTGGCAAAGAAAAAGATCATTATTATTATTAATATCAGCCTTTTCATTATTATTATTTCATGCTGAAATAATAATAATTATAATAATAAAATAATAAAAAATAAAATAAAATATAATAATATAAAAATAAAATATATATATATACTTAATAAGTGTATATATATATATATATTATATATATACACTTGCATATATATATATATATATATATATATATATATATATATATATAATTTTTTTCTTTTTAATAATAATAATAAAAACACTAATATTGGCCAATACTAATTGTCACCAATATATTCTGCATCTCATATTTACTAAAAATGCTTCATATTTTGCATAAAAGAGTCTTAGGATTTAAAATTTTAAAGGTATATAATATATGCATTGTGTGTTATTCATACCTGCAGTATGCAATGAGGTACCATATTGCTCCAAAGAAGAGCCAGGTCACTGCATATGCCATGACAAAGACAAACAGAGAGCAGCGCCAATTCAGATCCACCAGGGTGGTGAAGATATCCGTCAGGTAACGGTACGTCTCACGCATATTACCGTGCTGCACATTACAACGGCCGTTTTTCTCCACATAGCGCTGCCTCTTACGCCTGTTGCGTGCTGGAGAGAGAAAATGAGAAAGAGAGAAAAATTGGAGCAAGTGACAGCGAGTAAAAAAACGACACAAAAAAGTAGGCAAACACCAAACACTGTCACTGAGCAGCTTACCGCAATCCATATTTAAAAAGAGATCCAATGTAAAACTGAGTGAGACGCATCCAAAAAGTAAAAAAAAAAAGGGCTAAATGAACAAATGGAATGACACTGACATGCTGTTCCTATAGAGTAGATCAGTCTGTTTCAGCATGCATGTATGGAGAACAAAATCTTTGACAACCACCAACTGCTCTCTTACAGCATCTAAATGATTGAGTCTTACCCCATCCAAACTTGCTCCACTCTTGCCCGCCCCCCTGAACTTTCTTCATGGGTTGATTGGCCTGCGCCTCCCTTGCAGCCATCTTGGCCTGGAAGGACATTTTGTTATTGGATGGTGGCTCTGTGGGCGGGGCCGTCTCTGTGGTTACCAGCTCCTCAGATGCGTTCTGTACATCAGTGGGCGGAGCATCCTTTGGGGCCTCCTCCACAGGCTCCTCCCCTTTCTCTGGAACTGGGAGGGACAGGGATTCGGGGCACGAGGAGAAGGCGGTGTTGTCCAGTGCCATTGTGTGTGTGTTAAGTAGTAAGTCAATATGTGTGTGTGTGTGTGTGGTAACAATGTTTCTCAGTTCTTTATAGTCAGTTGCAGAGTTTCATTTGTGCCTTTGTCTTATTTCTGCAAAAAAGACAGAGAGAGACAGACACTGATAAAACCAAAAAAGATCTAATTAAGTTTTACCAATGGGCTGAAAGTTTTATAACATTCTCTCAAGACATTCTCTGGATTTCAAAGTAATTTTCTCCCACCAAGAGGGTAACAGATTTATTTTACTGCTGATTGTTGCTTAATGTTCATTTGAACCGAGTCTTTCATTCACTGCCCCCGTTATGCATTAAGCATCCAATTAACTGCCTGAAATTAACTTAAGTAGATTACATTGATGACTTCATGCAATTCAACCTATTAAAAAACATTTTCCACATCAAACATGCTGTTGAAGGCCGTTTTAATACACAGTCAAACATCCGATCTGTTATCAGAAGGGCTCTTAGCAAAACACACAAACCCAAGAAGCAGACTTAAATATGTATGTCTAACTTGACTTAAATTAACCTCCAGGTTCAACAGCTATAAAGCAGCTAAACAAATTTTCACGAGCAAGCGATCATAAAGGAAGCAAGAAGATTTAGGCTTGCTTTGCTTTGCATTTAATCCACAATAAAACATAAGCTCTAATGCCCACACAAAAACAAATCCACCCAGAAATGCAGCTGAGTAAAAAATAATGGACTGTTTGAGGATCAAAAACAGTTAAAGGATTAGTTCGCTTCAGAATTAAAATTTCCTGACAATTTACTCACCCCCATGTCATCCAAGAAGTTTATGTCTTTCTTTCTTCAGTCGAAAAGAAATTATGGTTTTTGAGGAAAACATTTTTTCTCCATATAATGGACTTTAACGGCTACCAACGGGTTGAAGGTCCAAATTGCAGTTTCAGTGCAGCTTCAAACGACTCTACACGATCCCAGCTGAGAGATAGGAGACTTGTCTAGCGAAACGCTTGGACATTTTCTAAAAAATAAAAATGTATATACTTTTTAACCACAAATGCTCGTCTTGCACTAGCTCTGTGATGTGCCACGCATTACGTAATCAGGTTGGAAAGGTCACGCATGACGTAGGCAGAAGTACTGCGGTAGGGCGAAAACTCCATCTCATTTTCTCCTCCAACTTCAAAATCGTCCGACATCGTTGTTTTACCTTTTTTTGTAAAGGGCATTTGAATTAGTCTTTGCATGTTCACTTTGTAAACACTTGCAAGGTACTTCCGCCTATGTCACGCGTGACCTTTCCAACGCGATTATGTAATGCGTCGCGCAGTGCAAGACAAGCATTTGTGGTGCCCTTTGAAGCTGCACTGAAACTGCAATTTGGACCTTCAACCTTTTTTTCGTTATGTTTACAGTAATGCATTTACAATGGACGTCTATGGGGCAAGAGTTGATAAATGTGCAGTCTGTGATTTTTTTGTGAAAATAAATATTCTTTTTTTCCATAAAAATGTGTGCTACATGAGCTATAAAGCTGTCTAAATTGTCCTTTTAGCAGCGGGATTACTCATCAAGGTGGATTCTGGTGGTAAACAGTCCACTTCTGGTATTTTTCACTGATAATTCAAATGTCTTGAAATGGTCAAGACAGGAGAAAATTAGATGTTACATTGAAAAGACAATGCTAGTAAGTGATTTTATCATACTAATCTTGTGTTGAAGGATTAGTTCACTTTAAAATGAAAATTGGCCCAAGCTTTCCCCACCCTCAAGCCATCCTAGGTGTATATGACTTTCTTCTTTCTGATAAACACAATTGGAGTTATATTAATAAATATCCTGATGCATCCAAGCTTTATAATGACACACTGTAAAAAGTAATTCGCTCTATCTACTCAGTAAAATTGTGGCAACAGATTACAAGCAATATTAATAATTAAATTAAACATATAAGAATTGAGTTAGAATGAATCAAATTAATTCCTTAAAAGTCAACCATTTAAAATGTGTAAAATTAGCAAACACCATTACAAAAACCACAAACTGACATTAAAAGCAAAGAGACAAACTACCCAACTAAATGAAACACTGATCATCATAATGGTGACCAAACATTTTCAATAAAATCAACATCAACATCTAAACCTCTGTTAATTCATGTGTTTCTCTTTCCTTCACTGATTCTACTTGTTATCATCAGGTGTCTTCAATGTTGGCAATAAAAAATAAAGAATTCTTAATTAATCTTTGACGTCTGTCTGTTATTCAGATAGTTTTGTTTAAATTTTACTTGTTTTAAATGGTTTACATTTAAGGAATTCATTTGATTAATTCTAACTCAATTCTATTTGTTGAATTTAATTAATAATATTGCTTGTAATCTGTTGACAAAATTTTATGGTGTAGATATAGCGTATTACTTTTTACAGTGCAGTGAACAGGACCAACAAGTATGAAGCTGAAGAAAGTGCAAAGTGCAAGCTTGGGGTTTTCATTTTGAAGTGAACTAATCCTTTAACATGCATTATAAATTCAAAACTCTGCATTTTAACATTTTTTCTGATGCAGTGTCCCATAGATTCCCATTGTAAGTGCATTTCAAATTAAACAAAGCTTTTTGCTTTGTGGTCACTTTCAAAGCATAGTAACTCTGTTTTCCTGACCATCTCAACAGTCTCAACCACTGCAATATCTGCTTGCCCAACCAATGACAGATGAGGCGAGTGTTCAGGAAACCTGTTTGAAAAAAGTTATTTTTGCAAAGCTACTGGCTCAGAAAGAAATAGGATTTTTCCATTGGCTTTTGGATTATTGCAGAAAATAAGCTCTGTGACCAATAAAAGTCTAAGATTCTTACAAATTTTGTTCATCATGAACACAACTTTTATGAATTTTGAAGCCTAAATATAACTGCCAGAAGTAAAGTGCTAAATGGTTATAATTCAACTTCACCAAGGTTGATTTACTTCACCATTATTACGCTTCCAACAACTCTTTCAGTCTTTAAAAAACAAACAAACAAAAAAATGTCTGAATAGAATAGTTTGCAAGTGTGCGATTATAAACACAAGGCTGAGTAGAAGACAAGTTCACCTGTTTGGTGCGATGACATTTAATGTCCCTGACAGCCTCTGTAGTCCCATTACTGACATATTTATTTTATGTCACAGAAGAAAACGTGACAGCATCTTAAGCTTGCGTTATCCTTATTTCAGGCATTTAACCAAAAACCCATTCAAAAATCACATTGACTTCAGGACGATGAAACCAGAAGTGCTAAAATGCTAACTCGTTTCTGCGTTTGGGCCTACAAAAGTACGTCATCCCTGCTGCACTCTATTTAAGAGTGACATGACCTGAGCTGAAAACCGGATTTTTGCTATCATTGCACATATATCCAACCACCTGCATTTAGAATTTAGGCATATTTCACTGCAGCATCATCTCTACAGTAGCAGTAACATCTGTCTGACTGAGTCTGATCCTGTTTGCTGTGTTTACACAGGGTGTGAAGTCCGGTGAGGCGCTATATTTAGCTCTGATAGTCTGGCAGTAGTAATCACGCCTACTCGAGGATTGATCATGATCTGTCTTCTTGGTCTGGGCCACATTTAGACTCATGAATCTTTCATAGATTGATGGATCTGTATGGAGATGTGCTCATGTGTTCAAAACACATTACAGAGCTGGATTATTGTCAAAAGAGACTGGATATCTCAGATTGCCATGTTTCAGGATTTGCAGGGCTCAGCTAGGGCACGAAAACACACACACACACACACCCACACAAAGAAATCAATCCTACTTGAATTAGACTGAATGGAGCAGGTAGCACAGATGACAAATCACATCAAACTGGATGTGCGTGTGTGTATGTGCACAGTAACTTGTCATATATATACCTTGCTAGGCCTACATAATTAATAGTCTATAGTTAAAGAACAAATGTGTGGGTAAAACAGAGGAAAAAGTGTGTATCTGTGTATTTGTGTTTGTCTCTGTTTTTCGGTCTGTTTGTGTGGGTGGTTTGTTCACAGTCCTGATGGAAAGTGGGATTGTCATGTTTTCTAATTTTGGTCTTTTGGGAGAAAAGAGTGTCAGATGTGACACAAAGCTGCAATTACACACATACATGTTCATCACGCACACCAAAACACACACAACCAGTGGCCTATGTTTGTCTGGGAGACCACAGGATCACTGCCTGCTGTTTATATGACTATTAGGCTACAGCAGCACTGGAATATAAATCAGCGCAAAAACACAAAGCTTTTTGAAACTGAATTTTAAAAACCACCAGACAATGCTATTTGTGTATGTGCATAACAATTAGTCCAACTGTATTTGAAACATTTTTATAATTTTTAAAGCTTGGAGATCACTGTTATTACACATTTTTATAGTATAAATGTGATATTATTACACGTTTTATTTTAATTATTTTTCAATCCCTCGCTCTTACTAAATGTATATAGCACGTACTTATATTTTAATAATTTCCTCTCTAATAAATAAAATATTCTTTTTTATAATAACGACAGCACCAATTTAGTTGATTATAACATTTAAATTCCTTTCAAACTCATTACTTAATAAATGTTTTCTTTTTATATAGCTATTGTTGATTTTTTTACTGTTAGCGTAGGCTACATTTAATTTTCAGTTCCAATCAATATACAATCATGCAATCACCTAAACCAAGAATCAAAGCGGAAAATAACCATATAATGCACGCACATTTACTGACGTTTAACTAATAACATGCCTTGGTCAACACATAAACATTAATCAGTATACGTATACAACTAACCCATACCTGCCGCTGAGGCTTTCTCCAGCACGTTAACTTCCGCGTTTTAAATACCTGAGATCTTCAACAGCCCCGCGGGTTTGTTAGTCCAAATCTCTCATGTTGGGCTCTTCGATCAGACTCATACCGGCGATGTTGATGATGATGATGCTGCTGATGATGTTGGTGATGTTGTTCTACAGCGGGTGGGAACGACGCAGCATCACTTGAGCATCATTTCACCTCCAGGAAACAAAAGAGAGCCAACCAATCCACACAGAGCGCGAAGAACTTGTGAAATATTAATCGAAACGCAATCCCGTGCTGCAGATGATGGCAATGAATCTTCTTTCTACTGCGGAGAGTCTTCTTATTAAAATGGAGGCCATCTGACTGTCAGGATGGATGAGCGATTGGAGAGCGAAACGAAGCGGCGTCGGCGTGATTCACCGGCTCTGCGCAGGTGTTCGTGTGTGTGTGTGTGTGTGTGTGAGTGAGAGAGAGAGAGGAGGGGGGGAAGAGAAGAGGCAGAAAGCGTGGAGAATTGGGCAATTAGAGGTGGGATGGACAAGGGGGGAGGTGGTGGAGATGAGGTCAGACTCACAAAAAATATCTCACTGAAATTGTAAAACATGTGCCACCATAATGATTAGGCTACTTTAAATATACTATATACAATATTTGATATATTTAATATGTATTTTTCTTTCTTATATTATTAATGTAATCACATGTATTAAAAACCTACAGGTACATATTTTAAAAATGCAACCCACCTTATTAAGCAATATGATAATGCATTTATCATTTTAAAGTGTGAAGCTTTAGGTATTTTTGGATGTTATAAAATATTAAATAACAGTGCTTGTAAGTTAAAATGGGTTTTAAGGATGCAATTTTGCAATTTCATTATATAATTTCATATATATGTGTGTGTGTGTGTGTGTGTATATTATTTAATATTTTATAACATCCAATGCATATATATATATATATATATAGTTTTATCTTTTCATTTTTAAATGTATAAATAAATAAAATATATAAATATATTACACATAATATAAGGGAATATATCCTGCCCTCTGCTGGCAGGATGCTTAATCTCTTCTGAAAGCACAACTGTCAACTGTAACATAAAAAATATTAATTAAAGGCAATAAAATACTATATAATATACAATGTGAGAGTATGTAGTTTATATATAGTGATAGTGTACTAAAGTGGGCTAATGTGTATCAGTATTGTCACATACAAACATGTATGTGACAATACATACACTAATAAGGACACTCACAGGTACATGACAAAAACATGGTAATTCCATGGTACTTTTTTGCAAGTGAAGTTAATACATCATATAATGGTATACGCCTGATGGTTAAGAGGCAATGATACTTCATCACAGGCTGCAGGTTCTGTCCTAAGAATTCAAGAGCTTCTAAAAATACAACTCCTCTGTCACCATGTCGCCTATATGCCAGACTCTTGGGTAGTTTCAACTGTGCAATTAGACTTCTGTAAGCTGTCATTAGTTGGGAAACATCTTGTAAATGCAAATTTGGTTAAGCCATCTCTGTTTTAATGATACCCATATAACAGGTGAATTTAAAACTGTAGTGTACATTTGTGAGCCTGTCATAGGAAAGGCCAGATGAGATGAGAATGTCTCCTTTGTGCATCTTGATGTTTCCAGACAGTGCTGAATGTAGGACAAGTGAAAATACAGCAACTCTTCGTCCATGTCAGTAGCAGTTTGGAACAGCGACTCTTCTGTCTCACTCCTACAAAAAAAAAAAAAAAAAAAGTCCTTCTAAACAACCTGTTAGAATTTCTACATATAACACGTATGCTGAAGACAAAATTATGCACAGGAAAAGACACTCAAATTAACTTGCAGTGTTGTAAGCATCAATCAATTTTTTTAGCTAAAAATAAAACTTCCTTATAAGGAAGTAATTAGATATACCTAAGATCTGTGTTATGATCATCAAACATACCACTGAAGACAGCAGGCTTGCCTTTAGTGAATTGAACAGATACCTAAATAAACACGAGAAAAAACTACAGCTCACAGCCGGGACAAGAACAATGACAGTTATACTAATTTAGGCAGAATGGCAAGAAAAAGAAACAGATGCTCCTGCGAAAGCAATGTGCCAAAACCGCACATTTACTCAAACCATTAGTTGTTCTGGTATGGTTTGCCCAGCAAAAAACTAGGTACTATATATTTAAATCTATTACACTATATAAGATTGTTTGCTGCCAGTAAAAATGTTGTTCGGCTATATTTGGAATGAAATACTGCTGCATATTTTGCAGTATATACTGCATAATGCCTACTATTATAATATTATTTAAACCAGTACACAGTACGCCACACTAAATGTTTTAAATTGTTTCATGAGCTCATGACTGATTCAGTGAATTGCATAAATATGTATATTTTGCTTTTTTATTGCATTTTGAGTAGATATGTCTACATTTTTGCAGGTCGATCAAACAAAGATTCATGAAAAACTACAAAAACAGATATATAACACCTCATTCTGCAAATTACCACTTACATGGAAGCACAGTACTTACAGTACATACAGTACTTCACATTTTGGCAAATGTAGCATTTAATCTGCATGGGTAATGCAAGCGATCAGAAAAACTGCATACTGTGCATAGCATACATACGGCATACTACAAAAAATAGTAGTATGCGTTAATAATGGTAGTATGACATTCTGCACATACCCTCAGAGGGTTTTAAATCAATCAATATTTTAGACTGTTTTAACAGTTCTTTGAATGTAACTGGTCCTACTCACACCCACTTCAAGTGGGATTTGAACCAGCATCAGAGACCACAGCCTCTAGCGTCAGTTGCTAGTGCGCCTCTTGAGGCCAGGGGAGTGAGGTTTACCTCCACAGCTCTTTACTAGCTGGCCTCCGTTACACTCACCACCCTAAACCTCACTCCCATCTGGGTCATGGCACCAATCTGACTGGTCCTCCTCACATCCGCTCCAAGCGGATTTGAACCGGCGTCACCGGCATGTGAGGCGGGTGCACTAACAAGCTTGAGGCCAGGGGAGTGAGGTTTAACTGCACATCTCTTTACTAGCTGGCCTCCATTACACTCACCACCCTAAACCTTACTCCCATCCGGGTCACGGCACCATTTTGACTGGTCACTCACATCCGCTCCAGGCAAAATTCAAACCGCCATCATCGGCATGTGAGGCAGGTGCAGTAACAAGCTTGAGCCCAGGGGAGTGAGGCTTAACTGCACAGCTCTTTACTAGCTGGCATCTGTTACACTCATCACCCTAAACCTCACTCCCATCCGGGTCACGACACCATTTTGACTGGTCACTCACATCCGCTCCAAGCAGAATTCGAACCGGCATCACCTGCATGTGAGGCAGGTCCAGTAACAAGCTTGAGGCCAGGGGAGTGAGGTTTAACTGCACATCTCTTTACTAGCTGGCCTCCATTACACTCACCACCCTAAACCTTACTCCCATCCGGGTCACGGCACCATTTTGACTGGTCACTCACATCCGCTCCAAGCAGGATTCAAACCGACGTCACTGGCATGTGAGGCGGGTGCACTAACAAGCTTGAGGCCAGGGGAGTGAGGTTTACCTGCACAGCTCTTTACTAGCTGGCCTCCAGTACATGAGCACAGTATCATCTGATTTGCAAAGTGATGTGTATTTTGTGTTTGGAGTGTTTGAGTACTTGAGTTTCTAATTGGTAGTTTTGAAACACCTTGATTAAATGAGTTGTGTGTTTCTTTATTCAGATAGAGGATCATTTACGTTGATTGAGTTTTGTCTGGGTTTGATTAAGCCCTATCGCTGAAAGCTAATGAGTTGCTTTTATGTTCTACTCCTGTTTGGCCATCTGGATGCATCTGAG